>CM060192.1:46082550-47282550 GCA_030549335.1 Pontederia crassipes | reverse complement strand
GTAGTGTTTGCCCGTACCCTGCGGGCTGAAGAAACCCAGCTCAAAGATGCCTCCGGCGGAGATTAGAGTTTGGCCATTTCTGATAGAATCGCTCGGAGTCATTGTGTCAGCTGTAAGACAGACAGACAGACAGACAAAATGAATTAATTGCAGTAGTACATTCAAGCAATTCCTATGCAGCATCAAAAGCTCTCTGTTTTCTGATTGCTCAAAATCTCATTCATTAAATTAAACTAATTAAATTAACTATATCTTCTGCAGATTCATGATAAAACCAAACAAAACTATTTAGAAAGAAGTTGATGGTTGCAGATTCAAAAGAAAACTCAGCAGTAGTTTGTTTGAAGTATGTTAAGCTTATTTTGCTTCTTTACATTTCAGTATGTTGCGTTTAGGCACCTGCCTCCTCTAGCAGTGAGAAAGAATCAAGAATTAAAGTAGGAATTTGAAATAAAAGCGGCGACGACAGCAAAAAGCGAAAGAAAGGAAATCAGTGACGATTGATTGATTGATTACCTGCGGAGTGTGTGCAGACGAGAAGCATTCCTGCAGAGATCATCAGCGAAAGAAGAACTCGGAGGAGCTGCATCCTGGCCAGATAATTGAGAGAGAGGTTTGTTTCAATCCTATAGGAGCAGTATTTTTTGCTCTGAAATTTAATCTCGAGACCAGTCCGCTCGGAAGAGCCAACCTAATTGTTTCCAATTGTATTGGGGGTCAGTCATCGTGAGAGACAAAAATATATACGCGAGTAAGATCCAAAATAGATCGTTGTCTGTGACATCCCCATGGATGGATCTGCCACACACAGTCGGCCGAAGACTTAGATGCACACATGCGTACCCTCTCTCCTTACCTTGCATTTTGTTTGGGTTGGCACAGGAAATGCTAGATTTTATGTGTGTGGGTTGGGAGGTCCATTTCCTACATAAAATAGCAGTGATCATGTAATGTCGTCAATTTCAGACTATTTCATGGCTTGTTCAGTCTTTTTCACGGATTAAGATGTTCAATTATTATTATTATTATTATTATGGCCACGAGCATATCATATCCAACAGTATGTTTATGTTTATGATTAAACTTATTCACATTCAACATTCAACTTATGTTTATGGTTTCTTCCATAGGTATAATCAAGTCGGCACATCAACTTGAATAGCACATCAGTGGACTCCTCATTTTTGCCATCTTTCTTTTTTTTTTTCCTTGTTTGTTTCTGAAAGAAATAAATTTGCATTTAAAGACCAGTCCTTGGAGGATGAATAATTTCAAAGTAGGAAATAAATTGGTCTCCATTCTTATCCCAAAACTAGTATGAATAGTGATTGACTTTATCCCTGCATAACATTCTTTTACATAAAATAATCTCTTTAATTAGAATGAAATAGGAGATAAAACGGCATGTGAAGAATTTGTTTTTTGGGTTAAAGAAAGAACTCGTCAATGGTTATTTTCTCGTCATAGGTTTACATTTGTCAAGAGGGTTGGTGTAAGTCCGTATATTGTCATAGGCTTACATTTGTCCAGACATGTTCGATGAAATTGCAGCAAGTAGGATGACCATGCATTTCCTCTCTCCTCTATTGAGAACGAGAGATCTCTATTTCATCGAACATCTCTATTTCATAGCATACACAATTTCCACTTTCCTCTATTTCTGTTTTCCTTCTGAACCATTATATGTTTTCTTAAGTCAAATTTATGCAATCTATATTATCATCAGAACAAAAATTACCAAGAACCATCGCCAAAACAGAGCTTTAAAGAAATATCTGGGTCACAATATATCAAATTTATGATTTATGCAAATAATTAATTACACGTAGATCACCATAATAAGTTACAAAATTATCACATATACTGAACAATGATCCTGAAACATTAAATAAATAAATGTTTTTTAGTAAATAAACATAGCTATTTTCTAAAATAAATTAACGTTCTTTGACGTTCAACCATTATCCATGTACAAAAAAAAATTGAGTCCATGAGGTGCATGTCAACCTTGGTTAGATGATATCTCTAGTAGTGCGATCGATGAAAAGAAGGCAAAATCATTACAGAGGTACCAAATGTCAAGCATAATATTACATATCATCTAGGGGGTGTCTTCTTTATGTTTCAAGCTCTTGATTAAAGCAGATGAATAGTAGTAGTAACACAATTTAATCCTCCGGGTGTCCCCTCACTTCAACTTCTATGGTAGAAGAAAAATTCTATGTTAAGGCACTTATAACAAGAAATTACCCATTAGCTGATTCCTAAAAAGGAACCATTAAAATTGAGAAGAACCCATTTCCCACCTTACCCAAGAGGGATCATTGGTGGTATCCATTAGGGTTTTAGGTGGTAGTAATCTCATCATTGGCCTTAATGAAACTTATGGGTTCTCTCTCATATGGCACTAATATTTTGAAGAGTCCAAATTCTCCCTAAGCATAAAATAGAAGTAGAAATGAGTTATTTCTCTTAGTGTTTGGTTCATCCTATCTTTTTTAGATTCCTAAGCATGGGAATGATGAATTCTAATGTTTGATTATGTGTGGTAATGTAATTAGAAATTTATGACATTCCTACGAAATGTTGGAATTTCATATATATATATATATGAAATAAATGTCCCTACGTAGCAGTCATTTCACGCAGGGATGCGGAACACCCGAACACCGTTGATGTGATGATCTATGGTGAGCATTACCCATTCCAATCGCTCGGTGCAACGGCCAAGATCAAACATTAAGGGACTGAATCCCTAGCTGTGCCATGATCTTCTTTGAACCCACGCATTTCTGCGCCTCCTCTTCTCCTTGACGTTGAATGGCGGGACAGCTCCTCGTCTCTAGGCATGGAACAAGGGCAGCGTTTTCTTCTCCTCACCGGATGGAGCACGGCATTTTCTCTTTTGCCGGCTCTCCAGCGCCTCGAGGTACTTTCCTCCTCCAACCTTGGTCTTGTTGTTTCTGCATTATTCTCTTTCAGCGCAGCAACATCTGCATTGTCTGATTCGCTTATCTCACTAATTTCAGCATATGACGTCAGTTTGTTTACCTCACGCTGATAAATGAAGAATTTTGGAGGTGTTTATACAACTCTGAAATATTTGAACGAAAGAATTTCTCTCTGGATTTTGGGATTAATAGCTTTAATATTTGCGAAATAGAATGTATGTTCGATTTAGTAGAGATACCAAGTTCTGTATTTGAATTGATTACATGCAAGTCATTAGCTGCAGTCCCAAAAGGTGCACAATCCTAAATGTCTGTTGTGTATCTTGTTTCAGAAATTACAATGTATGCAACCATTTCTGTTTAGTTTCAGGCATTTATGTTTCTTATTCATAATCCCCCCTCTTTCGTCACACCATCAACAATTTTCATAGTAACAGGCATGGTTTTGGATCAATTAAATCGGCATGTTCTTTTTAATAACAAATGATTATTCCTTTTACAAATGGTAACATAACTCATAAGCATTGTCGTAGTCCTGGTTTTTTTTTGTCAATACAGTATCAAACTCTGATATTTATAGGTTAGTTGCGTAAGCGCAATTACTTGTAATTGCATTATCACAGAGCTGCGGACATGTATCATTGTTGTACACATGGATGTACAGTCATTTCCTACATAAATCCATTGTTCATGGTTCATGCATCTACAGCCACGAGTTACCACAACCCAGGCCTCCTCCATGGCAAGAATTAATGTACAAATTTAAATATAATGACCTTAATTATGAATTATAACACTTGTTGTACAAATAAGCTAGATTAGTAAAAAAATGATTGCTGAAGGCTTGAATAAAATGTGAGCAGAATACGAAAGTAATCAAATGTTGACATAAATCACAGAATAGTAATGCACTGAATAATTAACCAAGCTTCTCACTACGTTTCCATAATTCTTTTACAAATCAACACGAAAAGCCATTAGACCAAGATTGCATAATCAAATTCCATCATCTTAATATGCAAATCAAGAATCGAAGGCATTAGCATCACCCAAGTAACAGCAGCAGCAAGCTGACCATCATAGCACAAGCTGACCATCACATGCTATGAAAAGTTAAAAGAGAAAAAGGTAAAAGGTAAAACTGACAACAGGAGAAAAAAAGGTAAAACTGACAATAGATAACTGAATGGATGATACTTATGATACTTCATACCTATTGAAATCTATTGAGTGTTACTCATTTCTTTGGAACTCGTCTTTTCACCTTGCTCCCTCTATATCAAAAATTAAATATAAAATTAGCAACATAAAATTTTGAGTGAAAGTAAATATGCTACTAAACAATAAAATGTACTTACCTTTTTAATTGGGCATGATGTCATATAATGTCCTTGTTTTAAACAATGGCTACATGTTCTTTTCTTTTTTTCACCTTGTGACATTGAGACCTCGACACTATATTTAAGTCTTTTTATATTTCTTGGTCTTCCTTTTGATTTTACAAGATACAGGTCATGTATCACAAACTTTGAAACCTATGATGGCACTTCATCGTCTTTAAAAGGCACTTCATCATTTTTAGAAGACACTTTATCCATATCACATTTTCTTATGTTCTTTAAACTTTGAATGCCTTCTTTTAAAAATGAAATTCCAACATCTAAATGTTTGGGTGAACGCAAACTCATTTCTATGAATTTTCGTGCATTCCTTCTAAAATTCATTTTTTGTGAAAGACTGACAACATGTTGCCCAGTAGAAGAATTGCATTCTATATCATGTACCATTTGCACTGATGAATAACGAGCATTTATCGTCCAACGATTAAGAATATATTGCTCTGGTAAACACATAACTCTATTTTCATTGAGAACAAGCAAAGCATGAGAACACAAGATTCCTTCTCGTTCAAATATTTTGCAAGAACATTTTATCGAACCATTTGATTGGGTATTGTACTCTACAATAATCTTTCCTTTGTCCTCAGATCCTGCTTCATATACCGAGTACACAATCTTCTCACGATCTTGAAAGTTTATTTGCTTCCAGAATTGTATAATATTTTTGAATTCTTCTTGAAAAATTTTGAACACATTTTGTTTGTAGACCTTTGCTGCTTGAATTTCCAAAGGACTTTTTGAAGTAGAACTAACAAAGGTATTCAAGTTTTTAAAATCTTCTCGCTCTTCTGTTTCACGACGAGTAGAAAGAGCTAAATCATACCGGTATACAAAATCAGATAATGAAGTATTTGAATTCACAAAGCCATCAAAAAAGCATTAATACTCTCAGCTCTTTGAGTGGATTGCATGCCCGTGCAAAATGTATCATTTAAATAAATTGTAATCCATTGATGTCGCTTGTTGTACATATGCTCCAACCAGTGACCATATGGAATATCATATTTTTGTTTCAAAATTAGCCACTTGTCTTCAAATTCTTGGATGCTCAAAGAATTATTAATCCATTTAAAATATTCTTTTTTAAAATTGTCACGCACATATAAATCCCGAAGATGAGTCAATGCATTCTTTACTATATGCCAAATGCAAAACATGTGTCGACTTTCAGGAAGCACTTTACGAATTGCATTGTCCATTGCAATATCTTGATCAGTGATGATACATATAGGCTTCTTCCCCTTCATACATTCTAACCAAGTCTAAAATAACCAAATGAATGTGTCTTCAGTTTCATCAGCTAATAGTGCACAACCAAATAATGTTGATTGCCTATGATGATTAACTCTTGTAAATGGTGTAAATGGCATTTGTAATTTATTTGTGCGATATGTCGTATAAAAAACAACAACATCGCCAAATGTGATATAACTATCTTGTGATCTACTATCAGCCCAAAAAAAACTTTTTCCTGTATCATTTTCATCCACCATCATTCTAAAAAAGAAATCAACATCATCGACTACCTTCTTTTGAAAATAACTTAACACAGCCATGCATTCTCCTTCCATATTATTTTTTCGTAATGTCTTTATATAATCTATGCACTGTTGAGGTGTTACAAAAGTCTCCCCGGTCATCTTCAAATATTTAGCTATCTTGGAAGGCCTAATGCCAACATTTCTTAGTTCTCTCATAGATTCCTTAGAAGGGGTTGATAATTTGTTATGAGAGGATAATCTACTAACGTCTGACTGTGAAGCTAATTTATGTGTGTGCTTTTCAACAAATTTTTTGACCTCCCATTTGTCATCACTTGCAACTTTAGCTAATAATAAAGCACCACAATTCTCTCTAACATTTCGTCTTCTTTTCACATCTTTTCCCAAAGTTTGCTTTAATTTGAGATCCTTTTGACCTTGTTTAGAACAAACGAGCAATCTACCAATCGGCATATTCATCTTTCGAGATTTACTACAATGATCTTTTCGCACGAAAAATCCAACTGATCTTGCATATGTATTGTAGAAAACATATACATCATCTTCCGTATCGAACTTCATGCCAACAAAAGGTTTATTAACTTGACTATTATTAGCATTGTTCTTTTCTTGGATTTGATCACTGTGAAAGGAAAAATACCGATAAAAAATAGTTTAAGAAAATTTTTCAGTGGACAACATACAATTTATAATGAAAATATTATAACATCTCACCATCCTTCTGTGACTTCATGTCCTTGAAATTGTTGATCTTCAGAATTTGAAGGAGATGCATCCATTTCAAGTGAAGACATGGCAACACCTATAATGAAGATATTAAATGCCAAAATTAAAGGAAGATCCATGTTTTCATGTAAATAAGTCCATCATTAAACATGTGGTTGCTTCAAAATTTAGAGAATTCTCAGCCTATTGGAAATGGACAAAAGATAGACTTCTTGCTGCATTTTTTAGAATGGTCCTTCAAATGGCCTCATAAAATTTGTTGTGTTTTAATCTGTATTATGTTATTTTTTAAAACATTTTTTTCTTTCAAATAATGTATGACATTTTGGTGGATGAAATCTCTCACCAGATATAAATGTTATGCAAAACAACTATGCCAAATGGAAAAAGATTAATTGTGAGTGATGGGTTAATATAAAATAGCATTGTTCATATGGCCTGAAAATAAAAAAAACATTTGGGTTATCTTTTCTCAAAAAAAAAAGTCATCGATGGGATGTGTTTCATGTTGTGTAAGGACAGATGTAATTACTTTTTGGAAAATCCAAGTAAGACAAACAGACAAGAGAAGGGATCCACTTAATGAAAAATATTACACAAAGATCTGACAAACACAATCCAGATGACGTTCGAGTTCGACGAGGCGGCGTCCAATGCACGTGATCGAGGCGACGTCCGGTGCGAGTGATGGAGGCAGTGTCCTGCGAGCAGCAAGCGTGAGGCAAATCGGAAAGAAAACAAGAGAACCACTTACACGATGGAAGAATAGCCAAGGGTTTTCTATTGTCTTATTAAATCATGGCCGCTTCTCTTTAATCGAACGGACACAAATGTTTTGGACATGAATGACTGTAGATTTGCAATTGGACGGTTGAAAATTGCCACGCATACCTACGTGAAATGGCTGCTACGTAGGGGCATTTACCCCTATATATATATATATATATAGAGAGAGAGAGAGAGAGAGAGAGAGAGAATTCACTTGATTATCGCAGAGATAGAGATTCATCGTAGAGATAGAGAGAGGGAGAGAAACGAGAGAGAGAGAGAGAGAACTCGTCTAGAATTCAATTGTGCGTAGATGATTTTATTAAACTGAAACATACATGGGAATTCAACTTTTCTTGGAATGTGATTCCTTAAATTATATTCCTTGACATCTTTACATTCCAAATAATATTATATATCTTCATCCAAATGCACCCTTCAGTACCCAATCCTTATTTCCCAATAGATTTTGTATGACTAAAGTACAATTCATTTCTGTTGAAAGATAACCCACATGATTGGCAATTGAAAGAGGGGTAAATTTATGGTATTGCCCTCCAACTTTACCTAAACTTTATTTTGTAATAAGACTGTCATCCAATTTTTAACTTATTTTTATCAAAAGATCTTTTAACCTATGATAGACCTTTTGAGATTTCCTAGCCTACGTGAATGCAACATGTTATTTTCTCTCCCCTCCACATGGACTCCCTCTTGACGTGACAAAATACCATCTTTTTTTTAAAAGCACCCATGTGGACTCCCTCTTGTCTCGACAAAATCTCCTCCACGTGGACCCCCTCCTGCTCTCGTATTTTTTACTTTTATCCTAAATTTGTCATCATTTCACCCATTTCCCTTCCTTGTTGCCATTTTCCCCTTCCTCTTCATGCTTGTGGACCATCGTCATCGCCCAATGAATGTCGTCTGATTGAAAATCATTTGTTGATCATTGATGACCTCTGCTAGGAGTTGCAATCCTAATGACAAAGCAGAAGAAGCTTCAAATTGCAGCAACTAGCAAGGGAGAAACCAAACATGACGACGAACTTTTGCGCATACTTGACATTCACTATTCTCCTACTTTCAAGTATGTCAATGTCATCACATTTATTGATTTTGTGCTATTCCTATCCTAAACCATGCATCATGATTCCAAATATCCTAATATTAAAATGTCGACTTTATGTGGTCTCTATCCAACAAGTTTTGACATGCTCTTTATCTTCTATTACTAGTGTCTTAATTGGTTATTGTACCTTCAAATTTTATATTGTAGTTGTAATAATTTGGTACAAAAATGATAAGATCTGACCATGATCAAGGGAAAAGCAGAGGTGATTGTTTATCGTAATTGCAACATTATTTCATTGTGTACCTTCATATTTGTTTCCTTATATTATATTGATTGTTAATTACCATTATTTTAATTACTTTATCTTGACTTATTTTTTAGTCCTTGGTTCATTTAATTTGCACATCCATTATAACAGGGATAAAAGAGAATACGGATACCATAATGGTGAGATCAAGATACTTAATTATGATATGGACTTGTTGTCCCTAGTTAAGATTGATAATATGGTTAAAACTATTGACTTGGAAGGTCTTGTTTATCACTAGATAAAATCAAGAAAGTATTGAAGACAAGAATGAGAAACTACATGGATGTGTGTTGGAGATGTGCTCTATAGCAGCCGAGGCATGACAAGTTAATTTATATGTATGCCATATGAAAATAATGGATTTAGAAGAGATGTTCGGGCCACCACCTCCAGCACTTAGAAATGTTGTGATTGAAGAAATAAAGGAAGAACTTGAACAAAAAATAATTCCTAAGTTATGCAAGACCAAATGGTCCAAAGAAGATGTCACACTACAAATACAAAACGAAGACATTGCAAATGATATTGACGTCGAGGATGATGATGCACTGTGTTTTGCACACATATCAAATGACTAGTTCATTAGATCAGTAAATCAATTTCCCTACACTATTGCACGTAACCTTTGTGCAGTTATTCGAAAGAGATGATTTTTTATATGTTGGAACATTGTATTCACATATTATATATCCAAAAAATGAATGAAATATATTAAAATATTGACTTCAATTTTAGTGAATAAGATAAGCCATTCATACTTAAATTGTTCTTGGTACTTTAAGTATAACTCTATTTAATCGAATTTTGTACCATCATAAAAATTTCGTTCCAATAATCTTCCCCTTTTTATGAAGACAATTAAAAAATATATGAATAGTATATAAGCTGAGAGGAAAAAATATTAAAATGGAAATTTCACTTCCCTAAATAATACAAGTCTCAAAGGAATCAGAATATTGTATAAAACTTTGATACAACAATTATATGTCAAACATAAATTTGCCCATAACAAATAGTCAAATATTTGACGAGTAAGAGTCTTTGATAATTTTTCATTTAACAAAACCATATTCAAAGTAAGTGGAGGAATTAATATTCAAACTTTTGAATATACTCCTCTTATAATTATGGTGATTTTCCTTATCTTTCTATCTTCATTTCTCACAAGATAATAATAAAGATTAGTGAAAATAAAAATGAGACATTAAATTAGAAAAATATTCAACATTTACTCATTTGTATACCTTCCAAAGAAATAATAACTATATAAGATTATGAATGAGGGGTAAAATTTTGATTTTCATGACATAAATATTTTAAGCTTCAAACATAAGAGCCATGTCAAAAGAGTTTACTAAAAAAATTTTAAAAATCATGAAAATGTAGACCATACTCATGGAAGCCAAGGAATCAACATTTTTCATGTTATAGCATAAAGATGGAACATATAAATACATTCATCCATAAGTTTAAAATCTTATAAATATTCTCATGTGTCCAAGTGAGATATCATTTAAGCATCATAACAACATTTTAAATTTAATGACCGTGTGTTATTATGATACATGAATACCCAAATGATAACAAATCATGAGAATATAAATTTATCCATATTAAACTTATATCACAAGAGTCCATATGTCAAGATAAAAACAATTGAAGTGTATGATATTTTTAATAGTTTTCCAAATTTTAGTTAAAAATTCTAAAAGTTTGACTTCTTTCAACTTCAAACCCACAAAATATTAAATGTTTAAATGAAAATGAATAAGAGCTTAATCTAATATACATGCATACATTTTTAAAAGTTGTGTAATAATTAACATAGGCATTTCCAAAGTCAAAGTTACACTAATATGCACACAAATTGACACTTTCAAGAATCATAAGCTTGTCACAAATTATGATAACCAATGAAAAAATATAAAGCATAAATAATTGCGACACAAAAATTATTGAAGTTTTTATTTATATTCTCACACCCCAATTGGAGACAAAGATCAAATCATATTTTTAACAATTCTCAAAAAAGATCGGCAAGACATCGTAGTGTTACTTGAAAGTACGTATAAGATATATATATTCACCAAAATTTAATAAAGAAATATAAAACATAATATTCACGTATTGTCACTATTTTTTATACCATCTCAATATAACACTTCATGTGAATAAGGATCCATACAACGCTACAAAAAACTTCTACTACACTCTGTTTCAACACATGTTTATCTATTATATGCTTGCTTTCAAAAATAAAAAAATGAAGGTAAATAAAAGTGTTCCAATGACTCGACATCTTTTATTTGTAGCAAAAAGAAACTCTAAGTCGACACAACTCGAGAACTTACAAGTATCTGAAAAAAATTAAAAATGGTAAAATGATCAAAAGTCATTTGATCAGTGAATGAATTAAAGCACAACATATGAAAATAATACAAGTGCATATAAAACTTATATAACCATATATTGCATATGAGTAAAAACTTTTAGGCATAACACATATAACATAAGTTGCTTCATGATCTAATTAAGCATAACTTCACAATCATGAGTCAATCCGACTATGTAGAGCATAATATGAGTCCATACATATTACAAAGCAATAATCATGTGTCAATACGTGCATGTAGAGTAATAATAATGGGCCAATTGGTAATCACTAAATTGATTATATTTAGTTGTTATCACTTTTATTGTTGCATGATTAATGCATTTCATTTGATATTATAAGTTATTATATGAAGAATTTCGGAATCTACAATTGTTTTACTTCCATTTCAGGTCATGAAAATCAAACAAAAAAAGAAAATAATTTGAAGATGAGGTTTCTGTTAAGCCAGTGGAGTTGTAGCCGTGGAGACCGACCATAGCCAAAAGAAAGAGGAAAAGACACAGTTTGTTAGTTCTCTATGCGTTAACCTTAAAGAACACCATTAGATTGTGATGCATCACATTGACCCATAGTGCAAAAAAACTATTACCATAGCTATTTTAGATGATTTTCAACCATATTCTATTAGATTTTTAAGGATATTTTGGATATTTTATTTAACTAATCTGCAAACACTATAAAAGAGAGTTTTGGAGCCGAAAATAAGACTTGCCTAATTTTTTTGGAAGATATGGCATAAACGGATTTGCTACTTTCTTTGAAATTGTGTATTGATTCTAAACTTAATTTTGATTTCTTTTTTAAATGAAAAATCATGTTTTAAGATGACCTCTCTCATTATGCATCGCTAAATTCTTTCTTCTACGGTTAGATGAAATCTAAGATTTGACTATAAGGATAATTTTTTATATAATCTGAGATGCTCTTTGTCCTTTATGTGATTGATGATATGATATGTTATATTGATAATTTATTTAAACAATTTAAGATTTTCTTAATTATGAAAGTAGTTCATTAAGATTAGCTAAAATGAATGACAATAAAAATGTATTGTTTCTTTGAAATAAATGCAATCATTTTACTTGTCGATATTAATTTATAATGCAATTAAAATAATTTAAATGACCACAAAAGTAGACATTTATTATTTTAATTAGAATCATATTTTTCTAAAAGGAAGATGCATGATTCCTAAAGATCGAGTATAATACTCACGATTAAACTATTTTTAAAATATGATCAATACTCTAGTTGGATTCGAAGTCTTGGAATAATCCCGAGCAATTTCCCTCCTGATTTTTTCTAAATTTCATCAACTCATTTTTCTGTTCCATTTTTTATTTATTTTTATCTCCCATTCAACTTTCATGTAATCATTTAGATAACCTCGAAAATCATCTAATTCTAGTACTTTGCCACTTTTCTGTGGGATGATATTCATATACTATATAGTTGATTCATTATACTTGTGGAAGATTTGTTAAATTTTTTGTGTTGTTGTCGGGAAAGAGCATGGATACTAGAATTTTGATTTTTTTTATTACTGTAGACACATTTTCTTTTCGTTGTATATGCCACACGGATACATCCATGCTATTCAGAAATCAAAAGACATTGCCATGCAAAATGTAAAGAGCAAAGAGAATATGCAATGACCGTGAACAATAATAGGGGGCCAAAATTGGAGGAGGAACATCAACATCATCAAGGGGATGAATTTGAACCTCAAATGAAGAATCTAGTCACAAGGTCCTACATAGGACCACACCAAATATAGTGAACCCAAGAATTGTTGCCAACAATTTTGAGTTGAAGTCAGGGTTCATTCAAATGGTATAGTTAAATCAATTTAGAGAGGAACACAATGAAAATTCTTTCTCGCATATTAAATATTTTCTCCAAATATTCACCACTAACAAGATGAATGATGTTGAAATGATGCCTTGAAGAGGAAGCTTTTCCCATTTTCACTCCGCAATGAAGCACACGATTGGTTGGACTCTCAATAATTTGAAGCTTTTAACACGTGGGATGAGTTGTTTCACATATTTGTAAAAAGATTCTTTCCTCCTTGAAAATTTATAAAATTAAGGAATGAAATCACATGCTTTAAGTAGAAAGAGAATGAATCATGTAGGGCCATGTCTATAATATGCTAGACCATTTGACTATGAGCGATGAAGATCATGTAGGACCATCTAGAACAATTTATGTCAGAAACAATGATAGCTATAGAGAATTAAGTGCAAAAGTTGACTCTCTAGTACAATTGGTAGCCAATATGAGAGAGAAAATTTTTTGTAAATATCAACTGAAATATCATCATTATCATTATCCGAATGTAAGAACTTAGACGTTATCTCATGACTATGTGCCATTAAGCATAAGTATGCATCCTCACTAGATGAAGAGTTTGGAGAATCATTTTCATTACTTTTACTTGGCTCTTCATACTTTTTATTCTTCTCTTTTTGAAATTGTCTTTCGTCTTTCTTTGGAAGATTTGAAAAAATTTCTTTGTGATACCTACATAATCTTTAATTGTTTTTCTATTCTTCTTCTTTTATTTGACCAACTTAAGGAACTTGTCAAACTTCCTTGCATAGAGTGCGAGTTTTATCATTAACTTCATCTTCTTTCTCATGTGACTCTTCACTTTCTTCTTCATCAAATGTCTTAAATGCAATAGACTTTTCTTTTTTGAGCATGCCTCTGCTTGTTTATCCTTCAAACTTATCTCATATGTTAGGAGAGAACCTATAAGATTGTCTAAATCCAAGTTGTTTAGATCTTCTCCTTTATCAGAATATTTTGTTGTGCCACTTTGAAGAGAGACTTAGGAAACTTCTTAAAATTTTGAATGTTATTTCTACAACCGCCCAAAGAGGTCAAGCCGTTAACAATATTATTTAATCTAACAAATATATCATTAATGCATCGATAATCAAACATTTTAAATGAATATGATTCAAAATAATTACCTTAAACCCTCTAACTTTGTTGGTAGCTTTATGAATAATGATTAACTTTCTTCAAATTTCATTTAAGGTAGAGCAAGTGAAATCCAATTAAACTCTGCCGTTCTTTCCAATCAAACTTAACAAAATGTTTCATTTTCTGGATTGCTCAAAATGTGATTTAACATTTAAAGCAAAATCATTTTTTTATCACATTCTAAATATTAAATGGATAGAATAAACATAAGCTTATAGTCTAATTTTTCAATCGGCAAAGTTTGAAGAATCAAAAGCTAGTGAGCGAGCAATTGATAAAAATGTCGTAACTCTAGAAGATGGTTAAATCATTAATAATAAAAGAAAACATAATTTGATACAAATTATTGGATCATAAGATACAAAAAGGGGAAGGATGGTGAATTGATGTTTAATCGAAAATATCACTTTTACGAAGTCCAAAATCATTTCGGTAAATTTAAACCAAACACAATAATGATAAAATCACATGCATGCATAATGGAGTAGGAAGGAGAGGGGATATATAGAGAGAACATAAGAAATGAGACATTTGTTGACAAAGATTTGGTCGCACCTTAGCCTACATCACTGCTTTGACTTCTAGATCTCAAGACTGCTAGAGTTTCCATTAATCATTCCTTTATTCAAATGGGACAAGGAAGAAGCCTATTACGAGTTCCACCTTTTTTCTTCTTCAAGAGGTAAGGTATA
Source organism: Pontederia crassipes (assembly GCA_030549335.1). Lineage (NCBI taxonomy): Eukaryota > Viridiplantae > Streptophyta > Magnoliopsida > Commelinales > Pontederiaceae > Pontederia > Pontederia crassipes. The sequence continues at coordinate 47,267,737 of CM060192.1, read as the reverse complement.
CTTCTCCTCATCGGAAGAACTTGTTCTCCATAATAAGAGGTAAGACACAATCTCTTATCACTGAGGAGCTCAACCACATATACAATGATTCTAAAATACACTTCCAAACTCTCTTTTACAATTTAAGCTCACACAAGAATAAGCAAGAAAGATTACAATGTTTGCATGTCTTGGCTCAAATAGATTTCACAAGTGTTCTCTCCAAGTTTTCATGGAAGTCATTATATTTTCTTCACCTTTGGGATCTCCTTTATAAGCTTCTAAACTTCATTTGGCTGTTGAAATTTGTTTCTCAACTTTTTGGATTAAAATCTAATCATTACTGTGCACTATGTTCATAGAACAATCAATCTCTTCGCCTACTTGTCAATCACTCCTTATAGATGTTTGAAAAATATGATTGTTGAAAGCTCAATCATCGATTTTTGTCTCAGACCGATCGATTCATCATTTTCACTTCATCTAGTATCATAGTCATGGATCAACCAATGGCTTCAACCGATCAATCAATCCTTCAATATTGATCAATTAACGTATTTTACGTGTAGATTAGTCAATCGGTTAACTTGATCGATTGACCAATTCACTGGACTATTGATTAATGATTACTAGTTGATCACTATAGCCTTTTATTCCATTTTAGATGCATTTCACCCCTATCGAGCCCCTAAATTGCCCAACTTTTGACCAATTATGTTTGGAATGCATGGATTGTGATAACTAGTTGATCTTTCTCATTTTATACTTAATTCCATGTGCATAGAGGTTCTGATATGCTAAAATTCATAAATAATTTAATTCTATGCCAAGTTATCATTTTTATGACAAGTTATCACTCCAAAAGGTCAAGTTACTATTATTTTGAGTGAGCTGATTTTCAATGATTTTCTTGCCCTAAATCCATTACTATCATGAATAAATCATATTTGGATGATCATATTTCAACTTGTGCAAAAGTTTAAATCCATTTTAACAAGTTATCATTTTTCCAATGCCAAGTTATCGTTAAAGGGCAAAACTATCATTTCGACATGCAAAAATATCAATTCTACACAAAGCCTTAGGCAATCATTATATTATTGTACTAACTCATTGCTGTTCAAATTTGATCACATTTGGATAACCACAACTAAAATTATGACAAGTTATCATTTTTAAGACAATTAAGTTATCGTTTTGGCACTCAAGTTATCATTCCTATGAAATCTTATCCATATTTGATTTCTGACCTCATTCACTTGACATCCTACTCCCTTTTATGCCTTCAATGCTCTGAACCATTCATATTTGATCATTTTCCAAGATTTATGCAAAGTTATCATTCTGAGTTCTCAAACCTATCATTTTAATTACTGATTTCACATCTTCATAACACCAGATTTTATTTGATATTTGAGCTGACTCTGGTGGCTTTCCTTATCCTTATTTGTTCATTTCCTATTTGAGGACTTTGATGCTTGATGTTCTATCTCTTCTAGCAAGGAAAAATAGGTTACAAAAAAGGTGGGGGACCACTACTTTTGCTGTCCAGAAAAGCTATCTTCTGCAACTGCAAGCAGGATCAGGACACATGGCACAATCACATCACCATGGAACATTATGATACTGATCTAAGGGTGATTAAAGATCAGATATAAGCTGGAAACCCTAAGGAAGAAAGGGGGGAGGCCAGCCATTGTGCAGGAGAGCTGGATAGGAACTGAAGTGGAGCTGTTCTTGAACCAAGGAGCTGCTTTCTATCAACAGCCCTCATTTCCAGGATGATTAGCTTCTGTTCTTCACTCTATTTTGTATCTAAGTTTGTAATTATGAAGAGCTAAATCATATGTCTCCTAGGATAGGGTAGTAGTCTAGGTTAATTGTGGATAGACTAAGGACAATTCTGATTTCCTAAACTGATATCAATTCTATTTGCTGAAATTTGCATTGATATGAACCTGATTCTTGTCATTGTAGGTCCTATTTGTATTTACAACTGAGAAGTTGTCATTTGATCTAATCTTTATTCAGGAATAAATTAAAATCCAATGCCAAGTTTTCTGGATTCCATCTTAATTACAAATCTGATTTTCTGAATCTGATTTTTCCTGAATTCTAATTTTTGATTTTCAGAACTATTGAATCTGTTTGTCACTTGGGAACTGAATTAATTGAGCAACTGAGAGGTTGATTGTTGGCTCCAAACTTATTTAGAAATGAATTAAGATAAAATGACATTTTCATGGTTCAAATCTGTGAATTCCAATGGTGTTTCCTAATTTTAATTGTTGTTGATTTCTATTTTTCCTGATTTAAGTGGAAATCTGATTGTCCTTGTAAAGCCCTGTTTTAACCTACCACTGAGAGGTGGTCATATGGCCTTCCTTGTAGTTCAGAGATGAAGCAAGGAGCAAAGACAATTCTTGATTTCAAAACTTGTGATTCTATGCATATTGGTTCAAATTATCTAGTGTTAAGTGTGGATTTCATTTTCAATTGCAGCCGAGAATTTGAATTCAAATCCTCTTGTAGTTTAGAGATAAACCAAGGAGCATTTGCACTAATATTGAATTGATTTCATCCCTGTTTAGTTGATTGAAGCGTTTCTTTCATTTTCAAAGTGCAATCTAGAAGTTATCCTTCAGAATTTTATTGAATTGCCAAAAAATCAGCAAAGTGACTTGGATTGAATATAATGATAACTTGATTTTCATGGGGATCCTCTTCTAATTCAACTTGGCTAACAATTATATGACAATATATTATTTAGTTCTGGTCTAATTGAGCTGTGAAAATAGCCATAATGAAGGTTGAATCAGATTTGACAAAAAAATGATAACTTGTCCATTTCCATCCATAATTAAATTAGATGAACTCCAATTCCTAGGAGGACCTTCCTCATCGATAGATAAATCATTTTAGCCTCTAGATTAGTATTCACAACTCAGTTTAGTTAACTTTTCAGAAACCTCAAAACAGTTATCATTTAACCTTTTTAAAAAATCTATTTTCATTTTCATTTAAAATTTTGCTTTTGCCACTAACTTTGATTAGTCTAAATTATTTTTAGGTAGTCTAGGACTTCAAATCACTGTGGATACAAAATTTAGGGGTACTACAATTGACATATGCACTGCAGTAGAGAGTGAGTTTGATAGTTGAAACAAAAATTGAAAAAATTGACTTTTGACCCAAAAATCAGCAAGTTATCACTCAACCCCTCAATATCACTATCAAGTTTTTGGCACCGTTGTCGAGGATTTGATATCAATTAGACTAACTTAGATAGTTTAGATTAGTTTTAGACTAATTTTTAGTCCATTTATTAGGCTAATTTTCAGTTTTTGTAAGTTATCATTCCCAATTTTCCATTTTTATCTAGTTTTCTCTCTTTTCTCAATTTCATACTTCTGAATTCATTTATGTAGGATTTGGATAATCAAGAGGATGATTATCAATCAGTCTGAAAGAAGATTTTTGAGAATGAGGAGATTGCAAAGGCTAGAGGCAAGAAGAAAAATTTTTGAAGAAGAGGAAGAGGAGCAAGACAACATGGCTGCACCAAGGACATTAAAGGATTGTTATTCTCCTAGTAATGTCAGAAATCAACAAGGGAACGGAGTCCTTGCACCAGCTGCTAACTTTGAGGTGAATCCAGCCTTGGTGATAATGATAAGACAATACCAATTTTCTGACATTAAAGGATTGTTATTCTCCTAGTAATGTCAGAAATCAACAAGGGAACGGAGTCCTTGCACCAGCTGCTAACTTTGAGGTGAATCCAGCCTTGGTGACAATGATAAGACAATACCAATTTTCTGGTTTAGGGAATGAAGATTCAGTCTCACACTTGGATAATTTCAAGGAAATTTGCAGCACAGTGCATTTCAATAATACACCAATGGATGCTGTCTACATGAGGCTATTCCCCTTCTCAACTCAAAGACAAGGCAAAGATATGGTACAAGACCCTCAAACCAGAAGAGATGGCTACTTAGAAATCTATTATTCAATTGTTTCTAGCTGAATTCTTCCCACCTAGCAAAACTGATAACTATAGAGATATGATTGTGAGGTTCTACCAATTGGATCAAGTGAATATATGTGATGCATGGCAAAGACTCCAAGGCTTGCTGAGGGCATGTTCACATCATGGCTTTGAGAAATGGCAACTTGTCAACTATTTTCACAAAGGATTGAATTACCTCAGCAATGTTGCATTGGATACAGCTGCTGGAGGAATATTTGCATCAAGAAACATTGATGAAGCTTACCAATTAATTGAGAACATGGCCAAGAATCATCATTTTCTTACACATGACATGACAAGGAAGCCATCCAATGAGAATCAAGTCAACAACATTGCTGTTCAGATTGAACAAGGCTTGCAAAGGGCATTGGAGAAGCTGAATTTGTCAACTAATGTGGAAAAATCTTCAAATGCTTAATCAAGGTGTGATATCACTGAAACTTGCAACCTTATAATGCAGCAACATGAGCAAAGTATAGACCAAGTTAATGTAGTAGGAAATTATGGAATTAAACCCCCTGCTGAGTTCTACACTCCAGAAAACAGAAATCATCCTTACCTCTCCTACAAGGCCAACCATTTTCAAGGGCCTCTTATGCAGAATTCAAATTGGCAACCAAAGATTTTGCCAAGGAATCAACCCCCACCATACCAGCCTCCACAAGTTCAAATGCAAAGACCACCATATGAGCCACCTCAAGTTCAAGCCCATCATATGTCAAAGATGGAAGAAATGTTGCAACAAATCTTGAAGAAGCAGGAAAAGGAAGAGGAGGCTATGCAAAAATTAACTTCTGGATATGAAGCTTTGAGTGCTCATCAAAAGATTCTTGAAAATCAGATTGCTCAACAAGCAAGTACCTCAACTAGGCCACCTATGTTTCTCCCTGGACAACTTGAATTGAACCCCAAAGAGCAAGTCCAAGCTGTCCAGTTCAGGAGTGAGAAAATTATAGAAGAACCAATGAGGAATATTGAGGAAAATCCAGCTGAAGTTAGTACAAGTTCAGGGCCTGCAGAAAAATCAAATGAGGGGGCTGTCTTGAAAAATCAGAATCAACATCCTCAAGATGAAGTCAGGGGCAGAATTTTCGATAAGGTGCATTTCCCTCAAAGACTAATCAAGGCAAGGCAGAACCAACAATATGGAAGATTTATTGAAATCCTGAAGAAGTTGTATATAAATGTGCCATTTGTAGAGGTAATTCAGGAGATGCCTTCATATGCTAAAATTTTTAAGGAGATCCTTACCAAGAAGAGAAGAATTTGGAACATGAGACCATTGCTTTGACTGAGGAAACTTCTGCAATCATTCAAAACAAATTGCCACCCAAGTTGAAAGATCCAGAAAGCTTCTCTATACCTTGTGAAATTGGAAATAGGAAGATTCAAAGGGCAATGTGTGATTTGAGTGCATCAGTGAGTGTCATACTTCTTTCACTTTGTAGGAAGCTTGAAGTTGGAGATTTGAAGCCAACAAACGTGTCCCTACAGCTGGCAGACAGATCCATCAAGTACACACATGGAATCATTGAGGACATACCCCTCAAAGTTGGCAAATTCTACATACCAGTAGACTTTGTGGTACTTGACATGAATGAGGACCTGAATATTCCTATTCTTCTAGGGAGACCCTTTTTAGCCACTGCTGGGGCTATTATTGATGTCAAGGAGGGCAGATTGACATTCCAAATTGAAGAGGACAAGATAGAATTTAATTTGGCACAAGTTATTAGTAGTCCAAATTTTCAAGAAAATGACTTTGAAGATGAGTAGTTAGATCAAGTTGTTCAGCAAGTTTCTGCAATAATTCTCATTGAAGACCCATTGCAAAGGTGCCTAATGTTTGATCACTTGAAGGAGCTAGAAGATCCAGAGGCTATGGCATGCAAATCTGAACTGAATTCATTCAAATCAGTAGGCAAATTTGAATTTCAGAATGAGGTGCAGGAAGTTATCACTGCTGAACTTCAATCCACTCCAACTCAAGACAATCCTTTCAAATTGGAGCTCAAGCCTCTTCCTAGCAACCTGAAGTATGAATTCTTGGGAGAGAACTCAACATTTCCAATAATTATTAATGCCAATTTGCCAAAGGAACAAGTGCATGAGCTGCTGAAAAGATTGAAGCTGTATAAGGAGGTAATATGCTATTCCATTGAAGATATCAAGGGTATTAATTCCTCAATTTGCATGCACATGATCCCCATAGAGGACAACTATAAACCCTCAATTGAATGCCAAAGAAGACTCAATCCAGTAATGAAGGAAGTAGTGAAGAAGGAGGTGCTGAAATTGTTAAAAGCTGGAATCATCTACTCAATTTCAGATAGTGAATGGGTCAGCCCTGTCCAGATGGTGCCAAAGAAGGGAGGAATCACAATTATCAAATCCGATTCAAATGAATTGATATCCACTAGGACAGTTACAGCATGGAGGATGTGTATTAATTTTAGGAAGTTAAACAAGGTAACAAGGAAGGACCATTTTTTCCCTTCCTTTCATTGACCTTGGAGAGATTGATAAAGCATTCCCACTTCTGTTACCTAGATGGATATTCAGGATTCCTCCAAATCCCAATTCACCATCAAGATCAACACAAGACTACTTTCACATGTCCATATGGGACATTTGCTTATAGGAGGATGCCCTTTGGCCTATGTAATGCACCTGCCACTTTTCAGAGATGCATGATGTCAATCTTTTCAGATTTCATTGAAGAAATTATGGAGGTCTTCATGGATGATTTTTCAGTATATGGAGATTCCTTTGAGAGTTGTCTAGAAAATTTGACCAAGGTGCTACAAAGATGTAGAGAGTCCAACTTGATCCTTAATTGGGAGAAGTGTCATTTTATGGTTCAAGAAGGGGTTGTCCTAGGACATATTGTCTCAAGTAAAGGAATTGAAGTGGATAAGGCCAAAATTGAAGTAATTGAGAAGTTGCCACCCCCTACAAATGTGAAGGCTTCTTGGGGCATGCAGGATTCTACAGAAGATTCATAAAAAACTTCTCAATGATAACTAGGCCTCTTACCCAGCTCCTAGCAAACGATGCTGATTTCAATTTTGATGAAGAGTGCATGAAGGCCTTCAAGCAGCTGAAAGAAGCCCTCATCTCAGCCCCTATAGTTCAGCCACCTTATTGGTCTCTTCCATTTGAGATTATGTGTGATGCCTCTGATCAAGCAATAGGGGCAGTGTTGGGGCAAACCAATGAGAAGAAACATTATGTCATTTGCTACGCTAGCAAGACACTAGATGAGGTCCAAATCAACTATGCTACCACTGAAAAGGAATTACTTGCTGTGGTGTTTGCATTTGATAAGTTCATACCTTATCTGGTGGGATCCAAGGTAATTGTATTCACAGACCATCAAGCAGTGAGACACCTCATCAACAAGAAAGAGTCCAAGCCAAGGCTAATCAAATGTATATTATTGCTACAAGAATTTAATGTTGAAATCAGGGACAAAAGAGGGACAGAAAACTTAGTTGCTGACCATTTGTCAAGGATGGAAGGAGTTCAGAATTCTAATGACTCACTCTCTATCAATGACTCCTTCCCTGATGATTTTCTAATGGCCATATCAGCTGCCCCTACTCCTTGGTATGCTGATATTGTTAATTACTTGGCATGTGGAATCATTCCTTCTGACTTCTCCTATCAACAAAAGAAAAAGTTTTTCCATGACTTGAAGGACTTCTATTGGGATGACCCATTTCTATTCAAAAAGTCCCTTGATGGCATTTTCAGGAGATGTGTACCAAAAGTTGAATTCCAATTAATTTTGTATGAATGTCACTCATCTCCATATGGTGGACATGGAGCTACTCAAAAGACTGCTGCCAAGGTGCTACAATCTGGTTTCTATTGGCCTTCTTTGTTCAAAGATGCATATATGTATGTGAAGAGTTGTGATGAATGTCAAAAGGCATGTTCAATATCAAGGTGGAATGAAATGCCTCAAGATGGGAATTTAGAGGTTGAAATATTTGATGTTTGGGGCATCGATTACATGGGGCCCTTCCCTAGTTCATTTGGATACAAATTTATACTACTTGTTGTTGTCTATGTATCCAAATGGATAGAGGCAATTCCAACTTCAGCTGCTGATTTCAGGACTGTAATCAAGCTTTTCAAGGAAATAATCTTTCCAAGATTTGGAATCCCAAGAGTGATCATAAGTGATCAAGGCAGCCACTTCATTGAAAAATATTTTGAGAACCTTCTAAACAAATATGGAGTCAAGCACAAGGTCTCAACTGCTTACCATCCTCAAACAAATGGCCAAGCAGAAATTTCAAATAGGGAAATCAATGCCATATTGGAGAAAGCAGTTTCTTTGACTAGGAAGGATTGAATTTTGAAGTTGAATGAGGCACTTTGGGCATACATGTCAGCTTATAAAACTCCAATAGGTACCTCTCCTTACAAATTGATTTATGGAAAGACATGTCATCTACCAATTGAGTTGAAGCACAAGGCATATTGGGTAGTGAAGGCACTCAATTTTGATATGCAAGCATGTGGACAGAAGAGGCTTCTACAAATGGATGAGTTAGATGAGATTAGGCTAAATGCCTACCATAATTCAGAATTCTACAAGGAGAGGATGAAGAGATGGCATGATAGCAGAATTCTGACGAAAGAATTCAAGGTTGGAGACCTTGTATTATTGTTTAATTCAAGATTGAAACTATTCCCTGAAAAATTGAAATCAAGGTGGATTGGACCCTTCAAAGTCCACAAAATTTATCCTTATGGAGCCGTGGACCTTCTGAATGATAAGGATGACATATTCAAGGTCAATGGACAGAGGTTGAAGTTATATAATCCCACAGCTCAAGATTCAGCTAAGGAAGTGCTGAAATTGCAAGATTTACCAATTTTGCCTAGCTGAATTCAATTGGAAAAAATGTCCAGCCTAAGACACTAAAGTAGGACACTTCTTGGGAGGTAACCCAAGTCATTTTAAACTTAACATTTCTGTTTTGCAGGAATAAAGAAGGAAAGAATCGGATCCATCCACAAATTGAAAAGAAGGGAGTACCCTTACCCTCATTTTTTATTTTCTTCACTGAAATAACTGATATAATCTTTTCTCTCATGCTGAAATCATCATATTAATATCTGAATTATCATTCATATCAGTTATCACAATCCATCTTTGCTGAATTTTAGTGGATTTCAATGAATATCAATGAATTATTGAATTGTGAACTTTAAATATCTGATATTGAATACCCCATTGATATCTCTTATTTTTCTGCAGGATTATATGCAATTCATGAAGAATGGAACACCTGAAGATTTAGATTGAAATGCAAGAACCATTGGAAGGGATCAAATGCACAAATTCAATAAATTTCATACCCTCCCAACCTTCTCCCTTGTCTTAACTTTCACCACTGTGGACAGTGCTGAGACTAAGCTTGAGGGAGGAAACTTGGTGCTTTTCTAACCTCTACACCATGTTTTCAATTCATTTTAATGTCCATATATCATTTATCACCAGGTTATCAGTAGGTTTTGCAAGTTATCATTAATTTAACCTGGTTATCACAAGTTATCATTGGTTATCACTAATCGAGTTCAATTCAATTCCTTCATTCATTCTAACTCTAAAATGGGTAAAATACTTTATTATGACAGTTGGTACACTCCAATACCAAGTGGCCAACTTGGCCATTAGTCTTGTTGCTTTAATTGGCTATTCAATTCAGATGCACTTGAATCAATTTTCAGCTGAAAATTTTTCCTTTTTATGGGTCACACTAGCTGATACTTATGGATTGAATTAGTAATATCAGATGTCTAGGAGTCAAGGCTCTTGCTGCCATGTTAAATAGGAAAACTTGACTTTTTGGATAAAGGGATCTAGACTATACTTGAGTTTGAACTATTGCTCTCTTCATGAACAGGATAGAAAAAGAAAAATGGAGAAAAGAAAAAAGTGAAAAGTTGCATTTTGCATTGCATGCATGCATAAATAAAGAGAGTGAAATTCTAAAAAGAAACCTCTCCTGAATAAAGCCATGATTTTTATCCTGTGACCAGCATGAATAAAAATCAGGTCTTGACCTGTTTACTAGCATTTCATGAATAAAAGTTAGGTGTTAAACCTGTTTAAGCAATGAAAATATGTTCATGAAGAGATTTGTAGTTTAACCCCTTAGTAAAGTTGACAATTCCTAAAATTTAAATATGTTATTGCTAGTACTTTTTCCATGGCTTAAATTTGCTTTAGCCTCTGTGATTCCCTAATTAGAAATTAAGTTTTTGGAAAGAATGAAGTGTTGGCAAAGTGGGAAACTCATTGGATTCAATTCAGCTGATTTTTACTTCATTGTGGACTTTTAATTCAAGTTTGTCCTTAATTTCTGAATGTTTTGCTTGAGAGCAAAAGGCTAAGCTTGGGGGAATTTGATCACTAGGTAATCACTATAGTCTTTTATTCCATTTTAGATGCATTTCACCCCTATCGAGCCCCTAAATTGCTCAACTTTTGGCCAATTGTGTTTGGAATGCATGGATTGTGATAACTAGTTGATCTTCCTCATTCTATACTTAATTCCATGTGCATAGAGGTTCTGATATGCTAAAATCCATAAATAATTCAATTCTATGCCAAGTTATCATTTTTATGACAAGTTATCACTCCAATAAGCCAAGTTACCATTATTTTGAGTGAGCTGATTTTCAATGATTTTCTTGCCCTAAATCCATACTATCATGAATAAATCATATTTGGATGATCATATTTCAACTTGTGCAAAATTTTAAATCCATTTGAACAAGTTATCATTTTTCCAATGCCAAGTTATCGTTAAAGGGCAAAACTGTCATTTCGACATGCAAAATATCAATTCTGCACAAGGCCTTAGGCAATCATTATATTATTGTCCTAACTCATTGCTGTTCAAATTTGATCACATTTGGATAATCACAACCATAGTTATGACAAGTTATCATTTTTAAGGCAATTAAGTTATCGTTTTGGCACCCAAGTTATCATTCCTATGAAATCTTATCCATATTTGATTTCTGACATCATTCACTTGACATCCTACTCTCTTTTATGCCTTCAATGCTCTGAACTATTCATATTTGATCATTTTCCAAGATTTATGCAAAGTTATCATTCCAGGTTCTCAAACCTATCATTTTAATTACTGATTTCACATCTTCATAACATCAGATTTTATTTGACATTTGAGCTGACCCCGGTGGCTTTCCTTATCCTTATTTTTCATTTCCAATTTGAGAACTTTGATGCTTGGTGTTCTATCTCTTCTAGCAGGGAAAAACAGGTTACAAAAAAGGTGGGGGGACCACTACTTTTGTTGTCCAGAAAAGCTGTCTTCTGCAACTGCAAGCAGGATCAGGACACATGGCACAATCACATCACCATGGAAGAAACCCTAAGGAAGAAAGGGGGGAGGCCAGCCATTGTACAGGAGAGCTGGATTGGAACTGAAGTGGAGCTGTTCTTGAACCAAGGAGCTGCTTTCTATCAACAACCCTCATTTCCAGGATGATTAGCTTCTGTTCTTCACTCTATTTTGTATCTAAGTTTGTAATTATGAAGAGCTAAATCCTATGTCTCCTAGGATAGGGTAGTAGTCTAGGTTAATTGTGGATAGACTAAGGACAATTCTGATTTCCTAAACTGATATCAATTCTATTTGCTGAAATTTGCATTGATATGAACCTGATTCTTGTCATTGTAGGTCCTATTTGTATTTACAACTGAGAAGTTGTCATTTGATCTAATCTTTATTCAGGAATAAATTAAAATCCAATGCCAAGTTTTCTGGATTCCATCTTGATTACAAATCTGATTTTCTGAATCTGATTTTTCCTGAATTCTAATTTCTGATTTTCAGAACTATTGAAATTGTTTGTCACTTGGGAACTGAATTAATTGAGCAACTAAGAGGTTGATTGTTGGCCCCAAACTTATTTAGAAATGAATTAAGATAAAATGACATTTTCATGGTTCAAATCTGTGAATTCCAATGGTTGTTTCCTAATTTTAATTGCTGTTGATTTCTATTTTTCCTTATTTAAGTGGAAATCTGATTGTCCTTGTAAAGCCCTGTTTTAACCTACCACTGAGAGGTGGTCATATGACCTTCCTTGTAGTTCAGAGATGAAGCAAGGAGCAAAGACAATTCTTGATTTCAAAACTTGTGATTCTATGCATATTGGTTCCAATTATCTAGTGTTAAGTGTGGATTTCATTTTCAATTGTAGCCGAGAAGTTGAATTCAAATCCTCTTGTAGTTTAGAGATAAACCAAGGAGCATTTGCACTAATATTGAATTGATTTCATCCTTGTTTAGTTGATTGAAACGTTTCTTTCATTTTCAAAGTGCAATCTAGAAGTTATCCTTCAGAATTTTATTGAATTGCCAAAAAATCAGCAAAGTGACTTGGATTGAATATAATGATAACTTGATTTTCAATGGGGATCCTCTTCTAATTCAACTTGGCTAATAATTATATGACAATATATTATTTAGTTCTGGTCTAATTGAGCTGTGAAAACAGCCATAATGAAGGTTGAATCAGATTTGACAAAAAAATGATAACTTATCCATTTCCATCCATAATTAAATTAGATGAACTCCAATTCCTAGGAGGACCTTCCTCATTGATAGATAAACCATTTTAGCCTCTAGATTAGTATTCACAACTCAGTTTAGTTAACTTTTCAGAAACCTCAAAACAGTTATCATTTAACCTTTCTAAAAAATCTGTTTTCATTTTCATTTAAAATTTTGCTTTTGCCACTAACTTTGATTAGTCTAAATTATTTTTAGGTAGTCTAGGACTTCAAATCACTATGGATACGACATTTAGGGTTACTACAATTGACCTGTGCACTGCAGTAGAGAGTGAGTTAGGCAGTTGAAAAAAAAATTGACTTTTGACCCAAAATTTAGCAAGTTATCGCTGAACCCTCCAATATCACTATTAATTAATCACCCTACATTCACTACAAGAAAATGGACGATTAGCGACCCAAGATAAGCGACGTTAGAGTGGTGCTATTACGTCTCCGCAGTGAAGAGCGTTTCATTCGCGTCTAGCTAGCGCCACAAAAATGGGGCGCTGCATATCGGTGGCTATTAGCGTCGCAGTGGAGTCAAAGTAAATGAGATGCTACTAGCGCCACGAGTTGACGCTATCTCGACGTTATTAAGATGTGTGGTTTGCGACTATGCATAGAAGACATGCATCGCTAAGTCAACGCGCAAGGGGCGCTAGATATGAGGCGCGATTCCGGCCCCACGAGTCGCTACTCTAGGCGCTAGGAAGGCGCTGAAGTGACGCAATATGATGGTGCACGTGTCGCCAACGAGATGCGAATAACTCAGTGTCGACAGTCTTTGCGAAGCGAATGGGACGTTATGGAGTCGCTGCTTTAATTTTTTTTACCCATTCAATCCTCATTTTTTCCCTTCCTAGACCATACAATTATATAATGCATATAAAAATGCATTGATATTCATCACAGGCAATATAAAAGCATCACATGCAGTATAAGAGCATCACATGCAATATAAGAGCATCACAGGCAATATAAAAGCATCACAAGCATAATATTTGACATAAGAATACGAAAAGTAATAAATCGAACTAACAAACTATATGTATATCTAAATTTATAAGTAACAAAAGCATTGTTTGTATTCATGGGTTATTTCTATATTAGGTTTGGGAGTTATTGTTATCATTCTAGACATTCGACCCAGACGTGCTCGGTCCATGGCCTCGCTGGGATGGGTTCTGTGTCGGGATCAATCCCTAAATCGTCTGCAATAGCGGAGCCAACTGCTGCGACAACTGCTCTGACACCTGCCGCGATATCTGCTCCGATAACTGCTGCGATAGCTATTGTGATAGCTACGTCACATCAGGTGCAGCGGATGAGCTCGCAGCAGATGGACCGCCTGCATATCCTCCGATCCTCCTAGGTATCTGAGCGGTTGTACCGAGGCCACGCAAGTTACCCCTCATGTCGTGCCGGCCACCTCCTCCCAAACAGTAGGGTTCTCTGCGAAATAGAAAAATCATACAATCATATAATATATAAATTATGTATCAAGAAATACAAATTAAAAACATGACAAAACCAACGAAGAAACATTACCTGGTGGCTGAGTACTCGGATCAACTCCATACTTTTCAGCCATTTTCGCATTATAATCATCCTATAAAATTTAAACATTCTGTATTTAAAAAATAGTGCACTAACGGCAACAACCAAATGACAATGTCATGAGATTTACCAGAAGCTTACGAGCAGTGGGCGTGACTAGGTCGTTTGTCTTCCGACTCTTATGCATGGCCTCATAGACCACACGAAAGTCTACGGGGTCGCCTTCTTTCTCTTCCTATAATAAAGTTTCAAATTTGATAACATAAGTATAAATCAAAAGTTTGATAAATTGAATTTATATGTAAATTACCATGCGTCGTCGATGCTCGTCAAATTGCATCGATCCCCCTGTGTGGATGTGGGCCTCGAACTTCGAAAGACAATTAACACACGGCCCGGTGGTGGAGGAGGAGGCGACGGTGGAGGGCGGACGAGGCGGAGGGAGGAGGAGGAGAAGGAGGCAGCGGTGGAGGCGGAGGCGGACGTCGGCGCGGTGGCGGAGGCGGTGGAGGGCGGCGGAGGGGCGCGATGGCGGAGGCGGTGGAGTAGGAGGAGGGGCGCGGTGGAGGAGGCGGAGGCGGAGGGCAGACGTCAGAGGAGGAGGCGATGGAGGCAGAGGGCGGCGGAGGGCGACGGAGGGGCGCGGTGGAGGAGGAGGCGGCGGTGGAGGCGAAGGGCGGCGGAGGGGCATGGTGGAGGAGGAGGCGATTGTGGAGGCGGAGGGTAGTGGAGGTGGATGTTGGCACGGTGGAGGAGGCGGCGGAGGCGGACGTCGGTGCGGAGGGGGGAGGAGGAGGAGGCGGACGTCGACGCGGTGGTGGAGGGCGGTGGAGGAGGCGGAGGTTGCGGTGAAGGGCGGCGGAGGGGCGCGGTGGAGGTGGCAGATGGGGGCGGTGGAGGTGGCGGACGGGCAGGTGGAGGAGGCAGTGGAGTAGGCGGAGGGGCGCGGTGGAGGAGGCGGAGGCAGAGGGCGGACGTCGGAGGAGGAGGCGGAGGGCGGCGGAGGGGCGCGGTGGAGGAGGAGGCGGCGGTAGAAGCGGAGGGCCGCGGAGGCGGACGTCGGCGAGGTGGAGGAGGCGGAGGAGGAGGTGGTCGGGCGTCGGGCGTCGGGCGTCGAGCGTCGAGCGTCGAGAGTCGAGCGTCGGGCGTCGGATGGTGGAAGGTAAAATAGTAAAAGTGAAAATGAAGAAGAGGGGTTAGGGATTTAAGTAAATTTTTTAGCATCTCCCAAGAACGTGATGCTAGTAGACGCAATGTAGGCGTTGCTTCTATCAAAATTCAGCTAGTGCGGCGCTATGGAGAAGCTAATGTGTCGCCAAGCTAACGTAGCGACACTATAGTGTCGTAGGGTCGTCTCCATTGAGGTAGCATCCCACAAATGCGACGCCATTGAGATGCTAATTAAAAATCGTTTTCAAAATTTCTAGTATGCATGAAATTTTATTTATCAATATAGCGTCTCATCGCATTGTGCCCCGTTCTAATTATTTTATTTCCTTCCGACAATCTATCATGTATGTATATAAAATTATAAATCTAAATCTATATGTGTCTATAACAAAATTGTGTGTATATATATATACCTATAATATATGCGTACGTATATGTCTACGTGTGGGAGATTAAGTATTATAAATCTATGATGTATGTATGTCTATATGTATTATAAATATATATGTGTATGTATACGTCTATACATGTGCGAGTCATATAACGTGTATATGTATACGTATTCATAGTGAAATATGTGTATATGTTTATATGTGTGAGATTAAGAGATAATAATATGTATATATGTACTTATTATATATAAGTATAAGTATATACGCATATTTATATGTCTATATGTGCATGATTAAGCAAGGGGGATAAAAAGTCGGCTAAGAAAGCGCAATACAGACGCTATTGAATCGCTAGGTACTTTTAGCGACCCCGTAGCGCCGAACTAGCATCTAAAACCTTGTGGCGTCTCAATTCGGTGACGCTACAGAGACACCAATAGTGTCATCATGACATCGACATCAACTGCAGCTCTAGTTAGACGCGAAGGTGACACTATTGAGTCTCCACCGTGACACTAAAATGGGATAATTTGTAGCAAATCACTCTCTTAATTCAACCATCGTAATTTCATGATTAAGTATATATATTTAGTATGTATAGATAACATAAATAATGTAGGTAACAAATTATATATTTAGGAACACTCCTATCATGTAAAAATACATATATATAATCGTGTAATACATATATATAATATGGGTAATCATAATACATATATATGTGGATAATACTAATATAATATTAATACTAATATAATATTTAATTAATTTATTAATTGGCATATAGTATATATAATATATAGGGTTTAGGGTTTAAATATAAAACAAATAGCTATATAAATATAGATAACCTAAGAATAGTTGTCAAGTAATCACATTCGCATCTACATAGCGTCGTGAAAATGTGTGACGCCAGATAGCATCTCTTTAGAGCTACAAATGGTGAGACGCGAGCATAGCGTCGCGTGTTGTCGACGCGAGAACGGTGTTAGTTCTCCCGCATTTTTTCGCTCCGCGGCGCGCAATATAGCGTCTACGTAGTGTCTCCATTGCGCCATACTTATCGTCTATTTCTTGAATAGCTAAGAACACGCTAATGAGACGCTATCGAGAGGCAAATAGCGTCTCGTTATTGAGACGCAAGGTGGATGCCATAAAGGCGCTAGTGACGTCTCTATAGCGTCACCAAATATGCGACGCTACTTTGCGTCGCCAATAGCCCATTTTTTTGTAGTGATTATTTTGCACATAACTTTTTGCACAACATAATGAGATATTTTTTTATTTATTGAAAATCCAACAAGATTATCAACAATATATTTACATATTACATCAAAAATGAATTACACATATTTAAATATTGACTTCAAATTTAGTTCATGTAATAACTCAGACATACTTAAACTTTTTCGATGCTTTAAATATCACTTTAGGTAATCGAGATTCATATCATTAAAATATAGTTAGTTAGGATATAAAAACTTTGTTTCCTAGAAGGTAACATCCTTTCATGCTCATTGTAAGAGACATGATTGGTGATGCATAGGACATCTCACGAATCGTTATGCAACCTTACAACTCGTGATCTACTAGGGTGATAATAACCAAGTGTCACAGGACAATTTCACGACCTTGATCGCATGAACTGTAACTATTAAGTTATAAACTCACTGATCGTACCATGAGTTATAAAATGACAGTAACGAATTGTGAAACTTTCAAAGTGGGTATATCGAGTCTCATTAGGATTATTCTATGAGTTGATATTACGAGTCATGACACCCAAGTCACGAATAATGAATTGTCAGATGGAAATTATTGCATACAGTTATCAATCCATGATAAATGAGTTACAAGACGTGAACCGAATGTTAGAAATGAGTCACTAATAGGATCGTGAAACATCAATCGTGAGTCATGGAGTATAACCGAAGTAATGGGTCATAGATGAGGGTTATTACATGGAAGTAATGAGTCATGATTTCCTATAGTGAACTCATTATCAAGGCGTGACTAGATAGTCACGACCCATGAGAAACACTGTCACAACCATGAGTATTACATTACAAGGCATGAAATTCTCTTATTTTCCTAACTAAGTTGTTTAATAAATATAATGTTCATATGTCTATTCCATGATAGTTTTACGCATGCTTTGATGGTCAATTGAATAAATGTTCCTCACTTATGCTTATATGTAGTTCATAATATGAATTACTTATTGATGCTATGACATGATTGCTTTATGACATAATTACTTGACACACCTAGCTGATGAATTATATACTAAGATGCAGCTAGAGTTAAAAAGAATATTACATTGAATGAAGACATTAATGGATTATTTGCCTCTCACCGTATTATTTTAATTGAATTAAATTGGACATGTATGCAAGTAATTGAAAAAGTGTTAATTGAGTGCTAGTGAGACCTAGGTCTGGCCATCCATAATTGGCATCACGGTAAGCTAAATACCTCAATGAATGAAATGTCCCACTTCAATTGAATTAAAATGGGTGGCTTGAATATATTGAATAATTGATAATTGGACACTTAGGTTGCCATATAATTTGTTTTCCAAGACACTATTAATACTTAATTGGACATTAAAATAGAATAGTGCTATTGTTCTTTATTGAGATGGATATGGATCATGAAAATTTATATAACATGCTTAGTTGTTAAAAATGTCATTACTTTGATCGAATTGTAAATTATTGTAATGAATGTAAATTATTTTCATACTAGTCAAGTTGCCAACTATTTCATTGAATATGCACATTCAACTAACGGGAAATGTGTCTCTCCACGTCCGAGTTCATGCAGGCACGTAGGAAAATTAAGGGCCAGTTGTGTGTTCATGATGATAGGTTGCACATGGGACCGACCTTTGTCATTAGGTTTTTTTTATTGAAGATCCAATACGTTATGAATTTAATTTTCTTGTGGACTTTCGTCATGGATTCATATGTCATCTTGAATTTTATGTTTTCATGATAAGGAGTTTATGGGCATTATTGTAGTATACATGATATCGAATCGTGTGTTTTTAGTGGGCCTTATGTCTTAAGGGTTATTTTATATTTTTATATGGATCTTCCACTACAATGTTATTATCTTAGGCTTTTAAATACTATCATATTAAGTTGAGCTTTATGATTATATGTTGTAATTATTGTTCTTATGCTATCACATTTATGTTGGCATACTTTATTGATATTTTGAAAGTACTTTCCGTTGATGTTTGTGGGCTTTCATCGTATTATATGAAGACGTTTTTTATTCTTTATAATTGAATATTCACAAGTGATATTGCTCGAAACCCGCTCTCGACACATATCATGAGGAGAATTTTAGGGACTTTATAATATTGTATCACATAAATTATACTAAACTCAAAAATTTGTCTAGTAATTTCTACTTTAAATCTTAAATGCAATTCCTTCAAACGATTTCAAGGGTCAATTGGTATGTAGACTCTTTTGGGTACATATAATTCTTTTTCGTTAAAAGTCTCACGTTTAGGGAATATATGAATTGGTTTAGTAATAATGAATTCGAATTTCTATTCTATCATTTTAGATATTGTGGTGATATCGAAAAAAAAGTAGTTGTTTAATGATAAGTTGTGAGTAATCCAATTTGATTGATTGTTGTTGGATGTATACTACATATGTCAAGTAGTTTTGGGTTAATCTTTTCTTAATATTGGATTGTGTACTAATGTTTCCACTTGCATGGTATAATTCGTCAAACATGGTCAATAGTAATTGTTTACTTTGAACATAGATATTATGTGTATGACTAATTACTTCCATGATCACATATAAAAAGCATTTGGAGGAGAAATGTGTCAAAGCTTTCTTCGATGTACTAAAATCGTTGATCTTTTTTTCAAAAAAAAATTATTTCCATTTAAAGCAATTGAACAAATATTTTCCCAAAAAATATTAATCTTCTTTTATATTTTCTTTCTGCTGTCATTCTACTGTTAGAAGAGTGACATGGATCACTCACCTCCTTTGACTACTAGTACTATGCAATGCACAACAATTACTTGGCGTTCACCCATGTTGTGAGTAAATTTGGTAGATGCTATCAAACTTTATCTTTTTTTTTAACTCTTTTCACCTACTTTACTTTTTAATCAAACTACCTTCAACTATTAACTTATTTTACCAAATGATCATTTTGATGACATTTGGTAGGTTATTTAAAAATAAAATAAATATGAAATAATAAAATAATAATTACAATAATTTATGAAAAAAATTAAGAAAAAAAAGAAAGGGCATGGCCCCACACTTTTTTTTTCCAATACAAAAGCACACCATTCTCTCTCTCTCTCTCTCATCTCTCCTCACGTACAGCATGTATCCCTCCATGCCCCAATGCTCCATGAACACGCCCCCTTCAAGGAACAACAAAGGTGCTGTTTTTTTCCCTATCCCTCTTGCTCATGCCCAACCTACGTCCCTCATACCTCTCTCGTTGCTGCTGATTTGTTGCAGCCAGTGAGCACCATGAGGAAGGAGTACGCTGAAGCACAGATGCCGTGGAATAGCAATGAATCGAGGGAAAAAATAAATCAATCGTGCTTAACAGGTGGGTGAATCGAAATCACCTTGCATGACCTCTGAATTTGCTTTAACCCATGCCCTAATCGTTTATGAAACGAAAGGAATAAGAACAAGGCTCCAAGTTATCGTTTCGAATTGTTTGATTTCCTGATTTCTTTAATTGTTTGAATTAATGTTTGATTCCTTCTGTTCTGTGGTTGCTTGATTGATTGTTATAAGTTAAGAACTATATTAGATTGAAATTGCATTAGGCTTTTAAGGAATTTTCGTGATTTGAAGTTTCTGTAGGATGCCTACCGGTCGACCGATTCAGGTGTATTGTTAAAAATCGGTCGACCGAATTTATCGATCTCTGCTCACCGATCGACCGATCCCTGCCCACCGGTCGACCGTTCAACTGAACGGATCGACCGATCATATTAGCCCAGAATTAACTCACCAGTAGACCGATCGAATTAGACCGAAATTGATCGACCCGAAGCCAACCGGTCGACCGATTTCCAGGAACTCCTTTTATTAGATTTATTAATTATCTCCCTTTTTAATCTGAATATTGCTTATATACCATTGATCCTATTTTACTGACCCTACAAAGATCCATCCCTGATTTTCAAGATCTATACTTTTATTGATTTATTTCTTATTGATCTTATTGTATCCATTGAACAAAGAACAAAGAGTCACGAGTTATTAAAAGTGATTAATAAGTTCAGATGAAAGATTAAAATTGGTTGCCAGACCAAGCTAAGTGCATTAAGATAAGGGTAGCTCCCTTGGTCATGGTTTGATCACCCACTGACTCGCACAAGGTCGTATCGTTTGCTCGGCATATCTCAAGAACTAAAGGCACCTAAAGTCACCCTGATTTCTAATAATAACTAAGATTCAAGAAGCATGATTAAGTCAAGTCAAGTTATCGTCATGATTCCCAAGTATGTCATGATTATAAGTTTTACTCTGCATCATCTGATTCTCATGATATCCTTTGATTCTAAATCTTATTATGTTTTATGATGATGCCGTGTTATCCTTTTTACCTTCAAGTTAAGTATGATTATTTATCGTTGATTATTATATTCATGTCATGCATTGTATATCACGTGGTTCCCCACTAGGCTGTAAAGCTTACGGGAGGACTTCCTCCCTTATGTCTGATTTTCACAGGTCCAGGTTAGTGACGATGTGGAGTAGGTGTATGGTGACGAAGCTCTGACGACAAGAAAGTACATGAACCGCAGGGCTTATTAGTTTTCTTATTAGATTTCTTTTCCTTCCGCATTTAGATTCATGATGAAAAAAAACTTTATTTTATTTCTTAGAAATGATATAGCCACTTTGAGACTTCCACAAAGTAAAGTTATCTATTTCTTTACTTCATTTATTTTATTATTCTTCCGCTGACGTATCTCGATTATTGACTGAGATATGATCAAGATTATGATCAAAGTCATAGCATGTCGTAGCATCTCTAGGTTGGTCTTCGCCACGTGGCGGGGGTCGCTTTGGGGGCATTACATTTATGATATCAGAGCCTAAAGTCAGGACTCTCTAGACGTCCTAGTGTATAGAATAGTATGGTATTGGTTCATGTGCTATCGTCGAGCAATCGCCACACCCTCCACCGTAAAGTACAAGTAAGATCTTTCTTCCTTTATGTTATTCTTTATTGATGTATTGATACATATTTCATATGAGTGGTTGATCCCTAAGGAGATTATTTTGTGTGATAGGGTTATAAAGGTAAATGACATTAGTGATTATACGAAAAAGGGTTATAAAGGTTACGAAAAGTGGAAAAGAATAAGTAATGCATGTGGATAATTATTACCTACATGAAGAATCAGTCCTACAAACATTTAAAGAATAAAATATAAGAAATAATTCTATTTCTTATAAGTCATGTTTTCTATCTCTTCCATGATCGTCCTACTCATGGACTTCTTTTGCTGACTGCAGCAGTATGAAGAGAAAAATGAGTAGGTTTAACGTTTACGGAGAGATATAGATTTAAGAAGAAAGGAGGGAATTATAGGAGTAAATAAAAGATTTGTCTTACACAACAAGTATGTGTGAGATGGTTCCAAATAGTAGAATTGAATTTATAGGTGAAACCAAGCATGCCTAAGTTATGATTTATTGTGATGACTTATGTGGTTCTATTAGTTTACCAAGATAGGGGTCTAATGAATTATTTTATAGTTTTATATTAATAAGTATGGACCTATAACGCTCGTTGTGCCTTAGACTTCATATGACCCATATATTAGGTTAATAAATGTCATAAGCAAACCCAAATTAGTTATACAAATTTCTAATTGGATTACCTTATATTGATAATAGGAATTAGAATTATTAATCACGTTCAAGTTATGTAATATTAAAATAGACAAGGGTTCAAGTATCAGAGAATTGCCCAAGAAACATGTATAATGTATCGATGGACAAATATAGAAATTTAAAAGGTTTAGAAGTCAAATCGATTTGAATAAAGGTTAGAAGAAAATTATCAATAAGTAAGTGGTTGTCTGATTTAATTAAACATGTAGATCTAACATACTCATATACATATGCACATATAACATAGTATATTTATAAATATATAAAATAAATAAATAAATAAATAAATAGATTTAATTAACTTAGTTTAGTATATAGATGACTTGAAATTTTATTGATATGAAGTATATTTTTATAGCCATCATTAAATAATGAATTCTCTATCATCGTAGTATAAATATAATTTCAAATTAGACTAATATGCATGGTTGATAAAAGAATTATATAAGAGCAAGCAATGCATGAAAGGGTTAAATAAATGTTAGAAATTTTGAAAAGATTTAAAGTCTCTTAACTGAGATATGCTTAAGGACGATATGAGCCCCCAACCATTAAGTCTTAAAAGATCAAAACATCAAGTGAGAAAAAAAAATTAGAAAGTGTGGGAGGGTTAGGATAAAGTATGAGGAATTTTATAAGTCCCCTACAAAGTTACTGGAGAAGTAAGTTATGCATCTAAGAAGGATGATTATGAAGTAAACTAAATTTTTTTAATTAATTTATCTTGACTATGGATGTATTTATTAGTTTTCATAATAATGTCCAAATCGTATAGGGTAATTAATCATATAATCATGGTTGATGGTTCAAGAGGGAAAATAAAGTATATATATATATATATATATATATATGTTTAGATAATGGGTTAAGCAAGCCATCAGATGATACATAGAATGTCCTCTAAGATGCAAGATATAAGATGATATATAGAATGTTTTCTAAGATGCCTCTACGTCAATATGATGAAAAAAAAGTTCAAGATTTTATCTTGATCAAGTGGACCACTTATGGTTTGATCACAAGTCTTATAAATGGATTAGTCCTCCTTTCCAACTTTAAAGTTATCCCGACCATCTCCCATGTGCTACAAGATATCGTTAATGCACAGGACTATGAAATGATGCGCAAAGAAGAAGAATGATTGCTTGTCTTCTGTTTTTGTTGATTGCTTTGTTCATGTTTGATTGTTTGAATTCATTCCATGTGTTGACTTGCATTCATGATGTTTTACTAAGGACTTATGTTAGATAGTGTGCATAAATTATTTTGTTGACTAAGAATTAGATTGTACTATGTGATCGACCCCTCATCGTAGATATCGGTCGACCTTAACATTGAGTGCTTCATGATACTCAAGGAAAGAACTTATTGTGGTAATATATAATCATTGGCCTCATATGAAATCATATGATCTGACATTGCAAGAAACAAATCAATGTAAGTCAAGTAAGTTATGTCTTTCACTCAAAAGCTAAATGATTATGATGATGACTCTTAACTCATGATATTTGATTATGTTAGATCCTTAGGATTCTTTCCTAAATAATCCAAAATTCATGATGATTAAGGATGAAGTATTGATTCAATGACTTGATCAAATACCTATTCTTGAGCTTATATGTGATTTCCTTTTATATCATTGATCTGATTATCAATCAAAGAAGTATTCTTTTTATGATGATGTTTAGGATAGGGTCACATCAAACATAGGTCATCGTGAAAGTTATTGATCTAAATTGACCTTATAAAGATGATGATTGACATGATTCCATCACCAATTTTATCGAATCATATGATGATGACATTATCTACGATGATGGACAATGTTCTTAGTGAGCCTATTGATCCTTGCACAACATTGGCTACCCGATAAGAACGATGACCTTATGGAAATAACTTCATACCATAAAGTTCATTCTAGAGATACTAATGACGATTGAAGATAAGATCTTTTCTTCACATCGGCTAGAAACTTCTTAGGAGGATTACGATGGGATTCCTATTTGATTCTTTCTTCTAAGATGTAAGCATTATGCAAAAGAAAGAAGATAGTTGCCAGTATTCAAAAATCTAAAAGTTATAGTTAGAAGTTGAGTGTCATATTGACCTCCTTTCAAGCATGACTTTGATTTCCAAAGCCTCATGACACATGAACTGAAAAGACAAATTTAATAACTGTAAGACGAGGGGTTTATGAGATGGAGGGTCTCATTTTTAGATGTTCCACTTCTTTTGTAAAGAAGAATGATAACTCTATAAATCTAGAGATTTATTAACAGGTTGTTAAATAAAACAATCATCAAGATATAAGTGTTTGTTATCATACAAAGATGACATATTTAAGCCTAGGTGTTCTCAAGATCGATCTATGGAGTAAGTACTAGCAGTTTCGAGTTGCTGAAGAAGATGTGATGAAGATAATTTTCTTAGGAATGAATGATCACTATAAATTTAGTGATGTCATTGGACTAAAGAACACTCCTCGAACTTTTAGGTCCTCATGAACATTGTGTTCAAACTATGCCTATATTTATGTAGAAAAGATTGAAGTGTTCATCGATCAAAAGAGTCATAAGTATGCTTTCTTTTAGTAGTACGCTAATATGTAACAATGAAGATGACATGAGGTTTGAAAGATTCTGAATTCTCCATGAAGTACCATTTTGGTAAAAATGAAATCGATTGCACATACACTCAGACACAAGTAATGCTCGCTAGGCTTCATGAGATTGCGTATGAAATGTTGGAGGAACTAAGCATGTGGAAACCAAATGATAAAGTCCTAAAGAGAGCAATACGAGATGAATAACATAAGCCTGGGTTGCGGTCCATTTAGGCATACGTCTTATAAGAAGTATTTAATGAATATTATAAGTCTGGGTTACGATCCATTTGGGAAGTACACATATATATAAAGATGAACAAATAGTAATGACATGAAACATGGAGATACAAAAATATATCCTAAGTACCCAGCATGTCAATATGGAAAAAGTAGAGCATCAGAAATTCTATGAGATGATGATGCATGACGTTAAGAATTCGTAGACTTGATCTTTGTTGAGTATCTAACACATATAGTGGAGCGCAAGTTACAAAGTCAGAAGAACAAGAATGTAAGCATGGTCAAAGTAGCTTAGCGTTTCCATCACGACGATGATGCGACATGAGAGCTTGACTCAGAAATGCGCCAAGAATTTTTGTATCTTTTCGATAAATCCTCTACCTATGCAAAATTTGAGGACGAATTTTCTTTTAAGGATAAGAATGTAACAACAAAAAAAATAACACAAAGTAATGGGCTCGTTTAACAGCCCATTAACATTAACCTTAATTAACCCACCCCTAAACCCTCCTTCTCACCAACAGCCGCACGACACTTTTTTTTTCCAATACAAAAGCACACCATTCTCTCTCTCTCTTTCTCTCTCTCTCTCTTTCATCTCTCCTCACGTACAGCATGTATCCCTCCATGCCCCAATGCTCCATGCACACGCCCCCTTCAAGGAACAACAAAGGTGCTATTTTTTTTCCTTTCCCTCTTGCTCACGTCCAACCTACGTCCCTCAGACCTCTCTCATTGCTGCTGATTTGTTGCAGCCAGTGAGCACCATGAGTAAGGAGCACGCTGAAGCACAGATGTCGTGGAACAACAATGAATCGAGGGGAAAAATAAATCAATCGTGCTTAACAGGTGGGTGAATCGAAATCACCTTGCATGACCTCTGAATTTGCTTTAACCCATGCCCTAATCGTTTATGAAACGAAAGGAATAAGAACAAGGCTCCAAGTTATCGTTTCGAATTGTTTGATTTCTTGATTTCTTTAATTGTTTGAATTAATGTTTGATTCCTTCTGTTCTGTGGTTGCTTGATTGATTGTTATAAGTTAAGAACTATATTAGATTGAAATTGCATTAGGATTTTAAGGAATTTTCGTGATTTGAAGTTTTTGTCGGACGCCTATCGGTCGACCGATTCAGGTGTATTGTTAAAAATCGGTCGATCGAATTTACCGATCTCTGCTCACCGGTCGACCGAGCCCTGCCCACCGGTCGACCATTCAACTGAACGGATCGACCGATCATATTAGCCCAGAATCAACTCACCGATCGATCGATCGAATTAGACCGGAATCGACCGACCCAAAGCCAACCGGTCGACCGTTTCCCAGAACCGATCGACCGATTTCTAGGAACCCCTTTTATTAGATTTATTAATTATCTCCCTTTTTAATCCGAATATTGCTTATATACCATTGATCCTATTTTACTGACCCTACAAAGATCCATCCCTGGTTTTCAAGATCTATACTTTTATTGATTTATTTCTTATTGATCTTATTGTATCCATTGAACAAAGAACAAAGAGTCACGAGTTATTAAAAGTGATTAATAAGTTCAGATAAAAGATTAACAATGGATTGCCAGTCCAAGCTAAGTGCATCAAGATAAGGGTAGCTCCCTTGGTCATGGTTTGATCACCCACTGACCCGCACAAGGCCGTATCATTTGCTCGGCATACCTAAAGAACTAAAGGCACCTAAAGTCACCTTGATTTCTAATAATAATCAAGATTCAAGAAGCATGATTAAGTCAAGTCAAGTCAAGTTATCGTCATGATTCCCAAGTATGTCATGATTATAAGTTTTACTATGCATCATCTGATTCTCATGATATCCTTTGATTCTAAATCTTATTATGTTTTATGATGCTGCCATGTTATCCTTTTTATCTTCAA
This sequence comes from Pontederia crassipes, assembly GCA_030549335.1. Classification (NCBI taxonomy): domain Eukaryota; kingdom Viridiplantae; phylum Streptophyta; class Magnoliopsida; order Commelinales; family Pontederiaceae; genus Pontederia; species Pontederia crassipes. The sequence continues at coordinate 47,240,339 of CM060192.1, read as the reverse complement.
GTTAAGTATGATTATTTATCACTGATTATTATATTCATGTCATGCATTGTATATCACGTGGTTCTCCACTAGGCTGTAAAGCTTACGGGAGGACTTCCTCCCTTGTGTCTGATTTTTACAAGATCAGGTCAGTGACGATGTGGAGTAGGTGTGTGGTGACGAAGCTCTGGTGACAAGAAAGCACATGAACCGCATGCCTTATTAGTTTTCTTATTAGATTTTTTTTCCTTCCGCATTTAGATTCATGATGAAAAAAAACTTCATTTTATTTCTTAGAAATGATATAGCCACTTTGAGACTTCCGCAAAGTAATCTATTTTTTTACTTCATTTATTTTATTATTTTATTTTCCTAGGAATGAATGATCACTATAAATTTAGTGATGTCATTGGACTAAAGAACACTCATCGAACTTTTAGGTCCTCATGAACATTGTGTTCAAACTATGCCTATATTTATGTAGAAAAGATTGAAGTGTTCATCGATCAAAAGAGTCATAAGTATGCTTTCTTTTAGTAGTACGCTAATATGTAACAATGAAGATGACATGAGGTTTGAAAGATTCTGAATTCTCCATGAAGTACCATTTTGGTAAAAATGAAATCGATTGCACATACACTCAGACACAAGTAATGCTCGCTAGGCTTCATGAGATTGCGTATGAAATGTTGGAGGAACTAAGCATGTGGAAACCAAATGATAAAGTCCTAAAGAGAGCAATACGAGATGAATAACATAAGCCTGGGTTGCGGTCCATTTAGGCATACGTCTTATAAGAAGTATTTAATGAATATTATAAGTCTGGGTTACGATCCATTTGGGAAGTACACATATATATAAAGATGAACAAATAGTAATGACATGAAACATGGAGATACAAAAATATATCCTAAGTACCCAGCATGTCAATATGGAAAAAGTAGAGCATCAGAAATTCTATGAGATGATGATGCATGACGTTAAGAATTCGTAGACTTGATCTTTGTTGAGTATCTAACACATATAGTGGAGCGCAAGTTACAAAGTCAGAAGAACAAGAATGTAAGCATGGTCAAAGTAGCTTAGCGTTTCCATCACGACGATGATGCGACATGAGAGCTTGACTCAGAAATGCGCCAAGAATTTTCGTATCTTTTCGATAAATCCTCTACCGATGCAAAATTTGAGGACGAATTTTCTTTTAAGGGGTAAGAATGTAACAACAAAAAAAAAGAACACAAAGTAATGGGCTCGTTTAACAGCCCATTAACATTAACCTTAATTAACCCACCCCTAAACCCTCCTTCTCACCAACAGCCGCACGACACTTTTTTTTCCAATACAAAAGCACACCATTCTCTCTCTCTCTCTCTCTTTCTCTCTCTCTCTCTCTTTCATCTCTCCTCACGTACAGCATGTATCCCTCCATGCCCCAATGCTCCATGCACACGCCCCCTTCAAGGAACAACAAAGGTGCTATTTTTTTTCTTTTCCCTCTTGCTCATGTCCAACCTACGTCCCTCAGACCTCTCTCATTGCTGTTGATTTGTTGCAGCCAGTGAGCACCATGAGGAAGGAGCACGCTGAAGCACAGATGTCGTGGAACAATAATGAATCGAGGGGAAAAATAAATCAATCGCGCTTAACAGGTGGGTGAATCGAAATCACCTTGCATGACCTCTGAATTTGCTTTAACCCATGCCCTAATCATTTATGAAACGAAAGGAATAAGAACAAGGCTCCAAGTTATCGTTTCGAATTGTTTGATTTCTTGATTTCTTTAATTGTTTGAATTAATGTTTGATTCCTTCTGTTCTGTGGTTGCTTGATTGATTGTTATAAGTTAAGAACTATATTAGATTGAAATTGCATTAGGATTTTAAGGAATTTTCGTGATTTGAAGTTTTTGTCGGACGCCTATCGGTCGACCGATTCAGGTGTATTGTTAAAAATCGGTCGACCGAATTTACCGATCTTTGCTCACCGGTCGACCGAGCCCTGCCCACCGGTCGACCGTTCAACTGAACGGATCGACCGATCATATTAGCCCAGAATCAACTCACCGATCGATCGATCGAATTAGACCGGAATCGACCGACCCAAAGCCAACCGGTCGACCGTTTCCCAGAACCGATCGACCGATTTCTAGGAACCCCTTTTATTAGATTTATTAATTATCTCCCTTTTTAATCCGAATATTGCTTATATACCATTGATCCTATTTTACTGACCCTACAAAGATCCATCCCTGGTTTTCAAGATCTATACTTTTATTGATTTATTTCTTATTGATCTTATTGTATCCATTGAACAAAGAACAAAGAGCCACGAGTTATTAAAAGTGATTAATAAGTTCAGATAAAAGATTAACAATGGATTGCCAGTCCAAGCTAAGTGCATCAAGATAAGGGTAGCTCCCTTGGTCATGGTTTGATCACCCACTGACCCGCACAAGGCCGTATCATTTGCTCGGCATACCTAAAGAACTAAAGGCACCTAAAGTCACCTTGATTTCTAATAATAATCAAGATTCAAGAAGCATGATTAAGTCAAGTCAAGTCAAGTTATCGTCATGATTCCCAAGTATGTCATGATTATAAGTTTTACTATGCATCATCTGATTCTCATGATATCCTTTGATTCTAAATCTTATTATGTTTTATGATGCTGCCATGTTATCCTTTTTATCTTCAAGTTAAGTATGATTATTTATCACTGATTATTATATTCATGTCATGCATTGTATATCACGTGGTTCTCCACTAGGCTGTAAAGCTTACGGGATGACTTCCTCCCTTGTGTCTGATTTTTACAAGATCAGGTCAGTGACGATGTGGAGTAGGTGTGTGGTGACGAAGCTCTGGCGACAAGAAAGCACATGAACCGCATGCCTTATTAGTTTTCTTATTAGATTTTTTTTCCTTCCGCATTTAGATTCATGATGAAAAAAAACTTCATTTTATTTCTTAGAAATGATATAGCCACTTTGAGACTTCCGCAAAGTAAAATTATCTATTTTTTACTTCATTTATTTTATTATTCTTCCGCTGACGTGTCTCAGTTATTGACTGAGATATGATCAAAATTATGATCAAAGTTATAGCATGTCATAGCGTCTCTAGGTTAGTCTTCTCTACGTGACGGGAGTCGATTTGGGAGCGTTACAGTTTAAGCATCTGCACTCAAACAATTGAAGAAAAAAAAGGAGGACGATATGTGCCGACGCTCGAGTGGCCTGCCTCTCTCCTCTCGCGTCAGAGGGGAGGAATTGTTCAAAAATGCTCAAGGAAAATGTTAAAAAATAAAAGAAACAACGAATTACACCATTTTCAAAGTGCAATCTTTAAATCAGATACTACCCTTACACTTTTCTTGGTTTCCTTCAATACTTTCACGGTATTAATAAACTAATAAAGAATTATTTTATAATATTTAAAAATTATTACTTAATAATATCATAGTTATTTAATTAAGATTAGATGTGAGAAAAATATGTGATGACGCCATTTTGTTTCGTGTTAATAGCAGACAGGGGACGAAGCCTGGATGAGAACTTAAGGGGGCCAAAGGTAAAGAGTAAAAAATGATAAAATGTATATTTATATGCATATATATATAATCAAAATTTTTAACAAAATAAAAAAATAGTTTAGAAGATAACTTAAAATTATAAATCTTATTTTATTTTAATTTAAATATTTTTTGTTATTCCTTATGTATATCTTTTTTTGTGTTTATCATGTTAAAGAATGATATATGTAACTCACATTTATTACTTAATTAATTAAATCTATTATAGAAAGAAATTAAAATTATTGGTACATATGTTATATATTCATAAATACACCTAATATAGTATAAATCTATTATAAACATACACATATACTCTCTCATAAATATAATAGCATATTATAATTATGTTAAGTTCAAAAATCATGAAAAATCTTATTATATACTATATATATAATATTTCAAAAAGTTAAGGACCTTAATTATGTTAATTTTACAAAATTTAGGAGGGGGGAGAGCCTTACTATATATATGATATATATAATAGTAATATATATTAATGATATATATAATACAACAAAAAGTCGGGGGGGCCAAGCCCCCCTAACATTAAGGTGGCTCCGTCCCTGGCAGCAACAGAGACGCCTCAAACCAGCAGCTGTTAGTTTCCCTTTTACCTCGCCCCACCACCACCTTTCCTGCACACTTTTCCTGCTGAAGCACCCAATAGGACGCCGGACCATGCTACCGTTCAACCCCACCAAGACGCTGGCCTCCGCCGCCCGCTTCCTCAGTCTCTCCGAGCGCAGGCACTAGCACATCCCCCCAGCCGGCGCCGGACGTCTCCGACCGCCTCTGCGTCGGCTAGTCTCGCGGGTGGTTGGTCGCGGCCAACGCCAACTCCGAGCTCCACCTGCTGAACCCGATCGGAGTCCACCGGGGCGAAGGTCTTCAGGATGCGAAAGCAGGCCGGCGCAAACAGGCCCGCGTGGGTGGAGAACGCCGCGGCGGAGAAGGACTTGACTGAGTTTGCGCTCTTCCTGGGCAATAACAGCTCCTGGTGCGTGCCCGTAAGCGCGCTCTCTGAGCTCAAAGGGCACTGCATTTATATCACGACGACGGCTCGTGAAGTTACGACAATTGCCACGACGTGGCGCCGGACGTTGGTGTGTTCGATCTGAAGAACAACAGCTTTAATCCCTCCGGCGGCTACGACTTCCAGTGGAATTGGCCACCTCCAACTTGGGTCATCCCTTCTCTGAGCTGTTCAGAGGCTGCCGAGTGATCAGTGAGTTCTTCCGTCCTTAGTTCTTAGATGAACTCTAAACGGCACCAGAATGGGAATGAGTACACTCCTTTCTTCTGAGTTCTTAGTTGAACTCTTGCAATTCTACCGTCCAGAAAGTTTGTGTGCGACATTGGTGCGCAAATAATTGGTGATTACTTTGTACAATACGATGTAAAAGTTTGTTTCAGAAGGCGCTGTTACTGTTCAGTTCCAAGCAATTTTGTGCTTATTACTGCAAATTTTGTTGGAGCAAGAAGATTGTACCCTTTTATATGTTCCACATGCCAACAATTAACCTGACCAGAGGCCATCTGCAGAAAAGCCGGTCTCAAAATAGTTTGCCCCAGAAAAGGAACTTAAGATGTTTCCAAGTTCAAAAGCAGGTCTCAGGCACTTGAAATGGACAGTTAAACTTTCTGTATGACAGGATTTGAAACAACAACAACAAAGCCTTATCCCACTAGGTGAGCTACATGATTTTACGCTGTAGGTCGGCTACATGGATCATACGACGCCAATATATTCGTTGATCCATGTTCATAAGATTCGACAGGATTTTACGCTGGCTGTCGGGGCCTAACACAACCCTCCTCCTTTATCCGGGCTTGGGACCGGCTATAAAATATAGGCGGAGTTTATGACAGGATTTGAAACATCCGCCAATAAAGAACATTTTTTGCCACGAGGCTTCCAACGTGAACCATTGCTTTCCTTGTTAACTTCTGTAACTCCTCAAATAGGAAGATGAACCTGTACACACATTAACTAGAGATGGCTACTTTCTAACTTTTGAGTTGATTGCAGAGTTGACCATGGCTATAGTAATTGATGAGGTTTGGATGAATTTTGAATGTACATGTATGAATAGACAAAGACGATATATAGAAGCTGCACAGGGCATTGCCTTGAGTGATCTCATCAACCTAAATATGTTAGAGGGGTTTCATCACAGTCGTAAGGAATTTCTAATGGAGGGATTATTTTCTTGCAGAAACCAGGATGACCAGGCTCATGTAATGAGACATCTGTGCTGCTTAACATCAGAACAACCTGTGCCATAGTTGGCCTATCGTGACTCCCTTCTTGCACGCACAAGAGCGCCACTTGAATGCATCGCAATACTTCAGGTATGGAATAAGAAGATCCCATTGCTGCATCAACTAGTTCTAAGCATCTGTCTTCCTTCCACAATTGCCATGCCTACATAGAACAGTGATTGAAACATTCATGGAACATGTTAAGGTAAAAGGCAAGTTCTAATTTTCTGATAAGTTTGAAATTTGTACTTACCTGTCCTACAAGACTGTTACGAAGCTCATCTTGCCTAGCTGATCTATTTTTCTTGCCACTTACTATTTCCAACATTATCACACCAAAGCTAAAGACATCAGATTTTGGCGAATAAATACCATCCATCGCATACTCGGGTGACATGTATCCACTGGATTGACAACGTTACATCATTCAAGTTATGAAGGTAACACCCAAAGGAAATATTATGAATTCAAATTGCCTGCAAGACTGGAACTTACTATGTCCCCATAACTCGAGTTGTATTTTCTTCATTCTGATCCATCTTTACAATTCTAGCAGTGCCAAAATCCGAAATTTTTGGATTCATTTCCGCATCAAGGAGAATATTGCTTGCCTTTAAATCTCTATGTATAATTTTCAGTCGAGAATCTTGATGCAGATAAACCAGTCCTCGAGCAATTCCTTCAATAATGCTAAGCCGCTTCTGCCAACTAAGGAGTGCCCGTTGTGTTTCATCTGGCAATGAAATGAAAAAAAAAATGTTAACTTCACTAAAGAAACTGTTGTATTCAGGTCAACAACTTTAATAAAGCTCCAAGTTTAGTGAAATATCACAAGTCATCAAGGCCGAACCAGAAAGAAACATATCCAAGCTCTTGTTTTGCATGTATTCATAAACCAAAATCCTTTCATTCTCATGAACACAGCAGCCGAGGAGTCGAACAAGATTTTTATGTTGAAGATTGGCGATTAGAAGAGCCTCATTTTTGAACTCATTTACTCCCTGCACCGAATCCTTGGACATCCTCTTGACAGCAATTTCCCTTCCATCATTTAGACGACCCTACCGATTGTTGTAAGCATAAGAAAAATAGGACCGACATATAGAAGAACATGTTTGTTCGATAATTCAATTATGCATTAAATTTCTTGTGTCTCAATAATTACCTTATAAACTGGACCAAAGCCGCCCTGTCCAACGAAATTATCTGCTGAAAATTCCTTAGTGGCAGCTTTAATCACCAGCATATCAAATAAATTCAATTTGATTTCATCTCCTTTTGATATCCTTCTATCGAAAATATGCAGTTCTCCTGTTATTACATTGTGAGACATCCGGATTAATTCTTGTCTTATTGTACTTGTGTACATAAATCGATAGAAATCTATAAACAAAATTAGATTTCTTAAATATGAATTAATCATGATTCGAGATATTAAAACTCTATCTTTTACTTTTTCAATAGAATGAATGATTAATCTTCTTAATAATAATTAAGACAATAGCTATAGATAAATAAATGCACAATAAAATGTACACCTCTGACCATTTTTTTTTTTTTTTTTGAGGAGAAGAAGGATGAGCACCAAGTTAGGGTGTCATCCCTAGATATATATCAACTATGCTGTGAAAGATGTACAAGTGTAGGCTCTCGTGAAGAGAGCGGCAAAAAGCTAAAAAAGTACAGCCACTATCCGAGACCCCACTCCCGAAGAAGGAAAGAACAATGGTGTACAATATCGTCTATCTGACATCTCTCCCCACCAAAAATAATCCGGTTGCGCTGGAGCCAAATAGCCCAGGCACCGGCAAGGAAGGTCGCTAAGAAAGCTCTCCTCTGTGTCCGTCCATCACGAGCTCTGAGAAACTGCCAAAATGCCTCCGATGTATGAAAGGGGCCTCCAACCAAGGTCAATCGCAACCAAACCGCACGTGCCACTGTGCAACCAAAAAATAGGTGTGAGATGTCTTCCTCCGCCTCTCCGCATAGAACACATGATATATCATCTTGAGGCGCCCATCTCGCCCTGCACTGACCTCTGACCATTTATATTCATAGAATAAATTCAATTTGGATGTCAATTCAGAAAGAAAAGATCAAGGAGATCTTCCTTTCTTTTGCTAAGTCCATAAATGATATATGTTTGATCTGGGAAGCGTGACGACCCTTTAGCCATGTGTTGGCTTAGATATTCCATTTTCACCATAAAAAACATAATCCATATTCATATGTTTATTAATTGAGCACATTAATGAGGATTAAATCAAAGTTATCAATGATTGAAAGGAAAAGTAAGCGGATCCATTCTAAAGATAAGAAATATTTTCTCAATGTAATGTAACTAATGTTAAGAATAAAATGTATTCTGTATTATGTATTCTTCCAATTGATTCGTATACTTTTATTTAAATATCCAATCTTTATTCTTTATGAAAAATAAAATGTATGAATCATTGACAATATGTCATCATAATTGAATAATATTTTTGATGTATTACTTTTTACTTCTTCCAAAGGCCCCATTTCAATTTTGTGAACTAAATCTTATGTTCATTTCAAGTTGAACATTTATAAGTTATTCTCCTCAAAATGCATACGTCCAAATGAGAAATAACATTGTTCAAATAATAAGAGTTTCAACATAGTTTAAAAATCTATTAAACTACAGTAGAATCAAGTTCCATTTTATTTACATGATCCTTGAAATCTTTTATTGACATGCTTTTTGTCAAAGGATTAGGTAACATCAACGTAGTGTTAATATGTTCAATTACCACTTTTTTATGCTTGACATATTGACTTAGAGCTCTATATTTAATGTCAATGAATTTGCATCAACCATTATTTTTATCACAATTGGACAAAAACACCGCAATTGAGTTTTCACAATAGATTCTTAATGACTTAGATATAGAATTCATAATTTTAGGCCCTGATATCAAACTCTTCAACCATATATCACTTAACGTTGTCTCAAAACAAGAAACAAACTCAACCTTCATAGTTGAAGTAGTAACCAATATTTGTTTGGCACTTTTTCATGTTACGGCTCCACTAGCAAGTAAAAAGATATATTTTAATGTCGATTTATGTGAATATGCATGGCCAATTACTTATAACTTGTCGTTCCATTTATACATGAGTATGCGATCTTTGGTTCCCTTAAGATATCTTATCATTTTCTTTGCAACTTTCCACTAGTACATGGATTACTTTGATATCTTCCTTAATATATCTTCCTAACTTTCCAATAACAAAAGTAATGTCAGGTCTCATACAAACTTGACCATACATGAAACTACCTACGACATTTGTTCCCTTTCCAAATCAGTTTTGGATACTGATTCAAATTGAACTTGTCACCCTTTATAGTGGGTGTTACACTTGGTGAACAATCTTTCTTTCAAAATATCTTTAATACCTTATTGATATAATTTCTTTTGATAGACCTAAGATTCCTTTATGCCTGTCTCTATATAGCAAAATGGATATACTACAAATGAAAATGCAGTGTAGACACTGCATAGCAATATCAATATTTGGATTTCAAATGAGAGGCTACGATCTTTCCTTTATTTTAATCATCGCGTGAGTAGGCCTCAAAGGTTGCTCTTCTGTTCCCTCCATGTTCTCTTCAAATCTAATCAAGATCACTTGTGTTCAACAACCTCCCTCTGCGACGGTCCGTGGTATCTGGGCCTTTCCATGGGGTTGGACACTGGCTGCTAACGCGAAGGTGGAGGACAAGACGACAAATCGATCAGGCCATCATGGGCATCCAAGAAAATTCCAACAGCATCTTCGCGTTGGCGGTTGAGCGACTGGTGGCCTGATCCACATTCACCACTCATTTTTAATTCACTGCTGCATTCTTTTTTCTTTTTTAAACAATCACTTGAGCATGTACTGAACCAATTGTGATTTGAACAAGGTCGCCCGCGTGAATTCTCTTTCCAATAGCCATCAGCAAAGGTGTGTGGATAGGGGTTTCTCTGGTCTATTGTGAAGTCATTACCACTATATATTGACTTCTAGTAAACTTCCTATTTCATGATAGACTTCGATGGCCAAACTAATTTAAGGAGACCTTTGGAGCGCCATCTGCAACACGACAACTCCAACTCAAAATGCAACTTTAGAACTTAAAAACAGGAGATTCTTCGGTGTCATCCTACCTCCAACAGGCAAAATACATAGCTGATGAACTTGCTGCTGCTGGTGACAGGATTGCACAATCCACCTTTAATGCAATCATATTCAACAACCTCGGATCTGACTTCAACGACATCGTTGCCTCACTCTCTGCCCGAGCTGATACTGTCAGCTACTCTGAGATGCATAGCATTTTGTTGAGCCATGAGATTCGTCTCACCAACCAGCAAGCGTCTCTATCCTCTGCAGTGACTCCACAAGCTAATTTTGTTTCTCCAAATGTTTCTATGCCTTGTAATGCAGGTAGCCATCGTGGACGCGGTCGTGGACGGAACACAGCCCGCCGGGATCACTGCCCAGTTTGTGGTATCTATGGCCACAGTCCCTACAGATGTCGCTATCGTTACAACAACCCCAATCGTCCACCAGTTCCTTCTGCTCAACAACAGCATGCATATGCCTCTCCTACGACTGCCCCCCAGTACACCAACCCCTCAGCATCTCCCTTCCATGCCTACACCGACTGGATACCTGACAGCGGAGCTACCCATCACGTCACACTGGATCTTCACTCTCTCGATGCTACAGCAGCCTATGATGGTTCTGTTGGTCTTCAAGTTGGCGATGGTACTCAACTTCCTATCAAAACCACTGGTACTGCAACTTTACGCACACCCTCTAAAGTCTTTTTGCTCAACAATGTGTTACATGTTCCCACTATTTCAAAATCTCAATTTACTAAAGATAACAATTGCATTTTTGAGTTTCATCCTAACCACTTTTTTATTAAGGATCAACAGACCAATCGCCTGCTCCTCCAAGGTCACATTAACAATGGTCTCTACTGTCTACCTATGGTGCCATCTCCTTTCACTGCACTTATTGCTTCTGCTACCATTGATAAATGCTGGCATCAACGACTTGGTCACGCCTCTGCACCTGTTATTCGGCATATTTTGAATAAGTCCTCCCTGCCCAGATTTGAGTCAGCCACCTTACCATGCAATGATTGCCTCATCAGCAAATCCTGCCGCCAGAAACTCTTGCCTACAACAACTCGAAGCTCTGCTGTTCTGGATCTCATTTTTGCTGATGTTTGGGGTCCCTCACCACTGGCATCAAGTGATGGACATCACTATTTTGTTTTATTTTTAGATGATCATACCAAGTACACTTGGTTGTATCCCCTGTTTCACAAGTTTGATATCTACCATATTTTTCTACAATTTCAGAAACTAGTTGAATGCTAGTTTAATTCTAAAATTCGTCAATTTCACTCTGATAATGGCAGCGAGTTTCGACGTCTCATTCCGCATTTTCATTCATATGGTATCCATCATCGTCTTATCTGTCCACACACGCACGCGCAAAATGGCGCTGCTGAGCGTAAAATATGCCACATCGTCGAAACAGGCTTGACTCTTCTTTCTCATTACTCTGCACCACGTCGCTACTGGCATTTTGCCTTTGAAACTGCTGTTTACATTATAAATAGACTACCCACTCCTATCGTCAACTATCATTCCCCCTACTACACCTTATTCCATCAACACTTGATTATAATTTTTTAAAAGTCTTCAGGTGTGCTGCCTTTCCATACCTTCGCCCTTATTACAAACACAAATTTCAGCACCCTTTCACAACTTGTGTTTTCCTTGGTTATCCTAACGACCACCATGGCTATCGCTGCCTCGACATACTTCACAATCACATATACTATGCTCGTCAAGTCCGTTTCAATGAAACCACCTTTCCCTTCTTAACCCATGCAGCCAAACCATCTATAATCCAACCCCCATCTAGTCCATGGACATGTGTCCCTCTTCCAGTTCCTACCTTTACTTCTATTCCTCCCCCTTTCCCTTCTAATCAATCACCACCATCCTCTCCAACTTCTCAGAACCACATTCACCACAGTCTGACATCCACCAGCCCTCTACTGCAATCTCCTCCCTCCAACTCCCCTCACATGATATTGCGGCCTCGCCCCAAAATTGATTACCGCAAACTTGTTGGCATTCGTCCTTTGCCTACAGCCCACCTCACTTCTCTTGTCACTGCTTGTCCTGCTCCCACTTGCCATTCGCAAGCCATTAAGCACCCTCAATGGCGTGGTGCCATGCTTACAGAACTCAATGCGCTTATCAGCAATGGCACCTGGACCCTAGTCCCACGCACTCCTGCCATGAATGTTGTCAGTTGCAAATGGATATTTCGCACCAAATTCAACCCCGATGGCTCCATTGATCGACATAAAGCTCGTTTAGTTGCCAAGGGCTTTCATCAACTACCTGGCCTTGATTATTCTGACACCCTCTCTCCGGTTGTCAAACCATCCACCATCCGCCTTGTGCTCTCTCTTGCCGTCTCTCTCAACTGGCCGATTCGCCAACTTCATGTGACCAATGCCTTTCTTCATGGAGATCTCCATGATGAAGTCTACATGGAACAACCTCCAGGATTTCACGATGAACGCTATCCAAATCATGTATGCCACCTCCGTAAAGCCATTTATGGCCTCAAACAAGCACCACATGCCTGGTTCTTCACCTTACACAATGCTCTGCTGTCATTTGGTTTTCAGTCCTCCACAACAGATCCTTCCTTGTTCATTTATCACAACCAACAACACCTAGCTTATGCCTTACTCTACGTTGATGATATCATTATAACTGGTTCCACAACTTGTCTCTTTGCCAACCTTACATCATACCTCCAATCTTCTTTTGCCCTTAAAGATCTCGGCCCCCTTCACTATTTCTTCGGTGTTGAAGTCCTTCCTCATAACAATGGTCTTCTCCTCTCCCAACAAAAATACATCCATGATCTTCTCATACGAACCAACATGCAGCATTCCAAACCTGTCTCTTCCCCACTTGCCACCACAACAAAATTCGAACCTAACCCCACAACCAGCGCGTGTGATGTCACCCTTTACCAGCAGACTGTAGGTGCCTTAAATTATCTCACCATCACCCATCCGGATATCTCATACTCTGTGAGTTATGTTAGCCAATTCATGCACCAACCCACCACTATCCACTGGCAAGCTGTCAAACGTATTTTACGTTACCTCAACACCACAGCTCATCTTAGTTTACAACTAACCCCACAAACATCCTTCCACCTTCATGCTTTTTCTGATGCAGATTGGGCAGGTTCCATCGTCGATCGCAAGTCCTTCGGGGGCTACCTCATCTACTTCGGCAACAACTTAGTCTCTCGGTCAGCTCGCAAACAAAAGACAGTATCACGGTCTTCAACAGAATCGGAGTATAAGGCATTAGCCAACGCCACTGCAGAACTTCTTTGGGTTCAATCCTTGCTATGAGACCTGCGTATCAAACTTCCCTCTCCACCTATCTTGTGGTGTGACAATTTAGGAGCTACTTATCTCACGGCTAATCCTGTCTTTCATGCACACACAAAACATATAGAAGTTGATTTTCACTTTGTGCGTGATGAAGTTGCGGGTCGAAGATTACTTGTCAGGTTTATCTCCTCCGAAGATCAACTTGCTAATATTCTCACTAAACCGTTGTCTAGAATTCGCTTCACATTCTTGTGCAACAAGCTCCGTCTCTTCTCCAGACCGAGTCGGGCTTGCGGGAGCGTATCAGAACCAGTCAACCAACAACCTCACCACACAAAGTCACGTACAGTTACATGCCCACAAAACCTGCTCAAAGCAGTTGATGTGTAGACATGTCTAGCTCTCCAGTGACTGAGTAATATTTGTATATGTATAAATGTACATACAATCATCAAATAAAGAATCATCTTTCCTGAGAACTATGAATCTCTTACACAGATAGTCCTGAAGAAGCCCCAAGATGTTGACACAGCATCGCAAGTTCTCCATCTGTAGCTTGGTGTTTCACATGGGCAGGCTCACGCTCGATGTGGAGACTAGAAATTGAACGGTGATAAGAAAGGATGTGACATGGTTGGACCCATTTGTGACTTGGAGGACTGCAGAAGAGTAGGTGAACAACAAGAATAAATAGTTTATGGGATGCAAAGTGTTGTCCTGGCCGAGGCAATCTTCTTTCCAGCACATATCCTGCACAAGGCATCGATGTTGGGCACACGGCAATCTCTAGTGTGGGTCAATCTTTGGCACAGGTCACACGCAAAAAATTATTTTGATTAGGTTGAATAGAGGGAAGAGGTGAGGACTAACCTTAAAGAACATCTAATCATGTGATGGTTAAAACAAAGGGAAGATCAACAACAACAACAACAACAAAGCCTTATCCCACTAGGTGGGGTCGGCTACATGGATCATACGACGCCATTCCGCTCTATTAGTAACCAAACCTTTCGGTATATTATTCACCAATAGATCTTGCTCTATTAGTTCGCCAAGTGTCCGCCTTGGCCTCCCTCTCCCTCTTTTAATCGGACTCCAGATAAAAACAAAGGGAAGATCACAGCCAATAATTTGAAATCGACGGTTGAAATTGTTATACAGTGACATTGCATTTTGTGATATAGTATATCCAGTGCCCTCATCTCTATATATGTTATGTCAATGACATAAAATGCATCATCCATATCTTTCACATCAAAATTATTAGAGAAAAATTGTTTCACCTTGTGCAACAATCCTTTATCATTGGTAGCAAATAAAATATCATCCACATATAAGACAAGAAAACGAATTTTGCTTCCACTAAACTTATGGTAAATACATTCATCCATGATGTTTTCCACAAAATCAAAAGATGAAAACAATATGAAATTTTAAATAGCATTGAAATGATGCTTGTTTCAATACATATATGAATTTCTTAAATTTGCATATCAAATGCTCACCATCACTTGAGAAAAATTCTTTAGGTTGCTTCATATAGATAGATCTCTTACTCCAAATCTTCGTTGATAAATGTTGTTTTCACATCCATTTGATGTAGTTGTAGATCAAAATGAGCAACTAATACCATAATGATTTCTTTTTTAAAGAACTAATATCATAATGATACGAAGAGTCTTTGGTAGATACAAGAGAAAATGTTTCCTTTATACTCTACTCCTTTTGAGTGAATCTTTGCGCTACTAGTCTAGATTTATCTCTTTTGATGTTGCTAGATGAATCTCTTTAGACTTTCAAGATCCATTTACATCCAATAGATTTGGATCCTTTAGGCAACTCAACAAGATCCCAAACTTATTTAGTGTCATTGAATCATGCCAAGTTCAGACTCTATAAAAGTCATTGCCTGATAAAATTTGGAACATTTGTGGCTCCTAAGTCAAAATCTATTTCTTGTAGATACAAAATAATCACTAGATTTTTTTTTGAGAAAGAGAAGGATGCCAGAGTCTGACATCCATTTATTGATGAATACTGCACTGTGCAAATAACAAAATGGTATGTACAAGTATGAACAATCACTTAATCTACTAAATTAAGACCATGCGTGAACCATCTTCGACCTTCCTAGTTGACATTTTTCCATATAAAATCTTTCATTCCGGAAGACAGACACACTCCTCAACTTCCATATGACCCGAAGTAGACAGATTGATACTGTTGTGTGTCTCCCAGCCATGTACATACGTGTTCCACCTGACAAGCCACCACCGCAGAAGGAGGACCAAAAGTTGGATTCTGATGACATGTCTTGGACAGCTCTATTCATTGTCAACCACACCCTTTTTGTTTTTGAACAGGCAAAAAATAAATGATTTGTGAATCTGCTTCAGAACTCCGCCTATATTTTATAGCCGGTCCCAAGCCCGGATAAAGGAGGAGGGTTGTGTTAGGCCCCGACAGCCAACATAAAATCATGTCGAATCTTATGAACATGGATCAACGAATATATTGTGTTAATGCTAGGTCGTTACCCGTAAGTAACGCGTTGTACAGCTCGGGTACAGTGATAAGAGAGCAAGAGCCGCTGCATCCTCGTCTGAATGCAGTGTTAAATGAGCAAGGGCTACCGCACTCTAATGGACGGAGGCGGTTAAAGAAGCTAGTTCATGAGACTAAGGTCAGATTAGGTTCTTGGAACATTGGGACGTTGAATGGGAAGCGCCTCGAGGTGGCACAAGTAATGGACCAGCGTAAGATTAGTATCTTATGCTTGCAAGAAACTAGATGGGTAGGAGAGGGAAGTAAAGAGATTAGGTTAAATGGTTCCAAACTTTGGTACACAGGTAAGGTAAATGGAAGGAATGGTGTTGGTATTATCGCGGATGCAGAATGGAGAAAGAATGTTGTGGAAGTTAAAAGGATTGAGGATCGAATCATATCCGTGAAAGTAATTGTTGGAAAGGAGACTATGAACATTATTAGTGCATATGCACCCCAAGTAGGAGCAGAATCACATCTCAAGGAGAAGTTTTGGGCAGATATGGAGGGTTTGATTGAAAGTATACCAACAACCGAGAAAGTTTATATTGGGGGAGACCTTAATGGACATGTTGGTAAAGAGGCAGGACCACATGCAAGGGTTCATGGTGGTTTTGGTTTTGGGGAGTTGAATGAGGAAGGACAAACTATTATTGATTTTTCTTTAGCATACGACCTTAAGATTATCAACACTTGTTTTAGAAAGAGAGAGGAACATTTAATCACATACAAA
Source organism: Pontederia crassipes (assembly GCA_030549335.1). Classification (NCBI taxonomy): domain Eukaryota; kingdom Viridiplantae; phylum Streptophyta; class Magnoliopsida; order Commelinales; family Pontederiaceae; genus Pontederia; species Pontederia crassipes. The sequence continues at coordinate 47,223,783 of CM060192.1, read as the reverse complement.
AGTGGAACTCATAGGTCTCAAATCGATTTTTTTTTTATAAGAAATACTGATAAAAGACGTTGCACTAATTGCAAAGTAATTCCTGGGCATGGGGTGACTACACAACATAGATTGTTAGTTCTTGATATGCAAATAAAATGTATAAAACCAAAATCCCGAACAGTTTTTGATCGAAAGATCAAGTGGTGGCAGTTAAAGGGGGAGAAGCGAGAGACTTTTAGAAGTAAGTTATTAGAGGAAAGTGTGTGGAAGTTAGAAGGAGATGCTAGTATCATGTGGAAGAATGTGGCAAAAAAGGTTGAAATGGTTGCTAAAGCCATTTTAGGAGAATCAAAAGGTTTTGGACCACGAGATAAGGAGACTTGGTGGTGGAATGAGGAGGTCCAAGAAAAGGTGCGTAATAAGAAGAATTGTTTCAAGGCGATACACTTGGACAATAGTTTTGACAATTGGGAAAAGTATCGTTTGGCGAAAAGGGAGGCTAAGAAGGCAGTTAGTGATGCTCGTGCTAAAGCATATGAGGGGTTTTATAAGGAGTTAGGGACAAAGGCGGGTGAACAAAGGATTTACAAGATTGCAAGGAACAAAGAGAAGGAGTCGAGAGATTTGGATCAAGTAAGATGCATAAAAAATGAAGTTGGCAAGGTTTTAGTTACTGAAGGAGATATTAAGAACAGATGGGAAGAGTATTTCTATAAGCTATTTAATGATGGATGTGAAGGTTCGCGTTGTGATTTGGAGGACTTGACAGTTAGCGAATGTGAGCTTAATAGGTCATTTTATCGTAGAATTAGAGTCTCGGAGGTTAGCGAAGCTCTTAAGAAAATGGAGAATGGTAAAGCCGTTGGACCGGATGGTATACCGATTGAAGTTTGGAAATGTTTAGGAGAAAAAGGTGTGTTGTGGTTATGTAAACTATTTAATGAGATTTTACGGTCGAAAAAGATGCCTGATGATTGGAGATTAAGTACATTAGTTCCTATTTACAAAAATAAAGGGGATATTCAGAATTGTGCAAATTATAGAGGGATTAAACTTATGAGTCACACTATGAAATTATGGGAAAAAGTGATTGAGCATAGATTGAGAATGGAGACTAGTATTTCTGAGAGACAATTTGGGTTCATGCCAGGAAGATCCACTACAGAGGCGATTTATTTACTAAGGGGGATGATGGAGAAGTATCGAAGTAGGAGAAGAGACTTACATATGGCTTTCATTGACTTAGAGAAGGCGTATGATCGGGTACCAAGGGATGTACTTTGGAAAGCCTTGCAAAAGAAGAGGGTGAATGTTGCCTACATTAAGGTAATACAAGATATGTACGATGGGACATTGACTAGGGTTAGGACACCCGGAGGTGAGACAAATGAATTTCCTATAGGAATTGGCCTACATCAAGGATCAGCTTTAAGCCCGTATCTATTTAACTTAGTTATCGATGCTATAACCGAGAGTATCACAGAGGAGGTACCTAAGTGCATGCTATTTGCGGATGATATAGTACTTTTAGCGGATTCAAGAGAAGAGATTAATACAAAATTGGAAATATGGAGAAATACGTTGGAGTCAAAGGGTTTTCGTTTAAGTAGGAATAAAACAGAATATATGCATAGCAATTTCACAAATAAACAACTTAGAGACGATTTGAAAGTTAGGTTAGGGGAGGATATAATTCCTCAAGTGACAAAGTTTAAATATTTAGGATCAATTTTAAGACAAGATGGTGAGATTGATGACGATGTTAATCATAGAATTCAAGCTGGTTGGTGTAAGTGGAGGAAAGCCACTGGAGTTCTTTGTGATAGAAAAGTACCCAATAAAGTTAAAGGAAAATTCTATCGTACTGCCATAAGGCCAGCAGTGTTATATGGTAGTGAATGTTGGGCTATGAAGGGACAACATGAACGTAAAGTGGGGGTAGCCGAAATGAGGATGTTGAGATGGATGTATGGTCATACAAGATTAGATAAGATTAGGAATGACCATATACGTGAACGAGTCGGAGTGGCTCCTATTAGTGAGAAAATGGTAGAGAATCGTTTGAGATGGTTTGGTCATGTTCAGAGAAGACCATTAGATGCGCCAGTAAGAAGAGTAGATCAAATAATCTGGAGTCCGATTAAAAGAGGGAGAGGGAGGCCAAGGCGGACACTTGGCGAACTAATAGAGCAAGATCTATTGGTGAATAATATACCGAAAGGTTTGGTTACTAATAGAGCGGAATGGCGTCGTATGATCCATGTAGCCGACCCCACCTAGTGGGATAAGGCTTTGTTGTTGTTGTTGTTGTGAATCTGCTTCAGATTCATTGGCACACAATAAAGTTGGAGGGTAGTTTGGTTACAAAATAAAGTTGGAGGATATAGTTGTGAAGTGAGTAAAGTTGGAGGGCATTTAGTGAAATTCACCCCCCTAATCTTTTGTGTCAATTTCGAGGAACTTTCATTAGTAACACATATTTTAATGCTCACTATTATTTGAACATGAATGACATTATAAGTGAAAATGTCTTGTAAATTAATCTTTAAGAGACCAGACAATGTACCATTTCTAACAATTTCAGATATATTTTGCTAAGTGCAAGATGAGTTTGAAAAATAAAAAAAGAATATCCAAAATGCACAAATCTTTATGCTGAAATCAAGTTTTTAGAGAAAGACAAAATATAGAAAATCTTCTCTAACTACAAAACAAAATCATAATTAAAATGACTTTTCATGTTTCGACTACTTGCACATTTGAGTGCTTCCTATTTTTAGTACAAATGCAACTCTCATTGCCTACTGATTTCTTGTGATTTAAAAAACCTTTTAAAGTATTGGCAACATGGATTGTAGAACTAGAATCAATCCACCATTATGACAAATATCAGTCATTGGATTCATAAGATACTAAAGAGATTGATTTACTTTTCTTGTCAAGTCATTGATTATATTTGACCCAATCTTTCTTTGTCCCTTATTTTTGCAAAAGTAGCACTTACTCTTTATTAATATCAAATTTTAATGTTCTTTACCATTTGCCTTATGCTTGAATTGAATTTTCTTCTTTTCATACATCATTAGATGTGCACTCTTTCCAATCTTACAAACAGTCTCCTTTCCTCTTGTACACACATGGTCAAAAGTTCATTTATAACTCACTTATCTTTATGTCTGTTATAAGAGATTTGAAATGGTCATATTGTTGAAGCAAAGAGTTTTAAATGAAATGGCATGAAAAGAATTAGACATATCAACCACCGACTTTTTTAGCTGGGCAGCAATGTCTCTCATGAGGATGATATGATCACTCACGACTTTTATTTTGGTGAGCCTCATTGATGATAATTTTTTATAGGGGTTCTAGCAAGGGTTTTATCTGAAGATGCAAAGTATTCGTCTATTGTCTTCAATAATTTCTTAACATTTTTATGCTTCCCAATTTAATCATTTAAGACTAGTAGGTAATCTAGTTCTTATGAACGTCATGCCTAAATGATCGGATAGCTCCGACTATTCACAAGCAACAATGTCAACCTAATTGCTAGTATCTATAATAGCTAACGGGTCATCTTTCATTGTGGCATAATCAGTGTCTATACAACCCAACAATAATTGTTGACATGTTGGTAAGTTAGAATTTTGTCAATTGAAGTAATATTGGGATGTAAGCATAAACTAAAGATATGTCTACGCATCATTTATTTATTAAAGATGGTACATGTTCAATAATTTGTGCACCTAAGAATATGATGTCATAACTAAAGTATTATTTTGAACAATTAAAGAGTGGCCACAACATCTTTGATTATTATTATAATTATTTGAATTACTTTTCAAGTTGCATACAATAACATGACCGATGTAATTAATCATATTAATATTATCAATATTATCCCACAAAGTTTTTAATCATGATTAGAAATATTAGAACTCTATCAATTAATCTTCCGAAGAATAAATAATTAATCTTCTTAACCATAATGAATATCAATAGTTATAGATAAATATATGGCGAATAAAATGTATACCTACGACCATTGATATGCCATAAATGAATTTTTTTGGATGTCAATTCACAAAGAAAAAATCAAGAAGATCTTCCTTGCTTTTGCCGAATTCGTAGTTGGTATATGAATTTGATTTGGGAAGTGTGAAGACTCCTTTAGCCATGTGTTGGGTTAAAAACCCACCATAAAAAATGTAGTCATATATTTATCAATTAAACACATTAATGAGGCTTAAGTTAAAATTATCAAAGATTGAAAGAAAAAGTAAACAAATCAGTTCTAAAAGTAAGAAATTCTTTCTTAACATATTGTGGTTAATGTTAAGAAAGTTACTCAAATTTCTTACATAAATAAATACTGAAAATAGGCCAAAGTTCTAAATGAGATTTTTCTTTCCTACTTCATAGCTCATACTGGTAGGTATCAAGGATTTGTAACCAAATTTTGGTTCCATTTGAAGCAATATCCATGAATGAATTAAGAATGGATGTTGCAATCAATGCACAACAAAGAGTACCCATGGCATAAACATGGAAAAGTTGTTCAACATTGTATTTGTGAACTACTAAGGTGCCAAAATATGATGTTTAAAGGCAGGAATATCGCTGAATAAATAAAAGACAGAAATGCATGCCTTCTCTCATTTGTCGGAAACAGGTAAAACTGAAGGCAATGTACTGATAGCTAGAAGGTAAGGATGATAGGATGAAAAGTAAACTGCACCTTGTTTCTTTTTCTTAATCCTTAGCAGCAAGAGTAAACAAACAGATCCAAGCAGCAGAATGCCCACAATTGAAGGTAGGAGTATGACAAGCATAGTTTTTCTACTTCTTGAATGACCAGTAGGAGCATCTGCAAAGAAGTGTCTTTGCTGTTAATCTGGTTATTGTAGGACACGTTTCTGAGAGCACAGATTGTGAGACACAGGGCATCATAGAGATACTGTCATAAATAATTTATGCATGATAATAAGTCATCACATTATACAAAAATTTCATATTTGATTAGTGTCATTTCTGCTTATTCATGAAGTACTCACCAGATGCTACATGAGATCAGTGGCATCCTTTCTGTAACTTTTAGTAAACAGTGCAAACTTGTCAACTTCAAGGAACTTAGATGCTTACCACTTTCAGATGCTGCAAGCCGAATGTATAGGATATCTCCTTCATTGTTAAATCTCCTAATGTCGACAAGATCACCATACCAGACCAGGCACCCACTTTCTCCACTTACGGTATAGGCCACACAAGAACAGTTCTGTTTGCACCATTCTTTGCATTCTTGGAGAGTCTTTGCATCGTCTATGCTAGCATTCAGAGTATCAGGTAGCTTCACATTATGCAGCTCGCGAAACTTATCAGTGGGACAGTTCAAACCAATTCTTCTCGAACAACCATGAGTAGACTCTTCATTGTCCCCATTTATGGCAGATTTTGGAACAAAGCCAGGAAGGCATTCACAGGTTGGTGTGTAAGTGCCGTTGCAGATGCCATTTGCACCACATCGAGCATAGCTGTCACATTGGTCCTCTGGGATGGTCCAATACACACTCCATGTGTTGCTTGTCCCAGACCACACCATGCGCTGAAGCTCTCCGATCTCATTCAGTAATGCACGGGTCATTGTAGAATTATCCAAGACTGTGAAGGTGTAGTACACCTCGTACTGGTTCCTGATGAAGTGGAACCGAAACAACCCGTTCTTGCCCATGCTCGGCCGTCCGCTGAATCCTTCCCCTGTCCAAGGACCACGGCGATAGATGGGAATATCTTCTCTCCATGTAAAGATCTCCGGCACCCCATGGGTTTCCATCCCGTAGTAGTAATCCCCTGGTGATGGGTCGGTAGGGCTCTTCCATGAATTTAGGTGCCTATCAGTGTTATATCTGAAATCTACTCCTATCTTCATGCCAGCTAGAAATGTGTTGCATGGATGATCAAAGCTCTGCCACACTGTTAAGTTAGAGTCTCCTCCAGTTAAGACCAGATTACCGGAGTCTAAGAGGCGAACTACAGGATTAATGACATTAGAAGTGTTGGTAGACCACAGTACGTGTCCGGTTGAGTTGAGAAGAGATAGATCGCCTTCTGCAGTCAGGTTGAGCGCTCCAATGGAGTTACTGAGGGGAGTTCCCCTGTTAGCGACCCATACAATGGTCTGCTCTGGTATGTTCTTAAACCATATACCCATGTAGTGTTTGCCCGTACCCTGCGGACTGAAGAAACCAAGCTCAAAGATGCCTCCAGCGGAGATTAGAGTTTGGCCATTTCTGATAGAATCGCTCGGAGTCATTGTGTCAGCTGTAAGACAGACAGAAATGAATTAATTGCAGTAGTACATTCAAGCAACTCCTATGCAGAATCAAAAGCTGTGTTTTCTGATTGCTCAAAGTCATTCATTAAATTGAGCTAATTAAATTAGCTGTCTCTTCTGCAGATTCATGATATAACCAAGAAAAATATTTAGAAAGAAGTCGATGGTTGCAGAATAAAAAAAACACACACTAGTGATGTACATAGTCTGTTTGAAGTATGTTAAGCTTCTTTTGCTTTTTTACATTTCAGTATGTTGCGTTTAGACACCTAATTTGAAATTTTTTTTTTGTGGTCTTTGTTCCAGTGGCGATTTCTTTGGGTCATCCCCCCACCTACCTCATCCAGCAGTGAGAAAGAATCAAGAATTGAAGAAGGAATTTGAAATAAAAGTGCGACGACAGCAAAAAGCAAAACACCAAACCTCCGTAAAAGAAAGGAAATCAGTGACGATTGATTACCTGCAGACTGGGTGCAGACGAGAAGCATTCCTGCAGAGAACATCAGCGAAAGAAGAACTTGGAGCTGCATCCTGGCCACGCTGTTGACCAGTTCATTCTCTCTCCTTGGCCGTAACATTAGAACGCATGATCGTGTGCGTGCAAAAAGAAAGCTTTGTTTGAGGTCTCTAGGAGTATTTTCTGCTCTGAAATTTGATCTGGAGACCAGTCCACTCGGAAGAGCCAACTTGTTTCCAGTTGTATTGGGGACCAGTCACCGTGAGAGAGAAAGTATATGCGTGCGTAAGATCCAAAATAGATCGTTGTCTGTGACATCTCCATGGATGGATCTGCTACAGTCGGCCGAAGACTTCATGCACGCATGCATACCCTCTCGTTGCATTTCGATTGGATTGGCAAAAAAAAAAAAATATTAGATTGCAACCATTTCCTTCATAAAATACCACTGATCATGTAATATGTTTATACTTTATAATATATTTGTTTATGGTTCAGTTTATTCACATCCAACATTATCTGAGTCTTAATTTTATTTGGACTCTTTGTGAAACTTAATTCAAATCTTCGCGAGATGTCCTTTTATTGAACCATCCGTACTTTCATTTTCTAGTGTTAAACACCAAGCAAATCTCAATTTGGCACTTCTTAGTTTATCCCTACACACACACACGACCAAATCAAGCAAAGACTTCTATTTGTAATGGATATGTATATAGGGGACGGTACTATTACATATATATATACATATATATATATATATATATATATATATATATATATATATATATATACTCACTTTTCTTTCTTGTTTCTTTCTGATGGCAAGAAATAAATTTATATTTAAAGACCATCTCAATGAAGCATGGATAATGAGTATGAATATTACACAAGTATATACTCCGTTCGTATTCCAAAACGAGTATGAATAATGATCGACTTTACTCCTACCTAGTATATTTTTAGATTAAACAATCTCTTTAATTAGAATAAAATGGGAGATCAAACGGCATACGAATGAATCTTTTGGTTAAAGAAAGAACTAGTCATTGGTTATTTTCTCGTCAGAGGTTTACATTTGTCAAGAGGGTTGGTGCAAGTCCGTGTATAGTCATTGGTCTACATTTCTCACTGACATGATCGATGCATGATTCACTGAAATTAATAACAATTCACGGACTAAGATATTGCAACATGTAGGATGACTCATTAAGATGGTACACAGTTTAATAATTTGTGCACCTAAAAAAAAGGTTGATAACTTAATTATTATTTTGGACAATTAAACAGTGGCCACAACATCTTTAATTATTATTATAATTATTTGAATTACTTTTCAAATTGCATAGAGTAATATGACATCGACGTAATTAATCATATGAATATGATAAATCTTATTCCACTTATGATTAATTAGAACAAAAGTATACATTATATTTCTTGACTTACCCACAAGAATCAAGTTATATAATTTATTAGGTTTATCATAAAAGGAAAAATATAGATCATATACAGTTAAACTTCGCCCATTATTTAGATTTATACACTACAAGAAAATTGAGATTTTTCGACGGATCATTTTCGACGGATAGAAATTCGTCGCAATTTGCGACGAATTTTACGACGGGTATCTATCCGTCGCAATTTTCGACGGTCTAGACCGTCGGTAAATGTAAAATAATATAATATAAGAAGTATTTTATTAATATAATTAGTGATACTTTAGACCGTCGCAATTTTCGACGGTTCTGACCGTTGGTAAATGAAAGTAATATGATGTAACGAGTATTTTGTTAATATAATTAGCGACAGTCTAAATCGTCATAATTTTTTATGGTCAAGATCGTCAGTAATAATTAGCGACACTTCAAACCGTCGGTAAACTAAAAAATAAATATTATATATAACTAAATATAGTATTTTATTTTTATAATTAAATAATTTTTGACAGTCACGACTGTCGGTAACTTTAAAAATAATTAATATCATATTCATATATATCATAATAAAATATATTATTAATATTTGCTAAGTTTCCGACGGTCAGAGCCGTCGGTAATTGAAATTTCACTATCCTGCTCTTTTTTTTATTTCCCGCTTTCTCATCTTTCCACCTATATATATAATATATATAATATATATCTATATATATATGTAATCTTCCCCAATCCCCAATCCCTCTCCTCTCTCCCTCTCCCTCTCCCTACCAAGGAGCCTCTCCGACCGGACGACAAGCATCAACCGCCGGCGATGCCGCAGGCGGCCGGATCCAGCCGCCTGGCTGCCGGATCTTACCGCGGGCGCCGGATCTGCTGCCTGGTGGTCGGATCCGGCCGCAAGCAGTCGGATCGGCCGCTGGCGTCCGGATCGACCGCTTAGCTGCGATTAGATTGATCGATCCGCGGGCGTCAGATTGATCGCTTGGCGGTCGGATCTGGCCACGGACGGCCAAATCTGCCGCTGGCTGCCGGATCCGGCAGCTAGCTGCAGGCTAATTTTTTTTATATTATAAAAATTCTTTGCGACTGTTTTGACCACCGATCGTGGAAAGTTTCGACGGTTGTTATTGATATTTGCAACGGTCATCGAAAGTTTCAGCGATCGCGACCGCCAAAGTTTCAACGGTTTCGTCGATCGCCGCAAATATCGGCGATCGTGACCGTTGAAACTTTCGGCGGTTCACAACCGCTGAAGTTTCGACGGTGGTGACCGCCGGACTTCCGTCGAAACTTCTGACGTTCTTTCCCCAACCGTCGATAATTGATTTGCGATGACCATTTTTTGCACGAACCAATTCCGTCGAAAAAATCGTCGAAAATCATCATTTCCGACGGTTTTCGAGCAATTACAGATGGTTTCAACCATCTGTAAATGCCATATTTCTTGTAGTGATATCCAAGGCTGTCAAGATCGGGATCTTATATAAGATTGGAGGGGGTCATAAGATCGAAGATCGCAAGATCGGATCGAGGATTGTAAGATCCTACCTATTAACAAAATAATATATTTTTAAAATAATAAATATATTTTTAACAATTTTTTGCATTAAAATATTAAATGATACCTCACTAAGACATTTTTTTATTGATTCTTAAGTCAAATTATATGAAATCATATTAAAAATAAAAGAAAATATATTTAAATTCATATAAATTAATTTTTATTATCATAAATATATTTTAAATTAATATTTAAATAATTATATTAATCATATGAGATCGTATAGGATCGGATAAAATCGTAAGATCGTATGACCAAAATTAAGATCGTATTAAGATCTTACACATAAAATTCTCAAGATAAGATCGAGATCGGAAGGGGTCCGTAAGATCTTAAAATCGTAAGATCTTAAGATCTAGATCGAGATCTTGACAACCTTTGTGATATCTTTAAATATGTGTGCATTGGCTAAATATTTGTTTAATCGCTACAAGAAATCTGCCGAATAGCTACGTAAATTACCCTCTCAATGGACACAAGGTCACATTAGCGTCGCAAATTGTCGATGCTAGTTGCCTCACAATAGCTCAACTTTACGCTGGCATAGCGTTACAAACTGTCAACGCCAAATCAGGGGCCCTCTCGGATCGTCACTAATAATGCGTGAGGGATGACAAGAAGGTGCGCTAAAATATGACGCTATTGTGGTGTCACTGATATTAAATTGATTGATATAGCATCTCGACGAAGCCGACACAATGTGACACTACGTCAAATATAGCACGAGCGTGGCATCGACTAGTGGCGGTGCTAAAGTTTCTACGCTAGGTATATGGATATAAAGACACATATATTTAAATAGATACAAAAACATATGTATATAGATACAAAGACATATATATACATATATATATATATATACTTATATTGGTTTAAATAGATATTAATATATCATATATATATTTGTCAATATAAATAATACAACATAGATAGTCTAATTAATATACCTACATCAACTATACGTATACATAGTAGATAAATTGTATACACAACGTATATGTATAATATATGTCATAGTGATCTATAAATCATTTTATTATCTTCTAAATGATACAATATTTATGATAATATAACTAAGTTATATGATTTTTCTTAATAGTTTAATAGACATCTATATATGAACATGCATCTATACATGTGTGTGTATATATATCTATATCTATATTTTTATTTCCTTAATAATAAAATTATGAGCATGTTATTAAATGATAATTTTTTATCGATTGTGCAATTAAAAATAATTCAAATGTCGAGTATATATTGAAAAATATTATTGATATTTAGCGTCATCATATGGAACAATATAGTTAACCTAAAAATAATTGATTGGCTGCATATTAGTGCCACCATCGCGTTACAACATTTAAGATGCTAATTAAGAGACACGATAAAGTCGTTTTACCATCGTTAGTATGCTATGATACTTTGTGTTTGTACATACAAGAAAGATCATACGCTATTTTGTTTGTGTTATCAAGCGTCCACGTTTATTCTCTCCGCTAACTTAGAGTCACTTCGGCGCCAATTTAGTGTTGCATATTCCCGACTCTACTTTGTAGGGAATTTGATTTGCTTGATAGATTTTTTTTTTCGTGCCACATTTAGACTCACATTAGTGTCACGAGTGTTGGTGACGCTAAAAGAATTATCTTAAATCCCTAACCCCTTTTTTGTTTAACTTTTATCGTTTTACTTTTTCCTCCACCATCGTCATCATCGCTCTACCATTGCCATTGTTGACCCCGACCCTATCATCCTCCATCCACCAACCCCCAATGCTTACGTCCTAACTCTTGTCGAGTCTCCACCCTTCGACTGTGTTTGCCATCACCCATTACCAGTAGCATGTAACAATTGAAATTCGTCAATAAGGTTGGCAATGCTCTTTGCAGGTTATCAAATTTGACATTAATGCAGTTGTTTATTTAGTTGATTTCAGTTTATCAGCTGTAGAACATCCCCCTCTCATGACTTTTCTTGACGTTACCATAGTAGCTCGGACGCTGTCGCCTTTCGCCCGCAACAAGACCACTGATTCTTGTTGCCCATTTTTTGTCCCTCATACTTTACTGCAATAAAATCAACAATAATATGAACCTCTGTTAAGTGACTTCTAGGAACCTCTGTTAAATGGACATCATAAATGTTATTGGTTTTATAATGTACGTAACATGCTATTCTTTTTGGCATCATCTATGGGCCGGTACAGTACATGCATCTAAAGCAGCTCTTGTCCTATATATTATCATTATGTTGACCTATTTTGACCATCCAAACATTAATCTACTTAGACTAGATGAGTATTCGTCAGTGTTTCTAAATCGAACTGGATTGGTCGGTCTGATCGGTTCAATTGTGAATCCATCATCAGACCGGTCAGGTTTGAAGATAAAACCCATTTTTATATATAAAAAGATCAGATTGAATCGGATCAACACAGCCAAAATTAGCAATCTATTCAATCCGATTTTTTCCAAACCAATAAAAAAATGTCAATAGATAGAACAAAAGAAAATAATGGATGTATATAATAAAGGGAAGGTGGAAAAAATAGAAAGGAGAGTAAAATAAGTGATTAGATTTTATAGAATGAATGGATATAAATAATAAGGAAAGAAAAATTGAATTTGAAATATTGGAAAGATAGTAATAATGATAAACTCAAATAAAAGAAAAATTAATAAATTATCATGAACATGATAAATTTTGGATTATTATAAATAATATATATTAAAATATGAAAATAGAAACATAATAATATAGTATATTTTATAGGTTGAGTTTATACAAGGAAACAAATAATTATAGGGAAAGAAAATTTGAATTTTAAAAATAAAATGAGGGGAAGATAATAGTAATAAAAAAATCTAAAAAAGGAAATTATTCATGAAAATATTAAATAAAAATGTAAAATTAACTAGTTATAAATAATATATATTTTAAATTTGTAAAAAGTAATTTATTAATATTTGATTAATTTAAATGATGATTAATATACTTTTATTTCATTGTTTTTAAATTTCATACTTTTATTTGTAATATATTTTTTGAAGTAATAAAAATAATATTATCTTAATAAAAATATTGTTCAATCCGATCAAATCTGGTTGAACAGATCCAATTTTAAAAACATTGGTATTTTAATCAGACTTGTTTAAGAAAGCATAATGCAACCCCAATACTCCAATAGAGAGTAAAATGAGTTTTTCCAAAAAATCAATATGATTACACCAAAATGTTTCCGAAGCTTTTTTTTAGTCCAAAATCATATTAGCTCAAAGCCTAGCCATTTTCTATTCATGGTCATTGTAAAAATATGGGTTTTACTTTGGCTTCTATTTTCTTTGCCTTAGGCTGACCTAGGCCCTTAGTCCCAGTGTATAAGTAATCCTTGACATATACACTACCAGTCATATTACATAAACACAATCCTGAATGAATCTTTTATGTCTTGCAGAAATTTGATATCGTTCACAATATTTTGATTTCCAACGGTCGATCTTGTAGTAGTTCAACCAACCAATAATGCAATCAACTTAAATTCTATTGACTCCAAACAGATGCAATAACCCCAAGCACCTCATTAGTGGCAAAACTCTCATCTCCGCTGAGGGAGCGTTTGAGCTTGGATTTTTCAGTCCTAATGGTTCTGAGAATTACTACGTCGGTGTATGGTTTAAGAGCATACCAGAATACACCATTGTTTGGGTGGCCAGCCAGGATGCTCCTCTCAGCGACATTGCCGGAATGCTCAACCTGACAGCAGATGGCAATCTATCCATTGTCAACTCGACGGGGCACACGATATGGTTAATGTACACATCGAACATGGTCAACCCCGTGGTTCGTCTCTTGGACACTGGCAATCTCATCTTGACACAAGGGGAAGAAGACTCAAACCTGGCAGTGTGGAAGAACTTCGACCGCTCATGCAACACGTTCCTTGCCGGCATGAAGATAGGGATAGACTTCAGAGACAACATCGACAGATACCTCAACTCATGGAAGAGCAATCCATCACCCGGAAACTACTACTTCAGGATGGAGCCCCGCGACATGTCAGAGATCTTTACATGGGATGAAGCAAACCCGACCTATCGCCTCGGACCCTGGACAGGAGCAGGTGGTCTCCCTAACACTAACAAGAACGTTAATGGCTTGTTCGAGTTTCACTACATCATGAACAATGACGAGGTGGGCATCGGCTTCGTTGTAATGGACAATAAAACTCTCACTCTTGCAGTCTCGGATGACAACGGCGTGCTCCTGTGCATGGTGTGGTCTACAGCAGACAAGAAATGGACCAAGTTTTGGGGGTCTCCGGATGGCGAATGCGACAACTATGCGACTTGTGGCGCAAACGGCATTTGCACCGTATTCTACACACCTTCTTGCGACTGCCTTCATGGCTTCGTTCTGAGGTCCGCCGCAGAATGGGAGGCCAAGCAATTTTCTAATGGCTGTGTGAGGAACACGGAGTTGAATTGCTCTACTGATGGATTCTTCAAGCTGCAGAACTTGAAGCTGCTAGACACACTATATGCCACCGTAGTCAGGAACAAGTCTCTCGACCGATGCAACCAACTGTGCAAGAGGAATTGCTCCTGTGCTGCTTATGTTGTAACTGGAGAAAGCCTATGCATGATGTGGTTCGGCAATCTTGTGGATCTCAGGAGCTTTACTGCAGAAGGAGACAATTTGTACATTCATCTAGCAGCATCTAAATTAGGTAATATGAATGTGAACGTTAATTGTTTATAGTGAGTTTATCTACAACTTGTGTCACATATAGTATTGTTGCATGAAAACATGTTTTTGCTTTAGGTGGTGCTCCACTCGGTCACTCGAGTCATAGAAAAGCCTTGATGACCATACTCCTACCAACAGTGATGGGCATTCTGGTGATAGTGTCCATTGGTTTAATTTTTTGTCTAAAGATAAAGAAAAGGACAAGAGGTGTGTTCCCTTCTCACTTCGAATTTTCCTTTGTTTTATGCTTATCATCCTATTATTTTGTTAATCATGACATAATAAATTAACATATGCCTCCATATAAGACATAAAGGCAGAACAAACGGTGAGAAATCGTAGTGGAAATTCATTTGTTACAAAATGATGGAAGATGAATTCTTAGGTCTTAACGATGTACACAGTATTCGAATTGATCAAATACTTTTTGGGTTCAGCACTTTGGCTACATGTGTACTTCATCACTGATGTTTTGTGTATAATGCTAGTTAATTACTATTGACTTGGTTTCATTAAATTTAGTACCAACAGGAACAACGAATCTTGTCAACAGCGAAGGAATTGAAAGAGATGAATTTGATTTGTCGTTGTTTGATATTCTGACTATTAAAGCTGCCACAGAAGAGTTTTCATCAAATAATGCTATTGGAGAAGGTGGTTTCGGCATAGTGTACAAGGTAGCCATCTCAATCAGAAAGAATTTAGCATACAAATTTAAGGTTGAAACTAGAGATGCTATTTAATTATGAGTTCCCTTGTATATTGATGCGTGTAGAATTGATAGCAAATGCTAGTAAGTGCACTAGTCGCTCAAGTAATAAAGTGAATTAGTAGAGTTATCGTTCCCACGAGGAAGATTAATAACTTAGATTCTATTTTAACCTTGTTAATTGAGAAATTAAGAAAATATATGATTTCAGATGTGAATAAAAAGAAAATAATAAAAATAAAGAAAATGATCACCTAGAGAAATAATGATTTGATGATTAAGGCACCTAATTATCATCATTAAAATGTAATAAATTTTTCTTAATTTAGAATTAATTGAATCAATAATAAAGTGAATTCTCAAATTTAGTTAACCAATGTTTCAAGCTTTAGCTACTATCTTATGAATAATTAGAATAAATCAATCCTTTCGATTTTTAATTTACTTAATTAATCATAAGATGTATTGAAACAAAATTTATATTAAGTGCTTTCTCAAGTCACCTTAATGACTTCATAAATTAGGTCTCTTTCGATTTCCCTAATTGTGACATGCAATAAATAAGATCAATCTTAGAAACTATTATGAAAATAATCACTTTTTCTCACATAACAATCAAATCATAAATTATGGAATCAAAGGAAAGCATTAAATATGAAATTGCAATGCTATTAAAGATTCAAATTAAACTAATATCAAGAAGAATCCAATACATAAATAATGTTCAACTAGGATGACTCTAATAAAGGAATAAATATTCTAAAATTAACATCAAATCTGGAATAAAAATGTAGAGAAAAGAAAATAAAAACTCTAGCATAGGCTAAGGGCGTCCTCTCTTGAGCTTTCAGCAGAGCTTCCCTATTGTCCTCGCACTTCTCATCTTTCTAAGCTTCAAAATCATGCTCCAGAGATGCTTTTCTAAGCCATTTTCTGTCTCTTTTTATAGGTTTTCTTATCCCTAAAGGAAGAAACCGAAAATCTATCCAAAAAGTGAATAAAATTTGCTTTAAAAACACCCACGCTGTCATGGCCGTGACCACGTCCTTCACAGTCGTGACCAAGTCCTTCACGGTCGTGACAGAAGGTTGTCAAGGCTGAAAAGTATTTAGAAAAATTTTCTGCTGAAAATCTCTCTGTCACGGCCATGATAAAAATTGTCACGGTCGTGACAGTAACTTAGCCAATTTTCTAATTGTAACATCTTTCTTTCACGACTATGAAAAGAATTGTCATGGCTGTGACAGTCTTCTGAGCTGTTTTAAGACATTTTCTTACCTTGATTTCGACGTTTTCTCATATCCTGTCATGAATCCAGACATAGGTAGAAATCAAATTTAAAAGAAATTGTATAAAAATAAATTAAAACTTCCCTTTTCTAAACATAAAAATATTCTAAAGTGCTAATCAAATGGCCTAAACTAATGCATGATTTTTCATGCATCATATATCTGCAAACTTAAACAATTGTTAGGGTCAACTGGATGATGGACAAGAGATTGCTATCAAGAGACTGTCACGGGATTCTGTACAGGGCCTAAATGAGTTCAAAATTGAGGCTCTCCTAATTGCCAAACTTCAACATTAAAAATCTCATTCGGCTACTGTGTTGACGAGGATGAAAGGATTTTGATTTATGAATACATGGAAAACAAAAGCTTGGATGCATTCATCTTTGGTTTGGCCTCTATCATCAATACTAGCTATACAATTAAATATTTAATAGAATTATTAATTGTAGTGAAACAGTCCATTTATAGTAACACTATGTTTTTTCCTTGCATTGCTGGAAAATACAAAAAGCGCACTCCTTAGTTGGCACAAGTGTCTTGATATCATTATAGGAATTGCTCGAGGGCTGCTTTATCTCCATCAGGATTCTCGACTGAAAATTATACATAGAGATTTGAAAACAAGCAACATTTTTCCTAGATCGAGAAATTAATCCAAAGATTTCAAACTTTGGCACAGCGAGAATCGTAAAGATTGATAAAAAAAGAAGGAAACACATCGAGTAATCGACACATAGTAAGTTCCATATTATAAGCTCACGAGATTCTATTGAACATTTTGCTTGTTGCCAATATCTGCAACCTAAATCACTTTGCCAATGTCTAACATATAGTGGATACATGTCGCCTGAGTACGCAATGGATGGAATTTTTTCAACAAAGTCTGACGTTTTTAGCTTTGGTGTGATATTTTGGAAGTTATTAGTGGCAAGAGAAATGGAGCACTGAGCCGAAGCGATCACCGCAACAGTCTTGTAGGCCATGTAAGTATTTTGATCGAACCCCATGTAATTCAATAGCTTATAAAGACGTTGTGTGCATTGACCACTTGTTCTATGTAGGCATGGCAATTATGGAATGAATTCAGAAGCTTAGATTTGGTTGATACAACAATGGGATCTTCTTATCCCGTATCAGAAGCATTACGTTGCATTCAAGTGGGACTCTTGTGCGTGCAAGAAGGAAGTGCTGACAGGCTAACTATGGCAGAGGTTGTTTTGATGCTGAGTAGTGAAGATGTAATGCTGCCCAAACCTAATCAACCTGGTTTCTCCAAATTGAGTACCTCTATGTTGCAAATTTCTTATTACAGTGAAGAAACCCCTCTAACTATTTTAGAAGGCCGATGAGATCGCTATCCGAGGTGTATATTAGTCTGCCAACATGGTAATTACTATCTTTTTTTGTCTTAATTCGAGGATGCTACAAATTTTCCTTACAAATGATATTTATGATGTTGTTTAAACATATTCAATATTTCTACTATTCATATATGTGATTCACCTCATGCTTAACCTTTTTTTATGATTGCAACTGCAATATAAAAATTTGGAACATTAATTATTATCCAAAGTAATCTATGTCGCTCCAAGTTGCAAGGCTAAATATTGTGGGTGAAGACGTGATGTACCTCATGCTTATTGTATTGTGACATGTGCAGGATATTATTCGCTTAGGCATACATAATTTTACCAAAATGTGTCTTTCAATATCAGAATGGTGATGCTATATCATATATATATATATATATATATATATATATAATATCTCTTTTGTGACTTATACATGCATATCTCATACATTCTTTTCCCCTTAGAGGACGTAAGGTCCTCGTTGACTGATCACACCCCATCGTGCATAGAAGTCTATCCTAATATCATATGTAGCATCCTTACACTTGCGCATGATATTTGTTTGCTTTGGACCTTCACTCGCACGATTTTATAAATAAATGCATTCTCCAGTACTAGAGTGGCACAACAGTCCACTACCCTTAGGGTCTCTGTACTTGACAGGATACTATCTTCTTTATTCTTGAGTACACAATTTTCTAACTATTCTGCCAAGTCAATGCCATTTTACTATATATACCTAAAATCTCTTCCTTGACTCATATTGGACTAATTCAAGACACGACTCATGCATCAAAACATGAATATCACATCATAATTTTGATAAGACCATATCTTAATGTTATAGGATTAGAAGAATAATAAGCAAAAGAAATGGAAAAAGTCATTTTTTTATCACTCGTATAAGTTGATTTCTCATACTCCATATATTGTACAATTGTGCATGCACTTGAAACATATGTGTTATATGTTATGGACTACTAATATTGTGAAATACAATTCGATTTTGTTCAAATGTATGATCAATATGATTCATGTTTGGATATATGAAATATATACTATGATGAATCATTCATCAACATCCATTTGTATCATGTATATGCATGAATGGTGGTTGGAGCTAAGTACATAGCTGATCACATTGGAGATACTTTTAGAATTCAATCCATCATTCTATTCTTCGAAAAATGGAATAAAATTGGATGGTGCTAAGTGCTACATTTTGAGAAATCGTGATGGAAGTCACCTCTAGAATTCATAGAGGTTATCTCTAGAATCCACTTATCGACTATACAAACTAACCAAGTGGTGATCCATACATTCAAGTGTTATATATGTATACATATGTTTGATGTGTGTTAAATAATATTAATTATAACTTTTTTTTGTAATTCTTCTGATTATATTGTTATATGTATAAATTCAAATGTATGAAAATACGTGTGACCGGTTATGCCTCTTTGAGTTAATTAGTTGGTAACATATAGATTATGAGTTATCAACTCATTGAGCTATTTTGCTCACTCTATTGTTCCAATTGGATGGCACAGGTTGGCAATCTTAGTAAGGTTTATCTCTTTTGACGCTAGGGTATTGAAGGGACTTGTGTCTTTCTTGTTCTTTTGTAAGGATGTCGAGAGTATTAATTATGTGCATGGAAATTTTGTACTTAGTAAAGAAGAATAAATATTATGGATTGTAAAACTTAAGAAGTATTTGGTCTACTATGAATGATCATAAATTGCATAGTTTTTCTAATGACATTTTTATTCCTTATGTCATATAAAAAAAATTCTAACACATTTTCCCCAATTTTATTTGATCCACCATAAAGAGTCACGATTTTCATATTTAAACCAATATTTAAAGTGGGGTTGTGAAATGCATATACGACTTCTACCTATTGAATTTTCACACAACTAAGTGGGATGCAATGAAATATACTTGTTGGTTCACATTTGATATAGCGGACTTGCTCATTGCAAGTAACATGCAGGGAGAATGTTGCAACCTTGGAGTGTATGCACAAATCAACATGGTTTAAAGGAAGGGGGATAGTAGAGTTAGCACATGCAAATAAGAGTTGGGAGAATTGATGCAAAAGGTGCTAGGACAATGGTGTTAGGCTATTGAAAGTACTCATTTCTTCTGATATTTGAGATTTGTATAATTAAAATATAATCCTAAGTATTCAAGATCTATATCTTTAAAACATAATTGATAAAGCTTATTTTCTAACGCCTATTAAATATGGGTAAAATGAACCTCCAGAGTGCATCATGGCCATCCATCAAAGAATCTGCGACTGCTCAAGACATGAGGAGAACAAATCAATCCCCATCATTCTTATTGCAACAACGACCTAGATTAAACTCAATGGTTGATAGGGTTTAGTGTGCTCGTGATTTCTTCCTAGCCCCTGTGTGATGCTGCCTAGGTCCGACATCCTGCTATGAGATTAGTTCTAAACACGTGAGAGTTGCACCCATGGATTCAGCCCCTAGAAAGTCTATCATGATCTTCGAAGACTAATATTTTGTTTTTTGCATGGAATCCCAATTGTTGTTGGTTTCGTCAGTTTCTCTTTTCTTTCTTATTTGAGCCACTTCATGAGAGTGGAATAGATCTAAAAATTGCATTGGTTACTTTTTTCCTGAACAAAATTGAAGTTACTAATTATGAACAAAATAAAGAAAAAGAGACTCATGCAACTTCCGTTCCTTTAAACAAGTGAGGAAATGATCTTTTCAACGTCTAATAAAAATAAAATGTAAGGTAATTTATTTATTTTGTTTACATTTTACACTTCGTATTCACCTTAAATAAATATTAGTAACTAATCACATGAATTATAAGTTGTTATATTAATTTATATGTTCAAGAATGTAGTAAACAAAATATTTGAACAAATATTTTATTTATTTATTAAAATATACTTTATTATTATATTATTATTATAAGTATATTTTATATTAGTTATCAATGAATATATGTTATTAGTATGAATACATTTTTTACATTATTATCATCCGTTCTGACCATCAAGGTTAACTGACCGGTTCAACTTGAATTTTTCGGATCCACGCCGGTCCGAGTTTTACAACATTGGTTTAGATGCAAGAGCTAGTCACTCCACAAATTAATGAAGAGGCGTTCTCTTCTTGAACCAAATTAGTCAAGTGTTAAAGGTTTTCTATTCGGATGGACACGTAAAAATTGTTTAAAATGTACGATTGGGACCTTGCCTCTTATTCTAAAGATTAAGAAGGTCGATAAAGCATGTATGAATGGTTATAACATGGAATTAGTTAAGGCTTTGTGATATAATAATAAAACAAAAGGCTGGTTAACTATATCTTCATTTTATCTTTAAAATATCATTTTATTCAAAAAAATATCAAGGTATATCTGTCACTGAAAAAAACATTAATACTATTTTATGCACGAAAAAATCATGCATTAGTTTATATCATTTCATTAGCATTTTAGAACATTTTTATGTTTAGAAAAGAGGAGTTTTGATTTGTTTTTATATAATTTCATTTAGATTTGATTTCTACCTAAGTCTGGAAATTATTCGTGACAAGATATGAGAAAACGTCGAAAATAAGGCAAAAGAAGGCCCTAAATCAACTCAGAAGATTGTCACAGCCGTGACAGTTCTTGTCATGGCCGTGACAGAAAGATGCTAGCATTAGAAAATTGGCTGTCACTGTCACAGCCGCGAAAGTTTCTGTCATGGCCGTGATAGAGAGATTTCCAGCGAGAAATTTGGCTAAGTATTTTTCAGCCTTGACAGCCTTTTGTCACGATCGTGATAGAGCCTTTCACGACCATGACGGTGGTCGGTTATGCCATTTTAAAGTCGTTTTTATCCATTTTTTGGATATATTTTCGATTTCTTTTCTTGGAGGATGAGAAAACCTATAAAAGGAGGCAAAAGAGGGCTTAAAAAAGCATCCATGAAGCATAGTTTTGAAGCTTAGAAAGAGGAAAAGTGTGAGGACAACAACGAAGCTCTGCCGGAAACTCGAGAGAGGACGTGCTTAGCCTACGCTAGAGTTTTTTTTATTTCCCTACATTTTTATTCCAGATTTGATGTTATTATTCTCAGATTTATTCCTTTATTAGGGTCATCCTAGTTGAACCCTATTTATATATTGGATTCTTCTTAATATTAATTTAATTTGAATCTTTAATAGCATTGCAATTTTATGTTTAATGCTCTCCTTTGATTCCATGATTTATGATTTAGTTGCTATATGAGAAGAAGTGATTATTTTCATAATTGTTTTTAGGATCGATCTTATTTATTGCATGCTACAATTAGGAAAATCGAAAGAGACATAATCTGTGAAGTTATTAAGGTGACTTGAGAAATCTCTTAATATTAATTCTAATTTAATGCATCTTATTACTAATTAGATAAGTTAAAAACTGAAAGGATTGATTTATTCTAATTATTCATAAGATAGTAGTTAAAGCCTGAAACATTGATTAACTAATTTTGGGAATTCACTTTGTTATTGATTCAACTAATTCTAAGTTAAGAAAATTCATTACATTCTAGTGGTGATAATTAGGTGCGTTAATCATTAAATCATTATTTCTCCAGGTGATCATTTCTTTTATTTTTATTTTCTTTTTATACGCATATGAAATCATATATTTTCTTAATTTCTCAATTAACAAGGTTAAAATAAAATTTAAATTATTAACCGTCCTCGTGGGAACGATAACTCTACTCATTCACTTTATTACTTGAGCGACTAGTGCACTTGCTAACATTTGCTATCAATTCTACACGCATCACTATTCCCAATTGAGGTAGAAATGAGGACAAGTTCCATTCCTTTTGAAACTATATATTCTACGAGAACAATCACTTATGTATTTCTGAATCAAACAAAATTTAGCAACAAGGATATGTGCCATTGGAATATTTTCACTTATGTTCCTCTTTTGGTACTATCTGGTATGTTCTTTTACAAGACTCCTATCTTCGTTTGGGTAACTTTTCAATTATGGTATTTCATAAGACTCAGAATTTCATTAGTTCGCTAAAGTTTTGAACGATTGCTGCGCAAAAAAATTACTTTCAACAATTGACTCTATTCGTAGTTTCTTAAAAAGGGGAAATATATATGTAATTCTTTTGCAAGAAGGGAATCTTTTAAATCTTTTACTAAAATGGTTTAGAAAAATAAAATTTAGTAAAATGATTTTATTATTTATTTAACTGTACCGATGGTCTTGTCCAACGTAACTTTGGATGGATTTCCTGAACATTGATAATTCTGACGGACATGGCCATCCGTAATAGCAACAGCCATTTTGGCCCTCGATATTTCGGAATGATTTCTTTTCCATCGCAAGATTCATAAAAAATTATGAAGGATATTGATCCGTCGAAAAATGTCTCTCAGAAATTTGTGATTTTCTACTAGTGAACACAACCCCTCTCAGATAAAGCTCAAACTTGAGGCTCTCCGTTGCCATGCACTAAGATTCATTTAAATTACATGTCATTGAGTAGTATGGGAGAGATATTCTCAACATTCTTCCATGACTACCCATTCCAGATGTCTACTAATTTCGCACTTGTTACACCAACTGTAATGTTAAAATATAAATTTGAATAATTTTTTACTAGTATGAGTGTAAAACACAAGTCCTACACATATTTCTTTCCTCTAAAATTTATGTATCGCGTTATGTATTTTTATTTTCATGAGATCCATGATGGTTGGCTCTCCTATTACTTTTCTTTTTTTTTCTTTTTTGTAATTATATGGCTTAGTTTATTTATATATGTCCACAATGATATATATATATATATATAATATATATAAATATATATATGTATGTATGTATGCTAAAGGTATCCAATAATTGTCCAATCCTCTGTTTTCTCCTTAGCTTCCACACTGGATAATAATGATGTCTCATGCAATGTCCACAATTTTTTTCTTCTAATTTCTTTTTTTTATAGATACTTAAATCCATGATTTTTAAATGATAAATAATTCAACCCTCTGATATATTATCTTAAAACAACAAAATCCTCATGATATTAAAATGAAAAAAAGTTCCATGGTCCTAGAAGAATGGAAAAGAAAACATATAAATCAGCAATCAACATAGACTGCAGGAAATATCTTAGCATCTTTCCTTGGACACTTGCAGCCCACAAAAGTAATTTGTGGTCGATTTGTGTACATAAGAAAAAAAAATAACGAAATGGAACTTTCTTTCGTACACATAGTTAATGGAATAAATAATAATTTCTTGACTAGGAAAGTTGACGGGAGGCTTAAGCTCTGACGTAATAATAAACGAAACTGGTGACTTTAAGAAAAGTTCAAATTATGGGTCTTGGTTATGACAACTACTCCAGCTGTACCGTCCATAGATTCTAATTTTTCATGTTTTCTCTCTGCAAATTGTCAAGGATCGTGATATAGGCAGATCCGGCAGAGGAGTGTTCTCTCTCTAGTCTCCCTTTGTTAATGATTAATGGATGTAGCGCTCGACACGAACTAGGTTGAGCTAAGCATTTAAATAGGTCAAGCTACAAAATACAAAATAAAAATATTTAAGTCTGCCCTATAGCATGAAATAAGTCAAGAACATAATTTGCTTTATTTGATTAATTTTTAATGTCTTACCTAGTTTATTGACCTATCAAGTAGATGGAATACTAGATTAAATATAATAAATCTTATTTATTAAAAATAATAAATATGAACTAAATAAAAGAGACATCACTAATTTACTTTTTTTGAACATATAAGAAAAATAACAGTATTGAATTCAAAATTAAAGATTTAAAAAATAAATATATATATTTAATTATATATAAAATATAATATATTAATATATCTTGGCCTGATATGCTATAAGGCTAGGTCAATTATTAAGAAGCTAAGCATTTTTAAGAACATAAGTTTTTTTAATTTTTCAATCTGGCCTATTTTAATAATAGTTCAAATCGAGCTAAGCCAAAAATAGACCGAGCCATGGGTAATTCACGAATGGCTCGACTTATTTTCAATCCTAAATGGGTGTAGCACTTTTTAGGTGTAATTCTCTCTCTTCATTTTACATGGATGGCTCACATAGATCCTGCATTCTCTGTTTGTTGTAACTTTGGCGAATGAACTAGGCAGCCATGGGGCAGCAAATGTGGGCACACGAACGATGAAGATGCTCGGGGCTGAGAACGATCGGAGGAAGGAGGAAGCAGGAACGGCGGCGGTGCAAACTCGACGACGGCGGGCTCGGACCGATGACGCGTAGGCTTGGAATCGGGGTGGATTGACACAAGGCGGTGGGGATCGGGGCGGGGGCGGATCGAGGTGACATGGATCAAGGCAAATCGACGGTGGGGGGCACTAATCCGAGCAAGGCGAGAGAGGGGAGGATGAGGGGCTCGACACGCACATGCACTCGGAGAGGAGGAGGGGGTTGCAGAGGTGGGGCGCCAACGACCGCTGCAATGTTGGGAGGGGACATGCAGCCGATCGGAGGGGAGGAAGGTCGCGCACAAGAGAGAGAAGAGAAAGAGAGAGGAAAAAGAGAGCTTTCATCTAGACCATATATAAAATTTTGATGGTCCAGATTGAGGCGTTTCATCAAGTTTCACCCAAGGGGTGCTACACCATCGTTATATATATATATATATATATATATATGAACAATTGTGGTGACACCACCTTGAGATCAATTAATCTCAGCCGTTATAATCTTCTTATGTGTACATCAATGGTTCAAATCCCATGAGACTCAATCGGCCATTTCAGGGAAAAAAATTGAACCGATTACGCGTGCCCCATCTCCCGATCTAAGCTGCTACCCCATCTCCTCTTCTCACCAGGTGATGATCTCCCTCTCAATACTGCTGGAGTTTGTCCGATGACTGGTGACATCTCTTGCTCGAGACTTTCGGCGATTCCCGATGCCCGAACCCCGACGCTCGAAGCTCGACACATGGCGACTAATGCCTACGGCCAGCGTCATCGCTCGCTTGAGAGGGGGATCGACGCCTTTCCTTTCGCCTGGCAAGAATTCTCGAGATTGATGTGCGCCGAGACTGTAGAGTGTTTCAGTGATACACGCTTGCTAGGGGAAGAAGATGCATAGGGAATGGGAAAGAAGATGTAGAGAGATCGAGGAAGAAGGCACAAAGCGATCTCTAGGGCAGCTAGTTGGGGATAATTGTTTTTTTGGCCGGTTCGGCTTTTTTTCTTAATGGCCAGTTCAATCCTCATTGTAGCGGTCGAGATTCATTGATTTCAAGAATATTGATCTCAGCCTACGGTTCGTATATACAGTAAGCTAAGCTTAGTGCCACTTTTATATGTAAGGAAGACAAGACACTTTTGTACCTCGACATGCCATCGAAATGTTCGCTCTAAATGTCCAGAGAGAGAGAGAGAGAGTTTAGTTGCATCGTGAATTTCATACGTCTATTTATCTATAAATGTCCATCGAAATGTTCGCTCTAAACAAAATGTTATTAAATTGTGACATTTGGCAAGTTATAAAATAAAAACTTCTACTACGCTTACAAAAGAAAAATCAATAAGTTTGAGCAACACACCAGTCAGTCAGCGAAATTTATCCCATGACAAAGTTGGTATGATAAAATGTATCGATCATCATTATTTTTCTTCAAAAGCTTTGACTAATGCGGTCTTCCATTAATGTATCTTAATGTATCCTATTCTTTAATGTATCATGCCCGCTGGAGCATGTCATTAGTTTGGCAAATGGTTTCAGGGTCCTATCAGTGTTTAATTTTCAACTGTTCTCAGTCTACTTACTGGCAAACCAAGTATTCATTAAATGCATCACAAGAACTTTGCATCTAAAACCTAATCAATTGAACTCTATAAAACACGCAATCATTATTGCTGCAGAAAAGAAGACGTTTCTTCCTTGGATTTCCTACTTTATAACATATAATTTAAAGAAGAAGAAAAACAGTATATTTGCCCAGATTGATATTGCTCTGTGATATGGAATACTGTATCAATTGTTTTTAAATATGTTTTCATTATATTTCACTCTAGTTATATATAGCATAGAAGCTTACTGCTGATTGTCAAAAATAGTGTTCCGATAAAGTAAATTATAAAAGATAAATTATATTTATTATGAAGTTAATGATATATATCAACAAGTTCTCAACATTTTAAAATAGCAAATATAATTATCACTGACTATTTAATTAGATCACTTTTGGATAACATGACTGGTCTTCTAAATTATAGAAAGCTATAAAAAAATTTAAAAGTAATGTATATATATATATATATATATATGTATATATATATATATATGCTTACTATTACCATCATTATATAACTCTCATATATAGTCGTTGACCTTGACTAGTCTTTTTTCATTTTTTTTCCAAGGAAGTTTCAATATTTGAACTTTTACCGAACATTCAAACCTTTTTCACTAGTCGTTTATAATCATTTGAGCCGTCATAAGACTACAAGAATGACTATTAGCTATGGATTTTAGTGACTCCAAATTTCATCTCATTATTGTCACAGGTAGGGACAAATTAGTGATAGATTTTGGACATGTTTATGCAACACTTTCACAAATCTAATTGGTATAGTGACAAGGTTATAACCACTTTAATTATGAAAATTATGATCACCAATATTAGTTAGTATTGTAACAAATCTGCACATAATCTGTCTTTAAAATTTCACTTTAATCCACTAATTTTACCTAACTATTGTGAATGATAATTATGAGTTTGATACCGATTTGGGACAAATTTCATGCACTAATTTCCCAAACCTAACTGACGATGTAGTGATAGAGTTATGATCAATTTAATAATGAAAATTAGGAGCACTAATATTAGTTAGTATACTATAACAAATATAATGTAATATGTCATTAAAGTTTGACTTTAATCTCATCTAACTATTTTCACTTATAATTACGAGTTTATTACCGATTTGGGACGGCCACCTTCCCCTCTCCTCTTCGATGTGGAGAGGATCGCGAAGTCGAAGGGGAGCAGGGAAGGGGGAGTGATGCGTTAAGATGATGTAGCAAAATAAAATCGCTAGCAAGTGCACTAGTCGCTCAAGTAATATAGTAAATAGGAGTAAGAGTGTCGAACCCACGAGGAATATTATTAATTCAATATCTGAATTTATAAATTAATAAGAGAAAAAAATGGATTTTGAAAATGAGTTTTAAAAGATAAAGAAAATAAGATAAAGATAAGATAGTGGTGTTGAAGTTAGGCCTTAGGATGAAAATAGATCAGGATAAATATTTGAACCATAAAAAATAAACTTAATCTTTAAAGATGGATTAGAATCTCCCTAAAGTAATCTAACATGATTAACTTGTGGTCTCCACAACTGGCATCCCTCAATCTAATCATATAGAACTATCTTAATTTAATAAGAATTGAAGTCTCCACGACTGGTACCCCCAAAATCATATTAAAATTAAGATGCATTAAATTGAATTCTCTAGACTATTAATCACTCCACAAACTGGTATAGATTAATAGACCACACAAACTTGGTTCTCCACACACTAGTTATCAAATTTATGTCAATTATTAATTCCAAATAAAATCAATTATAATTAGTATAATGAATTATGAAATTAAACACTCCACAAATTGGTATAGCCTAATTCAGAAATTTAATTAACTAATATAAAAGCATTAAGCACAATTAATAATTGATCAGAAAAGATTAAAGCAAATAAAATAGGGTCCAAACATTTCCCTTCAATTAATAATCTTCTAAAATAATAATCCTAAAAATATGGAGTTCATCCTAGAAATTTCGGAGAGATAATAAAATACAAATCATAAAAATTGAAAGAATTACACCCAAAATAGAGATCTCGAATCTGGCAAACAGTCGGGCAGCCTCTCGGACTTGATCAAGGTCGCGATCAACCTCCAACCGTCGCACCTCTCTCCTCTTGGTCGTAGCCTGCAGAGCTCACGACTCGCCGTGGAAGAAACCTGAACTTCAGAGCACGAATTGAAACGATGGATTCTTCACGTATTTATAGGGTGCGGACGGCCTTCAATTTGATCTCGGCCGTAACATCGTACGGTTGACTTTAAAATTATGAGATAAATTCGGCCAAAGATAAATCATTTTATCATTACGCCCAAAGATAAATCATTTTTATCTTTACTCCCTTAGAATCTCGGCCGTAAGGAAAGAACTAAATCTTTACTCCCAAAGAGATAAAATTCCTTTTACTCCCTCCAAATCTTGGCCGTAAGGAAGGAATTTAATCTTGTTATGCCCAAAAGAAAAAATCATTCAATTGTTACTCCTTTTGAATCTCGGCCAAAAATCTTCATCTTCATGCCATTACGCCCAAAAGATAAAATTCTTTTATCTTTACCCCTTCAAATCTTAGTCGTAACAACGAAGATTCTATATCATTACCCCCTAGAAATCTCGATCGTAAGGAACTATTTTCTTTGAATTTCGGCCGTGTTTTGAATTTTCCTGCAAAATAATTATTCAAGTTTAATTAATCCATCCACAATTAAAATATTCAGAGAATTAATAATTAAAATTAATAAATCTAGAATTACGATTAAAAGTGACTAAAAATAATGCATGCCATGATTAAATTACAGAAAAATTAATTAAAATAATAATCTAAAATATGTTATATTTTGCATGCATCAAACTCCCCCAAGCTTAAAGTCTTGCTTGTCCTCAAGCAAAAATTCAAAGCAAGGCTCAAGAAAGTTCCATCGTAGCCTCCACATTGTCAACTGACTAATTTTTTCACAAAATTCTTCTACACACTTGCTACTCAGTATCTCACCATTTTCCATGCACTTAGCTTCATAGAGGTTCTGAATGCTACACAAATTTAAACAATCTCAAATTCAGCCTTGTAAAAAAAATAAATTGTCTGTCCAATAATAGCATTAATATTGAACACATAAGTACTAATTGAGCTTAAAACTTTTTTCTTTTTCAACTTTATTTTTATTTTCAATCATTTTAAAAGTTATAATCTTCAAGCAAGATTGCACAAGGAAGTCCATGTAGCGGGCTTTGGACTGATGACTCCCAGACCAGATGGCCTTAGGGCAACAGGTGATAAAGCACCCCTCGAGTTTACTTGCCCGAACAACCAAAGTTCTGAATGAAGAGTTCGAACTTAGCCATGATTCAGTACTCATGTGCTTCTCCATATTTCACAAGATGGTCCATGCAGCAGGTTTTCGATCGACGGATCCCAGAGCAGTTGCCCTTAGGTCGCCAGGCATGAACCCCCTACGGATCTAATTACCCGAACACATCTTGGTTCCGGATAACACTTTTGTACCTACACATAACTTTATTCATCATTTTTTTTATTTGTTTGTTGGGGTTTAACTAACCCTTCTTTTTTTATAAGCTCAAAAAGTACTTGATATAGTCAATAAGAAGGCTACTACTAATCAAGACTTAAAAGAAATAAATAAAAAATGCATGAATATGATTTTGTCGTCTAGTCATTCATAATTCTACTTAGTATGGGCACAAAGTCTATAAGTTTGATACTGAAGTAGCAAGTGATAAGAAAAAAAAGTATTCAAATTTCATCAAATTTTCAAATTTTTCAATTTTTTTGGATTTTTTTTTACAAATAGATGCAAACATAAGCAAATAAAAAGAAAGAAACATGCAATGCATGGAATGCAAACTCCCCCAAGCTTGAACCAGACACTGTCCTCAGTGTTAAGCTAGCAAGGGAAAGTGATACATACACAATAAAAAGGAAAATTAAAGAAATGAAAAATAACGAAAAGGGAAAAAACACAACCGGATTTACTGTCTGCGGGGTGGCGATGGTGGATGGTAGCCGAGATTTCCTTGGCGCATATGATACTCATGGATGCGCCTCGTCATGCGCGCATGCTGATTCTGAAGGGATTCGAAGCGACCCTGACGATCATCCATATTTCTAAAATCAGCTCGAATGTTGGTCAACTCTTGTGCTTGTCGAAGTTGCTCTTCCTGAATAGCGTGCAACTGCCCTGACTGACGAAGTTGTTCTTCTTGAAAAGTGTGAAACTCCCCTGCTTGATGAAGTTGTTCATCATACATTGATTCCCATAAGTTTTGCATGGAAGCATAGTCAGGCTGAGGTGGCGGAGGTGGATAGTAAGTCTGCTCTGGGGCTGAAGTGAAAGTGAGCTCCGGTGCTATATAGCGATTCTGCACAGGTTCTTGTAAAGGGGCAGATACTTCCATCGAATCGCGTTCCTCATAAGGAGTAGAAGGTATGAACGAGGAATCAGAAGAGCTCTCTTGTGCTGGAGATGGAATCGTAGAAGGGGCATATAAGGTGAATGGACTGATGTGGCATATTGGGAAGCTGCCGGTGATGCAGCCTGAAATCCTTGTGGCTGTTGAAGGTAGGGTTGTGCTGCCGCATAATCAGTAGAATCAAACCAGGAGAAAGGTTCATCCTGGTGTAGCTGTCCGACAGAGGTAGATGGTCCTGCATGTGGGATTACTGGAGCTATGACCTGCCTAAAAAGGAGCCAATTATTTGGATTAATCGGCATAAAAGCATCTCGATCTGAGCAGGGCACCTCCTGATTGTGGCCTTTAAAAATAAAAACTTTGATCCCTGAGTTGTTGGTCTTCATGATGAGTGTTTCCTGGCACAGCTTCGAGATCATCCAAGTCAAGTTGTAGGTGCTGAGCGATAGGTGTGAGAAGGGCACCCGTATTAATGCTACCGCCACGATGAGTAGTGCGGCACTGGAATCGACGAATGAGGAAGGCACCCACATTAACAGGAGTTCTGTGAAGCATGCTGTGGATGAGATATAACTCTCCCTCTGAGACGGCACCATCATTATCACTGCGCCCACTTATGGTGTTGCTTAGCATGCGATGGACGTAGCGCAGAACAGGATTCTGAATTGAGCTATCTTTAGCGGTGTTCCAAACCAATCGGTCTTCTTCTGTTATCTGTTTCCAAAAAGTTTCAGCATCAAAGTCAGCAGGTACAGAAAGAGATCCATGATTGGGGAATTCATAGATATTATTAATCTCTCCTAAAGTGAGAGTAAATGGCCGTCCATAAAGTTGGAATGAAATGCGGGGCTGATCATAGTTCCTGCCATCTAAATTAAAGACTTCCAGGGATGAGAGAAATTCCATAATTAGTACTTCATAAGTTGGTCACCAAGAATGCACAAAGTCATATAGTCCAATTTGAGAAAATAATAGATGAATATCTGCAAGTAAATTATACTCCCTCAGCAATTCAGTATCTAAAAATCTGGTGACATGAATTCGAATCTCACACATCCGTTCATATCGAGCTTGATACTCCGGCTTAGTCCAATAATAATATCCGGGATAGGAGATTAATTGTGAGGGCTGTTGGGCCGGCTGAGCATTTGGATGTCGTCGTTCGTGACGTCCCCTCCATATATTAGCAAATCGCCTCATCTTGATCTCGGCCGAGGTGATGATCTTGTAGTTTTCGGCCGTAAGGAATGGCGGTGTGGCGCTCGTCTGGGCGTAAGGAGCCAGCTCCGGTGGAAGCTCGACCGTAATATATGTCGGCCGTAAAGTGGAAAGTCAATGAGGAATCTCGGCCGGAGTCAATGATTGAGTAGATTGTGCCAGTAAGGTGACGACCGTGGTGATGGCAGCTGACGTCTCGGCCGTAAGGAGAGAAACTCGGCCGGAGTTTGGCTGTAAGAGAGCGGCGGTGTGATTTCGGCCGTAAAGAAGTCTCGGTGCGCGATGTTGAGGCTCGGCCGTAACGTAGATTGCGCGGTGGCTCGGCCGTAAAGAAGTCTCGGTGCGCGATGTTGAGGCTCGGCCGTAACGTAGATTGCGCGGTGGCTCGACCGTAACGCACCCGGGGCGTAATGGGTCATCTCCGGTCCGCGTTGTGGAAGACCGGCCGTAAGGAACAGGTGCGGTACTTTTGGGCGTAAGGATCGGCGGTGACGGTGTTGAGACTTCGGCCGTAGAGGCTTGGCCGTAATGCACAGAGGGCGGCGCGCGGTGTTGAGGCTCGGCCGTAACGAAGAAAGGGCGAGACGGCGGTGATTGATCTGCAACATACGAGAAGGGGGTAAGATTTTATAGATGAATTTATGGGAGTAATACCTGTTCCGACAGCGCGCAATGAAGGGTCAAATCCGGGCGTAAAAGCATGCATTTTTCCAAGGCACGTCCGTGGTCTCCCTGTCATGTCCGAGCTTGACGATTTTCAAGGCACGTTCGTGGTCTCCCTGTCATGTCCGAGCTTGACGATTTCCAAGGCACGTCAGTGGTCTCCCTGTCATGTCCGAGCTTGACGCATGTCCATGTGACAGCTCGACCGTAATGCAAGGGTGGCAGGGCGTAATAGCCTCGTCTCGCCTTTTCTTCAGTCAGGTGGCGGCCGGTGTGGCATCTCGGCCGTAACAGAAACGGTGCTGGTGGCAGGGCGTAACGAGGGTGGCAGCTCATCTTGTCATGTCCGTTGGAGTCATCGAGGTGATTCTCGACCGTAACGGAAACGTGGCGTAATAGTATCTTGTCGTTTAGCCTTGCGTTTCCCAATTCATGCATGGTGCATTGCTCGGTCGACGTATGATTATCCGAATTCCGCTCGGTGCACAGAAAGAAATATCGATTAGATGACTCGATATAAAATAAAATGCCTAATTAAAATAAAACTATCTCCCAAACTAAGATATTAATTAACAACTAATTAGACTAATCTAAAGAAATAATAAAAAGGATAAAAATAGTTCTGATTTATAGTTGTCAGCTTGACTTAGTTCTGATGAAAATTTCACACATCATAAAGAGTGATCATAGAAAGGTTATGATAATAAGTGCCACCATGATAAAGTTTCAATCTATGTCCATTCACTTTGAGTCTTTGTTTTTTGTCTAATGATTCAATCTCAAAGTTCCATAGGGTGAACAATTAATTATAACATAAGGTCCGGTCCATCTTGATTTAAGTTTTCCAGGAAATAATCTGAGTTTGCTATTATAAAGAAGTACTTGTTGACCAGGTAAAAAATTTTTTTGTTTAATGTGCATGTCATGTAAATTTTTTGTGCGTTCTTTATAAATCTTGCTGTTTTCGTATGCATAGTGTCTAAATTCATCAAGCTCATTTAATTGTAATAACCTTTCAGATTGTGATGATTTAAGATTCATATTTAAAAATTTTATTGCCCAATAAGCCTTGTGTTCTAGTTCCACAGGAAGGTGACATGCTTTTCCAAAAACTAATTTATAAGGAGAAGTACCTATGGGTGTTTTAAAAGCAGTCCTATATGCCTAGAGTGCATCATCTAATTTCAAAGACCAATCCTTTCTAGATGAATTTACAGTTTTCTCTAGAATCATTTTTATCTCTCTATTTGAAATTTCCACTTGTCCACAAGATTGGGCATGATATGGTGTACTCAAAAAATGTTTGACTCTAAATCTATTAAGAAGAGTTGACATTATTTTATTACAGAAATGTGTTCCATTGTCACTTATTATAGTCCTAGGTGTTCCAAATCGAGTAAAAATATTTTTTCTTAGAAAGTTGGCAACTACCTTGGCCTCATTTGTTTGTGTGGCTACAGCTTCTACCCATTTGGAAACATAATCAACCGCTACTAAGATGTATTGGTTGTTAAAGGATTTAGGGAATGGTCCCATAAAGTCAATGCCCCAAACATCAAAAATATCACCCTGTAAAATATTTGTGAGAGGCATTTCATCTCGACGAGAAATATTACCTGTCCTTTGGCATTTGTCACAATACTTACAGTAGTTTCTTGCATCTTTGTAAATGGTTGGCCAATATAGTCCACATTCAAGTACCTTAGCCGCTGTTCGATTGGGTCCAAAGTGACCTCCAGCTTGTCCATAGTGGCAATGACTTAGAATATTATCAACCTCATCTTCGTGAACACATCTTCGAACTACTTGATCTGCACATAATCGAAAAAGGTAAGGATCTTCCCAGTGATAATTCTTGACATCAGATAAGAATTTCCTTTTTTGATGAGTGGTCATGCCCTTTGGAATGTAATGTCCTGCAAGGTAATTAGCAAAATCAGCAAACCATGGTGTAGTGTCAGAAATTTGAAAAATTATAGAGATAGAAAAAAGTTTCTCGTCTGGGAATTCTTCAAGTATGTCTGTGACTTCTCTTGGAGATGGCTCCAAACGAGATAGGTGATCAGCTAATAAGTTTTCAGTCCCTTTTTTGTCTTTTACTTCCACATCGAACTCTTGCAAAAGTAGTATCCATCGGATTAGTCTAGGTTTGCCATCTTGTTTGCTCATCAAGTGCTTGATGGCTACATGATCTGTGTAGACAATAATTTTTGAACAAATTAGATATGATCTAAACTTGTCAAAAGCAAAAATAACAGCAAGAAACTCCTTCTCTGTTGTTGCATAATTTAGTTGGGCAGCATTCAATGTTCGACTTGCATAATATATAACATGAAATGTTTTATCTTTTCTTTGCCCTAAAACAGCTCCTACGGCACCATCACTCGCATCACACATCAACTCGAATGGTAAAGACCAGTCTGGTGCTACAACAACAGGGGCAGAAATTAGCATTTTTTTAACAAATTAAAAGTAACAAGACATTCTGAATCAAAATAAAATTTTGTGTCCTTAGCAAGAAGATTAGTTAAGGGTTTAGCCATTTTCGAAAAATCTTTGATAAAACGGCGATAAAATCATGTGTGCCCAAGGAAGCTTCGAATGCCCTTCACATTGGTTGGAGGAGGCAGATTTGCAATAACATCTATCTTGGCCTTATCCACTTCAATTCCTTTTTCTGAGATTTTGTGGCCAAGAACTATACCCTCCTTAACCATGAAGTGACATTTCTCTCAGTTAAGGACCAAATTCGTTTCTTCACATCTCTGCAAAACTAGAGATAAGTTATCCAAACAGTTATTAAAAGAGCTACCAAAAAGTGTAAAATCATCCATGAAAATTTTGAGTATCTTCTCATTCATATCTGCAAAGATTGACATCATGCATCTTTGGAATGTTGCTGGAGCGTTGCATAGACCAAATGGCATCCTTCTATAGGCAAACGTTCCATATGAACATGTGAACGTTGTCTTTTCTTGATCCTCAGGTGCTACTGCTATTTGATTGTATCCAGAATAGTCATCTAGAAAACAATAATAGCTATGACATGCAACACGCTCCAACATTTGGTCAATAAAAGATAATAGAAAATGATCTTTACGGGTAGCATCATTAAGCTTCCTATAGTCTATACAGACTCTCCAACATGTAACTGTTCTTTGAGGCACCAATTCATTATTTTTGTTACTTACCACAGTGATTCCTCCTTTCTTAGGAACTACCTGCACAGGACTTATCCATGAACTATCAGAAATGGCATATATAATACCTGCATCAAGGAGTTTGATGACCTCCTTTTTCACAACTTCCCTTAAAGTTGAGTTGAGCCTTCTTTGATATTGAGCAATTGGTTTGGCATTGTCCTCCATCAAAATCTTGTGCATGCAAATGGTAGGAGAGATGCCCCTGATATCTGAAATAGACCAAGCGATTGCTTTCTTGTGTTGCCTTAATACTTCCAAAAGTTTATTCTCCATGTCATCTGTCAAGTCAACAGATATGATAACTGGGTAAGTGTTATTTTCAAGAAAAGCATATCTTAAATGAGATGGAAGTTCTTTAAGTTCGAATTTTGGAGGACAATCCAATTTTTCAATTTCGTCCTCGAGTGTCTCTGTTGTTATTGGCACATTGTCCTCTCCCAAAATTTCTCTAGAATCCTCCATCATTTTCAAAGCTTCCTTAGCATATGGATCTGAAACAAAATCTGCAACAATATCATCAAAAGCATCAGTCGTGTCATCTTCTAGAGAATCAATAGCATAACAGGATGAGTGATCAAAAGGTTGTTTGAGAGAATTTTTTATATTGAAAGTGATGTCTTCGTTGTTGACGCGAAGTGTGAGCATCCCTTGTTGAACATCTATAAGTGCATTTCCTGTGGTTAGAAATGATCTCCCGAGGATGATAGGGTTTTTTTCATCTGCCTTCATATCCAGAACAATAAAATCTGCAGGAAAAATAAATTTATCAACTTTTACCAAAACATCTCTTAATATTCCTTGGGGTCTCTTGCATGAAGAATCTGCAAATTGAAGAGTAATGCTTGTTTCTTCTAGTTCTCCATAACCTAGCTGCACAAATATAGAGTAAGGCATTAAACTTATACTAGCACCAAGATCACATAAAACTTGTGCACAAAAGAATTTTCCTATAGTGCAAGGTATGGTGAAGGTTCCCGGATCTTTCATTTTTCTAGGTATATCTCGATCATAAATGGCACTACACTCCGATGTCAACATTACTCTCCCAGTATTTTCAAACTTTCTTTTTGAGGATCATATATCCTTCATGAATTTAGCATAGTTCGGCATCATCTGTAAAGCTTCATTAAAGGGAATGTTAATAGATAATTGCTTCAGAATATCAAGAAAGCGAGAAAATTGCTTATCTAACTGTTCTTTGCGAAATTTCTGTGGATAGGGCAGATCCTTTATGTTGGTATTTTTTGAATTATCAGTTTCTCTTTTCTTCAAATTGATATCTACAGTAGTCTGATCTTGTGTCTTTGATGCTTCAGTTTCTTCTTTATGATCAATTACTCTTGGCAGGGAATCTGATCTCAGACTTCTCAATTGTTTCCCACTTCTAAGAGTTACAGCTTTGGTCTCTTCTTTAGGATTTTTCTCTGTATTGCTTGGAAGAGTCCCTGGTGCACGTCCTGCCATCATATTGGCCATCTGCCCTAATTCCATTTCTAAATTTCTGATTGTAGCATCTTGATTGTTTGCCCTTGTTTCCATTGTCTTCTGCATGGTTTGCATAGTGTCAATAACTCTTGCCATCATCTCTTCCATGGGATTAGTCGATTGTTGGACAGGAGCTTCTTGTTGCCTTCTCAAAAGTGGATAATTTTGTGGATGAGCTTGATTCTGAAATTTCTCAAAAACTTGCCCTTGATTTGACCTGTAAGGAAACTTCTGATTGTTCCTCCAACCATAGTCATTATTCCTGAAAAATGGATTGGAGACAAAGTTAGCATTTTCAATATGATCAGGATTAGAAATGTTACCTTGAGGACAATAATTGCTCGCATGTCCTCCTCCACAGTTGTTGCACACCATTAATGACATCATCTGCTCAAATTTTTGATTAAGTGACTCCAGCTGAGTCACTACTTCAGAAGAATTTTTACTTTCTGTAGCATGCACATCATGAGTTCGGCGAGATGGTCTCCTTTCTTGGCTCGACCTGAGGGCTACAGCTTCAATTATATCTTGTATCTCACTAGGACGTTTAGATCCTAGCACTGTCCCTCCTGCTGATTGGTCGAGTTTGTCTTGATCTGCATGTCGTAATCCATGATAGAAATCTTTCATCACTTGCCACTTTGAAATTCTGTTGTCAGGAACTCTGGCTAATAGTTCTTTATATCGTTCCCATGCCTCATATAATGTCTCGTTATCGTCTTGAACAAATGTCATCAATTCTCTTCGATATTTGCCTGCCTTTTGTGGTGGACAATATTTTCCAACAAACTTTTCTACCAGCTCCAACCAAGAATGAATCGATCCTGCAGGCAAAGTTTTAAACCAAGTGGAAGCTTTGTCACGTAAAGATTAAGGAAATAATAATAAACGAATAACTTCAGAAGAAACATTATTATTTCTAAAGGTGCTCAGAGTAGCAAGAAATTTGTCAAGGTGATCATGGAGGTCTTCATGAAATCCTCCTCCAAATTGGGATGCTTGTATCATCCTCACGATTGCGGGATTTATCTCAAAATTATTTGCGTTAATATCAGGCAGCACTATGCATGATTCTCGGTCACTGTATCTGGCCGAGACATTCTCTCATAGAAAGTTCTGCTTCATCTTCTCGCCAATTATTATGTGGTGGAACCAGTTCATTTTGTTGCTCCAGTCTCTGATTGTCGCGTGCTTGTTCCGCCATTTTTCTTATATTTCTTCGTAATCGACGATAGGTTCTTTCAATTTCAGGATCAAATTCCAACAGTGGATTTGAACTCCTAGTGCGCTTATCAGAAGATTCCAGGATTGGTTGTGATTTAATTTTCAATTAGTACCTGCAACAACCAATTTTCAGTAAGATAAAAGAATAAAATGAAAATATGTACAAGAAGAAAGAAATTCAGATACTAGGTCACCAAGAAATAAGATTTAAATTGATAAAAAATCTTTTGCCATTATCGAGTATTCATTAGGTCGTCAAAATTAATGTTCGAGAGAAATTAACCTAATTACTGCCACTAACATTCACAAAAAAATTATCAAATACGGCGAAAAATCAAAATTCGAAAACCAATTCAAATGCCAAACATTAATATTGACCGAAAGTAAATCACTTAGATGGTCGTAAAAATCAAGCACTCGTTCGACCGTAAAAACCATGAACCAGTGTCGAAAGAATTAATCAACTCCTCGCATATAAAACTCTAGGTGTAAAGAATTGAAGTCAACAACCTTTGGCCGAAATAAAAATCGAACGAAATGTCGATAAATGAATCATTACGGCCGAGGAAGAGGACAATTCATATCGGTCGTAAGTCGATGAAAATTAAGTCGAACGTGATCGTTGATGGCCTAAGAAAGAAAAATTCACAAATAAACTGGCCGAAAAGGTCGTAAGATGGCGTAAAAACAAATGTTCATAAATTTATCGGTCGCAAAACAATTCGATCGTGAAGTTTCAGCCGTAAAACTCAGATTAAATTTGTCAGCCGCAAAATATAAGCAAAGACTTTTGCGGTGTAAAAGATTTTTTTGAGATTATTAAAGCCGAAAGAGGTCAAATCAATAATAATTTTACGGCCGCAAAACCATGATATCAATTCTCGACCGTAAAAAGAAAGATCCGGATGAAGTGAATTTCGACCGTAAAGATAAAAATTGTCAATTAACCCGAAATGAGATCACATAGGCCGAGATGAAGTCAACATGATTGGCCGTAATGCAAAATAGGGTTTCGGCCGAAATAAAGTCGAATGAAACTTGAGAATATTACCCCAACTCTTACGTCGACAATTGAATCATTACGGTCGAAAGTGAATTAAGAAGATTTTTTACGGCCGTAAAACAACGAAATCAAATCAAATAAAACAAACCACTTTGGTCAAAACGAAATCAAATCCATGACGTAAAACAACGTTCGGATAAAAATATTACGGACGTAAAAATTGAAAGTTTAGAACTCAGAAATCATTCATTGCGAGGCCGTAAAATTAATAAAGCCGACACATTAAATCTCGGTCGTAAAATCATAAGTCGATAGTGTAATTCGGAAAATCCAATCGGCGTCGGATTTTAAACCGAAAGTAGACAAATTTAAAAAATTATCGTGACCTTTATCTGCAAAAGAAAAAATGTCAATTTATTCACAAAAATAATTAAAACAATTAATACATATTTATAAAGAATTATTTACACTTTATTTACATCTCTTAATAATTCATAAAAATCAGAAATTAATTAATAAAATATTCCCCGGCAACGGCGCCAAAAGCTTGATGCGTTAAGATGATGTAACAAAATAAAATCGCTAGCAAGTGCACTAGTCGCTCAAGTAATATAGTAAATAGGAGTAAGAGTGTCGAACCCACGAGGAATATTATTAATTCAATATCTGAATTTATAAATTAATAAGAGAAAAAAATGGATTTTGAAAATGAGTTTTAAAAGATAAAGAAAATAAGATAAAGATAAGATAGTGGTGTTGAAGTTAGGCCTTAGGATGAAAATAGATCAGGATAAATATTTGAACCATAAAAAATAAACTTAATCTTTAAAGATGGATTAGAGTCTCCCTAAAGTAATCTAACATGATTAACTTGTGGTCTCCACAACTGGCATCCCTCAATCTAATCATATAGAACTATCTTAATTTAATAAGAATTGAAGTCTCCACGACTGGTACCCCCAAAATCATATTAAAATTAAGATGCATTAAATTGAATTCTCTAGACTATTAATCACTCCACAAACTGGTATAGATTAATAGACCACACAAACTTGGTTCTCCACACACTAGTTATCAAATTTATGTCAATTATTAATTCCAAATAAAATCAATTATAATTAGTATAATGAATTATGAAATTAAACACTCCACAAATTGGTATAGCCTAATTCAGAAATTTAATTAACTAATATAAAAGCATTAAGCACAATTAATAATTGATCAGAAAAGATAAAAGCAAATAAAATAGGGTCCAAACATTTCCCTTCAATTAATAATCTCCTAAAATAATAATCCTAAAAATATGGAGTTCATCCTAGAAATTTCGGAGAGATAATAAAATACAAATCATAAAAATTGAAAGAATTACACCCAAAATAGAGATCTCGAATCTGGCAAACAGTCGGGCAGCCTCTCGGACTTGATCAAGGTCGCGATCAACCTCCAACCGTCGCACCTCTCTCCTCTTGGTCGTAGCCTGCAGAGCTCACGACTCGCCGTGGAAGAAACCTGAACTTCAGAGCACGAATTGAAACGATGGATTCTTCACGTATTTATAGGGTGCGGACGGCCTTCAATTTGATCTCGGCCGTAACATCGTACGGTTGACTTTAAAATTATGAGATAAACTCGGCCAAAGATAAATCATTTTATCATTACGCCCAAAGATAAATCCTTTTTTTCTTTACTCCCTTAGAATCTCGGCCGTAAGGAAAGAACTAAATCTTTACTCCCAAAGAGATAAAATTCCTTTTACTCCCTCCAAATCTCGGCCGTAAGGAAGGAATTTAATCTTGTTACGCCCAAAAGATAAAATCATTCAATTGTTACTCCTTTTGAATCTCGGCCAAAAATCTTCATCTTCATGCCATTACGCCCAAAAGATAAAATTCTTTTATTTTTACCCCTTCAAATCTTAGCCGTAACAACGAAGATTCCATATCATTACCCCTAGAAATCTCGACCGTAAGGAACTATTTTCTTTGAATTTCGGCCGTGTTTTGAATTTTCCTGCAAAATAATTATTCAAGTTTAATTAATCCATCCACAATTAAAATATTCAGAGAATTAATAATTAAAATTAATAAATCCAGAATTACGATTAAAAGTGACAAAAAATGATGCATGCCATGATTAAATTACAGAAAAATTAATTAAAATAATAATCTAAAATATGTTATATTTTGCATGCATCAGGGAGGCAGTCCGCCTCCCCCTCTGCGTCGCGCGCATATAGGTGGGGAAGGGGAGCGGTCACCTTCCCCTCTCCTCTTCGATGCGGAGAGGATCACGTGCATAGAGGTAGGGAAGGGGGCAGCCGCCTTCCCCTCTCCTCTCTGGCGCAGGAGAGAAGAGGGAAAGGGGGCAACCAACCAACCCCTCCCCCTCTGTGTCACCCGCGCAGAGGCAGGGAAAGGGGAGGCCACCTTCCCCTCTCCTCTCCGGTGCCGAAGAGGAGAGGGGAAGGGGCAGCCGAACTCTCCACCTCATTGCTTCACGCGCGCAAAGGCAGGGAAGGGGATGGCCGAAGCATTATACCGAGTGCTCATCTCCATCTGGTCCATCCCCCTCCACCCCACGGACGATGGCATCGACATTGACACGGAGGCCGATGCAAATGAAGAGCAGCAGTGGCAGCACGTAGACGTTGTACTCTCCAAGTTCCTCTATGCATGG
Source organism: Pontederia crassipes (assembly GCA_030549335.1). Taxonomy (NCBI): domain Eukaryota; kingdom Viridiplantae; phylum Streptophyta; class Magnoliopsida; order Commelinales; family Pontederiaceae; genus Pontederia; species Pontederia crassipes. Next base: position 47,181,153 of record CM060192.1, on the reverse strand, counting down.
GACTTTGATCTAGGCGCACGTCATTTTGTTCTACTACACAAAGTGGCACAAAGAGTTCAATGAGGACAATGTGGTGGACGAGGAGCTCAGGTTCAAGAGGTCAACCGCAGCCCCTTCCCCACCTTTGTGTGTGCGATGCAAAGGGGGAGGGGGCGGCCAAGGTGAAGTGGGACAGCTGCCCCCTTCCTCTCCTCTCCAGCGTGGGGAGAGGGGAAAGGGGTGCCACCCCCTTCCCTCGCCCTTATGATTGTCACATCTTTTTTAACAATTTAATTTTTATATTATCTGTTTATATTATATTATAATTTTCTAGTGTGCCACATCAATAATGTAATCGAAAAATTCACTATGAGCGGTTAGAAAGACAACACGCACAATAAATCAAAACTTCGATGATAGTCTAGTTACAAATTAAAATTAGAAGACAATATAGATATTGAGTCAAAGTTGGAGGACCACATGTGTAATTTACCCAAGGAGTGTGCATGAGTAAATACAATTCAATATAAAGCAGAACATAAAGGAAAACTCAACATCATACTTTGAGCTTGATCTGTCATCTATGTCACCATTAGTTGTGACATTAAATACATAAGGAACATGAATATTCTATAAGTTTTAACGTCAAGTACATAATAATCATGTGAAGAAAACCTCAGACAAAAATATCATCATAATATGAGTATCATAATCAAGAGGCATGAGGTAAAATATCATATCACGAGAGTCTTATACATATCATAATGTGACAAGTCTAACAATTAAAGGATTACCAATTATAAGATCCAGAATCATCACAAAAGGATCAATAAGATTAATTGGGACATTGATTATCATCATTGATTAATCGTCATCATGTAATATAATCATTCTTTGGTCATAAATCTTATCAAGAAAGAGTAAGAAGATGAGTCACGCAAAAAGAAGAAAAAGACACTCAGATGCTATTTGGAACAATAATAATGAAGATGATTTCCTGACATTCCGAACTAACAAAGAAGAGGCCTACATTTGACTCATAGAAAATGGAGAGGTATATACAAACTTATTATATGTTAATGACAATGATGGCTATTATTTCAATTTTTATAATGACTTTTGAATATTATTGAAAAGGAAAAAATGGAGGTGTTCCCTTTTTAAAGGAGGGACACCATGTTCCCTATGTTTCTATTCATTGGATTAGAAATCTATGGATCATATTTTATTTATTTCCATTTAAAGACTTTAAATCTGATTCATAAATTCTTGATTTGATGAATAAGAAGAAGGGAGACACCATGTCCCTCATTTAAATGAGGGACACATCCATTAAGTCCTATTGAAAAATATAAAACTTTAAGAAAAGAAACAAAAAAATTTAAAAAAAATTGAAAAGTCAAAATCTGATGAACATTGGAACTTGAAATTTCATTAAAGACAAAGTTTCATGCAATGAATTGAAAATTAAGAATGATGCCTCAATAACTTTTTTTATGTGCAACAACCTATATTTGAATCTTTGCAAGATGAAGGTTAAAAGTTAAATTTTAAAACTTTTCAAATGGTGCTAAGATACTTGTTAGTGTCCATATAACCCAGATGCAAGATAATTCTCTCCCTCCAAATGTTATGATTATCACTAGTCAGTTTAGTAATGTCATTCTTATAATTAAAGTAACGGATTGCATTGCTGCAAGAAAATAGCATATACACAAAAGAGATAAATACTCACTACAAGAAATTTCACATTTTAGCGACACAAAAAAACCATATTTAAAGTGGTGCTAAATCATCACTAAAAACCTTAGTGCCAAGTTATCATCACATCAGGGCCACAATCATGCAAAAAAGATATCATTATTAATGTTGTTTGTCGACGCTAGTGAGACACTAGTTGTTGTGTGGGAAAAAAGGTATTTAGTATCGCGAGGGTAGACGCCAAGGTGGCACTAAAGTTGGTGATGTTGTTTTGACGCCAACATGGTGCTATATCGTGATGCTATTCTGACGCCATTCAGGGTCAAGGTAGGGATTCTGTATGTGATTCTGAATTAATTTATTTCCTTATTACGAGATAGGTGTCTATTTTTTGGGGATTAATTCAGAGTCACAATCTGTATGAATGCCTACATAAACTCCCTAGGAACAGAAAAAATTGTCTTGTAATCCTCTTTTATTTTTTCCATCTAATAAAACTCTGCGTAGCCTTAAATTTTTTGAATTTTTTTGCGGTGCATAATTTCTATTATGCATAAATCCTAACAAACTGGTATCAAAGATATGCTTCATCATCAATCTTCCAACAGATGTAGAGATGACATCACATAACGTGAAGATTAAGAAATTCACGGGACAAAATAGTTTCAACTTTTAGCAAATAAAGATGTGGGCACTTTTGAAACAACATGTCTGGGCGTCGTTCGTGAACGTGTCGAAGAACAAATCAAATGAGGAAGACTCGGAGGGCAAAGAAAAGAATATTGACCTCGCAAATTTGGCGGGACCGGAAAAGAAGGCGCACTAATCCTGTTGTGTCTGGCGGACGAGGTGATTATTGAAGTCGTCGATATAAAATGACGATCTGTGGTCAAAACTTGAGAGTCTCTACATGACTAAGTCTCTGACCAATAAGTTATTATTAAAGCAACGTCTATTCGCCCTCCGCATGCAAGAAGGTACCCCTCTGAAATATCATCTTGATCAGAAGAATAATCTATTGATGGAATTATGAAACATAAATGTGAAGATTGAGGATGAATATGTTGTCCTACTTTTGTTAGTGTCTTTTCTTCTATGATACAAAAATTTTGTTCAGTCTGTTATCATCAGAAGTGACACAATTACTCTGCAAGAAATAAGATCGAGTTTACATACTCGTGAACTTCGTAATAGGACGTCTCTGACAAGGTTGTGGAGACTCAGACCACAAGGTTGGTAACAATCGCAGATAAGGAACATTATCCAAACCCTAAGAAGGGTAAATCAAAGAAGAAAAATATCAATCCGAAAGACATCTACAATTACTGTAAAGAATCGGGTCATTGAAAGAAGGATTGCCTCAAGAAGAAGAAGACAATAGTACAATAGAGTAGCGAATTTGATGATGATGATTTGGCTCTCATGATGTTTAATTAGAGATGTTTGAAGAAAAGTTGGGTTCTAGATTCAAGATGCTCTTCTCATGTGACTCCACACAAAGAATGATTCTCAACTTATCAGAATATTGATGACGAAAATATCATCATGAGCAATGATGTAGCATGTAAAATAGTTAGAATCAATTTAATTTAGATCATAACTCATAATAACTGGGCGAAGACATTCATAGAAGTCCATCATGTTCCACAAATGAAGAAAAATCTAATATCGTTAGGAGTTCTAGACTCCGATGTGACTAGATCGAATTTTGAAAATATCACGATATTGCGATTGAAGTAATTTTAATGCACCAAAAATGCATGTTGGAAGAAAATGATGTACATAACAAATTTAGAAATTTCTAACACGAATAAATAACTAAAACTACGATCTAGAGAACTATATGCCAAGCTAGTTATGTACACCAGGCAAAAGTATGAAACAAGGAGAAATTTAAAACATTCGTGGAAAAGCATGAGATTAAAGCTTTTGAAGGCTGAGTAATTAATGGTGACATGTAGTGATAATTACCGGACAAGGAACACCACTCTTGCATAGGTCACCAAAAGTGTGAGGAGGAGCTGGATTTTCGCCATTCTTCTTCTCTCCTAAATTGTCATTCAGAATGAATAAGACGGAAGAAAGAAGACATGTATACACAATATATGTAATATAATTTAGTTAACAAGCTCCAGTGCTTTGTCATGGTCAAGACCCTTATCTTTGAAATTTTCTAATTCTGCATTATATATGTCGACTTTGTATAGGTCTCAAGTCAAGTTAATAAGTCAATAAAATCTTGTTTATTCCATGCATGAATAAGTGTTCAAGAATTGTCAATCTTCTTCTAACATATACAAGTGGGGCATAAATTGTTGACACAAGTTGCAAGAGTCCAAGGAAAAACTTGGAAAACTTTGAGAGGGTGAATGTCGATGTCTTTCTTTCATGAACCATGGTACTTTTTTCCATCTTAATGATAGGTTCAGGTGCATTTTGTTACTTTTAGGGAATTTTTATCCAACGTCCTCGAATATCAAAATTTCCCCAAATTATAATTATATATATATATTCCATTTCGCATATTAAAGTAGGTCACTTGATTTTCATGCCACTAATTAAGTCACTTGAGAATGTCTAAAGTAAAAATAATATAAAAGGCATCTTCTCTATTTTATTATACAATCATGTTATTGGTTGTTGTTTCTTCCCTTTATAACTTTTTTGTTTGAAAAAACTTACATTTTAATGTATTGATTTGAAGAAAAAAATGTTTTAAAATTAGGTAAATGGCTTTGTCATAAAAATAAGTTGAAGACTAATTAAACGAGTGGCATGGTACGATAACAATATCCGAAAAAATCATGTTATGATTATATAAATAAAGTTAACCAAGTGAACATATAAATAATCAAACGGTAATTTAAAATTGTTGCGAGTTAAATTGTTAACGAGGCAAATGACTTTTAGAAGATTGATTCAGATACATTCTTCTTTTGTTTGAGCTTGAGGGCAGAAAGCTAATTTGTCCTATTGGAGAATATAAATAAAGCCACAACAATGTGTTTTTTCGTTTAATTAACTTCATAATATAGGAAAAATAGTGAATCTCATTGAAAAAAGAATCAAAAATTGATGTCCCCAATCTTCATGATTGATTTTTAGGAATTTCATCAAATACCCTTCAACTTTGACGCTTTCATCTTTACCCTTCAACTTTAATTTACAAGAAGATTACCCTCCAACTTTTAATTTATTTCACTAAATGTATTGTTGATGTGGCACCCATGCAACAATGTTCTCTCTCCTCCACACAAGTAATTTCCCGACATGACAATATTAAAAAAATATATATTTAAAAACTAATAATTAAAAAATGGAAAAAATGGGACGCCACCCGTCCCCTTGGCGAGGAGGAGGGGGCATCGCCCCACCCCCCCACCCTTCATCGACAAATTATTATTATTATTATTATTATTATTATTATTATTATTATTATTATTATTATTATTATTATTATTATTATTATTATTATTATTATTATTATTATTATTATTATTATTATTTCTCTTTCTACATTTACTTATATTTTTTCTTGTTGTATTGATAAAATAATATATTAAATAAGTTATCATTATTTTTCATTTTCTCGTAATTTCCTTCAATATTTTATCATTTTACTCATTTCCTTTTAATATATTTATAGATATAGAATATAGTTTATAAATAAATTTAGAATATAAAATAGAAAAAAAATAATAAAATTAAAATATGTTAACTTCCAATCCAAGATATAATTAATTTTAATCATAATGTAACTAAATTAATCATAAGTCTTCAACACATAGCCATTCGATACGAGGCCCCTGCGTTAGTGATTGGCAAGTTATTCGGCTAGATACGGCACCTCACCTGCAAAATCCATTGGATAAGGCAACGAGGGTGGCAATAGTGGCGACGAATGGTGCCGCCACTTCGGCGACGTCCTGAGGTTAAGAACATCGCTCCCTGGAGATCTTGGCAACGGGGATGAATCGAAGAAGTTGCCGACGAACGAGTTCTTGGCAGTCTACGTCGGAGGGAAGAATCAAGAAGGAAGAGGCCACCACAGAGGTGCATGGTGCCAGTGATTTACTTCAAAGTTCAACCATGCTCTCTTGAGCGAGCTGCTAAGGGAAGCGGAGGAGTTCGAGTTCGAGAGAGGGGAGGGGGGTGAGCACCACCACCACCACACCTCCCTTGCTCGTCAATCACCTTCGTTCCCGTCGACAAAGCCGTCATTCTCCCTTTTCGATCGCCAACGAGCAATTGCTCGGAGGCATCATCGGTAGTTGCTCGTTCACTGTCATTCCCTGCCAGAGGTCGCCTCTCTTCTTGGGCACTCTTCATTTTTTATATTTTAAATATTATTTTATTTTTAAAATATTGTCACATCGGCAAATTGCTTATATGGAGGAGAGAGAATATCACCGTGTGGACGCCACATCGGCAACACGATCGAAAAATGGCCGATCATTGGGGGAAAAGGCATTTGGTGAAATAAGGTAAAAGATGGAGGACGATCTTGTTACAAAGTAAAGTTCGATGATAGCGTTGAAAAAATGTTCGAAGTTGGAGAGTATTTGATGAAATTTATCATTTCCAGAATGGCTATATTTGAAAAAAGATTCTTCTCTTGTTTGAGTTTGACGGCAAAAAGCTAAGTTGTCCTCATTGGAGAATATAAATAAAGCCACAATAATGTATTTTTTTCATTTAATTAACCTAATAATAGAGGAAAACAGCTTAATCTCACGAAAAAAAATAACAAAAAAATTGATGTCCACGATCTTCATGATTGATTTTTAGAATGAGTACTTTAAGTCTGACAACCATAGTAACAACTAATTTTTGGGATAAATATGTTAATTGGGAATCTTCTCAAATGGACATATTTTAGCAAAAGGTATACAAAAGTGATGTCGAATCCTAAATAGAAATTGATCGTGCTAATTAATTATCAATGTTATTAAAATCGAACACGACCGGCTAGTTCAATCGGTTCAGCCATGAATAAATGGTTGGTCCGATTTGATTTCATGTCAAAATCAGATTGATTGTTTGATCGGACAAAGTCTAGTTCAACCAATATGAACCAACGAATTGGTGAACCAGAAGAAATCTGGTTCAATTTAAAAAATGTGAAAAAAGTTAAAAACCACTAAAATGGAAATAAAAAGATGGAAAGAGGAAAAATTAAAATGAATTGAATCAAGAAAAACAGACTTAACTAGAGAGTTAATGAAGATAGAGAGGAAGAAAGGTAAAATAAGGAAAATAAAATAAATGAAGAAAGAGAAAGAAAGGTAAAACAAGGAAAATAAAATAAATGAAGAGAGAGGAAGAATGGAAAAATGAAAATAAAATAATAATGAGAAGATTAATGGAGTGATTTACGGCAATAAAAAATTAATATATTGGTAATAGCATTAAATGATAAAGTGTAATATCCATGATCTAATCAATATTTGATTCTATATTATATGGCTATAATCAATTGAATATATGTGGTGTAATATATGTTGTCATGTCATGTAGTGATATAATAAGAATTTATAAAATTTAATTAAAGTACTAAAGTATGAGTAATAATCATATTATGATAAAGCATATTCTCTTATGGTTAACTATGCATGTGATTTATTAAGATTGGATTTAAGTCTAGTGGACCAATCAAATGTCGCCAAGTGGCATATGAAAATATATATGCGTGTGTAACAAAAATTAATATATAAATATGTGAATAAATTACATGGATTATATTATACTACTTAATATTAATTAGGTATGAAATTAAGGATCGTAAATGTTAAATTTTAATTGGATAAGAATTTCAACTCTTGACATGCAAGCTGTCAGCAAGCTAGCAACTTGTCACCTCATGCTTAGACTATTTTTCCAACCGACCTATTCAGGTGATAAAAATTTAAAAAAATTCGTATGGTCTTATCCTTATCTCTAGACAACACACAAAAAAATTCAGACCACGACTCTTTCATGGGTTGAAGGAAATTCGAGAAGAAAGATCATTAAAGGTGAAGATTCTAACCCTAGACTGATGGTGTTCTTCCTAAGATTTTCTTTTGTATCAATTCATCCTTAAAAATTATGAAATTTAACATGTAGAATAATTTCTGAGTCTAGTTTATATGAGATTTGGAATCATGTTAATAGGAGTTATGAAATGAAAGTTATGCCATAAGGATTAAGGTACTATCACTCTATCTGCTGAAATTGCTACCCGAATTTGTAAATTATGTATTAAATCTAATATATCATGTAATTATTTGATAATTTATAATATCATATATATTGATGTTAGGTCTCATAGACAATTGGAATCACTAGAAAATGATATGTGTAGCGAAAGTTATAAATATTTTACCGAGCCTTACTCAGTCTGTCAAGATGGGGCTTAGGGCGGATTATGCTAGTATTTGTTAAATTTATTGTGCTCAGCATAAATAGATATTAATTCAAGTAATTTTACGAGTTGTACCCTAGGATGTCTACTATTTGAGAAAATTAAAATTATCAGAATATTATTTTATATAAATCATAAAAGTAAGTTTACTCAGCCTGTCAGAACATAGAAACAACATAAAAGTTAGGCTGAATGTTGATTTTCATTAGAGCAAACCGTAATGAAATAGGATATGAAACTTTTATAGATTAATGTCTATGTAATATAAAAGTAAAGAAAATTAGAATGATGTCATTTGATTATGTATACCAGAAGATATGGATTTTTGTTTACTATGTGTACAATCTATCATAATATTAGGTCAATTCTTATGTTTAATAGTTAAAAGAGTAAATGTTTAAGGTTCATATACCATTTCAATTAATTGTGTTTCATGTGTGATAGGCTTCTGTTCAGAGCATAAAAGTGATGTGTTTCTTATTATTATTGTATAGGAGTAGAAGAGTAAAGTAGTGAAAAAGGAAAGGAAAAAACTTTTGGTAACTCTTAGAGGTAAGTTGGTTTCTCCTATTCTATGTATTCACCTCTCTTGAATTCGGTGGGACATTGACTATTATACATATTGAATATGTTTGGGATATGTTATGAATTGGTTTTTAGGAATGCAATTATGAAAAGTATATTCGAATAATTGTATGATTGCACATTTGAAAAGCATATGTGATATGATATGAATGGACTATGAGAAGTGCAATCTTGTTCCGATTGAAATGATATTTAATATGGTTCATCTTCTGATATCGAGACACAATTGTTATATGATGAATCATGCATATGCATCTGCCTACAATGTATGATGATTGGAGCTAAGTGCTACATCGCTGATCATGATGGGAGCCACCTCTAGAATTTAATGCATCATTTTTGTTCCTCAGATATGGGATGAGATAGACTGGAGCTAAGTGCCATACGGAACTAAGTGCTACATCATGGGGAGTCGCGATGGGAGCCACCTCTAGAATCCGTAGGGACCGCCTCTAGAATCAACCTATCGCTATATGATTGTTCCCCGAAAGGAACGAGGTAGAATGGAGTTAAGTGCTATATCGCCAATCACGATGGGAGTCACCTCTAGAATCCACCTACCGACCATTGGCCAGTTGGTGATCCGTGCATTCATATGAGAGTTTTGCATTTGCATACATATGTTTGATATGATTTATATGATATTGACTGCAAGTTGAGTGTGATGTTTCTTATTAGTATGTTATATACGTAATTATCAAATATATGAAAATGCCTATTTTGCTATTATGATTATTGCATGATTTTCTATGTCACTACGAATTGATTAGTTGGTAACACATAGATTATGAGTTATCAATTTACTGAGCTATTTTTACTCATAATGTTGTTTCTAATATTTTTCAGATCAGTATAGCTTCTTGGATTAAGCGAGCTCATAATCTTAGCAGGGATAACTCTTTCGATGTAAAGGTATTAAGGGGAGTTGTTATTCCCGTGTCCTTTTGTTAGGATGTCGAGAGGGTTGGTCTAGTTTATTATTTTTGTCAAAATAAGTTATAACGAAAATAAATTTATTTGTAAAATGTACGACTTAAGGAGTATCAGTTTGCTCTGAAATGATCACATATTGTGTAATTTATTTAATGATATATATTTTTACTCTTCTGTTGTAAAAGGAAGAGTAAATTACATCACGTTTCCGTATTTTTTTATAATTTTATTTGATCGTCCGTAATGAGTCGCAAACTCTAGTTTAACTCGCGGGTTAAATCGGGGTCGTGATATAAAGCACATAAAATTAATGGAGAGATAGGAAGAAATAAAAAAAGAAGAAAAGTAAAATTAATGAAGACATAAACGAAGAAATGGGAAAAAAAGAAAGTTAAATAAAAATAAAACATAAGAGTGATGTATTGTAAAAAATTTAACATATTATTAATAGCATTTAACGATAAATAAAAATTTAATGATAATCAATCAATATAAGTATTAAAAAATTGGAAGTAATTGGCTTATCAATAATAATATTTTAATATACATATATATATATATAATATGTTAGTATTTTAATTTTAGTAGGTTACTAACTTTTTATACATAATAGAATATTTGTCATGTATATATCCTTAATATTATTATAAATAATATTATTTTTAATAAAATCTAATTTAATCTAATTAAACCAGTCCAACCATGACCCAATGGATCGTTCGATTCGATTGCCGGTCCGATTATGAAAATATCGCTAAAGCATTCAAGAGCACACTTTTGAGCATATCTTGGAAATATTCACTTCCACTTTGTTTTTCGATTGTGAGCATCTATTGTAATAAAAGAATGTTTGAGGATTCCTTCTTGACTTTGTGATAAAATTGAGAGCTCATTGAAAGAAGAGATGTGTTTTACCTCGAGTGAAAAAGAAAGCGGTACGATGTAAAAGATATTATCCTCACAAAAAGATAGTGAAAGTCCAATAGTATCGAGGTTGCGGACTCACCAACAGAGACATAAGTCAAAAAATTAGGCAAAATCTCGTCAATAGATCTTGTCTTCTTGAATTTGCATATCTTACATTACCTCGTTTTTCCTTATTTTTCATTCATTTTCCATCCATTACCTTCACTTTCCCTTAATGATCCCTGAATAAGATATTATGATGCAATACAATATAGTTCCTACATAAAAGGCAAAATTTTCAATGGGTTCACAATTTACTATTTACTAATTAGATAACAAAATATCATTGATGCTATTTTAAACCGAATCAATTTTAATGTACCTCTTAATTTATTTTCTTTAAATGATTTATAACATTAAAATTATTACTAAATAAATATATTATCTTTGTGCATCTAACATTGTTTGGAATATGGTATTTTCTTAAATTTCTTAAATCATCATAGTTAGCTGAAATAAATGGTTTATCATCAATTTAATAAAAATTATTTATTATAAAAAAATAATACATAAGTACAAAAAAGAGTCTTGTGTATAATGTAGAATAGTAAATATAAATATTTAATAAAAAATTGTGCAATTATGTTTGTATATCTTCATATATAATAATCATATATTAAATTAGCATACATATCATACACCATTTTTATAAGTTTAATTAAGAAAAAGCACATTAAACAAAAATAATTTAAACTAAAATAATTTAGATTAAATTATAAAATAACAAAACTTAATATCTAACAAATGGATTAATTGATTACATAAAAGCACAAGACAAAATTTTATATTTGGAAGATTTACAACAATCCAAAGAAAAAAAATTGTGCATATGGAGAATTCAACTTGTGTAACAAAGGGAACAATAGAATGTCTTAAACACTACACAAATGGTGAACATGTAACTAAACAAATTGTCCAATGGTTCCACTTAGAGGTATGGGTACTCATGTATCTTCGCCCTCCATTGTCACAAATAATTATTAATAGACCACACAAGAAGTATTTGCATTAGGCTTACACTAATTGTGAGACATAATATTTGAACTTAAAAGTTAATAATCAATCTCACAAAAAATGACTGATCAAAAGTAACAACTCCCACCAAAATAATATCTAATGATTCAACGTATAGAAAGCATTAATAATATCATGCAAATTCAACAAAACTAGACTTTATTCTAATAAAAAAGAACAGTTCCAGTAGTATGTCATATCAATTAGACTATTAGAGACAATGGTTAAACATATTTGGAACTAAATCATCCCAATTATAAAGGATAGATAGATAGACAAATAAATAGATAAATGCATCTTTTTTACCTCTTTATCATTGATGTGCTGAGCAATAAAACGTGAAATCGTGTGTCATGATTGTGATTCCATCTTCAAGACTTGTTATATCTCTACAGTGAAATGTTCCAGTCTCATTTCTTGGGTTGTAACCAACACACAATGACTTATTATAAATTCCCACCACATTCATAACAAGTCTATCACGAGTCAAAAAACATTTGACTTCGATCTTTCAATTAAAAACATGACTTCTTTTTTACATGATATTTGGTATAGTCATTCCACAACCTTTTGAAGTGGCTTTACTACACTATTTGGATAGTTTTTTCTTATCCAAATATTATAAATAATATATGGATGCAAAGCCCTCGAAGACTAATTTCCATAGAAATTGATTTCACATGATTTAGAGTTGTATACAAATAGTTATGATCCAAAAATCGGACTAATGTCATTCTATCTCTGGTAACAGCGATACCAAATTGTAACACATATAGTAAATTGGAAATACTAAATTAGGGTTTGAAATTTATTTCCAAGTTAAATGTTCGTGTTATCCTATGAAAATTAGAATCATACGAAAAGAACAAATATATGTTAAGTTATTAATATTTTAGTGATTGTTGCCAGAATACTGTGTAGAGAATAAATTCTGGTAGTTGTGTGAATTTTTAGGAAAAAGTTCCAACTCTTGTTAATGAATGAAAATTGTATGTTTTAATGTGTTTTATGATGAATATATGCTAAGAGATCATATCTGAAATATTTATGATATTTTAAACTATGTTTATTGGAATTAAAATCTCAAAAATCGAGACTTTCGGGTGGAAGATCGAACTTTTAGGACGTTGGCACGGCCGAGCCAGGTCCCGGAATGACTGTGGTAGACCGAAAAACTAATTTATGTTATATTTATGTTATTTTTAAGGTATTTACTATTATGTATTACTGGTTGATGATTATATATGAACCTAGATACACGAATTTCATGGACAGCCGTAACTAGGTTAAAATATGAAGATCGAGCGACGTAAATGATTGTTGTTTGAAAAGCATAATGAATACAATTGTGGATTATGTTACATGTCGCCCCTCTATGGTTCTTTATCGGATAATTTTCTGGAATGATCGTTACACACATGACCAACGATGTGTGCATTCTGATGTCGCCCTCGGACGAGAGTCCAGAATGAACGTTACATGCATCGGTAACGGTGTGTGTATTCTGATGTCACCTTCGGGTGAGAGGGGAGCATTATCTCCTAGGCCTAGCTAGCCTATTGAGAGGGCAACGACATAAGTCCCAACTATCGAAAGATATAACATTAATAGGAAAGGCCCAATGATTGATTGAATGGAATGGAATCCCATGAAAGTGGAAGTCTAAAGGGTTATAAAGCAACCCTGAGAAAAGTTATGGAATGATGTCCCACGAAAGTGGAAGTCCAACGGGTTATAAAGCAACCATGAGAAAAGTTATGAAGAAATGGTTATGGTAAGTGCATCCCACTTATATGTCTATGGATTGAACGAATGATTAATATGAATGTCTGTACTTTATGTATGATGATATGATTACATGTCTGCCATGTCATTATTATGATGATTATACATTGATATTGATGGATGACACGTAGATCACATGATAAGTACATGACATGCATATTGTTTCCTTCTTATTTTATACGAAGATGATGATGCATATCATGTAGTATCCTATATAGGATCATATCATCACATTAATGACCTTTACATACTCTAACCGGGGGAACCCCTGCACCCTGGATCCTAGCAGGTGCGTATTGTTTGGATGGATGGCGGCTCAGCTCATGACGAATAAGATTGCACAATGGTTTAGGATGTCAAGTCATCATGTTTTTAGTGTTTTTTGACCATATTGTTAAAGAGATGTTTTAATTGCTATTAGTAATGGTGTTTAAAGATGTTTTCAATTCTATAATCATACTTTTGATGTTTCATGAAGTTTTCCACATTTTTATTGAAAGAGTATTTTATTATATTTAATTGGTTTTTATGCTTCCGTTATAATAGATGAAAAAACCATTTTTTTCTTATTATTGTGTGATGGCGAACGGGCTAACACAGTCGAATGACCCAATTGTCCTCGACAATTTGGGAGTGAAATTTGGGGTGTTACATCACTAACTCTAAAAAACAAAAAATGATTCACGAAATGATGCATTTAACTCAAATAAAACTAACTGAAAACTTAATTATACATTGGAATATGCATGTGTGATGCATCAACTAGCATGGTAGTATTCCCAGTTCGTCCCTCAACATCCTCCTAACTTTATTTACTACTTGAATGTCCGTTTGGTGTTCCACCTAAATTCCCTCCTTGTGTAAACATACCCGTCCACCAGGTGCAAGTAGGTCTCCAAATTGTTGGACCCCAACCACTTCGAGGTTGTCATGCTTCAAGAACAACAAGTTGTTGATGTCAATGGTGAGCTCCAGGCCAACAAGGGCAAAGACCCATTAAGGACCTTATCCAACATGTCATTGATTAGGAGTTCCAACATCTTGGGAGTTTCCTTTAAAAAATAAGTCTGATATGACTTCTTGTTTTATCTGATTCCAATGCCTTGTTGAAAGGAAATTTAACTCCATGATTCTTGCATTTCAATGAGATGGTGGGGTTGATATCATGCTCATTCCACTTATCTCTGTACATGTGGTATTTATCATCGTATATCATGTCTCCATGTGCATGAACAAAATGAATTTGTGGAATGTAAGATTCACCATATTATTAAAACCACTCTCCCACTATTGGCTTGTCCCTTTGTGCGTCGCTCACCATTTATGCCACTATGCATGTGAGAAGATAGTTTTTCTTATTAATAGACTTCCCATGGTTGTCCTACATCATGGATGTTCTTATTTTGCACTCTTTCATCATTCTCTTTATTCCAATTTTTTAAAGGTTTTGTATGTTCTACATTTCCATTTCTTCACCTTTATAATTGTTATAAATGTGCATATCATTCCTGTGGATGTCTCTTTCTTGGATATCCTTCATCATTTAGGCGTCGTTTGGTTGTAGAATACAGACAGAGAGAATAAGTGATTTATATCATTGACAATGAGTTATCTCGACCTTAAGCAAACGATATTTTCTTTCTATTTGGTTGACATGCGAGATATTCCTTGATCTATTCTTACTCTTTGTTTGGGTGATCTATTCCTTATCAACGTTGTAAAATTTTGCAAATGACAAATTTATCCTGGTGTACTATGTATAAATAATTCATCATTTTACCATTTTTGCTTTGTAATCTTTGCTCTCTATTTAAAAATGATTCGGCTATCAAATATGTAAATAGTAAAATGACATGAGTGCCCTCTATGGAAATCGATGAATAACTTGTATTCCACATAAAATGAAGAATACAACAACCCAGAAAACATCCTCCTGATAGGATTAAACATCCATCGTGACTCGTGCAGTGCTTTTTGTGTGTTATCCTTAATCGCCTCAATGTTTTGTGATATTTTGATGAATAACCACATATTTTATCGTGTATCCACAACCAAACGGCGCCTTAATGGCTATCATTGTCTTGATAGTGAGTATGGGAACAATATATTTTATTCAACACTTCTCCTTCGCTTAGTCAAATTTTCCTTTTCGTGTAAAGCTTAAAAATGTTACCATGCCCAAATAACACTATTCTTGACATGTCACCCTCTTTTGCTCCATGGTTGAGTGTGCCCATAACTCGATACCCTCCTATATCTTCTCCCATTCCACCTTTAGTGTGCATTCCTCATGTTCCACTGGCACCAATTCCGCCCATTCTGCGTGTCAATCCTTCTGCTCCTACAATGCACTATTACACTCGTGACCTTGTTCACTATCATCAACTTGCTAGATTTTATTCTACAATAACCTTGCTTAGTTTTGATACCTCAATTCCTACATCCTTCACGTCATCAAATATCTTCTCTCACTCGCATAGAACTATGAGATTTCTACAAAATGATATGTGGACCCTTCTTCCCCAACCATCTTCCTCACTTGTGATAGGCTGCAAATGGGTGTTCAAGATGAAGTTCAAGCTTGGTAGTTCAATTGAATGCCATAAAGCTCGCGTGGTTACAAAAGATTTTCATCAACAAACTAACTTCGATTATTTTGACACCTTTAGTCCAGTTATTAAGCCTATTGCTAGGAATTGTTGCTGCTCATCATTGGACTCTTTACCATTTAGACATTAGCAATGCCTTCTTACATAATGATGTCACGAGTTTGTTCATATGGAACCATCACCGAGTTTTATTGATGAAAACTATTCGTAGTTCGTTTGTCGGCTTCAATAGTTTCAAGCACATGTCGAGGGTATGGTTTCAAAAGCTTAGTAATGCTCTTATGACTTTTGGCTTCACTTCTTTAGAGGAATACTTGATTGTTTGAGTTTTACAAAGACTTGGATCTTTTATATGTTCTTATTTACGTGGACAATCTTATACCAATGATCACCATACTCAGGCATCTCATTCAGCATGCACTTGGGCCATTATCATGATCTTGGTGCCCTATCTCATTTTTTGGAACTTGAAGTTATCTCACAATCTATGGGTTGGTTCTTTCGTAGTAAAAGTATATAACTTGTTAGATCGTAATGTAGCAAGTAGGGGTGGCAATATTCCCCGCCCCCTGCGGGGCCTGCAGGGGGGATGGGGGACAAACTGCCCCCCCCCCCTTTCGGGGATCAGGGTGGGGGTAGTTCACCCCGCCCCATCGGGTCCTCGAATCTCTGATAATATTTTTAATTAATAATTTATTATAATTATATTCATTAGATTACATCTGAACCGTCCATTTTATACATACATACATACATACATACATACATATATATAGGGTATAATGAGGGTCCTCCTCCCTCTAAGGGGGGAGGAACCCCCTCCCCCCATCCGCGCCCGTCGGATGGAGATCCGACGGGCGCGGTTTGTTCACTTTTTTTTTCGGTTTTTCAAGCTTAGGCCGGAGATGGGCGGTTCGGTTTTTTTTCCGGCCTAGGGTGTAAAGCTACGCGAATAAAATTCGTGTATTCCCTCTCTCTCTCCGACGTCTGTCCTCTCGTGACGTCTGCCCTCTCACGTTCCCTCGCCGCCGACGTCCCCTGCGCTCAGATCCACAACACTTCCCTCTCGCCGTCGACGGGAGCGACGCGCAGCGGTGACCGGCGTGCTCGATCTCATCTTTTGCGACCTCCAGCACCAGATCTCACCATTCGCTGACCTTGCCCTTCGCCGAACACGACGACAAATCTCTCCCTTCGCCGAGCACGACGACAAATCTCGCCCTTCGCATGACCTTGAGCACCGACCCTGAGAACTAGATCTCGCGCCGACCCCGCCGATCAACCCCACCAAGCCTTGCCGACCAGATCCGCGATCTCTCGCCGACTTCAACCCCGCCGACCCCCTCACGTGCAGCGGCGACCCCCCGACGGCCTCCGCAGACCTCGCCTCGCCGCCGACCAGCTCGTCGATCTCGCATCGCTGACCCTGCCGATCAATCTCGCCAAGCCTCGCTGTCCGGATCTACGACCAACGACCGCAAGACCGTCAATCAAGCCTCGCACGCCGCATCACCACTGTCGACGATCTCGCACACCACCACCACCTCTCTCGACCGCCCCGCCGCCCATGACTGGCCCCGCACCCTTCGCGCTCTGCCCTCAACGGTCGATCTCGCCCTCGAAGCCCCCCCCCCCCCCCCCCGCCTGCCGCCACTCGCCGCCGCTTGCCCCACTCGTCCGCCGCCGTCTCGCCTCGCCCCCTCCGCCGCCGTCTCGCCTCGGCGCCCTCCGCGGCCGTCTCGCCTCGCCCTCCTCCGCCGCCGTCTCACCCCGCTGCCGTCTCGCCTTGCCCCCCTCCGCGGCCGTCTCGCCTCACCCCCCTCCGCCGCCGTCTCACCCGCCCCCCTCCGCCGCCATCTCGCCCCACCGCCGACTGAGGCTTGTGCGGCCGCCGACTGCGGCTTGTGCGGCCGCCGACCTCGCCCGCAGACTGCCCCCGTCCCAAGCCTCCTATAATTAGTAAAATTTGTAATTTAAATTAATGATAATTTTGTTAATCTTGTGAAGACAGTCTAATGGCGAGCTTGCACTTTCATATAGTTTAAGTGTACTTTGATGTGGTTCGAATGTAAACATCATTGTATTCCATTTCATTTGTCGTCAACGAATTTGTAATTTGTATGCATTTGTATGTGGTTTGAACTTGAACATGATTGTATTTAATTTCATTTGTCATTGGCGTGGTTGAAGTGCTCTTTGATGTGGTTTGATTCTTGTATATGCCTTTGAACATGATTGTCGAAAGATTGAATTCCATTTCATTTGTCGTCAAAAAATTTGTATGCACTTGCACTTTGATATTGTTCGATTTTTTCTTGTATACGCACTTGAACATGATTGTCGAAAAGATGAAATTCCATTTCATTTTTCAGCAAAGAATTTGAATACACATGCACTTTGATGTTGTTCAATTTTTATATATGAACATGATTGTCGAAAGGGTGAATTTCATTTCATTTGTCGTCCACATATCGCACATCAAATTGCAATGTTTATATCACATACTCGAAACGACGTCGACCTCATAACCTTCGGAATGACGTTCGTATCTTGGAACAACGTCGAGCTCATAACCACATTTGTATCACATTACAATGTCAACATGATTCAATTACATTCCCAAATTACATTTTTCATGAATCAACATTACATCAACATGAATCAATTACATTCTCAAATTACATTTTTCATGAATCAGCATCGAATGTCAAATACACTTCAGAATCAATTGCGGCGGTGGCGGGGCTGAGAGCTGAGGCTGAGGGCGCGGCGGCGGCGGGCGAGAGCGCGGCGGCGATGGGCGAGAGCGCGGCGGCGACGGGCGAGAGCGAGGCGGCTGCGGGCGAGAGCGCGGCAGCTGCGGGCGAGAGCGCGACGGCTGCGGGCAAGAGCGCGGCGGCGGCGGGCGAGAGCGCGGCGGCTGCGGGCAAGAGCACGGCGGCTGCGGGCAAGAGCGCGGCGGCGGGGGGGCGAGAGCGCGGCTGCTGGGGTGAGAGCGGCGGCAGAGAGGGGCGAGAAAGGCGGCGGCGGGGCGAGACCGGCGGCAGAGAGGGGCGAGAGAACACTGCGGGGCGGCGGGCGAGAGCGCGGCGGCGGCAGGCGAGAGCACGGCGGCGGCGGGGCGAGAGCGACGGCGGGGGAGGGGGGGAGAGCGCGGCTGCTGGGCGAGAGCGGCGGCGGAGGGGGGCGAGAGAGGCGACAGCGGGGCGAGACCGATGGCGGAGAGGAGCGAGAGAGCACTGCGACGACAGCGGCGGCGGAAAGGGGCGAGAGAGCATTGCGGCGGCGGTGGGCAAGAGCGCGACGGAGGTGGGGCGAGAAAGCGGGCAAGCTCGGCGGCGGGTGCGCGAGCTCGACAGGGAAGGCGGAGCTTGGTGGCGGCAGTGCACGAGCTCGACTGTGACGGTGCGGGCGAGCCCGGCGGCGGAAGGGGTGTGAGATCGGCGATGGCGGTGCGGGCGAGCTCGGCGGAGATCCGGCCGCCCGAGCCAGATCAGCCGCCGAGCGGCCAGATCCGACTGCCGAGGCGGCCGATCTGACGCGGGCAGCCAGATCCGGCCGTTGGGCGGCCGCCGCCCGTGCCAAATCGGCCACCGAGCGGCCAGATCTGGTCGCCGATGCCGGGCGAGAGAGGGAGAGGGAGACGCCGTGCGAGAGAGGGAGAGGGAGACGTCGTGCGAGAGAGGGAGAGGGAAACGCTAGACGAGAGAGGGAGAGCGAGAGAGAGACGCCAGGCGAGAGGGAGAGCGACAGAGGGAGGGAGAAGAGAGAGGGAGAGGGTGAGGGAAATGATCGTGGTTCAAGGAGATGAGCGCGGTTCAAGGAAAAGGAAAATGTCGGTTCGAATAATTTTTTACCTTTAAACCTCGCTTATCATCCGTGCCCGTCGGATCTCCATCTGACAGGCGCGAATGGGGGGAGGGGGTTCCTCCCCCCTTACAGGGGGGAGGACCCCCATTAAATCCATATATATATATATATATATATATATATATATATAACATCAAACCCTAACTCCTCCCTTCTTTCTCCCTAAACAGCAGCCTCTCACTCAACTCTCAAGACGTTGTTTGGTTGCAGAATAGCTAATCCAGGAGGAGAGTTACGTGAAAAGCAATGGATTACGATGAATTTTTTTTAATCCAGCAAAAACGAAGAATACAAAAGCGGTGGATTACGAAGAAAATAGTGGCTCGACAGGATTAAATAGCCATCGTAAACCGTGCGATGCTTGTCTCCTCTTAATCCTAATCCAACTCGTGTTTGACGATATTCCGATGATTAAAACCTTATTCCATCCTTTAACCCGAAACCAAACAGCGCCCAAGAGTCAAAACTCTCTCCTAGCCGCCGATCGCCAGCTTCCCTTCACCGGTCATCAATGTCGTCTCCAGCAATGAATCGGATTTCGTCTTCACAAGGTATCCATTTTTGCCTCTTTCTTTATCATATGAAGTTTACGGCAGCCGGGTGGCATCCTTCTCCCTCACCTCTCCCCGCGGCCGCCCGCATTGAGTCCAAGTGGCGTCGTCGTCAAGGGTGTGTCATCGTCATCATCGATGATGGTGCCATCATCGTCATCGTCGAGGGCATTGTCCTCGTCGATCCGGGTGGGTCGGCGGTGCCATCGTTGTTATTGTCGTCGTCGATCCAAGCGTTGCCATCGTTGATCGGGGCGGGCTAGTCGCTCCGGTCATCATCGATCCGGTCGATCTGGTCATCATCGGCGACGGCAGCGTCATCGTGGATTGTCGAGGGCGTTGTCATCGTCGAGGGTGTCGCCGTCGATCCAGTCGATCTGGTCATCGTCAAGGGCATCGTCGATCCGGGTAGGTCGGTTCGATCATCATCGATCCGATCATCGGTGGCGGCAACGGCGTATCGTGGATCGTCGAGGCGGTGTCATCGTCGATCCGATCGGCGACGGCACGTCATCATCGTCGTCGTCGATGTTGTCATCGTCATCGACCATCGATGAGGGTGATTCACCTCTGCGCACAGTGCACAGAGGTGAATCGCCTCTGCGTAGTGAGGCGATTCACCTCTGTCACCTCTGCGCACAGTGCAGAGGTGATTTAATGACGTTTTTTTTCAAATTTTGGTATTTTTTGTATTTTTTTACTTACTCACATTTTAATTAATTTAAGTTTTTATGTAGAAATAGATGGAGCGAATAATCAATCTATCACTCTAGTTGAAAGCAATTCAATCCGAGAATACCCCAGCAAGTTTCGAAAATGAAAATGAGAAGGAAGAAGGAAGCCCAAACAAAAAAGATTTAACTTCTCAAGCATGGAGTCATTATCATAGAAAATTAATTGACGAAAGATTTCATGCAAAATGCAAGTATTGTCAAAAGAATATTTGTGGTGATACAATAAATGGAACTACGCATTTGCATGATCATCTAAAAATTTGTAAGTTTCGTACAACAAGAGGACTAAAGCAAGCAACTCTAAAAAAATTACCCACTTTAGACAATAAAGGTGATACATTTGTAGCCGGTCCCAAGCCCGGATAAAGGAGGAGGGTTGTGTTAGGCTCCGACAGCCAGCATAAAATTCTATCGAATCTTATGAACATGGATCAACGAATATAGAGCGGAATGGCGTCGTATGATCCATGTAGCCGATCCCACCTAGTGGGATAAGACTTTGTTGTTGTTGTTGTTGTTGCAAGGAAGGAACTTACAAATATGATTGTCCTTCATGAATATCCTCTTTCTATAGTTGATCATGTTGGGTTTAGACGATTTTGTGGTGCTATGCAACCTTTATTCAAGGTGGTTTCTCGTAATACTATAAAAAGTGATATTATGAAGCAATTTGAAATTGAAAAGGATAAGACATCAAATACTATAGATAGAAATTCAAGTCGTATTGGAATAACTAGTGATATGTGGACTTCTAGTAATCAAAATAAAGGTTATATGGTCATTACAGCTCATTTTATCGATGACAATTGGACTTTGCAACACCGACTTGTAAGGTAATTAATTGATTACTCTTGATATTATGTTTATTATATACTTTTGAAACAATAAATTTTAACACGCATCATTTTTAGTCTTATAGGTTCCTTTATGTTCCGGCGCCTCATAACGTCGAAGGGCTTTCGAAGGTTCTTTTGAATTATTTATATGATTGGAATTTGGATAGAAAGGTATCAACTCTAACTGTTGATAATTGCTCAACCAATGATGCCATGATTCTCTTGATTTTTTATAAGATTCCTTCAACTTCTTTTATTTTGGGAGGAATAATATTTCATATGCGATGTTGTGCTCATATTCTGAATTGATTGTCAAAGATGGTTTATCTAACATTAAAGATTCTTTGAAAAAGATTAGAGAACGTGTTAGTTTTTGGGTTGGTACACCCAAAAGAGAAGAAATATTTGGTGATACATGTAGACAATTGAATATTGTTTATTCCAAAAAATGTGTGCAAATATTGCAGAACTAGATGGAATTCTACTTATTTGATTATGACCTCTGTTTTGTCATATAAAGATATTTTTTATCGTTTAAAGCAATGTGATTCTGAATGCAAATATTACCCTAGGACTAAAGATTGGGTAATGGTATTTGAAGTTTGTGATAAGTTAGAAGTTTTTTTATGATATAATTGAACTATTTTCTGGTTTCAACTATCCAACTTTAAATGCTTATTTTTCTAAAGTTTGTGAAATAAGAATTGCTTTGGATGAATGGCTTTCTTCTCCTAATGAAGTTATTCAAGTGATGGCTTTGAGTATGAGTTCTAAATTTGACAAGTATTGGAAAAAAAATTAATGGAGTGATGACAGTAGGAGCTGTTTTGGATCCAAAATATAAGATGAAGTTGTTGAACTATTTTTTTCCAAAATTATATGGAAGCCAAAGCAACAATGAATTGGAGAAGGTAAAAATGTTGTGTGAAGATTTGCTTTTTGAATATCAAGCTAATGATATTAGAAGTGCACTTGTTAATTATTCATCTTCAATTATAACAGAAATGGGTCCTCCACCTAAAAAATAAAAATGGGAGTGTGCTTATATTGATTTTGTAGCTGAGATTTTTTCACAAAATAGTTTGAAATCAGAATTGGAAAGTTATTTAGAAGAGCATGTTTTAATTGTTAAATTAAATGATGAAATGTTTAACATATTAGGTTATTGGAAACAAATTGGATTAAAGTACCAAACTCTACAAAAGATTGCAATGGACTTTTTAGCTATTCCCATTTCTACAGTTGTTTCAGAATCTGCATTTAGCACTAGAGGTCGTGTGTTGAGTACACACTGTAGTAATTGAAAGAAGACACTGTTGAAGTTTTGATGTGTTATCAAGATTGATTGCATAATATATTAAAAGGTTACAATTTATTATTCATTTAATAAATTATGATGTGTCATTTTTTTAAACTAACAATGCTTTTTTGTTAGGTCCTTCTAATGGAAAGTGTGCTTTTTACACAATCAACGAAGATAAAGATGTAGATGATTGAATGATGAAGTTGTGGCAACTTTTTATCATTTTTTAATTTTATTCAATTCATTTTTATTGTACTAATCATTTTGTATTAACTTGTAGGAAATTTTGCAAATGGGTGAAGGAGAAATGAAGAAAAATGATGAATGTCCTTTTATTGAACTTTTACAAATGTTGTTAAAATATTTGATGTTGTAATTTAAACTTTAAGTTACGAAACGTGTATCAAATTTGAAGTTTGTGTTGTGATAGAATTTGAAAATTAAGTTGTGGTGGAAAGTGTGTTCAACAAAGATGAAGATGTAGATGATTGAATGATGGAGTTGTGGTAATTTTTTTATCATTTTTTAATTTTATTCAATTTAGTTTTATTGTACTAATCATTTTTTATTAACTTGTAAGAAACTTTGCAAATGGGTGAAGGATGAAATGAAAAAAAATGATGAATGTCTTTTTATTGATCTTTTACAAATGTTATTAAAATATTTAGTCTTGTAATTTAAACTTTATGTTATGAAACTTGTAAATTTAAAGTTTGTGTTGTGATAAAATTTGAAAATTATGTTGTGATGGAATTTCTGTCAAAATTTGAATTTTATGTTGTAGAATTTATAATAGTAATATATTTATAATTGTGTGCATGAATACTCTTTAATAATTGGTTATTTTCTAATTTTTTCACATTTTTAATAAAAAAAATTGAAGAATCGAAGTCTCCGCGAAGAATCGGGGCCCCATAGAGATCGGGGCGAAGGATAAAATTTCCCCCGCACGGGAGATCGGGGGCGGGGTCGGGAGCGGGGGCCGGTCGATAGAGTCGAAATGGGGGTGGTGTCCCCCGCCCGAAACAGGGTCGGGTGCCCCCCCCCCCCCCCCCCCCCGGCAGCAAGGGAAGGGGTAAATTAATGTTTAAATTTTTTAAGTTATTCTTTTAATATTAAATGCATAAGTGCAAAATTGATTCGTAAAAGATAAAATACTACTGTAATAAGAGAGCAGAAAACAAAGAAAGATAAATTTAAAATTTGTTGACGAGGTTCGGTCCAATTATTTAGCATACACCTGTTCTAATTTATCAACCTTAAGACTATTGGACTTCCACTATCGAATAAAATGCACATTTTTCCCCTTCAAGAGATAGGCAAACCTATTTTCCAAATGAAACTTACAACTAATATATTTTTCTTTAACTCAAATGACAACCTCATTTACAAAGAAGTTCATAACTTCATGCTTTTTATAATGTGAGAAATCGAGTAATTACTAGTTAATCATTCAAATTTATTAACTAATCATCAATTCAAAAGGATAAGATAAAGTATTTTTATATTTTAATTAATTATAAATTGCTAGAGGACAGTGGTTACTAATTAACCATTCAACTTACTAACTAATCATCAGGAATTCTAATGGGTCATTTCTTATGGCAGGTGCACTCCATTGTAGCGCAAATATGATTCTGTGGGCTGAGGCGTGGGGGCGCTCGCTGGTATCCGAAGATGAAGAGATGCAGGCATGAGGCGCGTTTGGCTTGAGGCGGACTCCTCTAATCTTGTTGCTGTGATCAATCGTGAGTCGAGATGCCCTTGGCGGATTTGGACGATAATGTCAGGAATTTTGGCAGATCATTACAACTTTTGATTGTTTCGAATGTACTCATATTTATAGAGAAATTAACTTGCATGCTGATCATCTTGCTGTTAGAGGTAGAACAAATGTTTTGGACACTTTTTGGGAGGGGACTCCACCTCCGGAGAGTATGTTGTATTCGGACTCTTTGGGAGCCCTCATTAATAGATCATAATTATCTTTTGTTTTTTTTAAAAATCATCAGTTCAAAATATTTATGATAAATTAATTCATACAATTGTTGACATTGTATCCATTATAATAAAAATATATAATTGCTGATATATTTGTAATTAATTATTTTAATTTTTTTAAAAAATAATTTATTAATTTTTAAATATCACTTTCATGTTGGAATATTGTATATCCACTAATCTATTAAAATTATAAAAATCATTTAACTAATTATGATAACTAATCATTTAGAAAAAACATGACTGTGTTATCTTTTTAACAGATGTCTATGTGTCATCTTTCAATTCATAATGGATAATTGATCGATAAAAATGTTGAACTAATACATGCATTATTTATCATGAGTTATTACTCCTTAAAAAGATTAGCATGATTATTAAGTTCTTAAAATATTAATTATTAGTTCATATGAGCATTAAATCAATATTTGAATTAAATATAACATATTAATTAGAGACATGCGGCAATGTGTGCCAAAGGTTTATTTATGTACTTGTTATTATATTCTATTTAGTTAAGGAGTATAGACAAATATATGAAAAAAGGAAAACAGGAACAAAAATTTTTTATTGGAAATTTAGGTTTTCCCATGTTACCAAAGCCTTCTCACATAGTAATGTTAGGAGATCGTTCAATCACCAAGTTTTATGGATGAAAATTAATCACATTTCATTTGTCGGCTTCACAAGTCTCAAGCAAGTGTCAAAGGTATGATTTCAAAAGCTTCATAATGCTCTTTTGAATTTTGGCTTCATTTTGTCATAGGAATATTTCATTATTCATATTTTACAAAGGCTTCGATCTTTTATATGTTCTTATTTATGTGGATGCTCTTCTATTGGCTCCACATCTCATTCAGCATGTACTTGGGTCATCATCATGATCTCGGTGCCCTATCTTATTTTTTTGAGGACTTGAAGTTATCTCATTCTATGGGTTGATTCTTTCATAGTACAAGTATATAACTTGTTAAATCACAAAGTAGCAGAAGGGGTAAATTAATGTTTAAATTTGTAAATTATTTTTTAGAAAATTAAACATGAAAGCAAAAGATAAAATACTAATATATTATAAGTAAGAAAGCAAAAGATAAAGAAAGACAAGCTTACAATTTCCTGATAAATACGGTTCCATTCTTTTATCAGACTTTCATTATCACATCAAATGCGCTTTTTGCCTAGACAAACTTCTTTTTCAAATGAAACTCACAAATCACACTTTTTTCCTTTTAACTCAAGAGGTAAAATGACTCTTTTACAAAAAAAAAATCATAACTTCATGCTTTATAAATGTGAGTAATCTAGTAGTTACTAGTTAATCATTCCAATTTATTAACTGATCCCCGATTCAAAAGGATATGATAAATTATTTTATATTTTAATTAATTATAAATTGCTAAAGGATAGTGGTTACTAACTAACCATTCAACTTAATAACTAATCGTCAATTGAGAAAAATTATGACAAATTAATTCATGCAATTATTTGACAATTGTATCCATTA
The DNA here is from genome assembly GCA_030549335.1 of Pontederia crassipes. Taxonomy (NCBI): domain Eukaryota; kingdom Viridiplantae; phylum Streptophyta; class Magnoliopsida; order Commelinales; family Pontederiaceae; genus Pontederia; species Pontederia crassipes. Next base: position 47,154,379 of record CM060192.1, on the reverse strand, counting down.
CAATAAAATTATATAATTACTCATATGTTAATAATTAATCAATTCAAAAAATAATTTATTAATTATTATATATCGCTTTTTATGTTGGACGATTATAGATCGCCTAATCTAATAAAATTATAGAATTACTAGTATCTTATGACAAACTAACTAATTGTAATAATTAATCATTTTGGAAAAATAATTGTGTTACTTTTTTAACGAATCTTTATGTATAAACGTTCAATTCATGTTGAATGATCAATTGATAAAAAAAGTTTAATTAATACATTTATTATTCATGGTGAATTTAACTATGAAGAATGACGTGGTAGTGTTACTTCTTAAAACAAATGTCATGAAGTAATTACAAATTAATACCATATGAGCATTAAATTAATATTTAAACTAATTATAACATAATAATTAGAGACATGTGGCACTGTGTGCCAAATTCTTATTTATTTATTATTAGATTGTTTATGTAGTTAATTAAGGAGTGTAATAAGGGTGTAAGAAAAAACCTATCCACCCGAAAATCTAACCAAATCGAAAAAACTACAAACTCGAATTGGGAGAGCCCGACTTGAACCAAATATATATTTTATAAAATATTATCTCAATTTTCAAATAATATTTCAAAATTTTACATTTTTTATCCATATTTATTAGATTAAACTAGTATGATGACCTGTGTGATGCGCGAAGGACACAGAATTAAATACAAATTTTGATTATAAAATAAGAAATTTTATTTTGATATAAATTTTATAGATTAAATAATCATTTTCTCGCCTTAGAAACTTATATATGTAAATATGTTATAATAAATTAAATTTATTTAGAATTATTTTTTAAATTTATTACATTCTCTTAATTATGTTTTACTCTATCTTTTCCCCCCTTAACTTTGTTACTTTGTTAACATCTATTATTTAAAACTTTTAATTTTATTGATGTTAATTTACATATGACAATATAGAAACACCGTGACTTCCTTCTTTCAAATTATATACCAATTGATATCTATATTTTTAAAATAATATCATGTCTTGAATTAAGTAAATACTATTTATTTTAGTATTTGTAACAATTTCTATTATTTTTATTTTATCTATTTAATTTTCTATGTGACAACGTAAAAATGTCATATTTGACATGCTATATATATGTAAAGATATATAACATAAATAAATTAAATTATTATATATCATTCTAAAATGACTATTAAAATTATTTAAATATTTTAAGCATTATATGTGACTTAAAGAAATAGTGTCATAGGTCAACTTCTACCTTTACATTTAATTATATATGTTATATTTATATGGAGAGATTAATGATGAAATGACAAAGATCATAATTATATGTAAATTATTTTATTACTTATATTTTGTTATATTTTGTAGCTAATTATATTTTCTTGTTTATTTTTTTAAAAATGTCCACCACAATACATTCACTTATTAATTAAGTATATTTTTTAATAATTTATTTTAAAATATATGCTTAATTGTTATAACTTTCTTCCAACAATCTATATAAACAATTATATTTTTTTCATTCTTAAAATTAATTAATGTCACGATCTAACTTTAAGAATTCAATTATCTAAATCATATTATATGGCTTCATGATAGGGTTACATCCAACCTTTAACTATCTTTAAAGTGTGTGTATATATGCATGTTATGTATGTATTAAATATAAATAATGATTCAAGTTAAATATTTTATCTGATATAACTAAAAGTTTATATCTGGTGTTGACAACATTTATTTTAATAAGAAATATAAGTAATTTTTTTAATATTATTATTTAAGTATAGGTATTAAATTTTTAAGATGATCATAAGTTAATTCCAGGCAAATCTTCACCCTGTTATATTTGTTTATATATATTTTACTTCTTAGTGTTTGATAATATTTACATGAGGAACTAAAAGATACATGATATATGTATATAAATAATATTTAGTTTATTCATGTTGTCATTATAGATATACATAATATATTATTTAAAAGTAAATTTAAAAAGATTATTTTATTGTGTCAAGTAGCATTTATCCCTTTTCCTGTTAAATATAATGTGCATTATCATTAATACATAATTTTTTTATTCATCATTTGGGTTGCTCTCAATGGAACAAGAAGAATATATTTTATTCTTTATAATACAATATAAATATGAAATATGAATATTATATTTATCTTCTATATAACTTAACATTAGAATTTTTTTATTTCATTATGCGTCACATGCTTCTGCCTTCGAGTCTTAAAAAAATATTGATAGATTAACTTAATCCGGAAAGATAGCTATAAAGTTTCTGAATTCTTCCTATTTTATAGTCCCGTCTTATCTGTTTCATATTATAAACTTCAAATGTGAGATTAAATTACATAGCTGAATATGATTCCATTTTCATTTATATTTGGAAACCTTTGAATGTGAGACTAAAAACATATTTGATAGATAGATACAAAAAATACTAATTTTATTGTATATGATAAATTCTAGTTCACAATAGTTTTAAAAAATATATAATTATTTAATATAATTTTATTTCATATGTGGCATCATAAGAATTTTTCATTTGGCAACTTCTACCTTAGCATATATATGTATGTATGTATGTATGTATGTATGTATGTATGTATCTATATATATATAATACATATATATGTGTGAATATAAATATATAACTACATTTTTATAATATTTTATTTTTTATTATAAAGGAAATATAATTTTAAAATTATGAGTATATTATATAGGGAACATAGATATTTACTCAATATTAATAATATCATCATGATATATATATTAATTATAAATATAAATTATTTTATTTATTATTATAACATAACTAACATACTTTATAAACTTTCATTTAAAAAATAATTTTAACGATACATTGTTTAATGAAAAAATGATACTTAGCATCTTCTATCTTTTCTTTTATATAAATAAATAAATATGGTTATAAATGTGTAAACTTCAATAACCAACAAAAAAAGCTTTTAGTACTAAATGATGTGATACTCATTGATATTATTAAGTTTACCTTAGTAATAATTTTATGAATATTAATTCATTATCCCCCCCTTAACTTTGTTACTTTGTTAACATCTATTATTTAAAACTTTTAATTTTATTGATGTTAATTTACATATGACAATATAGAAACACCGTGACTTCCTTCTTTCAAATTATATACCAATTGATATCTATATTTTTAAAATAATATCATGTCTTGAATTAAGTAAATACTATTTATTTTAGTATTTGTAACAATTTCTATTATTTTTATTTTATCTATTTAATTTTCTATGTGACAACGTAAAAATGTCATATTTGACATGCTATATATATGTAAAGATATATAACATAAATAAATTAAATTATTATATATCATTCTAAAATGACTATTAAAATTATTTAAATATTTTAAGCATTATATGTGACTTAAAGAAATAGTGCCATAGGTCAACTTCTACCTTTACATTTAATTATATATGTTATATTTATATGGAGAGATTAATGATGAAATGACAAAGATCATAATTATATGTAAATTATTTTATTACTTATATTTTGTTATATTTTGTAGCTAATTATATTTTCTTGTTTATTTTTTTAAAAATGTCCACCACAATACATTCACTTATTAATTAAGTATATTTTTTAATAATTTATTTTAAAATATATGCTTAATTGTTATAACTTTCTTCCAACAATCTATATAAACAATTATATTTTTTTCATTCTTAAAATTAATTAATGTCACGATCTAACTTTAAGAATTCAATTATCTAAATCATATTATATGGCTTCATGATAGGGTTACATCCAACCTTTAACTATCTTTAAAGTGTGTGTATATATGCATGTTATGTATGTATTAAATATAAATAATGATTCAAGTTAAATATTTTATCTGATATAACTAAAAGTTTATATCTGGTGTTGACAACATTTATTTTAATAAGAAATATAAGTAATTTTTTTAATATTATTATTTAAGTATAGGTATTAAATTTTTAAGATGATCATAAGTTAATTCCAGGCAAATCTTCACCCTGTTATATTTGTTTATATATATTTTACTTCTTAGTGTTTGATAATATTTACATGAGGAACTAAAAGATACATGATATATGTATATAAATAATATTTAGTTTATTCATGTTGTCATTATAGATATACATAATATATTATTTAAAAGTAAATTTAAAAAGATTATTTTATTGTGTCAAGTAGCATTTATCCCTTTTCCTGTTAAATATAATGTGCATTATCATTAATACATAATTTTTTTATTCATCATTTGGGTTGCTCTCAATGGAACAAGAAGAATATATTTTATTCTTTATAATACAATATAAATATGAAATATGAATATTATATTTATCTTCTATATAACTTAACATTAGAATTTTTTTATTTCATTATGCGTCACATGCTTCTGCCTTCGAGTCTTAAAAAAATATTGATAGATTAACTTAATCCGGAAAGATAGCTATAAAGTTTCTGAATTCTTCCTATTTTATAGTCCCGTCTTATCTGTTTCATATTATAAACTTCAAATGTGAGATTAAATTACATAGCTGAATATGATTCCATTTTCATTTATATTTGGAAACCTTTGAATGTGAGACTAAAAACATATTTGATAGATAGATACAAAAAATACTAATTTTATTGTATATGATAAATTCTAGTTCACAATAGTTTTAAAAAATATATAATTATTTAATATAATTTTATTTCATATGTGGCATCATAAGAATTTTTCATTTGGCAACTTCTACCTTAGCATATATATGTATGTATGTATGTATGTATGTATGTATGTATGTATCTATATATATATAATACATATATATGTGTGAATATAAATATATAACTACATTTTTATAATATTTTATTTTTTATTATAAAGGAAATATAATTTTAAAAGTATGAGTATATTATATAGGGAACATAGATATTTACTCAATATTAATAATATCATCATGATATATATATTAATTATAAATATAAATTATTTTATTTATTATTATAACATAACTAACATACTTTATAAACTTTCATTTAAAAAATAATTTTAACGATACATTGTTTAATGAAAAAATGATACTTAGCATCTTCTATCTTTTCTTTTATATAAATAAATAAATATGGTTATAAATGTGTAAACTTCAATAACCAACAAAAAAAGCTTTTAGTACTAAATGATGTGATACTCATTGATATTATTAAGTTTACCTTAGTAATAATTTTATGAATATTAATTCATTATCCCCCCCTTAACTTTGTTACTTTGTTAACATCTATTATTTAAAACTTTTAATTTTATTGATGTTAATTTACATATGACAATATAGAAACACCGTGACTTCCTTCTTTCAAATTATATACCAATTGATATCTATATTTTTAAAATAATATCATGTCTTGAATTAAGTAAATACTATTTATTTTAGTATTTGTAACAATTTCTATTATTTTTATTTTATCTATTTAATTTTCTATGTGACAACGTAAAAATGTCATATTTGACATGCTATATATATGTAAAGATATATAACATAAATAAATTAAATTATTATATATCATTCTAAAATGACTATTAAAATTATTTAAATATTTTAAGCATTATATGTGACTTAAAGAAATAGTGCCATAGGTCAACTTCTACCTTTACATTTAATTATATATGTTATATTTATATGGAGAGATTAATGATGAAATGACAAAGATCATAATTATATGTAAATTATTTTATTACTTATATTTTGTTATATTTTGTAGCTAATTATATTTTCTTGTTTATTTTTTTAAAAATGTCCACCACAATACATTCACTTATTAATTAAGTATATTTTTTAATAATTTATTTTAAAATATATGCTTAATTGTTATAACTTTCTTCCAACAATCTATATAAACAATTATATTTTTTTCATTCTTAAAATTAATTAATGTCACGATCTAACTTTAAGAATTCAATTATCTAAATCATATTATATGGCTTCATGATAGGGTTACATCCAACCTTTAACTATCTTTAAAGTGTGTGTATATATGCATGTTATGTATGTATTAAATATAAATAATGATTCAAGTTAAATATTTTATCTGATATAACTAAAAGTTTATATCTGGTGTTGACAACATTTATTTTAATAAGAAATATAAGTAATTTTTTTAATATTATTATTTAAGTATAGGTATTAAATTTTTAAGATGATCATAAGTTAATTCCAGGCAAATCTTCACCCTGTTATATTTGTTTATATATATTTTACTTCTTAGTGTTTGATAATATTTACATGAGGAACTAAAAGATACATGATATATGTATATAAATAATATTTAGTTTATTCATGTTGTCATTATAGATATACATAATATATTATTTAAAAGTAAATTTAAAAAGATTATTTTATTGTGTCAAGTAGCATTTATCCCTTTTCCTGTTAAATATAATGTGCATTATCATTAATACATAATTTTTTTATTCATCATTTGGGTTGCTCTCAATGGAACAAGAAGAATATATTTTATTCTTTATAATACAATATAAATATGAAATATGAATATTATATTTATCTTCTATATAACTTAACATTAGAATTTTTTTATTTCATTATGCGTCACATGCTTCTGCCTTCGAGTCTTAAAAAAATATTGATAGATTAACTTAATCCGGAAAGATAGCTATAAAGTTTCTGAATTCTTCCTATTTTATAGTCCCGTCTTATCTGTTTCATATTATAAACTTCAAATGTGAGATTAAATTACATAGCTGAATATGATTCCATTTTCATTTATATTTGGAAACCTTTGAATGTGAGACTAAAAACATATTTGATAGATAGATACAAAAAATACTAATTTTATTGTATATGATAAATTCTAGTTCACAATAGTTTTAAAAAATATATAATTATTTAATATAATTTTATTTCATATGTGGCATCATAAGAATTTTTCATTTGGCAACTTCTACCTTAGCATATATATGTATGTATGTATGTATGTATGTATCATAAAGGACGTCAAGTATACTACTATTTTGGAAACATCATCTATTCATAGTTACAAATATTGAATTTAAAAACATGAATAAACATATATATATATATATATATTTCATAATGAACTTTTGAATATTATGATGATATTATAATAAAATATTTTTTTTATCACGCGCATGTGTATATTCTTATGCTCACACGTACTCTTTGCTTTTAAAGAGGGCGTCGAATATGCAAATAAAAATTGAGAACCCCTCTATTTATACATGGTGTACAATACACAATTTATATATACAATTTATAAAAAAAATATTTCTTATTCTTGAAAGAAAGCATGCACACATAATAGAATGTATAACTTGCTTTTCTAATATGCACCATTGCATCATATACATCGCGATATTTATAGCTAATGTAGATAATATAAAGAAATAATAATTAAATTAGAAACCACTCGATAATAAACTTTTATATATATATTATACTATATCTTATTTACAATATAAAAATGTATCATAAGTAATATAATTAAATAATACTTTAAATAATAACTAACTTTTGTTATAGGTGATTAAGTATCTTATATTGATTTGTAACTAACTATCCAATAATAATAAAATGATTATTTTGTTTGATATTTTAAAATGATTGATATGCATAAATCTTCTATCTTAATAAAATAACAATAACAAAATGTTTAAATTTTATTGATTTTTTTTGTTATTAGCTAATTACGTATCCTACATTTGCTTATAATGAACTATAACATATGGATATACATATAATAATAAATTTAAATACTATTAATAAATTAAAATAATGATTAAGTCTAGCTAATTATTTTATTATTAACATATTATGTATCCTATATTAGTTTATAAAAAATTATTCAATAATAACAAAATGATCACAAATCTTAGTTGTTTGATATTCTAAAATAATTGATGTATATAAATCTTCTATCTCCTTTATAGAACACTAACCTCATAACAATAAAAAATAACTCTATACGACTACAATTATTAATAGAAATAATATAGGATTATAAATATTGTTAACACAAAAATTATATGAATTATTTCACATATTAATCATACTAACAAAATGATTAAGTTTAGTTGATTATTTTATTATTAACTAATTATGTATCCTATATTGATTTATAACAAACTATCTGATAATAACAATACATGATTACAAATCTTAATTGTTTGATATTCTAAAATGATTGATATATGTAAATCTTTCATATATATATATATATATATATATATATATATTTATATATAGATATGAAGATGTATAAGATGTAGATACATATATGCTTATCTTTATTTGTATATATAAGATGTAAATATATATCTGCATACATAGCTACTTATCTGTGTCCTATATATTGAAAACTTTGATGATGATATATCATCATTAGAGTATGAAATGCATATTTGTAACTCAAACTTTATAAAATTTGTCTTTCCTTATATAAAAATTATAATATTTAATTTTTATTAAACAAAGAGAATTTACATAAAAGTATTTTTTATCGTACACAAACTGATATTTTTGTGGGTCCTCATATACTCTTTACTTTTAAAAAAGACATCGAGTATACAAATGTAAATTAAAAGCTCCATATAACATTTAATATTTTTATTAAATGAGAGAAATTATATATAAATATTTTTTATCATGCATAGACCTATATTTGTAAGTCCGCACGAATTTTTTCCTTCAAAAGAAGGCATCAAGTATGCAAATAAAACTGAAAGTCCCTCTATTTATAGTTACAAATCTATAATTTTAAAATATAAATAAATAAAATTATATATTTTTAATAATTAACTTTTGAGTTTTCATGATTATATAATTAAAATATTATTCTTTTATACAATCAATTTATGAGAGTTCGTGGCACTTTCAATATATATATAGATATAGATAGATATTTTCTAATAATAACGTTTGAGTATCCATAATTATATAATTATAATATTATCACTTTATATATTCAATTTATAAGAGCTCAACACGTGTCATTTTCTACTATGCAAAAATAATTGTGTTACTTTTTTAACGAATCTTTATGTATAAACGTTCAATTCATGTTGAATGATCAATTGATAAAAAAGTTTAATTAATACATTTATTATTCATGGTGAATTTAACTATGAAGAATGACGTGGTAGTGTTACTTCTTAAAACAAATGTCATGATTATTAAAGTTTTAAAATAGTAATTACAAATTAATACCATATGAGCATTAAATTAATATTTAAATTAATTATAACATAATAATTAGAGACATGTGGCACTGTGTGCCAAATGCTTATTTATTTATTATTAGATTGTTTATGTAGTTAATTAAGGAGTGTATTTAGGGGTGTAAGAAAAAATCTATCCACCCAAAAATCTAATCAAATCGAAAAAATTACAAACTCGAATTGGGAGAGCCCGACCTGAACCAAATATATATTTTATAAAATATTATCTCAATTTTTAAATAATATTTCAAAATTTTACATTTTGTATCCATATTTATTAGATTAAATATATTGTTGACTTATTATGTTATAGTTAAATTTGAACATCATCAAGTTATTAATCTATTTTAATAAAATTTGTATAAAATTAATTATAATATTTTAAATTATAATGTGATAATATGATAATTTAATTTCTTTATGAAGTTATCTATTAATTTTTGTAAACATAATTTGTGATGTATTTAGTGTCTATTAATTTTTTTAAAACAAATTATTTTAAATAAGTTTTCGATCCGAAAAAAATTGAGAACATCTAAGTTAATTTTTTTCGAAAAAAGTTTAAATAATATTTTATGCTCTAAAAGTCTTCCGAAATATAAAAATTAATTTTTTTCGATATAAAAATTATTCAATCCGAACTACTTTCACCTCCTAAGTCTATACAAAGATATGGAAAAAAAAGTCAGAACAAATAGTAGGTGTGTTCACGGGTCGGGTTACCCGATCCGGTTCGAGTCGGGTTGGATCGGGTCGGGTGGTCGGGTTACTCGACCACCATTTTTTTTATTTTTTTCTTACTTTTATCTATTATTTAATATAAAAATATTATATAATATTTATTTAAAAAGCATAAAATAACTTATTCAACATTTAAACATTATTTTACACATTTAAAATATTTTATTTTAATATTTTTATACTTTTTTATACATAATATAAGTTTAAAACTAAAAAAATTTAAAAAAATAAAAAAACCGGATCATCGAATCGGGACTCGAGTCGGAAATCGACCCTCCGTTGTCGGTCCGACCCGACAACGGATTCAACCCGACCCAAACTGATTTGAATCAGATCGGATGGTCGGATTCGCGAACATCCTAACAAATAGGTTTTCCCACATTAGCATCGCAGACTCTGCCACGAGCGCATGTCACGCACTCCGCCACCAGCGCACTCAAAACTCACACATTCAGTCGGAGGTTCTCCGCTGATCCCCCCTGCCTCCCTCTTCTCTCTCTCTCTCTCTCTCTCTCTTTCCAACCCTGGCCGACCTCCAATGGCTGCCTCCGCCCTCGCCGCCGCGTCGTCACTCTCCTCAGTCGCCGCCGTCGTCCCCCGGACCTCCGCCCACCTCCTTCCAACCTTCGCAAGATCAGCCCTAGTTGCAGCGTCCTCTTCGTCGGTTCGGCCTTCCGGACGCTTCGTCGCATCTTTCTCCGGTAATATTTCGTTGGCCTTTGTCTCTCATTGTGGAGAGATCTGTTGGATCGCAGGGCCTGTCTTTGCTCTACCGGAAGTTGAGAATGATGGATAGTTTTTTTGGTGCTTTATTTAGGCACGATTTATGTCAGCAGAGGTTTTTTTTAGGCTTATTTCCACTTTCCTAGTTGCCTCTAAAATGTGCTTATACGATGGTGATTTTTTTCCCGATGCAACTTATCTCGCAAATCACAGAAGAATATGAGATATCTGGCGATAATTATTTACAAAGTTATTATTCTAGTATTTGGCTGTAGATAGGTAACATTTTGTACTGATCAAAATTTGTGTCAGGCGATGCACATGCACATTCTAATCACCTGATAACTCTAAAATGACCTACGAATCTGATAAGCCATGGAATATTTATTTAAACATACTGAATGCTAAAAGGTTTCGTTATAATAGTATCATTGTCTTAATATTTCTTGTCTAAGCATATTTAAGCATGATACAGGTCGGAAGTGCCATGAGTTTATAAGGAAAGGACAAGACTACTATTTTATCCGTCTCATGTTTCTTGTCTTTCTTGAACAGTTTCTTTTTTGTTGTGAAAAGTATGTTTGTTGCATTAAATCTAACACTAGTGCTAGTGATGTATAAATGTGTATTTTTACTGCTGATGCTTTTCCTTTCTAAAACAAGTCTTTCAGAAATTGCTATATACAAATTTTCATAGTGGAAATTTACTGATTTTCAGCTACGGTCATTTCTGCTATTTTGGGCACCTTTACCTGAGTAATTTCTGGAAATGTATAGGTGTACGAACTCATGTTGCATCTGTTGAACATGCAAGAGTTGAAGCGGTTCAAAATGTGGAGTCTCCTGTTGTCATTGTTACTGGAGCTTCTAGGGGAATAGGCAAAGCAATAGCCTTGTCCTTGGGTAAAGCTGGTTGCAAGGTTGCTATATAACATTGTTTTTATTGTTTATCCTGTCATTCAGTTTAGTTTGAATTTGAAGAGCACTTATTTCATGTCTTTCTAGATTTAAAATCATGACCTGAAACTCTTAGAGTACTGTAGTCCTCATAAGTTTATGTATACTCTCTCGGCACATAAGAAGTTGATTAAACCTATTCCGCTACCTCTCCTCAAAAAAGCCTATTCCGCTACAATTTCCATCGCCATTAGCACATAAGAAAGTAAAGGATGAGAGTCAGGTTCTCCCATCCACTTTTATTCTTTATATAAGTTTCAATTACATCAAGTATAGCGCCCAACTCCCCGTTAGGTGTCACAAGGGATGAAATCTTAAAATCAATCGTTTAAATTCAAATTAAAATATTCAACAGAAAAGCAACGTTAAAAAATAAATTAACTTTGGAAATTTTCAAATATTTTGGCATGACGTATGCAATGTTGTCAAAATCGCGTCTTAGGACGTAAAATCGTACGATTTTACGACTCCACCTTTGAAAAACGTGCTCGATTCCACTCCGAGACATTTCCGGCCAGCACGCGGTAGAATCGCGTGCTGGCGCGTAGAATCGCTGGAGATGCTCGTCTCCGGCGACTCCACCTTTTTTTTTTTTGCCGCCTATTTTGTGGGTCACGTGGTCACACCACGTGATTGCAAACCCATAAGGATGACAAAAACTTGATGATGCCCTAGGCCCCTACTTACCTCCGCTTGCTGCCGGCGGTTGTTGACGCCTGCCGGCGTGTGGTACAGTCGCCTGCCGTCGTGTTTTCAGCCGTCTGCCACTGTGTTTTGCTGCCGCCTGCCGCTCTGCTCTGCTGCCGCCTGCCGCTCGCCGCTCTGCTGCTGCCTGCCACTCTGCTCTGCTGTCGCCTGCCGCCGTGAATCATCGGTACACCCCTAGTCTCCTTCTCCTCTCTCCCTCAATCTCTCTCTCTCTCTCTCGCCGTTCTTTTTCTGGCGCCGTTTTGTCTTGCCGCTGATCTGCTCCCTGTTGTCTCCCTCCCTCCCTGCGTGAGCAATGGAGACCTCGGCACCTCTCTGTGCTTCATTGCTCTCGAGAGGCGCGGGGTCTCCCTGCTCACGAGCAAGGAGTGCCGAGGTCTCCCTGCGTTCGCGAGCAGAGGCGTCGAGGTCTCCCTGTTCGCCCAATGCAGCAGAGAGGCCGGTCGAAATTTTTAGTTGAGTTTTGAGTTTTGATTAGCTTGTATTGTATCATGTATTTAGGTAAACAAAAATGGCATCCAGTTCGCGTTCAGGAGTTGGAAACACAAGTTTGACGATTTAAAAAAATAATATATTAAAAAATAATCCGGTAGAATCAGCCGTGTCGTGTTACGTGTTCACGATTTACGTTTTTTCACGGCCCTCCGTGTCGTGTCAGTTTTACGTGTTTGACAACATTGGACGTATGCATAAGTTCGTCTATACGTCATATACAATATTTTATATATATCTCATCACAGACAATTAACTTCAAAACTTTAACCATCACATACAGTTATAAGAACACTACTAGCAATTCAATAATGAACTAAAAGAGTGGGCATAGGCCCAAAATCGTGAGTCACAAGCTCACTTTCTAACCAAAACCATGAGTCACTCGTAACAATGACGAAACTCATATCACATATTTTCCAAAAAAACTTCATAAGTCATTAATTTATTAAACGATATGCATTTCGATAATGTCACATAATATGAATGCTATTTGTGCATATGCACAATAAACATCATATTCATATATATATTATATAGTGGGGGAAATGATCTTGGGATATCCAATCTCCTCAATGGAGAAGTCAATCTCACCCCTCACATCCCATTGACTCAAGGTGGTTGTTCTTATTCTGTCCCTCATATCCCATTGATACACGACGTTGAATTGCCCTTGGTATCCCATTGACTATTGTTCTAATTCCACTCCTCGTGCCACTATATTTGACTGAGGGTGTTGAACTTGCTCTTCGTATCCCATTGACACAGAGCATTATGAGCCCCAATCGATCTACTTGAGTTGGCCAATCCTCCGAGGTGAAAATACTCCGCCTTATGCGAGTTTTACATATAATGCATATGATGCATGAATGCAAATCCAAATTTGAAAACTAAGTTTCAACTTACAAAATAAAGCATTCTTCAATCTCTCAATAAGAAAGTTGCGAATAAAGCAATTTTTTTGTGATCAAAACCTTGTAGAAATTCATAGCACAAACATCGAAAGTCATATGATGGCACATATATGCGACATATCAATATGTATGAACATGCATGAGAAAACTAGCATGAAATTTGTTCCACATCGGGTGGAGCCATGTATTCACTCTGAAGAGTTTAGTATTCATATCATTTGAGGGAAGTTTCCTCACCTTGGATTCGTCGAGTCCCAAATTATCTTCTCGTCCAAATACACTCAAAAGTAAACACAACCTATCATATCCATTACTTGATTAATTAATATAAAAAATAAAATTCGTAATTAACTCTTCACAACTTGGCGTGCGTATCACAAACCAAGTCCTATTATGGATTTTCTAAACAATTACCAAGAAGGAAATGAAGGCCTCATTGAATGGTAGCAGTCTAATCGAATACTCCAAGAAACAACGAACTATCAACCTTCGCCCTCCGATTAGCGACCCCCTATAAGCGAAATTCAAATCAAACTTTAAACAACTTCTTATTAGGACCTTAACTACATTATAAACAATTACTTTTAGCCATCTATTGTAGCTACCACTCCGAGAACCAAAGCCGCACCCGTCGAAACGTCGAAAAACCGCCGAACGCCTTCTTCATTAATAATAAAATAAAATAACTTTAAATTAGTTCACTTAACGGAAATCCAATCTAATATACATTTCCATTCACTTACCAACCACGAGTCGCCGGAGATGTCGTCGGAGAACAATCGGAAACCAAAACCGACGAACCTAAAGGGATTAGTGGTTAACTTTTATACAGACAGAAATCTCATCCATTTCTCCCTCATGTGTGCACCTACCAGAATGTCATGATGAGCTCGGCCAGAGCTCCCCATCAAACTCCCCGGAAAATGTTGCCGGTCACCGGAAAAAGAAACCCCAACTCAGCCGCCTACAAGATTGGGGGCAAAAACCATTTTTAAAACCCCTCAAAATGAGGCTTCGCTGGGAGTCTCGTCCCCATTCTGCAGTATGCTTCTTCGTAGAGGGCACAGACTAGGCGGCTAGATGGGTGGCCATTCTCGTCAAGCTGTTTGGGGCGACCTCTGGACTTGAGATTAACCATGCCAAATCCGCCTTCATCCCTTTTTTGCATGGTTACCAAGGATGCAGCTAGATGCCGACGGAGCTCCACACTCCAATAGGCATCCTGCCGATCACATACTTGGGTCTCCCTCTCTTTGATCGACATATCGGCTCGCGAGGGTGGACCCCAGTCATCAAGTGTTTGGAGCAGAGGCTTCATGGGTAGAGTTCAAGGCTACTATCACATGGTGGCAGGCTAGTTCCCCGATCGGTTCTCTCGGCGCTTCCGACCTACTACATGCCAGTCTTTTGGATGCCTACCCTAGTTCTCAGGCGTTTGGATTCACTGAGGAGCAGATTCTTTTGGCAAGGGTGCAGCCCCGAGCGGCATGGAGTACATCAAGTAGCATGGCACAGTGTCTGCCAGCCCACTTCTTAGGGCAGTTTAGTCAGCGATACACCAATTGAGCTCTCCTAGCCCGGTGGGTGGGGCGGATCATGGGGCCTGAGGATAGCTCATGGCATGAGGTGTTCTCTACTTGCTATGGCCAGGACTTATCATGGGAGACCAGATCCTCACTTCTGCATGGGGCATCATCTTTTTGGCGGGGTGTGGGAGCTTTGGTTCCACGGATACGCCCATTCATGGTTCCCTCGTTGGGTTCAGAGGTTGGCAGCCTTCTTGGACTCTGGTTTTCAGCTCATCACTCTGGATTAGCGCATTTCAGAGCTTTTGGCATTACATCAGAGGATATCCGGGTGGTTTTGGCTACCACAGTCCTTTTGAGCCCGCAGCCTCTACCTATGTTTTCTTCCTAATAGTTTGGCTATCACAGTCCTTTTTAGCCCGCAGCCTCTACCTACATTTTCTTCCTGACAGTTTAGATTCTCAGGAGCTCCAGGCATATTGCAGATTGATTTGGCGTATGCAGGTACTGCTGAAAATCAAGATTTTTTCTTGACTTACAAGGCAGGACAGGCTTCTCACTAGGTCTACAGAGCGAGATGGGTGCTCCATAGAGACCCATTTTGTGCCCTCTGCAGTGAGGCGGAGGCTTTTTGGCAGCCGCTCCAGGGTTGGAGGATATCGTTGGCAACTTTTTTGGCCAGTACCTAGGCCATTTGGCTCCAGCGTAACTGGGTCATCTTTTGTGGGGAGCGATGTCAAGTGGAGGGTGTTGTACACCACATATGTTTTCTTCTTCGGGAGTGGGGTTTTGGTTAGATCCATGTTCATAAGATTCGACAGAATTTTATGCTGGCTGTCGGGGCCTAACACAACCCTCCTCCTTTATCCGGGCTTGGGACCGGCTATAAAATATATTGTGTTACAAATAATCTGGAGTCCGATTAAAAGAGGGAGAGGGAGGCCAAGGCGGACACTTGGCGAACTAATAGAGCAAGATCTATTGGTGAATAATATATCGAAAGGTTTGGTTACTAATAGAGCGGAATGGCGTCGTATGATCCATGTAGCCGACCCCACCTAGTGGGATAAGGCTTTGTTGTTGTTGTTGTTGTTGTTGCTATACATCTACTTTCTTGTTACTCTCTTATTGAAAGCCCACATCTGCGCATGATGACTTTTCCATATATATATATATATATATACTTGGATGACAACCACTAACCCGGTGGTCATCCTTTTTCTCCTAAAAAAATGAGCCTAATCAACCCGAGGATGATGTACAACTCACAATGCGAATCGGAGCTGTGAAACATCGCACGGCGAATTTCCCACCTTTCTCGCATTCGACACTTACTGCGTCATCCACAGCTTTGCCTAACCCATGTCAAAATGTTCGTCTTGTCACCCTCTTTCCAACGGTACCTCACACATGAAAAAACGGAGGTCGGATGGCGACGCACGGAGCGCCGGAAGTGGGGCGGCCGTCGCCGCTCACCGGACATTGTAGTACTCGGGGATGGAAGGGTGGAATGGAGGAGATGATGGGTTTCTCTCTCCTCTTTTCCACATTTATTCCTTTTCTTTGCTGCTGCTTGCCAAAAGACAAAAATGCCCATCCTTTAAGAAATATTTATACCTTTGTTTTTAGACATCAAGTCATCCCTCGGACCATTCTCTCAACATAGCTCTAGCTGCAGACACTGTTCTCAACATAACAGCGTTCCCTTCTAAATATGCATCCATTGCATTAGAGCCAAATAAACCTCAAGAGAGCTATAGGAGTGGCTTGACGACCTCTTGACATATAGGTTTGTATGTTGTGATACAGGCCACCAGATTTGAATGATCTCCAAAACCATGATGCAGATTGTAGATCAAGCCGTCCATGCTCTTTTTACATGAGAAAAGTGAAATGCACCCAAATATTGACTTCTCAAACAACTTGTTAGATTGTTGGCAATTTCAATGCTTCGTTCATGAATCATCCTATCCACTCGAGAATATTCTAAAATGACAATCCACACTTGACTATTTCATTTAGAAGTTGTCTGGACATTCTTGTTACCTCCCAAAGTTCTTTATTATGTATTGTGTGCACTTTTGTTAACAAGCAATGAAGATTCTCATTTGAGCTATGAAACATGAAAAAGAAGTTCCAAAATTTGAATTTCTGTTTCTTAATTGTGTAAAGATTTCCTGCCTGATTGGCTTATCTGTGTTATTCTTTTTTCATGAATTATTATTCCTTGAATTGCATTTCAGGTTCTCGTAAATTATGCAAGATCATCAAATGAAGCTGAAGAAGTGTCTAATGAAGTGGGTCTAACTTTCTGGCTAATCTTTCAAGTTTTTTACTTATGTTTCTTTCTCATTTTTGTCCCTCCTATTTCAAAGAAATTGTGGAAATATGTTCCTTGATGATTGCTGATTTCTGCGCGTGCTTAAAGCAATATTGTATGATATAAGCAATTAGCAGGGAAACCATCATTGCTCGGGGAGAGGATGAGGGGCAGGGGGAATCGGGTTAGTCAGTCAGTTTGTTGAATCTGAGGTGTTTCTATCCATGCTATATCATCATTCTTTTGTATGTTATTGCCCCAGCATATGCCAACTTACACACGTCAGCATACTGCAGATAATTGAGACCTTACAATTGATAACTTAGTTGAAGAATTTAAATGCTGATCTGGTTCAATCTTTGAATTTCAAATAAATGGAAATGGATGTTTTTAATTATCTATCAAAATAGGCAAAGTGACAGATTTCTGGACAAAGCTTTCTGATTTCCATGCATTGGTTTCTCCATGGCTCAGCGAAGCAAAGGGTGGATTCATGGAACCAGTAACTAAAGGCCCTAGTTTGCATGGCAAGAAATGACAGAAACAAGAAGTAAAATGCTGGGGTAGCCATCAACTTTTAAATGCTGATGAGAAAGAGGTAGGTCTAAGCTTGGGAGTGTTTTAGGGCATTATGCAAATGCAAAGAGACCATGAAGAGGTTGTTAGATCCCTATTTATCTCGTCAGGTAAATGACAAAATGCTTCAGAACTAAACTAAGTATAGTGGACTGTGTTTCTGGAGTGTTGTGAACTGAAGCTACAGGACTAAATTGGAAGATGATTTGAACCTATTGTGGCTAATTGTCACAATCACAAAATAAGTGGACTACATTACTTCTGAATACCAATATCATATGAGCCATAGCATTCACTTTTTTACTTTTAAAAATATTCACCTTCTTAGGGCTTTTGGTTATCCCGTGCAAAAAAATGTGATGACATGAATATCATCCTCAATCTTATGTAGATTGAAATGTCTGGTGGTCAAGCCATTACCTTTGGAGGAGATGTTTCGAAAGAAGAAGATGTGGATTCTATGATTAAAACTGTGAGTAACAAACAACACATCATTTTGCTATTACTGGAATCTTCGGCAGAAAAGAAATAGGCCTATATATCCATGATCTGAGCTCTTGGACATCACTTATTCAATAGCTTGATGTTATAGCTCTGGAATCTTGCAGGCAGTTGATAAATGGGGCACAGTTGACATTTTGATTAATAATGCAGGTGATGGGTGTGACTCTTTATACTTTCATTATTCCATTTTACTAAAAACTTCTGTTGTGATCCAAATTACTGATTTCAGGAATTACTCGTGATACCCTGTTGATGAGGATGAAAAAAGCACAGTGGCAAGAAGTCATTGATCTTAATCTTACTGGTGTCTTCCTTTGTACACAGGTTTTTCATATTTTAATTTCTCTTGGAGTTCTTGAATGTATTTTGGGTACATATTCTTCATGCATTCATCAATTCTTCTGCAGGCTGCTGCCAAGGTCATGATGAAAAAGAGAAAGGTACTACTGTTTCATTTATGATTTATGTTTTTTTAAGTTCTTGAATTTTAGTTGATAGATGTTGACTCTGCTGATTTGAGCATTCTACTTGATAAGCAACAAGAAAAACTGTAATGCATCAGACATTAAAATTGCCATGCATAGAAGTGTAGAAGAAAATATTGTTTTCCATATCTCTATTGATAACAATGCGTCCTCATATATAGAAGACTACATGGAAATATCAGAAATAGAAGTTCACTACAAAAGGAAAGTGGCTGGCTGTTGCACAGGAGTTATTGCTGATATGGAGAAATTGTTGGCCTCAATTATCTCCAACAATTTCTCTTACCAATTCAAATATTTGTTGACCTAAATATTTATTTTCAGAGTCTCTATCTCATTTGGAGAATCTTCAACAATTAAAGAATATAAAATCATTCATGTTGCTCTTCCTAACGACTTAAGCTTTTAGAAAAACTAGTTAGCACATCAAAATTAACATGGTATGAGAGCCAGAGGTCCTGAGTTCAAACTTCAATAAGTTCTTATTAAAAAAATATTTTCCTCAATTGTTGTCCACGTGATGGGCTGGATTAAATAAAAAATTGTCACCAGCCCATACGTGAGGGGGAGTGTTAAAGAATATAAAATCATTAATGTTGCTCTTCCTAACGGCTTAAGCTTTTAGGAAAATTGATTAGCACATCAAATTTAACAACAAGAAACAAACATTCCATGACATGCTACATGATGTTAATGATATGTTTGTAGACAAAAATATCTCTAGTTCGCATGTTTGTTGATGAATAAAAAGAATAAATAATCATTCCATGAATTGCTGCATAATTACATTAAATTTGCCAAGGGAAGTGATCAGGTTAGAGATAATTTTTTAATTTTTGGAAGCGAGTTATCCTTTTTAATTTTTAGTGCCATTTTTATGTTCTTTTGCTCTCTCCGTTATCAGTTAAACTTTCTAAGCAGGGAAAAATTATCAACATTGCATCTGTTGTTGGTCTTGTGGGCAATGTTGGACAAGCTAACTACAGTGCTGCTAAGGCAGGGGTGATCGGCCTTACCAAATCTGTTGCAAAAGAATATGCAAGCAGAAATATAACTGTGAGTATGTCACCAGTCACTTTGTTGCATGTGGCAGTCTTGTACATTTTTCCTAAACAAGTATTTATTTCACAATATGCAGGTTAATGCTGTTGCCCCCGGGTTCATTGCATCTGATATGACCGCCAAACTCGGTGCTGACATTGAGAAAAAAATCTTGGAGACAATCCCACTGGGTATGTTAAATTGCTATAATATAAACAATATTGCTTATGAGTATGAATTGCCATAATCTACAGTCTCTGATTATGAGAGTTTGTTTTGCTGACATAGATCATACGTGTTTTTGTTGCTTTATTTAAATGTATATTCTTTCCCCACCTAGTGGGATAAGGCTTTGTTGTTGTTGTTTGTTGTTGTATTTAAATGTATATTCTTTACTATTGATATGTGGTAAGATGGTTTTAACTATGTACTTGTCAGGGAGGTATGGTCAGCCTGAGGAGGTTGCAGGAGTAGTGGAGTTTCTAGCTCTTCACCCAGCATCAAGTTACATGACTGGCCAGGTAAGAACACTTTTATGTCAACCAGTAGAATATGAAAAAAATACTATTTATTCTACCAGAAGGATGATTAGTGTCCAAGTCTATTCACTTTCCTTCAATTCTCAATGTCTTAGTCAATATCAGCTGACTTTTTTTCCTCTTAATGTGATTCAAGGTTATCACCATTGACGGCGGAATGGTAATGTAGGCATGAGGAGTTCTTTTGATGGCGTAGGCATGAGAAGAGCTTAAGTTTTAATGAGAACCTGGAGTTGGGTGAAAAAAATTGAAGTTAAGCCTCTGAGGGAGTTATTATTTAGCTCTTTGAAATAATGTTGGAATTGTGTGATAAAACATCATGGACTTTTAATGAATTATTTATTTTGGTCCATATAAAGTTTTGGAATTGTGTGATAAAACGTCATGGACTTTTAATGAATTATTTAGCTCTTCTAATGAATTATTTATTTTGGTCCATATAAAGTTTTGGAATTGTGTGATAAAACGTCATGGACTAGCATACATATATTTAGAGGATGACTTTTGCATTTTCTAATTGTGTGATAAAACATCATGGAATTGTGTGATAAAACAATTAGATTTGATTAGTCTAATCATTTTCTAATTTCGATGATGTATGAGTGTTTTAATTAAGCTAATGAATAGCTTGCATGATATTATGTTTAGTTTTTAATGCAACTACCATAATAATATTGGCAAAAGACAATACTGTCATCCATTGTGTTTTCTACTTCATGGATGAGTCATGTTAAAATCGTGAATGAAGAGGATGATTGTGGAAGATTTGTTTTTTTGGACGAATGTTGAGAGGAGCATCAAAATCTTATCTTCCCAAATGGCCTATTAAGAGTGGCATTGGATTTTCACTGGGCAACAGCTTATCCACTGAAATCATGTGATTCTCGTTCTTGGTGTACTAGCACATTTTCCATCTGTCTCGCCCAAAGTTGTCCCGGTCGCAGTATTAATATTGATGTGGTATGAAGGCTTTCCTCAATCTCGGAAGCCATGAAGTCCATATGCTGATGGATTGACTTTCTATGAACAGAGTTCCAGAGGCAAGTGTTTTCTGCTTACTTGGGTTCTATTCCATTTGATTCTTTCCAAGTGTTTTACTGCCTGCTTGCTGATTTTCCTTTCATTTTAAAAGTACTCCATTATAGAATGATATTCCAACATTCTATTAGCCTAATTGACTTCCATATTCCATACTTCTTGTCTTTGTTAGTGCAAGTTTCTTGATTAGTATACAGTTTGAATACAAGATTACAATTCTTTTACCAACCATTTCGCTACTAATTGTTGGAGTGAAAGTAATCAAAGCATAATTGGGCCCTATAGTCAGTTAGAGTGTGCTTACGATACTTGATAAGCCAACTGTTAAGTTTTAGTTGATTAGTCATTGATTTTGTGTGAAATGAGATGCAGCGGATTCTGAAATTGGCAGGTCATTCTTTTGCCAGCCATGATAATTTCTTGAGTTGGACATGGATACCCATCAAACATGTCTTTGTCCTGAGCTGGCTTATTGTTTATCAGAAAGGAAGACATGAGCATGGCTACCCAAATTATGAACTTCTCAGTAAAAAAGCATGGATGAGCTAGATATCATAGTGAGGTGAAAGCTTTTGTGTTGAATATTAACGAGAATGTAAAGTTGAATGCTACCCATCAAACATGTCTTTGTCCCGAGCTGGCTTATTGTTTATCAGAAAGGGAAAACACGAGTATGGCTACCATGGACGAGCTAGATATCAAAGTGAGGTGAAAGTGCTTTCGTGTTGAATATTAATGAGAACTTAAAGTTGAAGGCTACTGCTGCGTAATGTCGTCTATTAGTGCTGGTATGATTTTGCTTTGAGCTAGCTGTCTCAATTTCTGATCAACTTCACCTCTACAAGAATTACTGATCAATTTCATTAGACCATTGTCCACTATGTATATCGAGTTCTGATGTGCATGGATGATATTAGACTACATGGCTGATAATGAGCCAACATATGTGCCATCTCTGTTCTTTTCCTGATCCCCTCCAAAGAGAAACCATATGCTGACCTAGCACATCAACTTTTCACAGAAGCGAATGCTCTTTCTTGTCTGATGTGAGCATAGTCAGAATGTATGATGATGGCTTACAATTCCTCCACTGTTACCTGGTTGAAGGATCTTGGGTTTAGGTAATCCAAGTTCGTAGTTAAATAAGTTGTTCATAAATAGTTTGTTTATCTCTCAGGCACACCTTTTTATATGTCTTCATCACTTCTGGGAGATATTAAACTAAGAGTGCATTGAGATATCTTTATACAAGTTGGTGCTAAGGTTAGCAAGATGAGATGTGCAAGAAAGATGACGTCAAGGATGAAAGTTTCCCAAGTCCCAAAGATATAAAAGAAATATTCTCTCATAGAAAAGAGCAGATTTGCTAAAGTATTTTGAGAACTGCGGTGATTTTTTTTACTCATATTCTATGTTATTGGCAAGAATTTCTGATTGAACTTTGACACTTTACAGAAACGATGAGTGATCCTAGTTTATAGTCGATATGGATGATACAAATGCCTTAACAATATAGGGGAAGTGATGTGTATTTAGTTATTTATATGTTATTAGTTATACACAGTCAATCTCATTATAGGCAATAGAAATAGGTACTGCACATGTCAGGACTGTTTTTTCAGCTTACAAGATTGCAGAGGAAACAAGCAAGCCAGTTTTTTTTTCTTTTCTATTATATCATGTCATATTGATCCTAGGTGCTTTCTTCGTCTCCATTTATTACGTTAGTGTTTGGTTAAATACTTAACTATAAGATGCTTTGTAGCAATGTTGGATTCTGAGTAAAATTCCCTCTCGGTGAAAATCCTTTAGTGAACTTTAGCTCTTTACAGAAGCGACTAGTGATATTTTAGGCTATAGTTGAGATGGTTGGAATGGATGCGTTAAACAATAACAAGAAAGTGATATGTAAGTTGTTTATATGATATCGGGGACATGCTGATAGTCATTTAAATAACGGCAATAGACATTCGTACTGGGCATGCTAGGACTACATTTTTTTCAGCTTACATTATTAGAGGAAACATGCAAACTAAGTTTTTTTTCTCATCATTATATAATATTGATTCATGTTAGTAGCTGTGGCACATATCCTATAATAGTTTTTATGTCATGTTGATCCCCCTAGATTCTTAAAAAAAAATGTTGATGCCCTTAGATTACTTTTTGAACCAGATTTTATGTTCAATTGTTATATTCTGCTTTGACTTTTTGTCTTATTGAACTTTATGATTTACTTCCTTTCTTCTTTATTTTATGAGCATGTGATTCTATTAGATGATTAATTAAATGTCAATTTGTATTATGAAGGACAATCTCGCTAAAAAACTGTTACACATTTTCATCACATGGGACTCTTCAACTTTCAGTCATTCTATGACTTGTAATTTTGTGCCATCATAATACATCCTAGTCACATTGAAGTAAATGTTTGGATATGTTATATTGTTGTCCTGTTCCCTGATCGTATTAGTTGTTTAAATCTAGATTTCCAGAAACGTTTTTCCTATTACTATAAATATGTTTTTCCTCGTGCTTTCTAATTATTCAAATGATGTTTCTCAGGGTTGTGGTGCAGACTTCCTGAAACGTGTTTCAGCAGAAGAAATGGTGTACCCTATACAGGCGAGGCATCTCATTTGACTATTGCATGACCACATTTCCTTTTTTAATGAAAATTTTGCATGATCATATGTGTGTTATTTCTGTTGGTTCTAAGTATTAAGACACATGTGATCCTGTTTCTTACCTTTCCAAATATTTAGTTTTTCTATTTTGTCGTTGAACCAAGAAATCTCCTCGTTTGACATAAATATAAGTGTATAACACACTTCTATGCCCGTTGGATGGGGTGTTTAAGAAAACAACAAAGGAAAATGATGATAAATGCTGCAAATATAAACAAATAGATGGTCATGGAAATGTCAAATAAGATATATAATTAATGGCAAAGGTGCAAGGATCTTAAATACGTGCAAGGATCTTAAATACAAGTAAAACCAATAACTTGGCCATTTGAGATGATTAAATCTTCAAGAAAAAAATGGTTTGTATGAGCGGATCAAACTTCATTGACACATTTAATGAACAAACTTTTCAAAGACCCCGCTCCCCGTGTCTTCAAAAAAAAAAAGAAGGGTTAGTTACTTAACTATACCAAAACTTTTCCGTAACCAACCCACAATTATTAACTAACACAAAGTGGTATCATATCTTATAGACAAAATTAATCATCTAAAAAATTTGAAGAAAATCAGTTATTAAATGAATGTTTTCCAAGTTTTTTTAGGCAAAGAAGATGACAGATTGTGTTTCTCATCCATTTCATTAATCTTTTGAATCTTTAACATATGTATATGATAGAGTCCCTCTATCAACAGAAGTATCCCACTTCTCCCACCACTAGCATCAAACCACCTTCTCACATAGTGAATGCCCACTACCCCACATTCTGCCTAGTAAATGTCCACTAACTGCCAGCACACTACCAACACATGTCCTCTTTAGTTGCAGCACTACTAGTTAGTTTATTTCTTTATTCCTATAAATATATGTTTAGTATTTGTTTAAGGGTATGCTTTGTTGTTAGACCTTGTATTCCTGGAGGTTTGTCCACTCCATACGGACAGTTATCTTTTAATTCCATATTGTGTTGTTTTCATTTATGTTCTGAAAGTTGGTGTCTTATCAGTATATCTTCACGATTCTGAAATAAGGCCTCTCGCAATTGCACTCTATTTTCAATTTATAATCACTCGTGAAATGTAAGCCATTTCTCCATCTCCATGAGACCCATAGCAGGCAGATGCCATGGATTGATGCAATCCGTCATTTGTTAGAAACATGTGTAGGCACCCTTGCTGGTTCATCACCTCTGAACAACCTCAAAAAGCATGTTTCCAATGCCCGTATTTGACACAGTAGTCTGCATAACAGTCCACACATCTTGCCTTCGTGCAACAAAAATTAAGTGATTTGAATCCTGACAAAGAACATAAAACGATTTGCCTGGTATTTGGAATTTCTATTGTGTAAGAAATGTCTTTTAGATCTGCTTCCAATTTAATCGAATATCTCCTAAGAGGCAGCCTTGTTGGACGTCTTTCTTTTTATCATGTTGGGATAAAGAGATAAGGTCTTTTTAAACAAAACTTTTTCTGTTTTCTGTTGGGATAAAGAGATAAGGTGCATACATAATACTAGGCTCAAACTATGAGCTTGAATGCCAGCGAATCAACACTGCAGAAAGGTGTATGTTACAAGTATTTGGAAGAGTTGTTTCCATCTTTTTATTACTGGAACATTGTTCATTTCTGTTTTCAATGAGTACTGGGATATTGTGGCTTACGAATGGACTGTATAAATTGCTTTGTTAGCCATTTTCTTCGGCCAACATATAGTCCAATTTAGTTCCTATTTCAACAACTGGGAACAACTGGGAAGCAACATGACACAGAAAATGTTAGGAGGGGACTAAAAGTTGAAGAAAGAAAGGATCCTGGGTATAGTTGGGTTCAGATTGCAGAAGAGCCAGTTTGCCACTATGCTATTTCGTAAAAGGCAAACAAGTTTCTAACAAGGAAATTGGAACTTATTGCTGATGGACTCAAGCGAGAAACAGCCCAAGCTTCTGATGGTGTGAAGAGTAGCAAGGTAATGTTCTCTTCATGAATAGTGATTCAACTATCCTCAAAAATGTAATGAAAAAGAAGAATGACTCGACTGAAAAGGAAATCTCAGGATATAGCAAAGAAAGCATTGCATTTGACATGTAGCTCTCAATCCTGTGATTTCATTTTTGGGGATTTATTTTCTTCTGATTTTGAACTTCGCCTATGTTTTATAGCCGGTCCCAAGCCCGGATAAAGGAGGAGGGTTGTGTTAGGCCCCGACAGCCAGTGTAAAACCCTGTCGAATCTCATGAACATGGATCATACGACGCTCGAATCTCATGAACATGGATCAACGAAGCGTCGTATGATCCATGTAGCCGACCCCACCTAGTGGGATAAGGCTTTGTTGTTGTTGTTGTTAGTTCCTATTTCAATTACAAGGAAGCTTAGAGGCTTAATACAAGAATAAAAAATTAGAAATTAATGTGTCTCACTTAAAACTTAAACTCTTGATCTCTACAAGAGACAAGGTCTCTGTCTCATTTGGTTGGCATTTGTATTGTCTTTTAACTGAACCATATAGATAACTCTTACCAGATTATTTGCGTCTATGGCATTTGTCCTGAGTGGCTTTCTCAACGTGCGGAATCAAGCCGAAAAAAATACAACGTAGCCATTATGTGTTATAGGATATTTCCAAATGACAAATTGGAAATTTGTGATTCTATAGCCCATTTGTGGTGTACTTTATGTCTGCATTTCAGGAGAGTTTTTTTCTCAAAGCAACAATAACCTTTTTTCATAACTGGTGTTTGTAAAATGTTCACCGTTCGTCCCCCCAAAAAGATGTTTTTCATGGTTTTTAAATAAAACATGTTCTCTTCTGAAAGTTTATTTTTAATTTTTTTATGGAATTAGCACGAAATCTGCTTATCCGAAAAGCAGCCACATTTACTTTTTATGAAAGGATTCCTTCATTTTAAAAATAATCTCTTTTGTTTAGTATTTACTAATGATAGATCTTTTGCTATCATTGAATACTCTTGTATTGATATTATATTATTGTATGCACTATATCTAATGTCATCAATTTATAAATATAAACAATTACCAAACACCATCGTCATTGGTAACACTTTGCACAATCACAGATGATGTATTTTCTTTTCCGCTGCATGTTTTCGTGCACAACAATAAGCAAGCATCTTTCCATTAAACTCTATCTCATCATTGCCCATGCATCTTATGCAGGACTTTTGAATATCTGAAAAAAAGAAGCTAATATTCACGTGTTCTTAAGTATCAAGGGCACATATACAAGATTTCTAGGATTATCCAAATCAAATGCTGATAAATCTGATAATTCCTTGTGATTGACTTTTTTGGTGCTCGAATGCTTGTTTGCATTAAATGTGCACTTTTCCTCTTGTAGGAAAAACAAGTTGCCTTTAGTTTACCACTTTCAATCCATGTTTATTTGTGGCCTGTTACAATTTCAGGTTATCATTCTCTATCAAAATTCTTTTTGTTAATATTTTGCAGGTTGAGAAAATCATCTGTCAATTGTTCGAGGAGGCTACAGGTATACAAGGACTTCTCCTTGTTTGAGATTTTTAAGCTTAGTTGCACAGGGAAAAAAACTAAAAAAAATGTCTTAATATTATGGAATTTCAAATGGTGACTTTAAGGATTAACTGAACATTTTCTTTTATGACAGCTAAAAATTGTAATTATTGAACCTATAACCTTTTTCCTCACTTTTTTTTGTTCTTCCTTTTCTAGATGAATTTACCTATTGTCTATTTGAGTTTCACAAGGATATTAAACAGCTAAAAAGGGTAAATATTGAACCTATAACATTTTTCCTCACCTGTTTTTTTTTTGTTCTTCACTTTCTTGATTAATTTACCTATTGTCTGTTTGAGATTCACAAGGATATTAATGCGTTGATTGATCATAAACTGATAATTGCCCCAATATCTCAAGTCATTTTTTTTCTCCTATTTTTTGCCGAATTACTTGCATTGAAAATATGTTTTGCCTTTCTTTTGCGAAGCTTTTATTGTATTTGCTATTAGAAAATATGCTGTAATTTCAAACTGTTGAGACATTGAGATAGCATATGGGCGCTATGTTTCAGAGAATTGGGGATTGTTCGGCTCGAGTCGCATACTATTCGTACACTCATTCTTTCTGTATTGTGCTCGGCATAACACGAGCACTTGCCTTCTGGTCTACCACTAAACTTAAGAAAGTGATTCCACTTTTTAGTTCGGCGGATTTATGAGAAAATACAAGTGCATTGAGGCAACGATGATAATAATTTGACGCATGACAAACTTAAGCGTATTATATTTGATTAGTCTAATCATTTTCTAATTTCGATGATGTATTATTGTTTTATTTCAGTTTAGCACACTGTATGCCACTAAATTCGTCATTTTTGGTAAGCTTTCTTCTATATTTCTATCGCAAGATGCAAGCAGGTATATAATCAGGACAAGAGCAGTAACGGGTTAAAGCTTCACTTGCGCCCGTAAAGTCAAATTGTTTTTTTTTTCTGAAAGGTCATCGACCATTTAATTTTTTTAGTTGATTAATTAAACATTGAAGATGGAGTCGTCCATTTTTAATTCATTCAAGAGATGTTGCTATGAGAGAAAGAAACTATGATGCGGAGATAAAAAAAAAAGCAATAATCAAAATGCTGTTTGGCAACTTAATTTTTGTTGTGAAGGGGTTCTACTATCACCAACTAAGATCAACGGCCTACTGAATATAAGGTGGTTAATTTTTGAGGAGCTTTAGATAAAACTTGAACGAATCGCACGTCATACATTGATTGGTGTGGACCTATAAACCCTAATTGTATAAAGCACGATTGTCTCCGGGAATCAATTTGTGGATGGAACAAATTAAAGTTTCGACAACTGGTAGTAGCAAAATTGACCAGTGCGTGTTTGTTCTTAAAGACGACCTGGAAATTTATGTTTTTAATTACATCCAATTTGGTGTTTATAATCGACTAAGCACATCAAGAAAATCATAGTGCATGTGATTCAGATAAAATCATAGTGCATGTGATTCAGATTCCGCGACGGGGACGCCGATAGCTCAATGCATAGATATATATTGAAAAGATAGAAATAATGATTAAAATTATAAATATAACGAGTAAAATTCGTATGTATTGAAAGAAAAGAAATCGACCTAAAATGACATTTCATCAGTTAAAGAAAATTATCATTTATTTAACTAATTAGATATTTTTACTGAAATGACCATGAACCATCAAATAATATGTTATCAATCATATAATAATTTATTTCTTTAAATATTATCAAAGTAAATTAATTTATTAGACGAATATCTAGCAAATCTAAAGTGTGTTGAGTGATATATATTATTTATAAACTTTCAATAATAAATATTTGGAATTACCAAGCACCACAAAGATATAGTATAATATTATGTATTTAAATAATGAAGTATAACTTTTTTTGGAAGAATAATCATTGAGTCCAATAAAAAAATGATGACAAGGTAGGACTAACAAAATGCAATCTATTAATTATTATGTAATAGCGACAAATGGAGGTTACTATTTTTCATCTAAATTTAAAGTAATAACAACTTTTCAAAGATAACTAATAAATTTGAACTAATCACACCATTTTTTTTTATGAAAGGAGAGAATGAGGATGATATGCACATATTTATTGATAGAACAAAATTACATCAAAATGTTGAAATAATAATTGTCACACTCTTGCCTAGTCTTGCATCAAGCATCTAGATATAGATATGATATTTTTAACATAACATCTCTAAAAATGCATCCATTTCATTAGCACCATATGGATAATAGAAAAGCCGTATCATTAACATCCTTGTCACGTGGTCGTCTTGAAGATGTTATGAGCATTATAACTTTGATTAAATATTTCATTTAGAATAGTCAACAATTGAGACGCATCAACAATTAAAATGAATCGAATAAATAGAAAATAAAGAGGAGAGCCATAAGATGTGAAAGTCTAAGAGTTATTACATGGTTTCAATTAACTAACTTGTCTAGATACATTGAAGAAGATAATTCTCGCATGAGTTTTACAGTTCAAGTGGGTAAGAATAATTCTTCAATTAGAATAAATTGATAAATTAATATCATGAAGGGTGAGCAAGAGGTTTATAACAATATTTGATGAGCATAATTGATAAACATGTGATTAATAAGCTATATCATAAATTGACAATATCAAGGATATGATAAATCAATAATAAGCAATGATATAGCAATTATATAGACATGTTTGGTAATAATGATTCAGTAGTCATGTTCGATAATAATGAATTGATATCCATGTTCGATAATAATAATTTGGTAATTATTCAATGACAATAATTCAATGATCTTATTTAGTAATTATGATATTTAACAATATATGTGATTTCGATGATGACTTTGCAATCCCTCATCTTTTTATTAGTGGATGGATCCTTTATTTAATCATGGGTACATTGTGAAAATAATACAACATTGTGTCGATGGTTAGTGGGTGATCAAGCCACGACAAAGTGCCCTCTATAAGGAAAAGGTACAACACATTCATTGAGCGAGACCCTTATCAATGAATAATGATGATAATGCACTTGGCTTAATATGACGTTCCAATCTTTATCTTTTATGTTCTTAACTCTTTGATCATCTTTACAATATAGCAATGTGTGTCCATTTAGCACTCAATGTTCGATGTGTAAGATTAACGGACGATGCATCGGATTATTGTCTATACGACTAAGCCTAAGTTTAATGAGCAATTAATCATAAGTATCATACAATCGAAAAATCAAATGGAGGATAATCAATGTCGAAATCTGGGTCGAACTAAATCAAAACTAGGGTCGATTTCCAACATTTATATGACAATAGATGGATCAATTGAACTAAGCCGGAGGCAACTTGAATTGAATTTCAAGAAATGTATTGATTTTGGAACTTTTCAGCTAAACTAATTTTTAGAACTTTTCTAAGAGAGAAAGTGCATATATAAATGGTCGGTTTCCTATCTAAGGTTCATGCAAATTTTCTTAAAGAAAATATGAAGTCAATATTACCTAAACCACAGCAAAGAGAAATATTTCAGCAATACAACCTTTCTTGTACTAATAGGCAATGAACATATTTATTCTGAGACAGCTTAAGCATGATGCACAGTCTTACTACAACCTACATTACTACTGAGGATGTACGGAACATAACATATTTTTATTCTAGCATTTGATCATAATACTTGCTGCATTATATACTAACTATATGATGGGCAAAGAGATCATATATATGAGAATTGGAAGAGTCTTCATACAAAATATGAAGAGGGCCATAAGGGGAGCTTTCTTCCAAAAAATTATCGCATTGCGACTACTGAGCATAGCCAGCCAAAAAATGAGTCGCAAAGCATAGCTTTGTGGTTGATATGGTTATGTGAGAATTCTACAAAAAAAAAGGATGTCTTGAATGATAGCGTGAATCCTCCTATGCACACTTTGTTTTTTGTTGATCATGGTTGCATCATATATTTAAAGTTAACAAATTAAACAAAAAATGACAAGATCCTTAACATTCTAATGTAATGTAGGATAGAAAAAGAAGAATAATTCTTGATTAACACATAACACACTAGGAAAAACATCACAACAAGCATGCAATAAAAGATGCAACCATATGGACATGTTAGTCAATTCTTTGTGGCCTAACATGATATTTTAATCTTCATGTAACACATCAAACAACCAACATGTAACCTAATAAAATGTTATGACATGATTTGAGAGCATGATATGAAGATTCTCAGTTCATATTCTTTGGTAAATGAGCGAATCATTTTTGTGGTTGATAAGATCTAAACTAGTTTAATTCAAGATGAAGAGTTATTCATTGTGATTCCAGTTTATTGTTTTAACCACTTGGACTATAAAGCACATGAGAGAATTGTCTCTCATGTGGTTGATTCCCACAGGTAAGGTTGTCGTGATCCAGATCTAGATTCTAAGATATTATGATTTTACGTTCTTATCGACTCTTACCGATCTCCATTTTATCTTTAGAATCTTATGTTAATATCTTAATACATTCTTAAGTTTAGTCACACAATCTTACGATCTCATATAATTAATATAATTCTTGAAATATTGATTTAAAACATATTTATGGTAATAAGAATTATTATATGGAGTTTAATATATTTTTCTTCATTTTTAATATGTTTTGATATAAGTGAGGTAAGAATTGAAAAAGATAGAGGGGCATCTTATTCTTTTCATGAGAAGCATTCGGTTCGGGCGACGCCTTCATTTCGTTGTGAGGAGGCACCCCTTCTCCCGAACTTAGGAGGCTATTTTGCCGAGCGGAAGTGCGATGTGTCTGGAAACTTAAAATGACTTAGTGGTGGTATAATTTAAGATTTCAATGCGAAAAACTTATCAAAAACATATTTATTAGGTTTAAATTATACCTTTTTTTATTAATAAGTACGATCTTATAATTCTTGATCTGATCTTACGATCCCCCTTCAATTCATGTAAGATTTCAATCTTAACAACCTTGTCTACAGGCTAAGTAGTGTACTCACGATGATAAAGCACATGGACCTTGGTTAATCGACCAGATGTGACGATAAATATTAACAAGTTTGGCATCACTAGATTGCTGTGAATATTTCTTATCAAGTCTGGACCATATCTCCTTGGCATTCTTTTTGTATAGTAGGTTGACAGATATTCGTTGCTTAATGCTATTCATCAACTAATTCATATCAAGGTAATTGTCTTGTTCCCACTTCTCAAATCCTTCATCAGTGCGTTTCAAAATAGCCGTTTGAAAAGCTTGGGACCAAAGTGTATAATTCGGAGTACCATTGAGTCATATGGTGGTACCTTGAACAACATGAGAAGAGGGGGTAGGAGACTTGGTTTCAGCAGCAGAAAGAATGCTAGAAGAAATGAGAAAAGAATTCATTGGGATAAAGAAAAATATAAGAAACTACTACAAGCCAAAGCTACACTCCTTATGGAGTGCAGGATGCTTCAAAGCCATAGGAAGTCCTCAAGGACTTAGTGTATCATATAAATGTGATAGCAAAGCTGCTGAGATGCCCCTATGGGGCAGAGTGTTGTTGGAAAGTAAAGGGTAGATAAGAGGAACAAAGAAGAGAAATGACGAAGGTACAGAACCACAATCTAGGATCGCTACTCTGATACCATGTAGAAGAAAATATTATTTTCCATATCTCTATTGATAACAACGTGACATTCCATGACATGCTACATGGTGTTAATGATATGTTTGTAGACAAAAATATCACTAGTTTGCATGTTGCTTGATGAATAAAAAGAATAAATAAACATTTCATGAATTGTTGCATAATTACATTTAATTTGCCAAGGGAAGTAATCGAGTTAGAGATAATTTTTTTAATTTTTGGAAGCGAGTCATCCTTTTTAATTTTTAGTGCCATTTTTGTGTTCTTTTGTTCTTTCCATTATCAGTTAAACTTTCTAAGTAGGGAAAAAATATCAACATTGCATCTGTTGTTGGTCTTGTGGGCAATGTTGGAAAAGCTAACTACAGTGTTGCTAAGGCAGGGTTGATCGGCCTTACCAAATCTATTGCAAAAGAAATGCAAGCATAAATATAACTGTGAGTATGTCACCAATCACTTTGTTGCATGCAGCAGTCTTGTAAACAAGTATTTATTTCACAATATGCAGGTTAATGTTGTTGCCCCAGGGTTCATTGCAAACCAAATGATTCCTAATTGGTTTTTCAACCAACTTAAGGTACGCAGAGGATCCCTATATCGGCTCTCTTCGGTATAGACCTCAGGATTCTTGTCCTTTATATGAAATTTAATTTGGTATAATTTATGAATCAAATTAATTGATTATGATATCCAAAAAAGTGGCCGAAACATCATGTCAGGACACAATTTCCTGACGGTAGCATAATCCAACTCGAGTTTTGTACTACTCGGCCCGAGTTCACCAGAACTCGGCTCGAGTTCCCATCGACGCGGCTCGGGCTCTGTAACCCGAGGTCAAGTCATGATAGAATTGGACAACCCTGCCAGGATTATCCCTACATTCGACCCGGGCGTAACTAATAGAGAATCGAAGACAGAACTGGGCTAATCCAACGTAATTTCAAGTCATACTCAGTCCGAGTTCCACCCAGTCGAGGCAGATCGGATGTCACCAAAACACGACTCAGGTTCCAAATGAAGGGGGCCGAGTTTTGAGACATAGTTGTTTTATTACGTATTGACATATAGTTTATTGGATATATATGATTGCTAATCATTACTGATCATTTGATTAACATCTCTAATTTTAGTATGATCATACTTGATCAGATTGTCATTATATTAATTAATATTGTTATTACACTCAATCATGATATTAATTATGGTATTGATATATTAACCTTATTATTGATTGATCATTATCAAATTATTATCGTATCCGATTGTTTATCATCATATCCGACCATATCGCTGGTTAATATATTGATTTCTTATTGTAACCTAAGATATATTGTTAAAGATAGACATCTTAGGCAATTAAGATAAAAGTTAAATGTTGGGCACATGTCTATCGATTTCCACTGGAACTGATTGGGCCTTCGGACTAATTGCGGGTGTTGGGTCAAAGTTTTAATGCCCTATATAATTATATTTTGATGATACAATCCTCGAAAGATCAAAGTTATAAGTACTGAACTTTGGCTGAATTTTTATCTATGATCTCAATAGTTTTGGATGAATATTGAACATCAAAATTGAAGAGAATTTTGTTAGCTTTCCATAGACTCCAAGATCATCAAATTTGGATAATTGTGCAAAAAGTTATGATCAAAATAGTGCAAGTCGGTCAACCTATCGGTCGATAGAAAGAAGGTCGGTCAACAACACTAGTCGACCAAATGGAGATGCCAGTCGACCGATCCAGAACCGATTGACGCCGAGACAATACCAATTGACATACCGATCGATAGTACAGTCGACCGACCAAGTGCTGAAGCTACAGAAAGGAGCGCAACGGTCATATAGACCAGTCGACCAGTCCATTTATGCGGTCGACCGATCAGCTATAGCAAATGAAGAAAATGAGCCAACGGTCGTATAGACTGATCGACCCGCCCATGAATGCGGTCGACCGATCCATTGCTGAAATGAATAGTAACGATCAAATTTTAAGGAGAATTTTGTGTAACAATTCCTGGACGAATTTCTCACATACTAGAGCCTATAAAAGGAGTGTCAAAGCCAGAAGCAAAGGTATCCATCCAAGCATTGAAGCAATACTTCAAGAAATCAAAAGATCTTTTTTTTGAAGTTATCATTTTAGTTGTGCTCTTCTTTCTCTCTTCCACCCT
Source organism: Pontederia crassipes (assembly GCA_030549335.1). Lineage (NCBI taxonomy): Eukaryota > Viridiplantae > Streptophyta > Magnoliopsida > Commelinales > Pontederiaceae > Pontederia > Pontederia crassipes. The sequence goes on along the minus strand of CM060192.1, from coordinate 47,118,483 downwards.
TGTGAGCCTAGCATTGTAACGAGAGAAACATTTTATTTAGAAAAATAGAGAGAGCTCTTGTGTAAAAGAGGTTCAAATCTTATCTCTTGAGCGAGAGAAAAAATTAGCTTCCTAGGATGAGACGTTGCATTGCCTCTCGAAGCGGAGAAAAGGTGGTTGTAGGACTTGCTTCCTTGCCCCGTTTGGAACAAAAGAAGTACTAGTGGAATCTCCGACGATCTCGAGGTCGAAAAGTCAGAGAGGCAACGTAGGCCAGGTGTGACCGAACCTCGTCAACAACCACTCATGTTCATTGTGTTTGATTTCTCTCACTTTCTCTCCCTCTAATATTGTGTCTATAATATGAATTACAAAGATTTTAAGAATCGGTTTTGTGCTTCCGCGACGATCTTCGTGAAATCGATATTTTTTATTAAACACCAATTCACCCCCTCCTCTTGGTGCCCTTTGGGATCCTACAATTGGTATCAGAGCGAGTTGCTCTTGTTTTAAGATCAAATTATTTTAAGGATTTATCATTTTTTAAGATTTGATCGCATTGTTTTAAGATTTAACAATATTTAGAGTCATGGCATCAAGCGGATTTGTTTTTGCCGAAGGACAATCAATTAGTCGTCATCCCCTTTTAAATGTATCAAATTTTACATATTGAAAAATTTGAATTCAAGCCTACATATATTCTATTGATATAAACATGTGGGATATTGTTGACAAAGACTATTATTTACATGAAAAATTACATTCCGAACATGACGAAAGATAGTAAATTTTTTCGAAATTGGATTGGAAAATAAAGAATATTTTTTATTATTCTTTGGATTCAACGGATTTTAACAGATTTCAAATTGTGAAAGTGCAACTGAGATTTGGAATAAACTCATCACTACTTATGAAAAAATTGATAAAGTTAAAGAATCTAAATTGAATATTCTAAATCATCAATATGATTATTTCGAAATGTATGATAATGAATTTATAAATGATATGGTTGTTCATTTTAATGACATTGTGAATGGTTTAGCCTCTTTGGGCGAGCCTAGAATTAATCTCCAAAATGTGAAAAAGATTCTCAGGTCTCTCTCCTCCCATTGGCATACAAAAAGGACGGTGATCGAAGAAAAAGATTTGAACAAATTAAATTTTGACGATCTAATTGGTTCACTTCTAACCTATGAGATCTCAATCCAAGAAGAAGAAGAAAAATTCTCCAAGAAGAAAACATTGACATTAAAAGCAAATGCAAAAGAAGAATACTCGAGTGAAGAAAAAGTGGACGAAAAGAGACTCGCCCGCTACACAAAAAAAACTCGATAAGTATCTCAAATTGGTGAAAAAGAAAGAAAAGAATGTGAAGCCTACTCGAAGATCATACAAAAATCATAAAGAAGAGACATCTCATAAAAGAAAAAAGAAAAGGCATGAAGAGTCAAGTGAAGATGAATCAAATGAATTATCAAATTCGTCTAGTGAGGATGCATATCTATGCTTAATGACACACAATGATGAGGTATCATCCAACTCTTCTTATTGCTCTAGTGCTAATAGTGATAATGATGATGATGATAATATCAATTTTGACGTGAATAAGGAATTTTCTTTCTTAATTGAAAAATATCTTACTCTTAAAAAGAAGAATAAAAAATTGATGGATGACATTTATATTATAAAAGATGACCTTGATATTTTGAAAAAGAAAAGAGATGTCTGTCTAATTCATAATGAAACTTTGATGAATGATCTTCATATTATGAAAAATGAACTTGAAAAGTTAAAAGTGGAAAATGATACATATTTTATGGAAAATAAAAATCTCAAAAATGAAATTGAAACTTTTGAAATTAAACATGCATATGAAATTGTAAAACTAACATGCTCTTTAGAAAAGGTAAAACAAGAAAATACTTTTTCCAAAAGTACACGAAATAATGAAAAGATTGTTTCTCAAATGACAAAAAACAATCTTAAAAATCATCTTAGAAATAAAAACTCTTATTGGAAATCTAACATTCTTACGATAGAAAATCACATATTACTTTTTTTACATGCGAACTTTATGACCATTATGCTTATCAATGCAAAGTTAGAAAAATAATATCAAAATGACATGATTTGGATTCCGAAAGGAACAACATCTAACAAAATAGGACCCAAAGAAATTTGGGTACCAAAAGTTACATAATCATTTTTGCAGGTGTGCTTCACATACAAAGGACAAGTGGAATTAAAAATATGAAGGCACAAATGTTATGATAAAAGTATCATTGGTTGTATTCTTATATTTTATGGTTCTTAAGTGATTAGGCATATTCTTTTAATTTCATTCAAAAAATTAGTCATAACGATATGAGGAGCATGTTAAAACTTCAAAACTTTATTTTGACATATCATGGATATCATTATTGTATCAAAATTTTATGCCATATTTTGATTCATAAATATATTTTTGGACTTCATCAAATCTTCCCCGTTTTATCATTATAAAATAGTCATAAATTTAAAGGGAGTTATATTATAAAATATTTATGATGCAATACTCTACATGTCTATTATATGATAAAAAGTTGAAAGAATAAATTTTCTAAATGATTAAGGGGGACTTACATATGGTTTCTTATAGAAATTATTCTTTTTGATAAAATAAAAAGGGGAGAAGTATAGAAGAATTATGATCTAAATATTACTTTATATGAAGAGTACCTTACAATTAATATTTATGTGAATATCTACCATTGTAAGGAAAGCTATGTGCTATACAAGAACTTTACAACTTTTTCGTGACTTATATTTTTTTCATATTTATTGGTTTGTCTTACCTCTTGAGCGAGAGAAAATATTAGATTTCTAGGAGGAGATGTTGTCTTGTCTTTCGAAGTGGAGAAAAAGTGGTTGTAGGGCTTTCTTCCTTACCCCATTTGGAACAAAAGAAGTGCTAGTGGAATCTCCGGTGGTCTCGAGGTCGAGAAGTCGAAACGATGACGTAGGCTAAGGTGTGGCCGAACCTCGTCAACAACCATCCGTGTTCATTGTGTTTGATTTATCTCACTCTCTCTCCCTCTAATATTGTGTTTATAATATGAATTGCAAAGGTTTTAAAAATCGGTTTTGTGCTTCCGTGATAATCTTCGTAAAATTGATATTTTCGATTAAACACCAATTCACCTCCCCCCTCTTGGTGCCCTTTGTGATCCTACAACGAGTACGGGGGAGTTGAGCATTCGGATTAATTGTGCCTTCGGACTAACGAGGCATTCGGGCTAATTGCGCTTTCGAGCTGATTATGCCTTTGTGTTGATGGACCTTCGGGGCGATGGATAATTGAATGGAGAAAATAGTAGAAAAACTATGGGTGGCCTAGATGTGGTCCTTCGTCTCTCGTCATATCCGAACTTATTGATTGACATGAAGTGACATGATGTCCCGTAATAATAGAGAGTCGTCATATTGCATCCGAAAGGGTTGATTGTGACTTCAAAGATTGAATTAATAATCTACTTGAGTCGATAATTGAATTATACTTTAGTAGCTAGTGGACAATTGATTTTGCCCTAATGGTTTATAGATAACTTATTCGCCTTCGTGGCTAATGGATAACTGATTCACCCTCGTGACTGATGGATAATCGAATTGCACCTTCATGACTATGGATAAGAAATTGCGACCTTTGTGCCTAATGGATAAATTGAGAAATTGTTAATATAATTGAATTGGCAATTGTTATCGTGGTCTTCACCGATCTTTGGCCAATGAATAATTGAAATTATGGTCTTCATTGATATTTGACCAATTGATGATTGATCGAAGATAATTGATATTGAATTGAATTGGGACATTATTGATTATAGATAACTAAAGTGGATAGATATCAGTAATTGATGATATGATCTACTGTCATGATTGATCAATTGACTATTCTTATCATTATTTAATAATTTTTCAGATCAATCATAGATTGTTTATAAATAATTGTTTATTGATATAATTGATACTGACGTTGATATTAATTCATAGTTCATATTGATAATTGTTATGAGTAATCATACGTATTGAGTTATTTCATTGAGTTGTGCCTCTGTACTTGAATTCATACAGGTGATGATGATGGATATGCATGTTGGATAAAGACATTGATAAAGTCTCCTATTGAATAATTATAAGCTCTATGTTCTTAGATTAATATATAAGAACTCCCGCATGTTATAGAGATTATTGTATTTTAGTTTTTCACTAATATAAATTAATATAAATTATAATCTTGTGAACATACAAGGAATTTCGAGACCTTACAAATTTTTTTTTGGCTAACACGATGACTTTAAAATGGATTTCCAAGTTATTAGCATTGGTCGACTTCGAGACATTAACAAGTTCAACCAACCTTCATCGATTACAAGTGCATTTAATATGATCAGGACAGTGAAAGTGAACGAATGCAATCCAATTACGTACTTCTTGAAGAAAATAAAATAAGGCAATGAACATTTGGGGTTATTTTTTTTTTCTTTTTCAGTCGAGCATTCTTGAATTTTTAGGACTACGAGTACTAAATTAATTTAATATTATAAATGATGACTACAAAAGTCCAACTCTTATTAGCACCGGTGGACTAACTTTACCAACTAATTGCTCCAATCAAGTTTGATTTACATGAATATTTATTTACTATTTGATTCATTATTTTTCAATTATGATTAAGTTAAATAGTATATATATTACAAATACACTATTTAATTAGTAAAATAAATTAATAATTATTATTTTATTAATCTAATGATGAAATGTAATGTCCTTCGTTCTGGATCGAATACTCTACATACTTTCGTGGAGAAAAGGACATAAATAAATTATCCCACCGTTTCTCTTCTTAGAATGGAGGGCAACCCAATTCACCAAGGATTCGTCGTATGGTTGGGATTGGATGTTGTAGGGCCTTTGACTAATAAGTTTATATCTCAATCAAAATAACTTATAAATAATTTTACAGTTTTTTCATTTCTAATAACTAAAAAATAATAATAAACACTGATTTTACTACCAATGAATATACTATTTTGTCCCTAACTTTTCTTCACATATTTTCTTTATTATTATAATATTAATAACTAAAAAATAACTTATAACTATTATTATTATTGCCCTTAATTATGATAATCACACTGACAATTATCTAACGCCTCACGAGGATCGTTACAAAACATCCAAAGCAAATTTACTGTTTATTATTTAAAATAACTTTATCGAATAAAAAATATTTCAACTTGTTTATCGTTCTTTGCTATTTAATCAAAATAATATTTTACAATCATGTCCGTATTTTTCTGATTGAAAGATTTTAAGAATTGAAAATTGATAAAATTATTAGAAGGCCACAAATTTCGATTGTTGAGTCAGAAAACTTTGATTACCATTATGAAGTTACAACATTTACACCTTCAGTGGTCTTCCAAGATGTCATAGAACTATCTACACAAAATCTTGGCTCTGATTTGTTTGAGCACTATAAGCGCCTTTGCACATATGATTGCAAAGAACAATACAATGCTAATAAAAAAAATCTCATAAAACCTTCTACGTCTTTTTTTCACTGCGCATCTTGTAACCTCTGCCGAATCTCTTCCGCACATGAGATTTTATTTATGCTGAAAGAAAAATTGCATCCAGAAATCAGTGTCCTATTGAAAATGTATTGGATCCTTTTTTTATATACAGGGAATGAAAATCTTAGGCAATTGAGTACGTATATGCTTAGTACGAAGACTTACGAGCACAAGATATCCCCACCATAGGTCGTCTTTTCAGTGATCCAATCTGGAGCAAGCTCTTGCAACAGCTTGAACTGTTCCTCCGCTTCATCTGCAAATCAAATTTCAGTTTGTGAGCAAAAGAAAAAAGTTTTGTTATTGCTGTAAACTCATACGACAGGATCTCACCTCTGTCGACTATTTTACTGTGACTTGACATCAACTTGTGCATTAGCTCTTGCTTGGTCATGACAGATCGTTGGCATGACTGGAATATGAGTAGAATCATGTCAAACATGCAAGGCAAGGAGGCCATCATCTTTTGCCGTCTAACTGCATTGGAAACTCCAGCTTCCTTCTCCTCTGTTGCTTTTTTCTCCTTCTCTTTTATCTGTGAAGCATTTTCTTCATTAGTGTTAAGTTTGTCTTTAAAAGTGGGACACTAACAAGTTAAATGCAGCTAGATATCATAGCTTATGAACATATGGTGAAGTATGACTTACCGATTGCAAAAGAGACTTGGGCAGGATATTGAGGATATCATCATCAGAGGATGAACCTTTATCTTGGTCTTCTTCAACCACTGAATTTGTGCTCTTTGTTGGAGTCATAAACAGCTTGGTCCGGGTGGACCGCCTTGCAGGCTTCTTTGGTGGCGGGGAATCACAACTCATGGCTGTCTGCCTCCTCTTCGGTATTGGAATTTCTGGTGTACCGGTCATTAACCTCGATGGTGTGGAAACCTGTTTGGCAGGAGTTCCTTCAGGAAAATCTGATTCATTTTGGCAACACTGAACAGGTTTACCAGAATGACTGATCTGATCTCCACTTGTTCCACATTTGCTTGAGGCCCACGGAATGGAAGAACTAAGCAGTGACTTCTTTGGTTGAGTGGGAGGTTTTGATGTACATTTTACAGGAGATGTAACAGCAGAAGCATAACGATCATCCTCAGAGCGAGATCTGTTGATAGATATGAGGGGCGTCTTTTCTGAATCAGGGATAGGAACCTTTCGAGAAAATCGCCTCTGAAATGACCCAGACAAATGTGAAGCCACCATAAGTTGCTGCTGGCAAGCAGCAACAAGTGCAGACTCTTCCTGGGATGCTGCAGCAAACTCTACATTTCTAGTTACTTTAATGCTTGTTTGATTAAATGGATGTGGCAATTGCTCCTCTGGAACTTCGTCTCCCTGGAAAGAAGCAAAAATTAATACAGCAAAAACGAATACTTAAGAAATGACATCATACAATTAAAAAGAAAGAATATTGCAGAAAGTTATCGTACAACCATTTCTCACGTAATAGTCCTCTGCCATTTCAAGTCAAAGCGCATTCATGAAAAGGACCATAAAAGCTTTATTTTTTTATCATTGTACGTTACTTGAGACTTCAAAAGCTTAACAAAATTCTATTTGAAGAGGGAAAAATAGATGTGGCAAGTGAGCTTATGATACCTGTGGATGGGCTTTGAAAAATTCAATGATCCTGTCTCTGAAGACCTTCCTCAGATTCGAAGAATTGCTTTCGCTTTTACCCTTGATGCTGCTCATTTCTATTGCCTCGAGATTCAGATAAATCTGTAGCTCTGATTTCATGCAGCATGTAGCCTCATCGTGCACGTTCACCTTATTGAAAAGAATAGCTTCAGGCAGCAGATACTTCAACTGTGCCAAATGGGAATAAGAGAACCTCCTGAAAAGAGCAGGAAAAGAGGTATTTCAAGATCAAACGTGAGAGAAGTCCTAGTCAAGAAAGCAATTGCTTCAAAAAAAAAACCAGCAATAGGAAAATGAAATTAGTACCTCTCTGTCAAATGTTCTATACTGGTGCAGATGTTCCGGAATGTGGTCGTTGAACCCTTCAAACGTAGCAATCGAATAGAACTCTCCATGCAGTTGAAGAACTCACAGAGCATCTCGTACCTGTTACACAACAAAGCTATTTAGTACCAAGCAAAAACCAACAATCCGTACAAGAAATCAACCTGATTTAGATTGTATTCGGGGATAAATTTTCAGAAGAATGATAAGTTTCCTTTTCAACCGAATCTATGAGCCAGATTCATTTGATCTCTCCAATTTTCAAAAGAGAGGAAGAGATTAATAGCATATAGAAAAGTTTTCTATCAAGCATGAACAGCATCAGGAATCAGAAGATTGAAAGAGACTTACTTTTCCGGAAGCTTGACGGTAGGCTTGGCCTTCACCGTCTTTGGAGTCATATCAGCGTTCGGACCTCCGGCGATCTGCGCCTCAACGGACGAGAGATCGTCCGTAGATCGAGCGAGATCGGGCCGCGGGTCTGCAGGCGACGTATGGAGGGCTAGTGCGACCCTTTTTACATCCCTCACGGAGAACGCGACGCTCCGGTTCCTCAATCGCCGGATCGGCGGGGCCGTTTTCTCGGGCGTCCAGATCTGATCCGCTGGAGGTGACGGGGACGATGGTGCTGCGGCGGCGGCGGGAGAGGTTTTAGGGGAAGACTTGAAGGGTGTCTTGGGCGACTTGGACGCCGAGAGAGATGGCTTCTTAGATGGAGTCATGGACGCCATCTGTAAATCGGAGAAGAACGCCGCCGGCGAAGGGGATCGAGAGATGGCGCGAAGGGATGCGATGGGGGGGAAGAGGAAGGGGAGGATGGAGAGATGGCGGGAACGAATGCGGTGGGGGAGCAAATAAATACTAGGGCAGTTGGCACTTCGGCGTGAATGGGATGGCGGGAAATTGGTTTGGAGGAGGGAGGGAGGATGGCGGGAACGATGTAAGATGTGCCACGTGTAACAAGAAGATTCCGGTTCAGGTGGTTCACAAATTAATCGGCTCGGGCCACCTCGTTACCGAACCGGGATCATTGGGAGAAAAAAACACACATTTATTTTTTATTTGATGGCGTGTAGCAGTAGATACTAAGATTTCAAATTAACTATTTATTTTAACTGTGACTTACTGCTGTTAAAATTAGTATTGTATTACATTGCATATTTTATTTTGTTAATAATTGAATTAAGAACAAATAATGCATAAAATTTGTATTGATCTTACTTTTAATATTACATATTATATTTCTAAAAGTTTAATGTAGGTGTTAAGTGTTTTATATGTGACTAATTAGGATGAATATTACTTAATCAATGATTTTTGTAAATTATGTTAATAAATACCAAGGTGAAAGTTAGTTCGGATCGGGTCGGATTTTCGGTCTAAAAAAATTAATCACTATTTTCGGATCAATTTTTAAAATTAAAAAAATCATCTAAAATCATTTTAAAAAAATAAAAATCACTTTCTAATGGGTCGATTTTTTCGAATGATTTTTTCGCAACCCCTACTTTTATATAATTATATTTTAAAAAATATAATAAATTAAAATTCATATAAAAAAATTTAATTTTATATTAAATATAAAATATACTACTAAAATTTTAAAGTTATTAAATTAGAGTGTGATAATGTGATTAAATTTTATACAAAAAAATATTATAACTGTAATAAAAAAATTAATAATATATGTATTAATTATATAAATAAAAAATGAGCTTCACGACCTCTATGATTTTTTCGGGTGGGACCCAAATTTTAGCGGATGAATTTAATTTATTAAAAACTACTCTAAATCATAATTAGATCCTAATTTTCGATTCAATTTTTTCGGGATAAGTAAATTTTTCGGATTAGTCAGATTTTCTTACACCCCTAATAATACTAGTGAGGGATCCATACTAATTTGCAAAATAATAATTGTCTTACTATTATAATATATTTTTCATTATTATTACATGATGGTGCTTAATATTTTCTTATTATAAAAATTAGTGAAATTTAAGAAAAAAACAAAATAATAAATTAGCTTCTCCAAAATAAAGGACTAACAAAAAATATTTTGAAGTTAACGAAATCACGATTATGAGTACAACAAACATATGCCTGGCGCCGTCCACCAGCAGCGATGGCTCGGGAAAGCGTGCGTCCTGGACCAGAAGCTTTGCTTCCTATGTAATGTTCAAGTTGTATCGCAGAACAGCAAGTGGACTTTTCAGGATATTGAGCAAGTTGACCAGCGGAGATTTATTCTGTCAAACAGATGGTTATTCTGCCATAATGATGAAATGGTAATGTTGTCATTTATAAAAATATTATTTCAATGAATAGTAGTTTTTCAAGAAATAAATTATTCCACCTTTTTGTTGAAATTATTTATTCTTTGTTCAAGTTTAAAGAAAATATTTATTCTATTAGAATAAGTGTCTTTTAGTAGCATCAGAATGAAGTTTGTTTTTTTAAAAAAAAATAAAAGGACTAAATTTTGATTTAAAAAACTCAAAGAGTCGTGATACAAAAATTTTTATACAAACATTATATTTTTCATTCCACCAAATTGATGGAACAAGGAGTAATAAATAATTTTAGACCAAAGTAATCCTTCTTTTATTACCAAATGAAATCATTTTTTATACCAAATTAAATCACCTCTTTCTCTCCCTTCTCTCTCCCAATCTATTATTTTTTTTATTTTTTAAAGATAGATGAATAAAATAGTTCAAAAAAATAAAAGAGAAAAATAAATTTATGGTAAAGTAATTACTTATTGCTCATTATACATCAAATAAAATAGATACTTTTATTTAAAATAAATATAAATATACTATTTAAAAATAATTTAATACTAATATAATATATTCAATCGGATCGGAACGTAAAATCTGAATTCGGTCCCGACTCGACTCGGTCGGGTCTCATTTCTCCCAATTATCCATCGGGTCGAGAAAAATTCAAAAAATTCGGGCCAATGCGGGCAAGGATGACCAAATCATCCCGGCCCATGCTCACCTATAATTGATGATTATAAATACTTTAAATATATAATGAAGAGTAAAAATAACTTTTATACAAATAAAATCTTTATTACCCCACTCACATCTTATATAATTTATTATCCAAACATAGATTTTCTAATGACACACCACACTTCACCACCTCATTACTCGCCATGCCACCTCATTTCATCCTTCCATTAGTTATTTGCCAAAAAAATCCAAAATTAGCTCCTCTATTAGCCTGACGATAGATGTGTGAGGCTTCAACAACAACAACAACAACAACAACAAAGTCTTATCCTACTAGGTGGGGTCGGCTACATGGATCATACGACGCCATTCCGCTCTATTAGTAACCAAATCTTTCATATTCGTTGATCCATGTTCATAAGATTCGACAGGGTTTTACGTTGGCTATCGGGGCCTAACACAACCCTTTTCCTTTATCCGGACTTGGGACCGACTATAAAACATAGGCGGAGTTATGTGTGAGGCTTCAAAAAAAATAAAAAAAGTGTTGTGTTCCAAATGTCAATCATGATATTCTTTAATCTCCAAGACAGACAACATCTTTTCTTAGAATTCCTAGCAGGTTTATAGAATCTATTTCACATTTGAGTTTCTGATATTCTAGTTCGATACACTAGAGAATACCAATTCGCAAGGCCCAAGCTTCTGCAGCCAGGCTTGAATAAAATTTGTGCACGCAATGAGCCTGCACAGATGAAAGAATAGTTAGAGTCTCTGAGCAGGTAGTCTGCTCCTCCCACCTCCTCTGGTCCTATAAAGAAACCATCCGCCAATCGGGGGCAGGGGTTCCCACTGGATCCAAAATGGATCTCTAGGAGGTGGGCTCTCAGGTCAGTGATTTGTTTGAATTTCCTCAGCATTTGCATGCGTACTATACCACACAACAGAGATGAAAGAGGGATTGGAGGGGAACTTGACGTTATTTTTCATTTTCTATATGCCCCACAAAGCAAACTTAATTGAGAGGATAAAAATAGCCGAGTTCCTTCCAGAATCCAATATCCCTGGGCCCAAGTATGGAAATAGGTAAATTGATAATCAAATTTCAACTAAGCAAAAGACCATATATGCATACTAACTGGGCAGCTAAAAAATAGATGTGAGATAGTCTCATGACATTGTCCACACAACAGGCAAGCAGGATCATATAAAATGATAAACTTTGTGGTTCTATCTCTTGTGGCCAGGTGTTGATGGATTAATTTTCAAAGAAAAATGTGAATTTTTTCTGGGGCAGAGATCCTTCACAATATTTTCCATCCATCCCATTCATCACACCAAGTGTGGTAGGCATAGGTACATGTAGGAATCTATATGCTGATGAAGCTGTTGTAATGTCATGAGTATCTGGCTCCCAAACCCACTAATCATTCTCGGGTAATGCAAGCAAATGTATGGAGGTAATAAGAAATATCAAGTCCAGTCCAAAAAAAACTTGAAAGTAAAATTTCATTCCAAGAAGAGTTCAAAATTAGACCAGAAACCATCATGGAAAACGTAGGAGAAGACATTTTAACATAAATAGGAAGGAAGCATAAAGGGATGTGTGACCCTACTTTCCTAGTTAAGAGTTTTCATTTTCCAACCAGATTGGCAGTCTTGTCAATTATGTCAATTATGTAAGATTGATGTTCTACAGAAAGGTATTTGTAGGAAATGGACACTCCAAGATAGGTAAAAGGGTATTCCCCTATATTCATCTCAAGGAGGGTTTTAATTCTTTCTTTTCTCCTTTGATTTAGCTTTACGGGTAAAGACTTTTGAATTAGTATAGTTTATCTTCTGGTATGTTATGTCTCCATAAGCTTTAAAGATTTTGATCAGATTTTTACAATTAAAGGTAGTAGCTGCTAGAGAAAGGAGGACATCATCAGCAAAAAGAATATGACTCATTAAGAAAAATCCAATTTTTAAAGAGGTGATGTTACCCATGCTAACATGATGATTGATGAGTGAGTGATGCAAGATTTGCATGCGCAAAATACTAGCAAGTATACTAGGTCGAATGAAGTAATAAAGAGTAAGTAAGAGTTGTCGATCTCACGAGGACTAGTCTAGATTGTTATCTTTCTAACTTAAGTTTATTAATTGAGAGAAAAAATATTTGTGATTTTAAATTAAAATAGAATTAAAGATTATGTCAATCTCAAATATTCGAACCCTCAAATAATGAGAGAAAAAGTTAAAATATAGACCTTTAATCCCATCTTATCTCTTAATTACTAATAAAATCTTCTTTAGAATTCCAATGATGGAAAGATCGCCAAAAGTATAAGTTTCGGTTAGGACAACCTAACTACCCTAAATTAAGAATAGATAAAGATAGCTAAACAAGTCAAGTTTGATCTACCTTAATTAGGATGCTTTCATATGCAAATATATGTTATTAATTACTAAACAAGTTAATTAATAATCCACAATTAATGGCCTCAAATCAGATGCCTAAAAATTGAGTTGAGTATAACTAAACCCGGCTTGGTTTTAAGGAAATTCGGCCCAGATTTTGCCTTGTTCTTCTTCCGCTGGACCAACTCGGCTCGGGTCCGCAAGGCGCGGCCCGAGTTGACTAGGTACCCGGTCCAGGTTAATCGGACTTGGCCCAAGTTCTATGTTAAATGATTCTGACGCGTATATGATCGATTATCATGCACAAGATTAACACATAATTATTGCTAAATCGCTAATAATTAACATGCAAACCTATCCAGCTATGATAAAAGCATTAAGTAAAGGTCATAGTCAAGTTCACAGAACTCTAAATCATAAAATAAACTAAGAGAAATTTGGGGTTCAAGATCGACCTTCCCGATTGATTTAACACTAAAGTTGAGAAAAAAATATAATAAAATGATTGAAAATATTAAATCAAACTCCCAAGTAGTAGACAATGCCTTTGGAACGAGCATTGGCCGAGACTACGTCGAAAACGATTGTCGAAAACCTTGGATTCTTCAATTTTTCGTTGATTTGGAGTGGCATGCAGTAGAAATTGTTCTCTCTTTTCCCGTGCGGCTAAGGCTTCAACTCCGAGATTGCATGCTCCTTGGGTTTGTGACACATCCATATTTATAGAGGTGGCAGCCTTCTAGGGTTCCGAGTTGAAATCATGATTTAAATTTAAATTAAAGTCAACCGAAAAATCACGCGATTTGCCAATTTGGCTGATTTGCACTATACCTGGGCCGGGTTTAGTTATACTCAACTTGATTTTCGATCATTTGATTTGAGGTCGTTCCATTGTGGATTATTAACTAACTTGTTTAATAATTAATAACATAGATTTACATATGAAAGCATCCTAATTAAGGTAGATCGAAATTGATTTGTTTAGTTGCTTTTATCTATTCTTAATTTAGGGTAGTTAGGTTGGACTAACCGAAACCTATACTTTTGAGAAAAAGACATGTAGTGTATACAAGAAAAGAGAAAACTAGTGAATTTACGACGGTCTCGAGGATGAGAAGTCGGAGCGGGGACGTAGGCCGAACCTCGTCAACATATCGTGTCTCTCTGTGTTTGCTCTCTTACTCACTCTTTATCGTTATTTGCTTGTGATTGATTTCATTAATTTTCTAAAAGTGTTTTTATGAAAAGGTTTTTAAAACACCAATTCACCTCCTCTTGGTGCTTTTGATCTTACAATTGGTATCAGAGCAGGTTGCTCTCGTTTTTAAGATTTAAATATCTTTAGAGCTATGTCATTAAGTAGATTCAGTTTTTCCGAAGGTCAATCGACTAATCGTCCTCCGCTTTTTAATGTGTCAAATTTTGCATATTAGAAAATTAAGATGCAAGCATATGTATGCTTCATTGAATAGACATATGAGATGTCGTTCAAAAAGATTTTGATTTATGTGAAAAATCTCCTTTAGAATATACCGAAGGAGAAATATTTTTGGTAAAACTTAATTGAAAAGCAAAAAATACTTTTTTTATTGTGCTTTGGATCCTATTAAGTTTAATCAGATTTCTAATTGTCAAAGTGCCAATGAGATTTGGAAGAAAATTATTATTACTCATTAAGGAACAAATAAAGTTAAGGAATCTAAATTGAATATTTTAAATCACCAATATTCATTACTCGAGGGTTCGAATATTTGAGATTGACATCTTTAATTCTATTTTATTTTAAAATTACAAATAACTTTTCTCTCAATTAATAAACTTAAATTAGAAAGATAAGAATCTAGACTAATCCTAGTGTTATAACTCGGGCCGAATTCTGTTTAAATTTTATTTTCGGGTAGAAATTGATTCGGATTTGATTTTTAACGTCAATCCAGTCCGGGTATGATGCCAGCCCATCTCAAGTTCTTCTTGAACTCAATCACACGTGCTCTTTGTGCTTCGTTTTACGTGTTTTTCCAATCCGATGCTTTGCACTTCCACAATAATGATCCTGAGAATAAAATCAAACAAAAGTGGGTAACTTTGGACTCAAAAGAAATTAAGAAAATAGATGCATGCAATGGTAAAAACTACGAAAAATAATCTAAATGATGCATGCAAAACATATATAAAAATGCATGCATCAGTGATGTAAGAACCTGGGTCATGAGGATAAATAGTAGGGAGACATTGGATGTCCTTGCCTTATGCCTTTATGATTTTTGAACTAATCAGACAGAGCACCATTGATTGAACAAGAAAAAAAGAAGAGAGGTGATACATATATCAATCCACTTAATAAACTTGGGTGGGAATTGCATTAACTGTAAAGCCCTAAGAATAGCCTCCCTAGAAAGTCAGTCAAAAGCTTTTTTTTAGATCAATTTTAATTAACATGTGTTTTCTCTTTCCACTTTTGTGCTATGGGCCAACTCCTGAGCTATTATGATATTGTCTTGAATTGATCTGTGAGGCACAAAAGTAGTTTGAGCCTAGTCAAACAAGGAGGGAAGTGTTGGTTTCAGTCGGTTGGCTAAGATTTTTCTAATCAATCTATAAATTACATTATAGTGGGCTATGGGTCTATAATTAGTGATAAGTTTAGGATTTTTTTTAGAATGAAAATCAAGGATGTGTGACTTCATTAAGGAGGAATTTGATTTGTTTCAAAGTTGAGTTGGATTTTGGCAATTAAGTCAGTCCTCATGATTGTTTAGTTCTTGTAAAATTTAGTTGGGAAACCGTCTTGACCCGGATATTTTCCAGATGGCATGAATTTGAAACATTCATTTATCTCAGTAGGGGTCATAAGGGCAGATAAGTGATTTACCTAAGCTGTTTAGGGTAGGGAGAAGGGACTATTGGTTTATAGGATAGAGATCAGTTTCAAGCATTCATATATCCTTGTAGTGTTGGATAAAAGTTTTCATGATGTTATCTTGATCAGTAAAATTGTTTCCTTGATTATTAGTAATTGGAGAGATGATATTTGTTCTGTGCCCGAGAATGATAATGAGGCAAAAGAATTTAGAATTCCTATCACCATGTTTTAACCAATTAATTTTTTATTTGCTACATCATTTCAGAGTTATTTGTCTAAGGAGGACAGTCTGCTTGTTGTAGAGTGCTTCAAGCTGAATTTGTTCATTATGGGTTAATCCATGATTAGCATTTTTAAATCAAGATTGGTTATCAGTTTTGATGTTTGTTCTACTCTAGTTTCTAACCTCCCAAGGTCATGCCTATTTCAGTGTAGTGTTTCTTTTTCATCTCATCTAAAGCATGGTTTATATTTAGTAGTTGGTTATGTCGTTTGCACTCGTGTCAAATCTGCTTCACAATCCTTTTGGTTTGAGGGTATTCAAAATAAAAGTGATCATATTTAAACAGTTTGGGTTTCATTCTGGCTTGATGTGTGTTAAAAATAAATGGAGCATGATCAAATGATCCTCGGGATAGAGTATGGAGTGTGAGGTTGGGAAATTTTAGAATTCAATTATGATTGACTAGATAGAGTATGGAGTGTGAGGTTGGGAAATTTTAGAATTCAATTATGATTGACTAGAAATCTGTTGAGTCTACAAAAAATTCTTGCCCCTGTTCGATTGTTACACCAGGTGAATTAGTTACTAGATAGGGAATATCGAAAAGACCTTGATGTTGTATTAAATTTTTAAAGCTACGGATAGATTTGGTATTCTTAAAATTTGCCTTCCCCCACCCTTTTTCTTATCTTTAGGATGCAGAATATTATTCATGTTCCTTAGAATTGTCTATGGAATGTCATCCAGATCTATTTTTATAAGGTCCTGCTAGAGAATGGCTAATCATTGTCTGATTACTAGCATAGATGCAAAATAATAGAAAAGTATAATCCGACAAGGAGATGACAACACGAAGAAGTTGAGCAGTAGTATGAAGCAATGCTACTCGGGTGCCGCAATTGGACCATGCAAGGATGATGCCTCCATATGCACTCGTACCCGTACTACAAACACCTTTTCAACCTCTACCAAGATGCTTTAAAACATAGTTAGCTTGAATAATATTATCAGTATGAGTTTCAAATAATACCAGAATGTCCGGCTGGTGAGTTCTACAGTAGATGAAGATTGTTTTATTATGATTTATTCTTTTACTTTCAATCTATTGTATGTAGCAGGTTTGGTTATGCTAATTAATGGTGTTCATCGAGTTAAAAATTGTATTATTTAGCATGCAACACTGCGGAACAGATTTAGTTGGACCATTCAGTTCTATTGCTCATGTTTTCCTTTTTATGGTTAATGGTTTGCACTACTATTCAGTTCTTGATTCTCGTTCTATTTTGTATGTCAGCATGCTGCTGATGCATTCTATAGCTCAGGTCCAGGTATACATTTTCATGTAAATCTTCAATGCACTGTTTTCTCTGCCACTCACCGACAGTGTTTGATTCTTTTTTCTGCAATGCAGAGTTGTGTACTGGTCAGTGTTTTTAATTGCCGACCATAGCAGCTTTAGTTGCTAGTCGAGCCAGCTTTAGTTGCTAGTCGAGCCACTATCCCTATTCCCTGCTACATTATATATTATCAATCACGTACTAGCACTTTGGTGCTTTGACACTGCTCATACATGGAGAAAAGAAATCTTGGTAATATTTTCTGGAGATAAACTGGATTCTTATGATTTTGTTCATAGCAGTCAGATCCGGATACACTAATTCAAATCCGATGGAAATGATTCTGGTGGGCTTTTTTTAACTATATCTTAACACATGACCACAACATACTATAATGTTTTTTTTTTAAAAAAAATGGAAATCAAAGGTGATGCTGATGATGAATTTATTTCAAGAAAAATCATTGCAGTACTAAGATTTAGGTTGTCACAAATTATATTCCACCAGTTTAAGATTTTGGACAAGCCCCTCGAAAGAACTCTCTTGCTGCCTAACCCTTTCGTTGATGGTATCTAATTACCCTATTAAATCAAGTTTTTTTTTGTGCAGATACATATAAATTGTAATAAATAAAAATTAATGGAACTGGTATCATGATTCTGAATCTAATCATATATTTGTATTTTGATGAGCCATCGTCGTCGTCATCTTTATCTTATGTATTTTTTTCTTATAATGACTGAACGTTACTTTTTGAAACCATTAATCTGCAATGTGAGCAAGTCCTGGGAAAGTCTTAATTACGTGAAAATTGGGTTCTAATGGTATCTAACCCCAATTGCCATTTGTTCAAAATGTCTCAAGGGAAATGGATAGCAGTAACAAAGGAGGAGCATTCGAATTAGTGACTGAAAAGATTGCTAGATGTTCCCGTATTCTTATTCAGTACAAACCATTGGAGGTGGAAAAGTATTTCAACCCAGGCCTGTTTAATTTGAGATAACGAGGATTGAAGATGGAGATCTTGAATTCAATTATTTTTGTTCCTAGTTCACGTAGAAAACCCCTAGCTTTCTGAAGATCAATCTGAAGTGAATAGATCCAAATCCAATTATGAAGTTCCTTTGCAGAACCTGAAAAAGTTCTTGAGCTCCTGTTCATATTCTCCTTTCTTCAACGTAATGTTCATTATTGCGTCCAAGTTCCAGCTGCCTTAGACTTAAATTTCAGTATCTGGATGGGGGTTTGTTGTTGTTAATTGTGCACAGAATTGTCAAGCGAGTGTTTCCCAATATCCTTTTTCCGCTTCATTAATTGTCAACCTCCCTGCAAACTCTGATCACCATGATAACAAGTAAGGTTCTTATATCAGACGAGCAAGAAACAGATGACGGAGATATTTTACATGACCTATAAACTCCAATTTGATACAAAATATTATAATAAAAGAATACACACCAAGCAACTTGGGTCCATAGCTCAGTGGTAGAGCAATTGACTGCAGATCAATAGGTCACCGGTTCGAACCCGGTTGGGCCCTTGTATTTTTTCATAGTCATTTTTTTTGCATTTTTCAGTCCAACCTTTTGTAATTTCTCACTGCATCATCATATGCATCGAAATGCTGCTCGTTTAAAAATTTTCCCTCCATTTACCAACCTTATTATCCAAGTAAACAAAACATGTTTTATTATCCAATTAAATATGTACGATTTAACAATTGAGTGGTCCAATTAGAAACTTAACGTGAATCCTTTTGCCACCTACCAAAGCTTCTGGATCCACAAGTTGTCACCAGGTTCCTTAATTTAAAGCTCACTCGGCTGTCAACTAATTGATTACCAAATTTAATTATTTCTACTCTTAGCATTTTTCGTTCTTTTGAATCAGAGGAATGTACTTCCAAATAAACATAGAGCAGAAGCGTAACAAGCAAATGTTTATTAAAATAACAATAAGCCAATGAGATTAACACAGCAAACCTTTATTAAATTACATGATAAAGTTAAAAAGATCAACACAAGAATGTCAAGAAACGTTTATCAAAATACAATAAGCTAATAAGATTAGCATAACAAACGTTTTACAAACTCCCATTACCTTCGTTAATTCATCTGGTAGTTAACTAGCACTGACGTTTATTTCCGGGGTGACAACAAAAATTAAAATGTAGAAAAGACATGCATTAATTAATTCATAAGATCGATCAGTACTGTCGTGCATTCTTAAAGCCTAGGCAGAGTTCACAAAACGACACTGCGTCCGTATCTCTCCGGCGCTGCCCGTGAGCACTCCGAGGGCTCCCATCTTCTTGATGGAGCTGCCGAAGCGCGATAAGAAGGTGTTGGGCTTCTGGAGCTTGAGCACCACGCCGGCCGCGGAGGAATCGGTGAGGAGGGCGGCGTCGGAGATGAAGAGCCCCTTGCGCTTGTTCACCGCGATGTAGTAGTCGGTGTCGAAGTCGAGCGAGCTGCTGGGGTCCATCTCCACGGTCGTCACCGAGTTCGCCGGGTTGGGGCAGAGCTTCTTCAACGACTCCGCGTACGCAGGGTCTAGCGACGGGTCGGTATCGCCGTTTCCGGTGAAGTTGTACAGCCTCCGCGAGAACGTGCCGCAGTGAGCCCTTCCAATGGTGTGTGCACCTGCAGACAGTACGTACGTACATACCGTGCATGCACGTAAGATTTCCATAAGGTGGGTGTAGCTATTAAGTCAATTTTGGATCAGAGAGAGAGAGAAAGAGAGGATTTGATCTCCAGATCTTAATGATTAATCACCTGAGAGTACGACGAGATCACTAACGCTGAATCCTTTGGCTGCAAACTGCTGCCGGAGGACGGAGAAGTTGGAGAAGGGTGAAGGCAAGCCAAAAGCGTCGGACGCGAGTGAAACGTTTCCATCTCTACGGCCGGTGCGCACTTCCCACAGTGGTGCTCGGTACTACGTACGTATATATATATATACGTATAATATAAATATAATTCAGTCGATACGCGTTAAAAATCATCTCATATGAACTTTAACAATTCATTCATGCATGCATGTGCATATATGCATCCATGGGGAGATCTTGTTGTCTGCGTGCTTAGTTATAGGCTTAATTACCTGAAAGGAGACTGCATCTCGCGCCGAGAGAGCAACGATATCAGCACAGGAGACCGTCCCTGGGCAAACTTCTTCCAGTTTCGCCTTGATGGCGTCGATCTCGTCGAAGCCTCCCAGTGTGAGGTTGGGTATCGCTTGCTTCTCCACCTGGGTGCTGTTGCTCACGGGATCCAGCAGCACAGATGCATCACAACCCTGCAGGGTGGCTCAGATTCAGACAGCAATTAAAGCCTCTATACTTCATTAATCGTTCAGTAACCAAATACATTTGCATGCGTGAGTACGTAGTTGCAGTACGTGAGGCCACTTACTCTGACGAAGCAATCGTGGAAGAACAATCTTAAGAGCTTGGCAGGGAGCTCTGGGGTGCTTTCGACAAAGGTCCAGGTCATGTTCTGCACGATGGCCTCAGCTGAAGGGCAGCTCTTCTTGTAGAAATGTGACGACAGGCCATCAGCTCTGCAGATCCCTGAGAGTCCAAGGATTGCCAAGAGAACCAACAAAGACAAAGTACGTGCCCTCATGTTAATTTGAGAAGTGGCCACTATAACAAAGTTAGAATAGAAGAGAAGAGAACAGATGGATCAGCTGAATGCAAGTTAAAAGATGCAGCAGAATGCAATTTATAGGCACTCGGAGGGAGAGGTGCACATGTTATAACTTATATAATACACGTAACCGAAAGAGAAAACTTATATAATACACGTATTGAATAACTAGTGCTGCATGCAGACTTGAAGCAAATACTGAGGAGGAGGTGTAGAGGATTCTTTTTTTTTTTCTCAATTTTAGAAATCTTTATCGATACATCTACATAAATATAATGATAACTTGCGGAGAACCATGACATATATATTATTTTAAATAATCCATTTTGTGGGTCTGAATTTGAGAACGTGATGACTGTTCAAGGTTAGATCTTAATTAACACATAGTTTAAATCAAGTCTGGCGAATCATTGCATATATTTATCCTTTTCCTTCCACCAAACTGTATTGCGAAAATGGAGTTTGCATTAATGATCGATCGTTATTTTCCAAAGTCAATTTGATCGCATGCAGCGCCATGTGATCTGATTTTATATGTAACTTTGGCCCCAAGATTTATGCTGAGAATATGCATCTAAAAAAGCACGTTATAAATTGATATATTAAGTTTTTTTTAAGATCTGTGTATATAATTAACATTGGAATAAATCTTGAAATCCTTACATTTTTTTTCCACATGCAACAATTTAATACTAAACTTGTTGCAGTCTTGCAGATAGACTAACTAGGGGAACACATGCATGGATGCATCTGATTAATGAATACAAGGTTTTTGAATGCTTCCTTGGCGGTGCCTCATTTCGGATAATAAAATTGATGCTTTGACTTAGAGCTTAATTTAAACTACCCATGGAGTCCTAAGTACATGCACTTAAGACCAAAGTGGAATATTGGCACCGGTGGTTAAGATCAATTAAGAGCATTTAGATGCTCATGATCCCTTGTGATTCTAAATTGTACTTAATTATGTTGCTTAACCGAACTTGTGATACTCAATTGTTCTTAATTATCTTGCTTAATTAGTCGAAGCCTCATTTTGTGCAGAGACGTAGACGTACGGTGTCACGTCTTGTAATGACAACTAGTTGTTAGTTGTCAGCTGATTAAAAATTCTTCGCACACGTTACCTATTGACTGCAAATCCATTTATTTTAATTCGTTTAAGTATTTATTTGTTAAATATGATCAAATGAGGCCCTCAACCTCATTGCGTGACTCAGTTTATGTTTGCCTCTTGGCGATAACACCTATATATCTAGCCTTCTTTTGAAAAAAAAGAAGGAAAATGTAAAAAAAAAAATCTAGTACTACACTCGACGAGTCAAAAACATTATTTTTCAGGAAGTGGGGAAAAGGGGACGTATGGACATATTTAAGATCGGCATATAATAATTGCGAGTTTTTACTTAAAAAAGAATAGCATTTCTTACTAATGGTGTGCATACACAAATGCACCTGCAATCCCACTTTTTTAGCCATTGGATCATGATTGGATGATTGATATGTACTCAACTAAAGATGTGTGGCTTTTTTTACCGGTTCAAAAGTTAAAACTTGGCTCAATGTCAAAACCATTAAGTTCGTCCGGTTCAAGGTAGAAAATTTTTCCATCACTTCTTCTGCATTCTCCTCTCTGCAAGCAGCGATCCTCCAATGTTCCCCTTGCACAGCTCTCCCCTGCAAGTCCTAAGTAGATCTTTCATCAAATGCCGCCAGAATGTGAGAGGGGCGCCAGATTTTACTTTTTTTTTTTCTAGTGAACAGCCAATTGGTACCAGATTTTGTCAGACTCTGTGGTGGAGCGTGGATCCGCAGATATAACCTATATTCAATCATTGACAATAATTACAACACCTCTAATTCATCCAATCTTCTACATCTACCTGTTCGTACAATAATTTCTCAAATACGTATTGAAACTCATTGTTTTGTACTTCGACCATACCTTAACCTTTGAACCGGTAAAACAATCATGCATCTTTAGTTAAGTACAAATTAGCCATCCAATCATCATCTAATGGTTAAAAAAAAGGGATTGCACTGTGCTTACACAAATGTGTGTATCCATCTTTTTTTTTAAAAAAAAAGTAAAGTTAACCATTAGTGAAGCATTCAGAGTTGTCCAGGTACAGGATCCCCACAGGAGGGGAACCCTCCCAAAAATCCTTATGGCGTGAGCGGCGAGCAAAATTTGTAAAATAATGAGCAATAGATTGATTTTTCTATTACAATGCATAACTTTCCATTGAGCAAGACTTGGTAATAAGGATTCTAGGATGATCTGCTGAATGGCCCATGGGGATTGAAGACTTCCGCATAAGGTTCGAACAAGAGTTTGTAAATCAGATTCGATGTGAAGCCAACGGATTTGATGCTGAATGCAGTGCTTGACACCCTCCAAAATGACTCTCGCCTCAACCTCCAAAGCCGACTTGCATCTCCTACCAATGGCACCTATAGCAAAGAAGGAAGAGTCATGAGAGCGAATGATGAAACAAATACCACCAAATTGTCCCGTATCGTCAAAAGATCCATCCATGTTAAGTTTCTTCCACCCCGCAGCAAGGGGCTCCCACTGGGCCAGTAGTTGGCCTTGGGGGTGAAGTGCCTCACGTACCTGGCAATTAGCATATTCGTTATAATTGGATATAGCAATCTGCTAGACCGACCTTGCGATTGCCAAAGTGGACCGAAAAAGAGCCTCACTTCTGGCAGACCAAATACCCCACAAAGAAAAGGCGATGATAGATCTCAATTTTAGTTTTGTTCCTTCGTAGAGCTAGAAACTGCCATGCCACTGATTGAGAAGTTCAAAATTAAAATTCAGCTCAGATTGGGCAAGAGACCAGAGAGACAAAGCAAAAGGACATGAAAAGAAAAGATGCTCAACAGTTTTCAAATGATAACCATAGAGTTTGCAGGAGGGATTACATGAAGGAAGTGATATAACATCAGAAGTTGGAAGTCTCATGTATAATAATTTCCAAAGAAAGATATGGATTTTAGGCACAACATTAATCTGCCAAAGAGAGTTCCAAAGTGGCCGTCCAGGCAAGGCCAGTAGTAGATGCTTTTCCGTAATGAATCTATAGACAGCTTGCCTTAGCAACTCCATGGGTGTCCTTCACCCACTGCCAGGTGTCATCATAGGCATTGTAAGATAAATAAATAGCACAATTGCAAAGATTAGGACCAAACATATCAGCAAGAGTATCAAGTTTCAGCAGTTATCACATATAAGTTCATTTACCTTCATGGAGGGGGAGATCATGTTAACATTAATATAAGTAAGCATCCAAGCAATAGGGGTAGGGAAGATCCATGGATCATGAAAAACAAAAGTGTTGCACCCATTACCAATTTGAATTTGAAGGCCCAACTTAATATGATCTAAGGTGTTAATAATATTTTTTCAACTCCAGGCCAAGTTGTGGAGGAAGGTGGGGGATTCCAGGGGTGCACTTGCTGATATTTTTTAGTAACTAACTGTACCCATGGAGTGTTCTTATTGTTTAGCAAATCAAGGGTCCTTTTGGCAAATAAAGAGGTCCATATATGGGTGAGATTCTTAATGTCCAGCCCACCACTCATTTTTTTATAGCTGGATGGTCTCCTTGTTTATGAGATGAGTACCCTGCTTCCCCCCACCCGAGTCCAGAAAAATGATTTGTTATGTTTTCCAATAGCCTCTAGGATGCCTTTGGCCATGTATGTAGAGCTCAGGGCGTGTACATGGATAGAATTTATGAAAGAGTTAATCAGAATAACTTTACCAGTTTGTTTGGTAATTTTATCCATAATTTGTTTCTGAAATCTGATAGGTATGTATTTGTGAGAAATTTGGACGCCGAGGTATGAAAAAGGGTAAGAACCAATTTTGAAATTGAGGTGCTTTCTATTAACAGTCAATATGGGTGGGTAATAAATTTTTGATTTGCTTTGATTTACTTTCTGATTTGTTAACTTCTCATAATCAACAAAAATCTTTTTTAAAGTCTTACAGTTTTGTTTAGTGGCTGCAATAGAGATGAGGAGATCATCAGCATATATTAAGTGGCTAAGCTTGAAGGTATTGATGGAAAAAGAAATTAGGGAGCCATCAGTGGTGTGCTAGTTAATCAAAGATGTAAACACTTGGAAACAATAATGAACAGATAAAAGGAAATGCGGTCACCTTGCCTAATCCCTGTGACTGGTAAAAGGTTGGGAAGCAGTTCCATTAATATTACAGGTAAAGATAGGAGATTTAATACAAGTGAGCACCCAATGGATGAAAGTGAGGGGAACACCATTTTCAGTAAGATTTGTTCAACAGCAGTCCAGGAGACCCTGTCAAAAGCTTTTTTCATAGCTACCTTAAGCATGAGGAATTTTTTTCTACCCTTAGCAATGGAATGAGCAAGCTCCTAGGCTAGTAAAATGTTATCCTGAATTGGCCTATGAGAGATAAAAGTTGATTGGGCGGGATCAATAAGAGAGTGGGCTTAGGTCTTTGAGCAAGGATCTTAGTAGTTATCCTGTACAGAACATTGCGGAGTGAAATAGGTCTAAAGTCAATTATCTTAATAGGGTGGTCTCTTTTGGGGATGAAAACTAGGGAAGTCTTTGTCCAGGTAAAATATTCTCCATAAGGGCCCTCCTAATGTAGGTGCAGATGCAACCCCAACAATATCCCAATAATTCATGTAAAACTCCACCGTATACCCATCAGACCCCAGGACCTTGTCAAGGCCCAAGCTCGAGAGGGACTTCTTGATTTCATCGTCTGAGATTGGGGCAGTCAAATGGTCAGCCCAAATGGTGTTGAGCTTAGGTAAGGGAGGCATGTTCTGAGATCAAGAGAGGGGATGTCAATACCCCATAACTCTTGATAGTGATCAACAAAAGCTTTTCTAATATGATTCTCATTAGTTAGCATCTGCCCATGAGGGGAAGAGATGGAAGATATATGGTTATGCTTTGATATGATGATAGTGGACAAATGAAAGAAATTTGTATTCCTATCCCCCTGGGTCAACCAATTGACTCTAGATTTAGACCATCATTTTATACTGATTTGCCTAAGAAGGGCAAGGTGCTTGTTATAAGTAGCTTTTAATTAGATTAATTCATTTTTAGTGAGACCTACCCTACCATCCTTGAGTTCAAGTTTAGCAATAAGATCATGCGCCTGCTGAGCGTTATCCTCAAGCTTGCCAAGTACATCTTTGTTCCATTTAATAGTTTTTTCTTTGATGTTGTTGAGGGCACTGTTAAGATCATTATTAGAGGAAAGCACCCACTCACGTCTAACAATGTCCTTAGGTTCATCATAGTCAAAACAAAAGGCTTCATATTTAAACGACCTAGGTTCCTGATATGATGGTTGGTTGTCAGGTACAGAGGGGAATGGTCAGAGGCAGAACGTGATAAAGTTTGTAACTTAGTTGCAGGATAGGACAGTAGCCATTGGCTATTGACAAGCAGTCTATCAAGTCTATAAAGAATTCTAGCACTACCAGATCTGTTATTGCACCAAGTGAATCTAGACCCATGCGGGCAAAGATCATTGAGCCCTTGGGTGTGAATCAAATTTCTAAGGGCCTGGATAAATTTTGTGAGTTTGAAGATAGAACCCCCCCCCCCCCCCCCCTTGTTGTCATGATGAGTGATTAAAGAGTTGAGATCACCAATTAAAGCCCATGGTATGTTAGTCGTATCAAGGTTAGCCAGTTCGTTCCAAAGATTCAGACGTATCATAGGGAGGGTACTTGTATACATGAAAGTAGAAAGGACGAGCCATTATGAGTAACAACAATGTGTATAATCTGAGGCAAGGTATGGATCGATGTCACCTGGGTGCCGGTGCCCTGCCAGGCGATGAGGATACCTCCAACGGCGCCGCTGCCAGGCTGAAAGTGGCCCGACCACGCACGTCCAAGATGATGAATGACCCTTTCATATGCTTGCTAGTTCGTGTGTGTCTCTAGCAGAACAAGGATGTCAGTCTTGTTATGCTTGATTATTTTCGAGAGGCGGTCCTTGACTTTAATCCGACTCGCTCCCTGGCAATTCTAGATAATGAGCTTCATTTGGCCCCAGAGGGGGAGCCAGAATGTGCGGTCTGTAATAGCAAAGAAGACTTTGAGTCATCGGTAAGAGGTAAGTAGCTTTTTTACCTCGCTGGGGCTTTTTGGACGCGATACAACGTTGAGGTTGAAGATCTGGAGGGCGCACGATTAGGGTCCTCCACTTAAGGGGTGATGCAGACGGATCTATGCGCAAAGGTAGTAGATCTGCATCTAGATCTTCATCTTCAGAGATAACAGATGAGGGCTCCGTCCTCGGATGCTCTGACAGGGCGAAGCACGACAGCACCTGGCTAACCAGCTCCTGGTGCTGGGTGCTCGCCATGATCGGAGCGGAGTTGGGCATCTCCCGGGTACAGGTGGAGTTCGTCGATGTGAAGCTCTTGTCCTTGATTAGGGTAGCATGTTCACCGCGCAGTGGAGGATGGCGCACTATATGTGACTGCGCAGGAGGTCGTTCCACGTGTACGTTGATAGGAGGGTCTTGTACGGGATGGACGGTGGATGATGGCAGGTCGTGTGAGCTGTCTGATACAGATTGCAACTCATTTGGGCCGTGCATCTCTGACCTAGGTCTGAGGCAACCCAGACCGTTGGATGGAAGATCCAACTATTGCGCGCACGCGTCAGTGTAGTCGTTGATTTACAATCTCATGGAGGGCGCAGCCTCCGTACCAGGCCCGATGAGGTCGGGGATTTGGACACGCACAGTCCACTGAGATGGCAGCGGCGGCAGCGGCAGCCGAGAGTCTGAGCGAGAGACCGGCCTCCCCTCCAATCGACCTACTGTCGGAGCCAATTGCAAGGTTGTACAGGCCTCCAGACGATGGTCGGGGCTTCCGCAGCAGTAGCAGAGAACAGGCAAATTCTCATATTGAACCCTCTGGAAGAAACGCCGGTCATTCAAGCTGCGAACCCATACCCCTTGCTTCACCGGTGATGCGCGAGCAAGGTCGACGCAGATTCTGGCGTACTCGCAATCATCTTGGAGGTCGTCGACGTGCAAGGGAAACACCAAATTGCTTGGCGATGCGGATAATCGTCGAGGTGGTGCGCAGTTCAAAGGGGAGCCCTAGGAGCCGGATCCAGCAAGGTGTTGATGTAATGAATTCCTCTTCCTGGTGAAAGAACAGCCTTGGAATGGAGACGTCTAAGATGTGACCGATGACAGTCCACGGTCCATCGGTGAGCACCTGCATACGAGCAACATTAGATCCAAAATGGAACAAAAGGTGGAAGTTTCCAACTTGGACAATGCGAAGTGAATCTGAGAGTTTCCAGATGCCCGGAAGTTCATGGAGAAGGATTCCCATGGATGTATTGTCGCCGACAAATCTGGCGATGAGGCACTGCTGTAGTTCCTCGACCTTGCTTCTGATATCTTCAAGCAGGATCTCAACTTCATCTGTGACGGAATCCTTGATGCCGCGAAGCTGGCTTTGGGACATCACTGTGGGCATACGGCCACGCTAGTTTCTTCGAACAACATTTGGCCAAGAATGTCAGTGAGCAGTGTTGCCATCAAAACGAACAACTTTTGTTGGCTGGGTAGAAGGTGTGAAATTAGAAGTAGAAGGGCTAATCAGTTATTTCTTCCATGGCCCCGGGAATGCCAATATTAGCACAGATCGTACGGAAATGTAACTCGCTATTCAAGCAATTATTCAAAGTTACTTGTTTCCTTACAAAAATCAAAACAATTCTTTGGAATGATTCGGTAAGGATAAACTCAAAGTTACACTTTCTTTAATTGAAAATTTGCATTTTATAATACAAAAAAATTGATTTTATTATGACATGCTATTTTTTCCATTCCTTACCTTTGAGGATCAGTCGTGGTCTCGGGGTCATC
This sequence comes from Pontederia crassipes, assembly GCA_030549335.1. Classification (NCBI taxonomy): domain Eukaryota; kingdom Viridiplantae; phylum Streptophyta; class Magnoliopsida; order Commelinales; family Pontederiaceae; genus Pontederia; species Pontederia crassipes. Next base: position 47,089,557 of record CM060192.1, on the reverse strand, counting down.
GGGTAAAACATCTCTGGGATGAAGCAGAAGCGATCGTGGGGGTGGGAGGACAAGAGAGGTTGTATCGGGGTTCTAGGATGGCGGTGGTGGGATGAAATCTAGGGGGTGATTTGGCATGGCGATTTGATCTCTTACACCGACGACGGCCGACGGGGCAAGAGGAGAAGAGGGAAGGGGTGTAGGATCTGGGGGTTCGGATGAAGCAGGGGCCATGGGAAAGAAAGGGGGGCACCTCCGGCGAGGAGCCGCCGGGGATGGGGGAGAGGGGGGATCGTATCCATCTTAGTATACCTCATACCGAACCAATATCGATCCAATGGTCCATATGAAATTGTATGGTCCAATCCAACGGTCGTGAGTGCCTTCATCCCCACTTCTTCTCCTCTCCTTCTGATGTGTCGCCCATCGTCCACCTCCTCCTTCCCTCAAGTGTCGCTGCCGCCGACCCCAAGCTTCACACACCCTCGACCTCCCCCATCGATTCCGAGTGTTGCCATCCACTACAAGAAAATTCTATTTTTCTGATAGGGATTTGCGATGGTCGCAAATTTGCTGCAAGTCCGATGGCTTTTCCAATGGTTAAAGCTATCCCTTGGAAGTTCAGGCGCATCCATTTCCCACGGCTGTAGTCGTGGGAACTTCCCACGGTTTGAACCGTGGGAAAGTAATTACGCTATTTCCCACGACTGCAATCGTGGGAAACATAAAAAAATAGTTTTTAAAAGATTATTTTGATTAAAAATTTTTAAAGGCGTATCATGTAGATGGAATTCGGGGTTTCCCACGGCTGGATCCGTGGGAATAGGAAAATATGTTTTAATGTTATCATAACGGATAGAAAAATTAAAATATTCTGACGGATGAAGCCGTCGGAATGTCCATCGCACATCCACCCTCATATATAAGCTGGCCCTTCTTCCCCGATTACTTCTTCACCACTTCCGATCTCCTCCGGCGCTGACGTCTTCCCCTCCGGCGCTCACCTCTTCGCACACATTCCGACCATCTTCCCAGACTCTCCGGCCGTCTCCCCGCACGCCAGCGCTCACGCTACGATGAAGGACACCTTGCCGCCGCTGCCACTCCTCGGTCCGATGATCCCATTTCAAATCGTGATCGTAGGCCTCCGACGTCCTTCTCCCCGTCCGACGATCCCCCAGATGAAGCTTCGATGAAGATTCCTATGGTACGGCCGCCCCTTCCAATGTCTTTTGATCAATTTGCCTTCTCCCCTATCACCGGGCCAGTCGTCGACCGATTATCACACCGGGCCAGTCGTGACGGCCGCAACATCAGACGTGCGAGGCCGATCGCGCTTGCTACGGTCGACGTCGACCTTTGCAAGCCCGATCGGGCGTGCTCTGGCCGTCGTCGGTTGCTATGAGCCCGATCGGCCGATCTACGCCCTGCAGCAGCCCGACAGAGCCGTCGGAGGCCCTGACGGCCGTGAGTGTCGAGATCGGCCGCTCACGATCGTTTGTCGGCACACTGAAGGCCGTGCGTGAATGGCCGCACGTGGATGGCCGGATTCGATTGTGCACGGCCTGATCAGTGTCGAGATCGGCCGCTCACGATCGTCTGTCAGCACACTGAAGGCCGTGCGTGAATGGCCGCACGTGGATGGCCGGATCCGGTTGTGCACGGCCTGATCCGGTCGTGCACGTACCGGACCAGGCCATGCACGGTCGTGTCCAAATCCGAGCCATTCACGGTCGAAACCGGTCATGCATGACCTGATCTGACCGTGCACGTACTGGATCAGGCCATGCACGGCCAGGTTCGGATCCTGGCCGTTGGCGGCCGGGTCCGAATCCGGGCCGTTCACGATCAGAATCGGCCGTGCACAGTCCAAATCTAGGGCATTCCCATTCAGATCTGGACGTGAACGGTCATATTCTGGCCGTTGACGCCTGGCTGTCGGCCAGATCTGAGATGTCAATGGTCGGATCTGGCCCGGCAAACCGGTTGACCATCTTAGGATTGTCCGAGCTCATTGTTGTTCATATATTGTTGCTCATAATGATGTTTTCATCTTATTTTAATGCATCATTTTTAGTCATCTTAATTTAACATTTTTTTTATTTCACATAGAACTAATACAAAATGCCTCCTCCACAACATCGTTGATGGATGTACAATAGAACAAATCCTGATCATATAGGGTTGACACAAGAATTCATAGATGGTGTTGAATACTACACGACAATAGCTTGTCAACCTAGATAGTTTCAATGAGAAGGAACTATAAGATGTCCTTGTTTAAAATGTCAAAGTACAAAACTTCAAACTTTGGAGACTATCAAAATTCATTTATATAGAAAATGTTTCAAACTCAATTATTGGTTTTGAACTGATCTTAGTGAGAGAGATCCGTCATCGAACTCATATATTGCACAAGAGGTTTCCAGTAATATCGAAGATGATTATATTTCTAGATATCAAAATCTGATTTATGATGCTGCCACAACCAATTATGGCATCATCAGATTTCAACAGGATTGGAAGGGTGAGTCACCACATTCCGAAGCCGCTGATATCTTCAACTTACTGGCAGTCTTGAGTGAACCCTTGTGGTCTGGTTGTGAAAATCATTCCGAATTATCACTAGCGATTAGAATGCTAAATTTGAAAGCATGCTTGCTTTGATTCATTTATGGAGATATTAAAAGAAGTCACATCATCCGAGGCTCGAATACTTGACAATTATTATAGAACCAAAAGATTAGTTTCAAAACTTGGTCTTGGTTCCACCAAGATAGCTTGTTGTAGAAATGGATGTATGCTATTTTATGGTGATGACATAAGTCTGAGAGTGTGCAAATTTTGTGGTGCTGAGCAATATAAATCAAACATGAAGAACAAGGTTCCAGTTAAAACAATGCACTACTTGCCTCTTATTCCAAGACTTAAAAGATTATACTCACTTGTGGGATCCGCGTCACAAATGAAATGGCATGCATGACATAATACAATTGAAGGATGTTCCACCCATTTGATGGTGAGGCATGGAAACACTTTGATCGTATGCATCCAGAATTTGCTCATGATGAAAGAAATATAAGATTGGGTTTATGCGCAGATGGTTTCACACCATATGGTTCGACCGCAACTCCTTACTTTTGTTGGCTGGTCATAGTTACACCATACATCTTGCCTCCTAGAGTGTGTATGTCTACTCAGTACATGTTTTTTACATGAATTATTCTTGGTCCACAAAATCCTAAGCATAAGATAGATGTGTACTTACAGCCTCTGATCGACGAACGGAAAGAGTTATGGAATGGTGTTATAGCTTTTGATGTCTCGACGAAGCATAATTTCACTTTGAAAGCTGCCCTACTTTGGACAATCAATGATTTTCCGGCATGAGATGTTAAGTGGTTGGATGACTGCGGGTAAGTTAGGATGTCTGTATTGCATGGATAATTCAAGAGCCTTTACTTTAAAAAATGATGATAAAAATTGCTGGTTTGATTATCATCGATAATTTCTACGTGATAATCATCCATTTTGAAGTAATAAAAATGCCTTTCGGAGGGGAAAAGTAGTGCACGAAATGCCTCCGTCAGGTTATCAGGAGAAGAATTATCTAATATCATCGGAAGTTTACATAAGATTACTGGCAATCCAACGGTCAAATACAGTTGTTATGGTGTTTCGCACAATTGGATGAAACGTAGTATATTGTGGGATCTACCGTATTGAAAGGATAATTTGATCCGTCACATTTTGGATGTCATGCACATTCAGAAAAATGTGTTTGATAATGTCGTTCACATTGTTATGGATATCAAAGGAAGGATGAAGGATAACATTAAATCAAGTTTGGATTTGAAGGAATATTGTCGACGTCCTGAGTTACACCTTGTTACCTTGGCCAACGATAGATTATCCAAACCCAAAGCTTGCTAATGAAAAGATGCTAGATGGTTATGCTTCAAATTTGACACGATGCGTAGATATGAACAATTTACGAATGTTTGGCATGAAGAGTCACGATTGTCATATCTTCAACCAGTCTTTGCTTCCTATTGCATTTTCGCAACTGCCAAAAAAGATCTGGAAACCTCTTACAGAGTTGAGTCAATTTTTTAGAGATCTCTATTCGACAACATTCACCATGAAAAATATAATGCAATTAGAATTTAATATTCCAATCATTTTATGCAAGCTAGAAAGAATATTTCCGCCTACTTTTTTTTATTCCATGGAACATCTACCGATCCATTTGCCATATGAAGCCAAAGTTGGTGGATCAGTTCAATATAGGTGGATGTACCCGTTTGAAAGATATCTCAACATAATTAAAAGAATCGTGAAGAACAATGCTCGTGTGGAAGGCTCCATTTGCGAGGCGTACATGATTCAAGAGATATCATATTTTTATTCATATTACTTTGAATCTCATGTGAACTGCGCCAGAACCAAAGTTTGTCGAAATGATGAAATACCTGAAGGAACGTCGAGGACACACAGTTGCTCGAGCTTCAATCAACTAGGTAGTCACTACGGTAAGCCACAAAGTAGATGGTTGAATGATGCTGAATTCAAGTTGGCAATGACTCATGTCCTCCTAAATACACAAGAAGTGCAATGCTATATCACGTAAGTCCAGTAATTGATGTTACAACGTATTCAAATATCGTAAATAATTGGAGTAACCATGTTTACTTTTGTAGTGCTTTCCTGCAATACTTCGATATCCCGGATGAAGAGGGCAAGAAAGAATCGATAATGATTTTGCGCAATGGTTTAAGGATCACGTAAGCCTCTAAATATATTGAGTTAATTAAATTTTGTTAAATACCTTATTACAACTTTAATTAAAATTTGTATAACAACTTTACAGGTTCTCAATGGTCAAAGTAATAGTATGTCGAACCTTCTTGATTGGCATGGGGTCCTAGTCGGCAAGTGACAAGTTGGCCCGTATATTTTTTGAATGGTTACAAATTTCATGCGAATAGCTGGTCGCGAGGTAAAAAAATAGTTAACAGTGGCGTATGTGTCAAAGGATGTACTGATGGAGAAAATGAACGTGAGTATTTTGGCATCTTAAATAATATCATCAAGCTAGAATATACGGGGTGGTAATAAGGTCACCTTATTTGAGTGTACGTGGTTCGACCCAACGGAAAGGAGGGGGCCACGAGTTCACAAAGACTTCAAATTGTTGAAGTATGACATAATAGAGGTTATGAACGATTTGATCTTTTCATCATTCCTTCTTCTACAAGGCAAGTCTACTATGTGAAGTACCCAGAGGGGACAAGAGATAAAACTCAATGGTGGGTCGTAATTAGAACGAAAGCAAGAAGTCAGATTGAGGTCGAAGGTGAGTTACAAGTTGCATACCAAAATGATACATTGGCATAGGTTGTACAAATTGTAGACACACAAATGATTGAAGATCTCCAGGATGAACAACACTTGTTCGATAAAGTCGATGATGAAGAAGGGATCGATGAAGCAGGTTGTGATGACAAAACTGAGGAGGAGGAATCTTTAAGTGGGTCACCTTCAGAAGATGAAGATGAATTTGAATCATGTAATTATTCTAATAATGAAGAGTAAAATGTTATTAGTATCTTGACGAATGTTTAAATTTATCTTATATGTAACATTGTAACTTTTAGTGTCAGTTTCTAAATTTATCTTATTCTAAATTTCTTGCCAATAAAGTGTACGACGACTCCACAAAAATCACCGGAATGACCATTGCATGACGAGAGTGAAGGACTTGTGTATTCTTTACCTTCTCGTGAGTGTATTTATCATTTTCGACAAATTGTGTATGTCTCCGATCCATTTTCCTGAAACTTGTTCTCTTCCAAAAAAGCGCCATCGGATATTAGAAAATGGTTCCCAAGTTACACATACGAATCCATTCCCGAAGATGCGCTGTCGGATAATGTTGGATTTCAGGTTATTGTGATTTGATAAGACATTTAAGACTATGAACTTATTATTTTTTGTCCTAAGCTTCCATATTTTTGTTATTCTGCGGTCAAGATAATCATAATAATCTTGCAATTATTATTTATTTTGTAGATGTTTTATTTTAGTCGAGGAAAAGGTAAAGGGAATGAGAAGGAGAAAGAGAAGGGTAAGGAGAAGGCCACTCCTAGCGGATCCGTAGGTGAGGCGACGCGTGACCAGCAGCCCACTGTGCCTAGAGCTACAGGTATTCGCATTGTAGAGCGCCAGGCTGTGCCACTACCGGAACTACCTTCGGTCGATGACATCGCGGAGGACATTCAGACACTGGTGCCCAGCATTGCGGACATGGAGACACAAATGTCAAAGACTTGCATCAATGTCTGTTCGTCGGCAAATCCGTATAAGAAATATTTACGGTCGGATGGTAATTGCGGATGAGTTATGCAAAAGTTGCCTTATTTGTTTGAGTGCATCTTAAATTACATTACTTATCCAAAGGTTTTGATAGGTTTTACCCATCAAAACCTGCAACAGTTGCATGCACTAAAGTAATTCGCCAAAGATATACCGAAGCATGGCTCACCTGGAGAGATATTCCGTACGTTACTAGGCAGATGATGTTCCTAGAATTTTAGGTATTGAGTCAAGAAGCCAGTTTATTTGACAATTTCGTGTAATTTTCTATCAGTTACATTTTTCTATGACAATCCTCTTTATTTGTAAGCCGACGTATGGTGGGATCCCGAGAACATGGAGCAGATGTGGAAGGCACTCAACTCTCGGTGCTCAAGGCGATTGTCTTCGATGTTGTCGGACACACGGGCGGCAGGAGAGCGGCCCAATTGGATTGGAGAGGCTATTTGGAGCAAGCTAATAGCTAAGTGGTCCACCGAGGCATATAAATGTAAGTGCCAAAAAGCGAAGACGAATCGCGAGTCAGACCAGGGAGCATGCTTGCATGTGGGTGGTTATGTTTCGACATCGACTATTTTCCGACAACTGGTAATTTTCTTTGTGATAACTTTTGAAATTCAAATCTGGCATGTGCTAACTTTGATTTCAAATATAGGAAAAGGAGATGAGTAAAACACCCACCGAAGATGAGATCTTTCTAAAAACTCATAAAAAAAAGAACTCGGAATGGGTTTCATCGCATGCTCGGAGACATACGTAAGTTAGTCAATTTCGTAATGTAACTTTCATTATTTCTGAATATCGTAATGTCACTCTGTCAATTTACATGAGTCCTTCAAAGCAAAAGAAGCCGAGCATCGTTCATAGGTTACGCAGAGGTCGGCGACACCATTGACTTGTCGACAATTATGGACGGACCATGTTGGAGTGAATAGGGGCTGGATCTACAGTCTCGAGTCGTCCGTTAGTAGTAGGAATATTGGTTATGGACAAAAATCAATATCCAGTGTTCTCGGTGAAGAAGTGCGATGACTATTCAATGAGATGTGGGATCAACGATTAACGGAAGTCCGACAAAAGGTTTGTGAAGAGGTCCGCCAAGAATTTGAAGCGCAACAACAAGCTTTCGAAGTGTGACAACGAAAAGAGATGATGATATTGATTCATGAGGTGATGCGTGGCCGGCATCAAGATGATGACGACGAAGATGAAGAAGAAGAAGAAAATTAGTTATTGACATTAAGTATCATTTGTTTGATATTCGAATTTTAACCTTCTTTTAGTGGGATTGAAAACTAATGCACGCAGCGATGAATTCTATATTTCATTTGAAAATGTAACGAAAATTGTGATCGATTTCTATTTTCATGTTTGGACCTTTTTTTAATGAAAAATAGCATTTTCCACAGCTCGGGCCGTAGGAAAGTAAGTTCCTATGGCTGCCCATGGCTTCAACCGTGGGAAGTTTTCGCAGCTGGAGCCAAAGGAACATTTCCCATGGCTCCAGCCGTGAGAAATTCCATTTTCATTTCCCGTGTCTGGAGCCGAAGGAACATTTCCCACGGCTCAAGCCGGGCGATGGATGTGCGGCATTTCATTATAAGATCCAGTTGTTCCTCTTCGATTTCATTCAGCGACATTCCGACTCTGATGCTTCCGACTTCGGCGAAGCAGTCCGGTGACGGCACCTTCTGGAAGGTCCTTCTCCCACTCGCCCTCTCCCTCTCCCTCTCATCGTCGGCAGCACGACCAGCACGTGTGCCGGCGTGTCTAGTTCAACGTCGAGATCTGGCCTTCTGCGGCCGGATCTCACAACCCTACGATCGATCTGACTGCGACCGGCCGGATCTGGCCACCCGCAGGCCGACCGTGTTGCGGGCGGTCGGATCTAGCCGCTCAACAGCGGATCATGCTTCAGGCAGCCGGATATGGCCCCCCGACAGTCGATCGAGCTAGGGGCGGCCCGATCTAGCCGCCCGATGGGCGACTCGACTACGGGCACCCCGATCTGGCCGCCCAGCAGTCGATCGGGCTATGGGCGGCCGGATCTAGCCGGTCACGCCACACTCGGCAGCGTTCGGTTGATCGGACGTTGAGTGGCTACATCCGGCCGCCAGCGGTCGATCTGGCATCGGGCAGCTGGATGTGGCTGTCGAGCCCGCTGCGAGCGACGATGAGGGCCGGGCGGATGGCCGTTACGGCCGCGGGTGGATTAGTTTTTGAAAAAAAAAACTTTGTGACGGTTAAAGATATGGGAAGGAAAGCGCTTCCCGCGGTCTAAGTCGTCAGAACCTTCCCGCGGCTGAAGCCATAGAAAGACTTTCCTACGGCTACAACCGTGGGAAAAATTACCCACGGCTCAAGCCGTGGGAACCTTTCCACGGCTGCCGCCGTGAGAAGCGTTCCCTGCGGCTGTGACCATGGGACTTTTCAACAGCTATAATCGTGGGAACTCAACTGTGTGAAGAGTTCCCATGGCTGCAGCCGTGGGAACTTTCCATGGCTCGCACCGTGCGAAGTATTTTCCTGCGGCTAAAGTCGTGGGAACTTTTTCACGATTTCAATCGTGAGAACATTTTCCTATAGTTATGGTCACGAGAACTTCCAACGGCCACTGGAACGTCGAAAAAGATTTGCAACGAGCAGATCTCCGACGGTTGCCTTCCGTCGGGAAAATAGTCAAAAAGTAACATTTCTGATGGTTTTCATGTATTTTAACACTGTTACAACCGTGGGAAACATGCATTTTTCTTGTAGTGGCCCATGAGTTGAACGCCATTATCGATTGCAAGTGTCGACATCACCGTTGTCGCCTAGATCCTTGTGAGTGTCGCTCTCCTCTCTTCCCTCCTCTGATCTTCGTACGTTGCTCCTCGAGCCGTCGCCTACATTCCTCTCTCTTTCTTCTCACCTGATCATCGCCCCTTGTCCCCAATCTGCGCCACCACTGCCGTCGATCTCTCGCACGATGCCACCATCGCCATCGATCTCTCACATGTTGTCGTTATCGTTGCCGGTCTATCGCTTGTTTCTGCCGCCATCGCTGCCCGATCGTCTCCCCCTTTCTTCGATCGTCTCCTTCCCTCTCTCTCCCCCATCGTCTCCTCCTTTGTGTCATCATTCACGATCTGCACCACCCCCATCCCCCGATTCGTCGCCCGCTACACCGATGTCCCGATCTGCTCTGCCCCCCATCCCCAATCCGCCGCCCTCTACCGCCTCCAATACCCTAATGTGAGTTAAGTGATTTGAGAAGTCCATTGGATCCAATGACTCAGATGCCCATGATATTGTTTCATGCAAGGGTTGTTACACCCCATTAATATATATATATATATTAATGGATATACTACGTCCTTCAATACGATTTTTCAACGATGGATTCAAGTTGCGGTCCGAACATGGGCAATGGGTCAGCCGATGGAGTTGACCCAATCCTTTCGGCCATGGCATCGATGAGGCAAGGTGGTTCGACGGCGGCAGCGTAGTTCAGCATTGATTGTGGAATGCGGCAAGATCATTCGGCAACAAAGAGAAGGTGGTTAAGCAGTGGTGGCAGGTTGTGGGAAGCTTGTTCAATGGCAACACCAAGATCGTGCAGCGGTGGGATTGCGTAGCAGTGGCAGATTGTGAGAAGTTCGGCGGCGATGAGCTGCAATGAGGTGGTTCGGCGGCGGCGGCAAGATGAAGTTGATGCCATTGGAGAGCTCAAGGGCATTGGGGCTGTTGTGGACGCCCTCGGTGCCCTTAGATTGTGAGGCAGGAGGCGATAGGGATGATGCCCTTGAAACGAAAGACTTGCTGCACTTCAACACGAACCGCCGCCAATGCCACGTCTTGATGTACTCCCCCTACTTCATAGCCACCCCTCTGCTCGGGGTTGCTTCAAAACTCCACAATGATGTCGTCCTCGCCGCTTGGCCCCCGAACATCGACTTCAACAAGGTCCACATGGTGATTCAAAACCCCAAGAGATGGATCTCCTCTCCGATTTCAGCATGAACCGATAGATACCTAAGCACTTTTCGAAAATCCATATGCGCTATCTGACGCTTCTGGATGAGCGTATAAGGGTGCTATGCTTTGAAAGACGTAGTATTTTCATTAAATCCATATACATATGATTTAATGGGCCTTCGTTTACTTAAGTAGGGAGGGGTTCCTCCGTATCCTGCTAGTCATTTGATCAAAATCCAATGGCTATTGAGATCATGCACGACTCACAAGACAAACTTGCATGGTTCTCAGACAGTTCACCTACTTCTTTAGTCGGTTCACCGAAGGAATTAAGTGGTGACAAGCTCTGTGGCGAGATTGATCACGAATTGCAATGATGTCAGCGAGAACCACCAAGATCATGCAACGAGATCTACGATGAACAAGATGCGACCTTGAGCAGTGATGAGAGGAGTCGACGTGACTTTTGTCGCAAAGTCACAATGAGAGGCGAGATCGCAGCGATTTGAGGCAGCTTCTACAGCAAGGTCGAGTCGAGCCAAGATTTGTGCGGAAGGTCGATATATAAGAAAAACTCTAAAATAGTCTTAGACCAAATTATAATGTTGTGTTAGTGACACCGCGATGCAGGGGAGCCATATGGGTGCCCATGGGTATAAGTTCATCACTAAAAAGTTGTATAAGTAATTAATAGTGATCAATTATTTGCTTATAGTCCTTTCTCTTAGTGGTGGAAGTGCCTGTTTTTGCCTACAGGTCGTAGGATCTATCCTCATCCTCAACTATTTCAATCACCATAAACTTAGAAAACATTTTTTTTCTTTATTCTTTTTTATTGTATCCTAATTAATTCCTAGTTTTACTATTTTTTGTTAAATACTATCATTTTTTATTTTCTTTTTATCACCACTTACATAAATATTAACAATTGCATCATACTAAACTTATACAACAACTTTCCTAATTTAATATTTTAAAATTTACCAAGTTGCCTTCATATATGTTTATTACTTATGCTAATATTGTTATTTAGCTATTTTTTCTTTCAAAAGTTTGATGTAATAAATTTTTAATGATAACATTTAGTATGATCCTTTTTTATTCTAATTTTTCAATTCATTTACCAAATAATATTATCCTTAGAATAATATTTTCCTTACATATTATATAACTAATTATGAAAAGATATCACATGTGAAAGAGTGTAGAACCAATGTAACAAATGTAGGATCGAAAGGGCACCAAGAGAGGGGTGAATTAGTGTTTAACCGAAAATGTCGATTTCACGAAATTCGTCACGAAAGCACAAAACCGATTCTTAAAACATTTGCAATTCAGATTAATAACACAATATTAGAGGGGGAGAGAGTGAGAGAAATCAAACACAAATAGACGCGGTGGTTGTTGACGAAGTTCGGCCACACCTTGGCCTACGTCCCCGCTCAAACTTCTCGACTTCGAGATCGTCGGAGATTCCATTAGCACTTTCTTTATTCCAAATGGGGTAAGGAAGAAAGCCCTTTACACAACCACCTTTTTTCTCCGCTTCGAGAGGCAAGGCAACCTCTCCTCCTAAGAAGTTAATCTATTTCTCTCGCTCAAGAGGTAAGATTTAGAACCTCTTTTACACATGAGCTCTCTCTATTTTTCTGAACAAGAATGTTTCTCTCTTTTACAATTCTATGCTCACAAGAGTGGAAGAGAGAAAGAAGAGCACAACTAAAAAGATAACTTCAAGGAAAATATCTTCTTTTGATTTCTTGAAGTATTGCTTCAATGCTTAGATGAGTGTTGTTGCTTCTGGCCTTGGCACTCCTTTTATAAGCTTAGTACGTGGAAAATTCGTCCAGAATTAATTCCACGTTTTTCTCCTCAAAATATAGCCAATATTGTTCATTTCAGTAAAGGACCGGTTGACCGCATTTATGGGCCGGTCGACCGGACTATATGACCGTTGCGCTGATTTCTTCAATTACCGCAGCTGGTCGGTCGACCGGACTATTGACCGGTGTCTCGATCGGTACAGTCTTGCAGTTTTGATTTATAGCCGTTGAGCTGATCGGTCGACCGGTGCTTCGACCGGACTATCGACCGGTGTAGTCTCGATGTGAATTTGGCAGCTCATGCATTGATCGGTCGACTGGTATCTCCGATCGGTCGACCGGACTGTCTCGACCGGCCTTCATAGCTTCGACCGACAGGTTGACCGCCCTACACTATTTTGAGCATAACTTTTTGCACAGTTATCCAAATAGATGATATTGGAGTCTATGAAAAATTAACAGAATTCTTTACAACTGTGATCAACATTCATCCAAAACTGATGAGAGCAGTGTCAATTATTTAATCAAAGTGTAGTGCATAAAGTTATCTTTTTTTCTTTAAACTTTTTAGCATTTTATCTTTAATTATTCGATGTTTGTATCATCAAAATATAACTTAATATGTCATTAAAACTTAGATCCAACAATCTCCCCCATTTTTATGAAGACAAATCGATAAATATGAAAATATATAAATTACGAAAAAGTTGTAAAATTCTTATAAAAACAATTTTAATCCCCCTAACACATAGCTTTCCTTACAATTGTAGATATTCACATAAATATTAATTGTAAGGTACTCTTCGTATAAAATGATAGTCATATCATATTTCTCCTATACTTCTTCCCCTTTTGTTTCATAAAAAAGAATAACTTGTATATGAAGCATATAATAAGCCATATGTAACTCCCCCTTAATCAATTTTAAAAAAAAAATGTATCCTTCCCTCTTTTTTCATATAATAGACATGTAGATTATTGCAACATAAAGATTTGAACCCCCTAAATTTATGATTATTTTATAACGAAAACCAATTTATGAAAGCCATAGAAAAATATGTTAAGCATAAAAATATGTTATAAAAATTTGATACAACAATGATATTCATGATATGTCAACATAAAGTTCTGAAGTTTTAACATGCTCCCCCTATCATTAATGAACAATTTTCTTTTGTTCCTTTCTTTTTATTTAAAGAAATAGTCATTTTGAAATTTTTGAATTAAGTATAGGCCTAATCACTTAAGAAATATGAGAATGCAACCAATGATACTTTTACCATAAGCTTTGTGCCTTCACATTTTTAATTCCACTTGTCCTTTGTACGTGAGGCACACCTACAAAATGATTATGTAACATTTGATACTCAAATTTCTTTGGGTCCTATTTTGTTAGATGTTGTTCCTTTTGAAACCCAAATCGTCATTTTGATATTATTTTCTAACTTTGCATTGATGATCATAATGGTCATAAAATCCGCATGTAAAACAAGTAATATGCGATTTTCTATCGAATTATTAGATTTTCAATAAGAGTTTTTATTTCCAAAATGATTTTTAGGATTATTTTTTGTTACATGAGAAATAGCTATATTTTTCAAGGATGCATTTTCCTTGTTTTCTTTTTCTAAAGAGCATGCTAGTTTTACAATTTCACATGCATGTGTAATCTTCAATTTCACTTTTGAGATTTTTATTTTCCATTTTCAATTTTTCAAACTCATTTTTCATAATGTGAGGATCATTCATCAAGGTTTCATTAGGAATTAGACATGCATCCCTTTCCTTTTTCAAAATATCAGTCATCTTTTACAATATGAAAGTCATTCATCAATTTTTTATTCTTCTTTTTAAGAATAAGATATTTTTCAATTAAAAAATAGAACTCCTTATGTACGTCAAAAATTGATATTATCATCCTCATTACATTAGCACTAGAGCAATAAGAAGAGTTGGGGGATATCTCATTATTATGTGCCATTAAGCATAGATATGCATCCTCACCGGATGAATTTGATGATTCATTTGATTCATTTTCACTTGACTTTTCATGTCTTTTCTTCTTTCTTCTATGAGATGTCTCTTCTTTGTGATTTTTGTATGATCTTCGAATATGATTCACATTCCTTTCTTTATTTGTTGGAATAGTGCCCTTTTGGGTACATGGGCCGCACATACGCGCGGCCCACTAGGGCGAGGCGCATGCATGTGCAGACACATCATCATACGCGTGATGGACGCACGTGATGCATTCTACCTAACTTATCTCAAGTCTTTCTACCCTATAAAAGGGGACCTATACCAATCCCAAACATACTTTCGCAGAGGTTCGTCCAGAGTACTTGTGTTGTGGCAAAGAGTTCCGCTCCGCAGAGCTTCGGTTCCTGATCCCAAGGTACAAGTGCATTCGTCAAAAGTTCGTGGGAAAGCCCCGACGATCCGCTTCCGCTGCAAGAGGTATTTCACAACCTTTAGAATTTATATCTGTTATAAATTCCAACATTGGTATCAGAGCTTTTTTTTAAGTTTTTTTCAAACTCGTGATTGCGCCGAAAAAAATAATATTCATTATTATTTGGAATTTGCGCATCTCGATTGTATGACCACAACCAAGGGACAAAGTAGACTTTGTCATTACAAATATATTATGAATGAACCTAGATCATAATATATTTTTCGGATTTATTTTAATATTTTTGGTGAAATTTTTGGATTTTTTTTCATACGTTGCAGAAAAAAAATAGAAAACAAAAGAAAAAACTCTTCCAGCAAGCACATGGCCCGCTGGAATGCCCAATTTGTGCAAAAGAGTTGCACATATGAGAAGTGATAATTGGGCTGACTGAGAGGTCCAATAAACCATTTTTCTTCTTCTTTTCTTTTTTGATTTTCACCAATTTTTAAAATATTTCGAAAATAGAAAAGATTTATTATAAAATCTCGAAAAATCAGGAAAATTTTGTTTTTCCTCTGAAATTTTTTTGTAATATTGCATGCAATTTAATGTTATCAAAAGAAAATCATTTGTTGATTTAAAGCATTAAATTAAATGATTAGATTTGTATGTCAATAAAAATGTGTTATCATGCATAAAATAAATATCTTCGTTTATGTATGTCATAATGTTATTTATTTTTGTGATTAAAATTTTGACTATGTGTTAAAATCAAATTGGTATATCCAATCTTGTTAAGCATGATAATTTGTCTTGAATTTGAAATTGATTAAATTAAAATTAATTCCTTTTGTGAGAATTAATTAAGATGGCAATATTAATTTTGGCCATGTGCTGAAATACATGTTTCATGTGAAGCCTATAATAAAATAATTAGTGGGTCTAATTATACAAACTATAGGTAATTAAAGAATACATGAAACATATGTAGTTCTTTTGTATGACTAAGGCACCTTGAGATTCAAATATTATCATAATAACCAACATCTTTCTGTTGAGTGGTGCGTGACCCGAAATGCATGTCTAGAAAAGTTTCGATGAACTGGCCTGGTGCATGGTCAACGCAGTCTCAAGAAATAGGGTTGATGTGTGACAGTGGGAGCACAATTTTTTTCAATATGATGTCGAGGCGAAGGATAGTGCAAGGTTATTTAATTGGCACCCCTAGGAGAAGAGCTCCCGTTACACTAGTCCTGATTGTCCTAGTCATATTAGAAATAATTTGATGCACCACACGAAATAAATTTCGATGATTTTGAATTATAAGTTTATTCAAAATGGATAGAGTAGAAAATTTTGAATTATTGTTGATTCAAAATTCAATCATTTAGATAAATTTTGTCGCATTGTTAAAATAATGAATAATAATATTTCTTGGAGATAGTGAGAGATGAGTGGGAGTCCAACAACCTTTCGATGTCACTACTTCATTAATATTGTTATTTCATTTTTTATGTTGTTTGCGGACAAAATTAAAACATAAATAACACTGATTTCTCCTAATTTTTTGTGACCAAACTAGACCATGGATTTCAAAACAATAATTGTTGACCTGAACAAAAATGTGAAGCTCAATGGCGACAATTATGGTATTTGGCACCGTAAGGTCCAATATCTTCTAGAAGAACAAGAGGTCTTAGAGATAATTAACCATGTTGTCACTGAACCTGCACCCGAACATAATGCCCAACGCCAGAGGGACATGGAGGCCTATCAGGCCTGGACCAAAAAGAATCGTATTGCTCGCATTACGTTGCTGAGCATGATGAATAACTCCCTGCTGTGCGAATTCAAAGTCTATAAGACAGCATTCAAAATGTGGGCGGCGCTCCGCAATAAGTATGGGTCATTACAACCACCAAGTGCCGGATGTTCACGGCCAAGTTTGATTCTTATCGGAAGCAACCGAATCATACGATGAGGAAGCATATCCAGGAAATGTCTAACATGATTCGTGAACTCAAAAGTGTGGGACAAGTGCTCGATGACGAGCAACATGTGCAAGCTCTGATCCGCTCTCTTCCAAAAAGTTGGGAACGTATGCATTGTAATTTGATGCACAACGAAGGTGTTAAAACTTTTGACCAAGCTGCTCGCCACATTGAAATGGAGGATGAGGCCCTACAAGCCATGAATCAAACCTCTAAAGCATTAGTTGCTGACAATGGTGGACAAAGAGCTTGTTCTCAATCCAAGAGAAAAAGGTCGCATAAGTCGCAACCAAATAATAATAGTGGAGATGCTGGACAGAAGAAAGTCCAAGGCTACTAGCACAAACGTGGAAAACGTGGTGGCAAAGTAGACATGAATAAAATAAAGTGCTACAATTGTAGCAAACGTGGTCACTTTGCTCGTGATTGCACTGAGCCAAAGAAGGTTTGTCCTGACACAATTATTTTTCTTATGTCTCAAGTTGTGCCTTAATTGCTGAAACTCATCCTTTGTGGATTGCATATTCAGGAGCCACCGACCATGTAGCGAGATATCGCGAGATCTTCGTGGAATTTCGCCGAATAAGTGCGGGGAGCAAATGGATTTACGTTGAAAACAACGAAAGAGTTGAAGTTAAAGACATTGGATCGTGCAAGTTAGAACTTCGCAACGGCCAAATACTTTACCTTCACGACATTCTATATGTTCCAACTTTTAGACGAAATTTACTTTCTGTGTCAACATTAGACAAACTTGGTTATATAATAAGTTTCCAGAGAAAACAAATGACAATATCTTATGACAATGTTCTTCTATGCAATGGTTTTCTCAATAATGGTTTCTAGTTTTAAATATAGCATTTGTTGCTAATAGTTATTCTTTTATATCATCTGTTGATGTGAATAATAGTGCCAACATTTGGCATGCTAGACTAGGACATATTGGTCAAGATCGAATGAATAGACTTGCTAGAGAAGACTTCTTGGGGTCTCTCACAAAAGTTGATCTTCCAACATGTGAGCGTAAGAAAATAGGAACACCATTTGGGATGGGAAAACACATCGAGTACCCATTACAATTAATCCATTCGGACATATGTGGTCCGATGAATGTTCATGCAAGAAACGATTTCTCTTACTCCATCACATTTATTGATGATTATTCATGTTACGTTGTTGTATACTTGATTTCTCATAAGTCTGAAGCCTTGGATTGTTTTGTACGATTCATGAACATGGCAGAAAATCAAGTGGATCGCAAGATTAAAGCCTTGCGAACCGACCGTTGACGTGAATATCTCTCTGACTTATTCAAAAAGTTATGTGATGAAAAAGGTATAGTTAGGCAACTAACAGTACCGAGAACTCCACAACAAAATGGTGTTGCGGAAAGACAGAATCGTACCTTATTTGATATGGTCCGATTCATGATGGCGTAAGCTAATCTTCCAATTTCGTATTGGGGAGATACGTTATTCACTGCAGCCTACATTTTAAACTATCATCGAAATCCGTTTCTACCACACCTTATGAACTTTGGACAGGTCGAAAGCCTAACCTTAGTTATTTGCGCCCTTGGGATTGTGCAGCCTATGTTCTAAACAATTCTCATAAGTATGGGAAGTTGGGTTCTAGAGGGCAGAAATGTATCTTTATAAGATATTGTGAAACCTCTAAGGGCTATGTATTCATAGGAGAAAGAGAAGATGGTACGGTAACGAAAATCGAAAATAGAGATGTGACATTCATAGAGAACGAATTTCCTAAGCAAGACGAGATAGACAAGGGATTTCTCATAGATGTAGAGGAAGATCCTGAGTTGACGGCTCAAGCAGATCAACCAGTTGAGGAGTTAGTCTCCTCTATCCCACATCTTGATCCGAGTGGGAGAGATTCACAACCATCAACTGATGACCAACTTGAAAGTTCTCTTCGACGGACTACTAGAAAACATGTTCCGCGTCGACATTTTGAAATCGAAGGGCTACATGAACATGGAACACATGGGATCAACATAGTAAGTCTAGAAGATGAACTTGAGACAAAATGTATCAAAGAGGCTCTCTCATCCCCTGCTAAGGAAGAATGGATTAAGACAATGGAGGAAGAGTTAGGGTCCATGCAGAAAAATCAAGTTTGGGACTTGGTTGATCTCCCGCTAGGCCGTAAAGCAATTGGGAACAAATGAGTTCTCAAAATTAAACGTGGCGAGGATGAATGAATTGAGAGATATAAAGCCCGCTTAGTGACGAAAGGTTTCACCCAAACTGCGGGTGCCGACTATGAAGAAACTTTTACACCTGTTGTAAGGTTTGCTTCAATTCATCTAATATTAGCTATAGTCGCACATATGGACTTAGAATTACATCAAATGGATGTAAAAACCGCATTTCTCAATGGAGAACTAGATGAGGAAATTTACATGAAGTAACCTTAAGGTTTCATTGTAAAAAGAGAAGAGCGCAAAGTTTGCAAGTTGCGCCGGTCCATTTATGGACTTAAAGAATCATCTAGACAATGGTATCTAAAATTTCATCAGTCAATCATTTCGTATGGTTTTAATATAATTGATGAAGATCACTGTGTGTATGTTCATAAGTCCAAGAATAATTTTACTATCCTGACGTTATATGTTGATGACATTCTAATAGCTGGGAATAATAGAGATTATGTCATTACCATTAAGCAATGGTTGTCCTCCATGTTTGAGATGGACATGGGTGAAGCAGCATACATACTGGGTGTGAAAATTCAACGTGACCGTTCCAAATGACTCCTTGCCTTGTCGCAAGAATCATATATAAAGAAGGTTTTGGAACGATTCTGCATAGATGGCTACAAACCCATTGACACTCCTATTATGAAAGGCGAGGTTTTAAGCTTGGACATGTGCCCAAAAATTCCAAAGGAACAAAAGAAAATGTCCAATGTTCCCTATGCGAGTGTCGTCGGTAGCCTGATGTATGCTATGATGTGTACTCGGTCGGACATATATTTTGTCGTGAGTTAGTCGATATCAGGCTAATTCGGGACGCCAACATTAGAAGGCGGTGAAGAGAATCATGAGATACCTCAAGGGTACTGCAGATCTTGCATTGTGCTATCATGGAGGAAGTCTACGACTTGTTGGATTCACCGGTGCCGATTGGGTTGATGACGTTGATGAACGGAAATCCATCTCTGGATACACTTTCTTGCTCAGCAATGGTGCTGTTATTTGGAGTAGCAAGAAACAAGATATTGTGGCACTGTCAACTATGGAGGCTGAATTCATAGCTTATTCAGTGGCAGTACAAGAGGCCTTGTGGCTTAAGAGATTCCTTCAAAACCTAAGGATTTCTGATAATATAATGAAGAAAATGATTCTTCACTGTGGTAATCAAGCAGCCATAGCTTATGTGAAGGACGAGAAATATCATTGCAAAGGAAAGCATATCGACACAAAGTACAAATTTGTACGAAATCAAGAAGTCAAAGAGGAGATTTTAGTTGAGTACATATCAACGCACAAAATGGTTGCTGATCCGTTCACCAAGCCATTGCCAAGAGAGGCATTCTTGAGATATGTAAATGCCTTAGGGCTGCGTAGATTATAAACATAATGGTGTACTCAAATTTTTTAATGAATAAAAGATTATTTTTCTTGATAAATTTATTGTTGTGAAGTCTTGTTATGCATGTGAAAAGTATGTCGATCAGGCCTAGATTTGTTCACTCACACGAACAAATATTTCCGACGCTTACGAAGATAGCGAGCGGAATGAACTATGTGAGTCATAGTGTGATTTAACATGGGTTTTAGTAACTCAATGTCGTCTGGTTTAGAGAGAGAGAGAGTCAGATGCGAGATTCAAATTTGGCGCTATTAATTAGCGAGCAATTTGAAAACTCAGGTCAGGCGCTAAAAGTTAGCAACTGGACTTAAGTCTGTGCGGTGTGTAATTAAACAGAGCTAGACATACGCTCGTTCAGTGGGAGTCTCCTCCGCAGTACTTGTGCTTAGTACCAAGTATGCAAAGTCGACCTAGAGAGATATGATGAATTGATTAGTTCGATGGTCATCATGGTGTGAGTCTCTGACAGATGTTTCATTTGCACGTGCCCTTAGACTCTTGACTATGTCTTAAGGAAAGGAATTAGTGTTTGCTACTTTAGCGTGGTATTCAAAGGTGAAAAGTAAAGTAGCCCGATGAGCCACATCTAGAAAAGCAACTAGTTCACTACTAAGAGACATGAGGGCGAGAGAGAACTGTTATGAGCTGCATAAAATTTTCACATACAATTGGCCAACTATTTTTTAAAAAATAATGTATGTGAAAGATAGTTACCGCGGAGCAAGACATGCATTGTCTTGGCTATGCTGCAAGACAGATCTAGGACATAACGAGTTACATTATTTGAGCATTTGTTGGCTCATGTGTGAGCTGTCATGAATCTCTAACGGGCATGACATACGCTCTAGGGATAGTTGAGCGATTGGACCTTAACAGGTATTTTTTAGCTCCTATAAAAAAGCGTGCTTGTATTCGTGGGTCGCACTGCACATTTACAAATTCTGGATAAACGAAAGTACAATGCCCAACGCGGGCAAGTGTGAGATTATTGGAATAGTGCTCTTTTGGACACATGGGCCGCACATACGCGCGGCCCACTAGGGCGAGGCACATGCCTGCGCAGACACATCATCATACGCGTGATGGACGCGCGTGATGCGTTCTACCTAACTTATCTCAAACTCTTCCTACTCTATAAAAGGGGACCTATACCATAGATCCCAAACATACTTTCGCAGAGGTTCATCAGAGTACTTGTGCTGTGGCAAAGAGTTCCGTTCCCCAGAGGTTCAGTTCCTGATTCCGAGGTGCAAGTGTGTTCGTCAAGAGTTCGTGGGAAAGCCTCGACGATCCGCTTCCGCTGCAAGAGGTATTTCACAACCTCTAGAATTTATATCTGTTATAAATTCCAACATTATTTTTCACCGATTTGAGATATTTATCGAGTTTTCTTATATAGAGGGCGAGTCTCTTTTCGTCTACTTCTTCTTCACTCGAGTCATCTTCACTTTTGCTTGCTTTCAAAGCCAATGTTTTCTTTTTAGGAGCATTTGATTCTTCTTCTTCTTGGATTCTGATCTCATAGGTTAGAAGTGAACCAATTAGATCGTCAAAATCAAATTTGTTCAAATCTTTTCCTTCGATGACCGTCCTTTTTGTATGCCAACGGGAGGAGAGAGACCTGAGAATCTTATTCACTTTTTGGAGGGTAGTTCTAGGCTTGCCCAAAAAAGCTAAGCCATTCACAATGTCATTAAAACGAGCAACCACGTCATTTATAGATTCATTATCATACATTTTGAAAGAATCATATTGATGATTTAAAATATTCAATCTAGATTATTTGACTTTATTCGTTCCTTCATAAGTGGTAATAAGTTTTTTCCAAATTTCGGTTGCACTTTCACAATTAGAAATCTGATTAAAATTCGTTGAATCCAAAACACAATAAAAAATGTTCTTTGCTTTCCAATCCAATTTCAAAAAAACTTTCTGTCTTTCGTCATGTTCGGAAGGTAATTTTTCATGTAAATAATAGCCTGTTTCGATAATATCCCACATGTTTATATCAATAGAACATATGTAGGCTTGAATTCGAATTTTCTAATATGCAAAATTTGATGCATTTAAAAGGGGAGGACGACTAATTGATTGTCCTTCGGCAAAAACAAATGCACTTGATGCCATGGCTCTTAAGATTGTTAAATCTTAAAAAAATGATTGAATCTTAAAAATGATTAGATCTAAAATGATTAGATCTGAAAATAAGAAGATTCAAAAGATCAAAACAAGAGCAACCCGCTCTGGTACCAATTGTAGGATCGAAAGGCCACCAAGAGGGGGGTGAATTGGTGTTTAACCGAAAATGTCGATTTCACGAAATTCGTCGTGGAAGCACAAAACCGATTCTTAAAACATTTGCAATTCAGATTAATAACACAATATTAGAGGGAGAGAGTGTGAGAGAAATCAAACACAATTAAGCGCGATGGTTGTTGACGAGATTCGGCCACACATTGGCCTACGTCCACGCTCAAACTTCTCGACCTCGAGACCGTCGGAAATTCCACTAGTACTTTCTTTGTTCCAAATGGGGCAAGGAAGAAAGCCCTTTACACAATCACATTTTTCTCCGCTTTGAGAGGTAAGGTAACCTCTCCTCCTAGGAAGCTAATCTATTTTTCTCGCTCAAGAGGTAATATTTAGAACATTTTTTACACATGAGCTATATCTATTTTTCTGAACAAGAATATTTATCTCTTTTACAATTCTGTGCTCACAAGAGTGGAAGAGAGAAAGAAGAGCACAACTAAAAAGATAACTTCAAGGAAAAGATCTTCTTAAAGTATTGCTTCAATGCTTGGATGGGTGTTGTTGCTTCTGGCCTTGGCACTCCTTTTATAGGCTCTAGTATGTGGAAAATTAGTCCTGAATTAATTCCACATTTTCCTTCTCAAAATATAGTCATTACTGTTCATTTTAGTAAAGAACCGGTCGACCGCATTTATGGGCCGGTCGACCGGACTATATGACCGTTGAGCTTATTTCTCCAGCTACCGCAGCTGATCGATTGATCGGACTATCGTTCGATGTCTCGATCGGTATAGTCTCGCAGTTTTGATTTATAGCCGTTGAGTTGATCAGTCGACCGGTGCTTCGATCGGACTATCGACTGGTGTAATCTCGACGTGAATTTGATAGCTCATGCATTGATCGGTCGACCGATATCTCCGATCGGTCGACCGGACTGTCTCGACCGGCCTTCATAGCTTTGACCGACAGGTTGACCATTCTGCACTATTTTGAGCATAACTTTTTGCACAGCTATCCAAATTAGATGATCTTAGAGTCTATAGAAAGCTAATAGAATTCTCTACAACTTTGATGTTCAATTATTTAATCAAAGTGTAGTGCATAAAGTTATCTCTTTTTCTCTAAACTTTTTAGCATTTTATCTTTAATTATTCGAGGTTTGTATCATCAAAATATAATTTAATATGTCATTAAAACTTATATCCAAGAACAAAATAATATAATTATAACAATACTTATTAATTGATATTCAAATTATTGTAAAGCAATATTATTTATCAAATTTAATTGGATAAAATGGGCGTTCTCCCTATTTAAAGAGGGAGGACGCCCATCCCCCCTTGCGCAGCCATCCATTGCAGATCTAACGATGATATTAATAACGTGTGGTTCGGTTCAACAAAATAAACCGACGTTAAACGGTTCCATTTGCCAACGAGCATGTCATCGGCCGAGCTTCAATCCTTCTTCACCTACGCCGCTACCGCTACACTGCCCACTGCCGCTGCTCGATCGAAGTCGACGACATGCATAGATCATGTCATTGCTAGTGCTGCGCAATCGACGTCGACGACACGCCTTGTTGCCGCTGCTGGCTGCTGCCGCTCAATGTCGCTGCCGCTGCTCGATGTTGCTGCCACTGCTCAATGTCGCTCCTGCTGCCGGTTGCTTCTGCTCGATGTCACCGTCGACGTGCCCCGCTTCCGCTGCCCCCTCCAACCGTGATTATAGCCGCGTCCTTGTGCCAATGCTGCCTGGTCGATCGATCCCCATCGGTCTCCATGGCCATCACGCTTGGCACCTCTGGATTGCGTCGTAGGCTGCTAGACGATCGAGAGAGGAAGACGCTCTGAGTCAATAAACAATAAAAACCAGTTTATTTTGCCGGTTCATTTGTGCCCATCTCCATCTACCGTCCACTTAACATTGGACAGTTATGAACATAGGGAGGAGCATCCTCCCTCTTTAACTTGGGAGGACACCCATTTTATCCAATTTAATTTTAACTTTTTATATTATTTATTTCTAATATTTTATAATGTACCATTACCGTGATGCTCGGGACTCCACAAGGCGAAGATCTGGATGGTGTCACTTTAGCATCAAGGAAGCGGAGATTGTCTCTAACATCGTCACGGGACGACATTCATCGCATGCAAGGATGTCATATACTTTTTAAAGCGACGACCCTAAGGTCCTAAGGAGACACTTATTTCACACCATTGAAACGCTAGACTAAATGCTAATGTTTGTATGTCACAAGAAGAATTATAGTTTTTTTTTTAATTTTTTATAAATAATCAAATTGATATATTAATTCTGAGTGTGTTTGGATGAAGTAGAATGCAAAGATGAGATTTGAAAAGTTGACGTGATAAATTTATTTTAGTGTGTGTTTGAATGATATATATAAGAATTGTAGATGTAAAATAGAATTTTAATAATTAACAAAAAATATTATGTTAAATATTTATTACTATATATAATAAATTATATTTAACAAAACATTATTTTTTATGAAATTACAAATAATAAATAATATTAAATTAATCCTTTTATCGTAAGTATATCATATATTAGATATAAAATATTTTGTGCGATGAATATAAGAGAGAAAATAAGAGAAGAAAAAATAGATTTGAAAAAAAAGAAATTACACGTGTCGAAAAAAAAGTTGATGTAAAAAAAATTGGACAAGTATGAACAGTGCAGTGGAAACCGTGGCGGAGCCCGACATTTTAATCACTGAGTTCACAAATAATCATAATATTTTTAAAATTATTATTAATATAAAATAAGAAGCCACCATTTTTTTTTTCAAAAAGCATTCACTGTATATATGATTAGAAATGTTCATAGCCATTTCTAAGTATGGATTAGTGTTAAAAAGTATAAAATCCATCTTAAATATATTATTCCGGTGAAGATTATTTTTTTCAAGATATTATTTTACTTTATTGATAATTATATTAAAATATTTTGTAGTGAAAAAAATATTTATAACTCTAAAATAAAATAATAATTATTAAGTGTATAATATTTCATGTAAATGATTTTATATTAAGATGATATAAAATTTAACATTTTGGCAAAAACAAGTTAACTCAAAATATTAGATGGGAAAAATTAAACTTTACAAAAATAATTTAAATAAAACAATGAATGAAATGTAACATTTAGCACATATATAATTTATTGTGATTTAAAAGAACTTTACATTTGCGTAAAGAATAAAATAAATTAAATGGTGAAAATTATAAACATTTAGTTCAAGCTATGATATAAACTTTATCACTAATATAACTAAGATGAATATTTATTATAACTAATAAAATGATATCACTAGTATAAATGCCATGGATAATATTTATTATAATTAATAAAATAATATTGTTTAATGTGATAATAGAAATAAATAGTAAATATTATGAAGCTATATTTAAGACAATAAGATAAAAGCATTTGTTACATGGAAAATGAAAGAAAAAGAAATGTTGGGTGACCTTGTGGCAAATCAAGGTAGTTAACACATCTATTTGATTGAGCAAAGAACAACATTCGTTAGTATGTCTACATTTATTGAACTTATTCAGTGGTGCACGTGCACTAGCACTTATGTAGCTCCGCCGCTGAGTGGAAATCAAGATTGGATCGGACTTTAATTTTAATTTCGTCAAACATCACGTCATTTGACGAACCAGACATTGGTACTAACTTGATTTCGATTTCCAAATATTTCCTACGCTAAGCCCCCACAAACTATCATGTTTGGCACAATGGTAATGTTGTCGATGTTGTAATAATGTTACTACCACATTGTATGGACGTTAAGTACTATGGTAACTCAACCACCTTATCATTGTTGCGTGCTAATGCACAACCTAGGTGACGCTTATTAATGTTTTTATATGATGTTTTGCCAATCCAATCCAAAACATTATGTATGAACACTCGCAAGCAATAGTATCTTACATAAATACAGTTCTAATGCTTACGTGTGTTATAAAAGTTCAAAAAAGTAATGTATGTGGACCGGACTACCATACGAATGGCATTGATGCTCATCAAATCAAACTGATCCTCGAGTGTGTATGTGGCCTTTGGCTTAGAAAGCTTGTTGGATTTTGTGGTTTCAACATTTTAAGACATTCATGTTCGACCTACATTCAAATTAAATATTTCAAACACATATATATTAACAAATTTGTTCACTTTAAAAGAAATTTCACACTACCATTTGAAATGTTTTGAGAATTTTCACATTCCCTACTCAAAATTAAATATGGCTTTCTTGACCTCAGCAAGACACTTAATATGTCACAAATCAAAACAAACTAAATAATAAGTTTAATAGTCATAAGTTACATAGGACTCATGATCCCACCCTCTTTGGTAAGTGGGCAAGGAGAAGAACGTTAATCTAGTGAATATGATTGTAGTATAAAATAAATATATCACCTAGTGTAACATCCATGGGTTTGGGGGGCATCATTGTAGCGTGATCAGGATGACTCACCAATTGATCGATTGGTAGAATGAGTCCATCGACATTCAATAACCATACTTGTAAATGATATATATCATTATATATAGATATCATTTTTATAAGTAGGAATTAAGGGGGTGTATCACCCCTTGTATGAAACATTGTGCAATGCCTTATTCTAGGTCGTTCGTTTTACATCTAAGTCCATATTATTTGCCATTCTCTCTCTCTCTTCTCTCTCATATGTCAATGCTGCCAATCACCTCCTCCTCCCCTCCGATCACCGCTGCCGCCGCCGACACATTGCAACCTCCTCCTCCCCAGTGAGTGTCGACCCCATCCCCTCTCTCCCCTACGAAATGCCCCGTCCCCCTGACTATCAATCGAAGATATCAAAGACTGCTCTCTCTCTCTCCCCCCATCAATGATGACCTCAATCATCTCTCTCTCAACAATCGATAGCTGGATTTGTTTCGTCAGGGACGATGATCAAGGGTGGTGAACGGGGCGACGATCATAGAGGTCGGTGGCGATGATCGTCAAAGGGGCTCGTCGAGGGCGGCAATCGTAGAGTTCGGGGCGGTGATCTAGTTCGGCTGATCGCAGTCAGCTCATGGGATCAGAGTGTCGGACATTCGAGAGGGGAGGAGGTCACTCGTAGAGGTCAAGGGAAGAGGAGATCGCACAAGAGAGAGAGAAGAGAGAGTGTGCATTCATCTTGACCATAGATATAAAATGGATGGTTTAGATTAGGCGTTGCACAATGTTTCACCCATTACACCCCCATTAATCACTTATAAATATTTAATGAAAAAAATTATAGTTTGTTTAGGTACATTATGTTTTGAAAAACTAAAACTATTTTTTCAATACTTGTTTCATATTTTAATTCATCTTCTTCATTTTTATTCATCATCATGAATCGAATTGTTATCATCATCTCAATTTGTCATAAGTCATTTGAACTAAACTCTTCCATTGACATACTATCATCTAGAAATTGAATATTTTCTATTTCATTCATTCAATTTGCTTAGTAGTTGTTGTCAAGGAATGATCATTTGATGTCTCAAAATCACTTGACATTATTTCTTTTAAGAATAGACTACTTCTCATTTTCAACATCGTCCATCATTCATCTTTAGTTATTTTTCATGAATAGTTAGTGTAATATATTTGTTGTGCTTGTCTACCAATATAATTGAGTCGCATGATTAAAGTCTTCATGGAGGTTTAATATCCACTACTTTATACTTTTTGATCGACTTAAACTTCTTTTTTGTACAGAATCAACAATATTTTAACATCATGACTTTGTTTTTTTCATAAATATAGCACGACATTATGTGCCTCCCTCACATAAAAATGCCATGATCTGTGGAGTACAATGTGGTAGGCACCCATCTCAATTATACCACATATATAATATAGTGTCTTTATATTTATTTTTTATTGATATCAACACTTAAACATAGCATCGACTAGTGATTTTGCCTTTTTTCCAAATTCTAGATCCTTATCATTTGTAGTGTTGCTAAAGCAGTGGGAATTTTGTAGAATTGAAGGACTCCTTTATTTTAAGTCAGTGGCGGACCTAGAATCCTATACCTAGTGGGTGCAAATTATAATTTTATATTTATAATAATAAATAAAATAAAAAATAGATAAAGTAATAAAAATAGTGTGTACTACTCTTTTCATTATTGTCATATTTATATCATAGATTTTATGTGCATTATATTAATTAGTTAACAAATGAGAAACTAAAAAAACTTACTAAAGTAAATATATATAGTTATTAGTTAGAAGATATGTTGATAAATAAAAAAATTTAGGATAATGTGAATGTAATATATAGCTTTTTTCTTCTTCTTTTCAACAATCTTTTCCTTCTTGTACAGGGTAATGAAGAATTTGAATATTGGTTTTGACAAACTAGAATGGTCCAAGATCATTTGGAATGAAAGAGCAAATAAATTTAGAAAAGAGAAAACAATAGGAATATAAAGGAAGGATGATAAGATCTAAAAATTAGTTAAAAAAATATTTAATATTTGAAATTAGAGAAAATTTATGATTTGCTTGTAAAGTGTTTAAGATATATTACAATTACAAAGATATAATAATACCTAATAAAGGTTACCTAAAAATTAATGGGTCAATTGACCCCATTAGGCCCTATGTAGGTTCGCCCATGTTTCAAGTTGTCGTTCAACTCATTCTGAACATTTTCTATTAAAGTGTATATAGGATTCATCTCAACTCGGTCGTGGATAGTAGGTCGTATCCCCTGACATGACACGCTGATTGAGCAATTTGTTGAGACTCACTATAAGATAGATCAATATGTGTAGTCAATGATATTCCATACTATAGTTATGAACAAAGCCAACTCCTTGTAAGCAATCTTCTGGCACAAATGTTTGTTCACAATTGTGTGGCAGAAACTAATTCATACGTCACCATGAGCGGATAGGAGGTCATTCTTGATCATTCCTCTTTGCTTGAAGGCACTCTTATTATAGATTTGATGTCTCACCTTGAGCTAGTATACTACCATCCACACTTGTTTTTCCTCTGGTATCTCCATGCATTCAAAGAAATGTTCAACCTCTATGACCCAACAAATGAAATCTTCAATTTAGAGAAAGAAGATCAACCTTCATCTTGAATCTGGGTTTGTCCAAGTGCGTGTTGTTTTTTTATTAGTTTCAATTCTTCCTATTTGTCACTTTAGATCTCTGACATGGGGGTGTGAGAATTGTTTGGGAGGCCACCATTGCTAGAATTTGACTATGTTTAATTGTGCAAAAGTTTTTCAAGAGTGGTTGAAATTGGCTGAATAGAGCTCTTGATGCCATCAACATCTCATAATTTTGTTGGAAGATTGTTCCAAAGCTCTACTCCCATAGTTGTAAACACTCAGAATTCATACACTGAGATTGACAAAGCAAAGATGATGATTATTCCATCTGCAATAAAATTCCTAACAATATAAACTAGAATTAAAATCTAATCTACTTGAGTGGCACTGAATATATTACATTTAATCTACTTTTGTCTATGTATTCCCAAGGTAGGAGGATTGTTTTATTATATTTTAACAGCTCACACTTTCTATCAAGGATAAAAAATGTAGTCAACTCTATTTTATCTCTTTTTTTATTAACGTCATTTTAACAGATATCTTGTTATTCGTATGCATAAAATTATTAGTTTCTTTCCTTTGTCCTCACTTATATTATTTCAAATAACAGTTAAATACTTTTGCTGATTCATAATAAAATATTTTAGTTATTGCATATTCCATGATTAAAATATATTTATTTCTATTGACCATTTTTAAAAATAAACTTGATGAAATTATCGATCTTGAGATCAGATCTTATTATTTTCCAATTGTATTTTATCTCCTTTTTCCAATAACTTCAGTTTAAACATATCTCCTTTTATTCATATACATAAATGCATAAAATTATTAGTTTCTTTTCTTTGTCCTCTCTTATATTATTTCAAATAACAATTAAATACTTTTGATTATTCATAATCAAATATCTTAATTATTTCATATTCCATTATTTAAAAAAAATATTTCTATTCGATTTTTTTATTTTAAAAAGCTTAATACAATGATTGATCATGAAACTAGATCTTATTATTTTCCAATTATGTAAATTCTGAATATTTATTTAAATTATTGTAAATATAACTTCAACAATTAAATAAATTATTATATTCTTCATCTACCTTAATTTGTTTACTACTAACAACTAGGATCAATTTTATGAAAATAAATAATTTGATTAAAATGTGAACTCACTCATAAAATGTTGTAGCTCCGCCACTACTGCCAGCAACTATGCCCATCAACTTGAGGATAAATAAAAATGTTGTAGCTCTCTGTTTACCATTCTTGCTACATCATGCGGATAAATAAATAAAAATAATAAAAGAAGCACATAGACGAATCAATTTTATCGATCATATTACTAGACAAAATAAGTGCATTCTAGTGAACAAGCATAAGTTTTTCAAGACATTGCCATTCGGCAACATGAGAGAGTGATTACTGCCTCCCTAATTGATCAAGACACACAGAAAAAGGGAGAACAATGACTAAAAATGCACAACGACGTAGAGTGAATAAGTCAAAGTTCCCACACCTTAATTTCTTAGGAGCTATTATATACGAACACACTAATCTCAATTTCTTTTTTTTTTTCTCACAATAAATGGAATGGGATCCACAAACAAAAATTAATATTATTTAATTAAAAAAGTTGATAATAAGATCTCATGTCATTGCCCCACCAAATAGGAGGAAGAAAATAGAATACTAAGAACTTTGTTATTAGTTATCAAACATTATAGTATTAAATACATTATTATAATTATATATCAAACATTAAAATATGATGTTATCAACACTTGGTATGATTTTTTTTTTTTGTTTTAATTTCGAATTAGTTAAGTGTTAGCAGTTTTGGAATCACAAAAATATTTAAAAGAAAACATGATGTTATCGATGATTTAAATCAATTTATTTCAATATTGCTTTAAATTATTGATCGATTAAAATTTTTAATGCCCTAAAAATGACTCCAAAAATAATTTGAGGATGAGCTTAGAAAGATTTTGTTGTGGTGACCATAACGCAGTTCAAAATTTAAACAGACCCAATAAACGAACTAAATAATTTAATTTAATGGTAGAAAAAAATCTATAAAAAAAAATCAATATAACTAGGAGTTGAGTTCGCGTTCTTCTTTCCGTCGCGCTATATCGCACTGCTGCTTTTCCTGTGTTCTTCCTCGACGGCTTTCCTCAATGCGGAAGGTATCAGTGACGCGGAGAACGTCGCCGATATCGAGCAGGCCGCCCAATGCGCCGCCGTCGATGCGCACAACAACAAAAGGTTACTCCCCTTCAATGTCCCAAAGATTTGGCCTTTCGTCTTCTTATTTCGATTTTTTTTTTTTGCCTTTAGTTTTTCTGTTTAATTTCGTGGTGTTTTCGTTTTGGAATATTTTTTTCATCCCTGTTTTCTGATCGCATCTGCATTCCATTTCTACTTAAATTTCAATGTTTTGGACTTCTTTTTCTGTTCGATTTCGTGATGATTTTTTTATTCTTTCTGTTGGTTTGGGTTCAAAGTTCAAACTTCTCCCTCCCCGCTACAAATAAGGGGTTTTAGTTTTATTTCCTGTGTTGTGCCTCCGAAGCGACACCTTACAATTTATTTCTTCCCTGAAATGCCCTCCCTCCGGCGCGCATTTCCAAAGACGCCCCTATCGCCGCCGCCGGCCACCGCCGACTCCCTCGCCGACCGCCTCCTGTCCCTCTCCGCCTCCCGTTCCCTTCCGCAAGGCCAGCAACTACACGCCCACATCCTCAAGTCCGGCTACATCGCCGCTCCCCCATCCGACTCCGGCGGCTCCGTCTTCACGCCGCCTCCTGCTCGCCGGCTGTGGAACTACCTCATCACCTTCTACGCGCGCTGCGGCGTTCCGTTCCTCTCCCGAACGGCCTTCGACGATTCCCCTGCACCGCGCCCTCCTGCCGCCTGGTCCGCCCTCCTCGCCGCCTTTGCCCAGAACGATCAGCCATTCCTCGCTCTCTCCATCTTCCGCGACTCCCTCGCCGCCGCGGTGGCCCCCTCCGACCGCTCTCTCCCTTCAGCCGCAAAGGCCGCCGCAGCCCTCTCCGACCCCTCCCTGTCCCGATCCCTTCACGCCATTGCTCTCAAAGCCCATCTCTCCGGAGACGTCTTCGTCTCCTCCGCCCTCGTTGATGCCTATGCCAAGTCATCTCTCCTGCACGATGCCCGTTGCCTGTTCGATCAGATGCCCAACAAGAACGTCGTCTCATGGAGCGCGATGATCTACGGGTATTCGGAAGCCGCGCTTCACGAAGACGCGTTGAAGCTCTTCAAGCTTGCCTTCGCGGAGCTTGGGCCAGGGGGCGCCAATGACTTTACGTACTCTTGCGTCGTCAGAGTATGCAGCACTGCGACGCTCCTGGAGCTGGGTTCTGCTGTTCACTCGCTCTGCTTCAAGTCAAGCTTCGACTCCTCTCCATTTGTGGGAAGCTCTCTAATCTCACTTTATTCCAAGTGTGGCCTCGTTCAGGAAGCCTATAAGTTGTTCAATGAAATGCCAAATAGGAATATTGGGGCGTGGAACTCGGTGCTCATCGCATCCGCACAACATGGTCATACAGATGCTGCCTTCAAACGGTTTCAAGATATGAGAACTTCAGGATTCTGTCCAAACTCCATCACCTTCCTCTGTTTGCTGACCGCATGCAGTCACGCAGGGCTGGTGGATGAAGGGAAACAATACTTTGACATGATGTCAGTGAATGGCATTGAGGCGAGCTCCATGCACTATGCGGCGATGGTGGACCTCCTCAGCCGAGCAGGTCACATTCGTGAGGCTGTCGCCCTGGTCGATAGCATGCCCGTGGAACCTACTGAGTCCATCTGGAGTGCAATTATCACGGGATGTCGCATTCATAAGGACCCTGATACTGCTTCATATGCAGCTTCCAAGCTGTTCGAAGCAGGTTCCTTGAGCTCAGGTGCTCACATGTTGTTGTCAAATGCATATGCGGCCTCAGGAAGGTACACTGACGCAGCACAGGCGAGGAAGGCAATGAGAGACCGGGGAGTGCGAAAGGAAACTGGGCTGAGCTGGTTAGAGGCTAGAGGAAAGGTGCATACTTTCGTGTCAGGTGACAGGTTGCACAAGCGGAGTGAAGAAATCTATCAGGTGTTGGCTGAGGTCGGGGAGAAGATGGAGAAGGCTGGCTATGTACCAGATACAAACCAGGTGCTGAGGGATGTTGACGGAGAGCAAAAGCTGGAGGCAATATGGTATCACAGCGAGCGGCTTGCGATCGGCTTAGGGCTCCTGCTTGTGCCAGAAGGGCAGCCAATTCGGGTCATGAAGAACCTGAGGGTGTGCAATGACTGCCACACGGCTATCAAATATTTGAGCAAGTGCACGGATCGGACAATAATACTGAGGGACAACAACCGTTTTCATCGATTCGAGGATGGTTCCTGCTCTTGTGGAGATTACTGGTGAAACTGCTGAGCATGAGTAGAGTTTGATAGGTGTCCACGAATTGGATTCAGCTGATTGGTACCAAAATTTTCAGATCATAATAGTATAACATCAAACCATGTAATGACCTGTAAGCTTCTTGGATTGAATATAATCTTATAATACTTTCCCCAAACTTTATAATGTCTTCAGTAGACATGTATGATTTATGCTTTTCATCTCCTTAGATAACTTATGCCAAAATTTAGACTACCAACTCCTCTAACCATTTGACACTGTAGAACTTGACCATTTTATTGTTCATATTCTTCTTTATTTTTGACATGCCTGAGGTGTTGGAAATTTGATTCCAGTCTCTAATCGGCCAATATAAGTTTTTTCTTCTTTTTCTTTCCTTTACAAGTTGTTTTTTAATAGTTCTCTTCCTCTGCTTCCTTTCTATAACTTTGAAATCCTCCTCCTCCATCCATTTCTTTGGGTTGGGCACTTGAGCTATTGGGCAACATTAGTTCAGAAAGATGTGATCTTTCCCAGTGGTTTTTTCCTTTGATCTTTTTTTTTAAATTTAATGGTGTTTCTAGGCCTTTTCTTTCCCATTTTTTTTGTTCATATATTTCTTCACTTTTTAAACTCCGCCTATATTTTATAGCCGGTCCCAAGCCCGGATAAAGGAGGAGGGTTGTGTTAGGCCCCGACAGCCAACATAAAATCATGTCGAATCTTATGAACATGGATCAACGAATATAGAGCGGAATGGCGTCGTATGATCCATGTAGCCGACCCCACCTAGTGGGATAAGGCTTTGTTGTTGTTGTTGTTGTTGTATTTCTTTACTTTTTAGATTTCTGACTTGCCTGTTATGATCTAGTACTGTTTGAGTAAGTTCTATTGATGATCATTCGTGCCCAGAAATCAAACTTCTATAAGAAACTTTCTTTATGATTTCCCTGTTTTCACTTTCCTAATGACTCCTTGTTTATAGTTTTATTTCACACAATTCATCAGCTTTTTTCTGTAATACATGTATCATGTTTGCTTTCTGAAGCTCTTAATTATAAGTTTGTTACTTTCCGCTTCCTGTTCCCCACTTTTCTCATAGTATTCTTTTAATAGTTTTCCCTTTTTTGATGGAAAATTTGTCATTTGGTTATTATCTTGGTTATTATCACTACTCAATCTTCATTAAAATATCGATATTTGATGCCATACAAGGTTCCACTTCGATTCATTTTTTTAGGACTCTATTGATGATTTGATCTTTTTGGTGTAGAATGTATTTTTGGAGTTTGCACTGTAGTCAAGGCAAAGGAACAGGTGGTTGCTGGATTCTTCATCACCTGACCGTGGAGGCTATTGATGCATGGAAGAAGTTGTATGAAGCTGAGGTTTGGATCAAGCCATGGATTAACCACCGGGAGCTTCAGGAATTCGGACATGTGGTGAAACCTCGGTCGCGCTCACAATTGTTAATTTCAGTGTGAAATGAGGTAATCTGATATTACAATTAGCTGACTCAGCTTATGTAGCTTGAATGTCTTGTATATCTATCTTCTCCCTAGTGGCTTGCTGTTGATCTGTACTATGGAAACTTGCTACAGGTTTCTGTAAGATCTTTTTCATGAGGATAAACGCCAACTTGAATTTTAGGTGCATTTGTCAATACAATGAATCAATGATGATGTGTTCCCCGTTATATTGTACACCTTCAATTGTTTATGCTTCTTTAACTGCTTGATTGTGTGAATGGAAACAATGTAATAATGTCATATTCCACTTATGCTTCCTGGGCATGAAACCTGTGGGTTGTCGTTGTGTTTCTGCATCCATTACTGTAGAATATTCACTGCATTAGTCTTCATACCATAAAGATTTTTTTTTCTGCTGTCATTGCACACAGTGGAATAGAGTATTGACTTGCTGTGACTTTCTTCAAAGTTCATGGTCTGCAGAAGATTACTGATTGAAAGATCACACATATAAGCCAGCATGATGATGGATTTTGAGTTTTTCTATCTTTGATCTGAACGCCTATTACATTTCCCTGAATTGTAAGATGATGATGTATTTGCGTCATCTAACATTTCCAGATGGCTTGGATCAGGATAACGAATGGTAACTACACGTGATCCTGTAGTCAAAGATGCAGCTGATCATGCTGTGAATACCACCCAGTGGCATTCTAATTCCTGTATTTAGTGGATGGAGGTTCTGCATGCAAGGGCAGAGGTTTTGCTCCTTGCCCCAAGTTCATTTTGCTCAGTGGATTGTTCTATGCATGTAGAAATGAATTCACTGACTGGTTGCAGATTCATTTTGCTTCTCTGTCTGCTGTCAGGTGATTGAAGATTTGGCCAATTTCGACATGCTTCTAAAACTAAAAAGAGGAACCAAGGAGGAAAATACAAAGTGGAGGTGCACAAGATATTGGAGGGCGCTTTTCTTTTGAACGAGGTAGCAAGAGCTCTAGAGAGTAACTGGAAGGCCGATATGTTATCCTGTGTGGTGAGTTTTCATTTTCTGTTGGTTAGGTTACTATCAAACCTTGATGATTACATAAATAAGGCTTGTTTGGTTGCAGCAGTATGACAAGACTTCAGTGACAAATCATCTGCTACAAGTTTTGTACTTGTATATTTTGATAGTTGATAAAGATTGGGATGAAAAATGAAGCAACATACCAACAACTCTACGAGCCTGCTGATTGATGGCGATTATGATTCAAACTCCACATAATGCATCAGGGCGAGTCTGTCACCTAAGAATTTATATTTGCAGGGATTGTCTGATCCCGTCTTTTTTTTTCGTATGTTTATTCTTGTATTAAGTTTTGACGTTCTTTTCTTTATAAAAGAAAACAAAAGAGAAAAGAAAATGAAACAAAATGCACTATCAGTCCACTTGAGAAAAAATAATTTAAATAAAATGCAGTCCATTGGTCGTGAATGACCATGAATCGTTGCACCAAACTGGATGAGCAGTGTATAATGTTTCAAGATACAAAGGTAAAAAGTACTCTGATTCCAGTTATTCTATGTCCTTAGGTTGCGGTTTTTCGTGTAAAAATATTAATTTGTAAATTTCAGATGGTTTTTTTAAAGCACAAAAAGTTATCCTGATTTTTTTATTGAAAAAAAAATCGACCAATGCAGCTTCAAATTTTCAACCTAGTTTAAAATAATGACGATTCTAAAAATTATAAATATTAAATTAATTATATTAAATGTTTAAAAAATTTTAAATCAAACTTTACAACTTAACTTTTCTATCTAAATATGTAAAGGTACCATACTATCATGACACAATTTAACGCATTCTAATTAGTTCATATTTAACTTCATTAAATAATTAATAGCGTTCATATTCAACTATATCAAACTAATGTAAATTAATAATAATAGTGACTTTAACGACGGTGTAATAGGGAATGTAAAACCATAAATTTTATTTGAAAATAAGTGTAATATTTTAATAATTGGAAAAAAATATTTGGTTCAAACACAAATTCTCCGATTTTTTTTTTTGTTATTGACCATAATTTAAATGGGTGATTTTATTTATTTCAATATTTTAATTAATTTTTTAATCAGGTTCAGATTTCGTTTACTTTAGATTAATTTGTCTAGTTAATAAGCTCTTCGATGTATAAGTTTTTTATTTTTTTAAATCAGGTCCAAATTTCGTTTTTTGGGATTGATTTGTCTAGTTAATAAGTTTTTCAGATGTATAACTTTTTACTTGCATACTTAGTGCCCATAGTTTTTTATTTCTTAATTTTCTACATATATATAAGATGTTCTTTTTTACATATTATTATATTATGACTTTTTATTATGCAGCATAACAACGGATAAGCTAAAATCGGCAATTTATAGCGTCATTGGGATTGTTTGAAATAGTAGTCATCGGTGTGTCTAAGAAATGATGCCGACACTTCAATGTTAAAAAAATGCATTGTTCATAAGTTGAGTTAATTTGCTGCATTCACTTCCCATTATATTGGATAAGCGTAGGGGTTGTTTGGTGCATTCTCTCAAAAAAAAAAAAAAAAAAGAAATGTAAGCAAGACAAAAGTATAATGGATCATTAGATATTCTCTCTGCGATTATAAGTAAAGCACAAGTAATTCTTACGTGTGTTTTTATAGAATATAAGATAAAAATATATTTTTATCTGAGAATTACCCATCTCCTTTTCTATAATCCAAAATACATTTCTGACCGGTGAATGCTTCTATTTGTACAGCTCTTCGATTATTCCTCCAATCATCCAAAATAATATCGCTGGTCCTTCGTGGAGTAAAAAAAACTTCCCCATTTGTGTATACATAATCCCATAAGTAATAAAAAATTTATCATCGAAGTTAATCAGTTAGAAAATTAAAGACTAGCAAAAGTTCAATACTTGATGGTCTCGAATATGTTGGCCTGAAATGAATAATATGTGCATCCATCATCCCCACAAGTAATAAATATTTATCATAAAAAAATAATCAGTTGGAAAATTAAATTCTAGCAAATGTTCAATACTTGATGGTCTCAAATATGCGGGCAATATTATTATCTTGGGGCTAATATGGCATTCCTTAACACCCCACGGTTTGTTGTTGACCCTCCCCAATTAGGTACAATACAAATGAATTGCATATCTTAATTGCAACCTTTTAAAATATTCATTGATATTTCACTTTTTTTGTTTTTTTATGTAGGTTTGTCAATATATGGACCATAATATATTCTGAACAAGTTATTTAATGAAACATGAGTTACATGGAGATTCACAAACATCATGTGTAAGCTCATGACCAGAAACAAGTGTACATGGAGTTCTTGAAATTCATCCATCTTATTAATACATCATAATAAAATTCATTTATTAACAAATATTCTATGTAAATAATTAGGGTTTTTTCGTTGACCTCCTTTGAATTATGAACCTTTTTCGCGTCTCACTTTCGAATATTCCGCTGATATCCCCTAACCTATGTCATTTTTTTCACTTAAGTCCTTCCGTCAACCTCTGTTAACTTTCCCGATAATTTTCATTTTTTTATTTATGAAATGACTAAATTATCCTTCCCTCATATTATAAATTTTAAAATAATATATTATAAAAAAAGTGTGCTTCGCTAGCAACGCCCCCCTCTCTGGCGACTAGATCATGGGGATACCTCCCCTCCCCTCGACAATGAGATCGCAGAGGGGGGCATCCCCCCACCCCGCAATCTCCTCGTCGGCGACGAGATTGCAGAGGGGGCATCCCCTCCTCCCCCGAGACTTGCGATCTCATTGCCGGCAACGAGATCGTGGAGGGCAACGCTGACGAGATCGCAGAGGAGAGGGGCATCGCCCTCTACCTTGCGATCTCGTCACCGGCGTTGAGATCGTAGAGGGGGAAACCCTCCCTCCCACGCGAGGGAGGGGTGTCCCCCTCCTCAACAATCTCATCTTCGACGATGAGATTGCAGACTTAATCATTATGTAACGAACTAATGAAGAAATAATAAATCAAATTTATTAAGTTATGTGTCACTAAAATTAGTATTTAAAGGAAAAATGATAAAGTATGTTAGTTATGGTATATAATAATAAATAAACTAATTTATAATAATGACAAATATATATATCATAATAATATTTTAAATGTAATTAACAATATTATATATATTTATATAAAAGCAAAGTTAAAATTTGTCAAATAACAAATCTCATAAATTCACCTATTATCATATTTTAAAATAATAAAAGGTTAAATTATATTTGTTATAATGAGTAACAATAATATATATAAGCAAAAGTAGAATGTGCCACATGTAGAGCTCTCATGAATTCAAGTATAAAATGATAATATTTTAAATATATAAATACTCAAAAGTTAGTTATTAAAAACACATTTTTATTTGTCCATTTTTAAAATAATATATTTGTAGCTATAAACAGGAGGACTTTCAGTTTCCATTAACATACTCAAAGTTTTCTTTGAGACGAAAGAGTATGTGCAAACTTACAAATATAAATTTGTGCATGATAAAATAATATACACATATATACATATTTATAATTTCTCTTTATCTAATAAAAATATTAAATGTTATAATATATATATATAATGACATATTTAAAAATTTAGGTTCTCATATATATCTCGATTTAAAAACTTTCATCTCCCTATCCTAATGATGCTATTTATTTTTTCGGTGATATAATGATGATGATATTTATTAGTGATTAACATAAATATGATTAATTTTTAAATTATATTATTATGATAATTTATATCTACATCTTATATATAAACAAATGTTAAGATATGATATGAATAAAATTTGATACATATTTTTTGTTCAAATTGTTAAAATAGAATCACGATATTAAAATTTTAGTTATGAAAATATATAATGTTGTTTATTTATATTTAAATTTATAAATTTATAAATATTCCAAATTTTAATAATATATATTCTAATTAAATTTCACTTTTTATATTAATTGCATGAAAACAATTAAATAGATTTATAAAAGAAATCATATGCAATTGATTAGGTGGATTCATGATAGAAATATTTCATTGATGATTAATAATGTTTTGGCTATAGTTAATAATATTATATGTATACTATTAAAATAAAGGTTGATGATGATATATGCCACTCCCTCATGATCTTTTTTTTTTGTAATTAATTTTGATATGATGAATAATGACGTATATTATTAAAATAAACAATGAAACGTAATTGGTTCAAAATTAATTATAATTTGAATAAGGATAATTGGAGTTGTTTAATTTAGTCCCACATTTAAAACTTATAATATGAAAAAAAGATGAAATAGACTATAAAAAAAGTGTAAATTTACAAATATGGGAGTTATCTATTTGTATTAAGTCAATGAATATCAATAATTAGAACTTAACTCAGTGACACGTGATTGATAATAAAATAAAAAGTAAATGAGTTTTAATACTTAGGTATATATAAGCTAAATATAATGTTTATATTTCATATCTATGTTGTATTAGAAGGAAAAAAATATTCACATATTATAATATATATTTTGTATCTTTTTTAATAATGCATACAAAATAATTTTACATATATGAGTTAAATTAGGGTGCAATCACAATATGGAATTGCACGATTTAGACCATCAAATTGACATTATTTTGGTCTGATGACACAATCAATATGAATCATTGGATCAAAATTTTTAATCCCAGATTCAAAACTTCCTAAATCTTAAAAAGATTAAAAAGAAGTTTTTAAAGGAGAATGCATATCTAATGTAAGAATTTAATTAAGAATGATTTATGACTAATTTAATGACAATATTAAAATAAGTTTTAATCAATTATTTGTTTTAACTATTAAAATGAATGTTATTAACATTAAATATATAACTTTAGTCGTATTAAGATAATGAAGTAACATATTATATTCGAGTTAAATATTTTTAATATATTCTTAAATAGAATATTATATATATATACGTAATTATATATATTAACGAGATATATTACTTATTTATTTTCACATCTAAATTTATTAAATTAAAGAGTAGGGATCTTTATTTAAATGAAATGAATTTGGTCTACACATGAGTATTATTGAAATAAAATGTTAAAATAAACTATAATATTGATTAGATTAAGAAAAAAATGGTCTTCCCTATTTAAAGGAGGGACACCATGTTTTCTACGTTTCTATTCATTAGATTAGAAATCTATTTTGTTCATTTCCATTTAAAGACTTTAAATGTGATTCATAAATTCTTGATTTGATGAATAAGAGAAGAGACACTATGCCCTTATTTAAAGGAGGGACTCGCCCATTAAGTCCGTGATTATTATACTAAAATTTAACTACTATTTGATATATTTTTTTATTAAATTACAATAATAAATCATAATGGATTAATACAACAATTCTATTTCATATTTATATTGTATTATAAACAATAAAATATATACTCAAAGCAACCCAAATGATGAATAAAAAATGATAAATTTATCTATTACTAATAATCCACATTATATTTGAGAGGGGGAAGGAATAAATGCTATTGGCACACACAAAATAATATTTTTAAAATTTCTTTTAATTAATATATTATGTATATATATATATATATATATATAATAACAACATGAATGAAATAATGATATATTTTAGTGTTAATAATATTTATAATAATATGTTATTTGTATTAATATTTTTTTTACTTGTATATAATTATTTTTTACTATTATCAAGTTATTATTCTATTACAATGATAGAAGATTTACCTACATCAATCATTTAACAATTAGAATTCTTAATGGATTTATTATTATTATTGAATAGTTTGTTATAAACTGACGTATGATACTTAAACAACTAATAATAAAATAATCAATCATACTTAATCATTCTTTATTAATATTATTATTAATAATTTCATAATTTATTATTATATGTTTATCTATATGTCATCTTTATTATAATTGATAATGGATATGTAATCAACTAATAACAAAGTAATCAACCAAACTTAATCATTTTTATTATTATTATCAATCTGTTAAATCATTATTATGTATATCTA
This sequence comes from Pontederia crassipes, assembly GCA_030549335.1. Lineage (NCBI taxonomy): Eukaryota > Viridiplantae > Streptophyta > Magnoliopsida > Commelinales > Pontederiaceae > Pontederia > Pontederia crassipes. Next base: position 47,047,041 of record CM060192.1, on the reverse strand, counting down.
CATGCCTATATATCTATATATAAGTAGAGGTTAAACAAATTATTTAACTACTATAAGTTGTAGTTTTATAATTTTGTGCTAATAATATTTGTAATCATATAATCATACATTTTTTTAGTTATATACAATTATTTTTTTATTATCAAATTGTTATTATACAAGACTTAAGTATATCAATCATTATAGATTATGAAACAACTAGGATTCGTAATTATGTTATTATTATTGGATGTTTGTTATAAACCGATATAAGATACATAATTAGATAATAACAAAGTTTTCGACCAAACTTATTCGTTCTATTATTATTATTATTATTATTATTATTATTATTATTATTATTATTATTATTATTATTATTATTATTGACATATGCTTAATAGTTAAGATATTCCAATAAATTAATAACAAATTATTCAAAAATTATAAACAAAAGACTTTTTAAACAACAAATTATTCAACTCCTATAAGTGAAAGATTTTTTTCTGTCATTATTTACCTCACAGGTAAAACTCATAATAATTATTATTATTTCTAACAAAAAGAAAACGTGACCGAAAGGAGGATAAAAAAAACATAGTCATCATATATTAGTTTTTTTCACTTAATTTATACATCTTTATCCTTTTTATGATGGAATGATAATTATTAATAGTTTTTTACATCATCTATGATAATCATATTTTTTATATTTTTCTCACGAGTAATAATTGTTTTCACTTTTTCTTACAATTTTAATCATAACTTTATGCGTTTGAATATTCTATTAAGTGTCTTGTTAGTAGAGATTTTTTTCTATCTCTTTTTTCTTTGATTGATAACAATGGTTAATAAATAAATAAATAAAACTTTGGTACATATAATGTTTATTGCATTATATAAAGTATCTTATATTAAAGTTATTATAGAATCTTTTTTCATGGCATAATATTGAAAGCATATTGTGTTAGTAAATTGATAGAGCAAATTTGTATGTAGTTGTACATATAAATTTTTTAATGTTAAAATGAGTAAAAGAGATCTGGGTAGTGACTACATTGATTTCGTTATATACCATGATATTTTTTATTGATAGTAACATATATCGCTTTCAATATTTTTTAAAGTTTATTCCAATGAATTGTGACCGAGAATATTATTTATATCTCTAACACAATTATCTAAGATGTAATGAAATATCAAATTTTGTATGGTTAGATTGTGAGATGTATCGCATCGTGGTAATCCTAATAATGCATACTCCATCGAAATGATATTAAATGATGAAAAAGTATCAACAAAGTATATTATAGTAAAATACATAATTATATTATAAAAATTTACACTATTTTTTTCATTTTGTAGGGAGATCACATTCATACTACTATTGGAAAATCAATAAATCATTTATTCAAAACAATGCTCAATAAATTGGGATTATACATGATGAAAATTTTTGTGGTGAGTTAAATATTTTGTATTTGAAGTATACAAAACATAAAGTGTAATCAACTTTCACCCAAAGAAGCGATATCAGAAGATACTAGTTATTTAATGAAATCAATGTTGATACGAAGAAACTTTTTGGTGATAATTTTTTTGCACATTTCTTTTTTTATTAATTTATTTGTTTATAGTTGTATGTTCTTTTTATACAACTAATAATAATTAAAAACTTTATATGATTAATTTCTTATGTCCCTGTGCATCGCACATGTTTTTACACTAGTACTAGATAAAGAAGGAGTTTGAGTGAGATTGATATTACGATAAGAAATAATGATTAAGTTAGAAATTAATTATGCGCTCTTATTGGAAGTATAGTTGAGTTAAAAAGACTAGTATTAATGCAAAAGTTATTTAGAGTCTCAATTAAGATCAAGCTTCACCAAACAGTTATATATATATATATATATATATATATATATATATATATGAGGTACTCCAGGGGTCGTTTGGTAACGGGAACTGAAGTTTCATCGAGTTCTTGTAGTTCTAATTGTGTTTGGATGAAATAAAATTTGATGACGAGGAATAAGTTACTTGTTGTGATGGGAAAAAGTAGATGTAGTGAATTAATTTTTGATGGATTTTGAAATAATAATTGTTATTATAAATATAAAATATAATATTTTTAGTAAATAAAAATAAAAGTAAAAATTAAAAATTTTGTTTTAAAAAAATTCGTTGAGAAAGTAATTTATTTAAATTAAAAAATCTCATTTTTAATAATTATATGTAGTAAAATATTAAAAAAATTTAATGAAATAATAAGTAAGAAATAATATTATACTAATATGTTATAATAATCATTTAATAAGATATATGTGTGTGAGTGAGAAAATAAAGAAAAAAAATAACAAAAATTGAAAGGCAACATGTGAAGTAAAAAAAAAGCGGCTACTACAGCAAATCACCATTTTGGTGGAACCAAGGCAACATGTGACGTTCTCTCTCCTCCACGCAGGCACTCGTCTGACGTGGCACCACCACGCAAATTGTCATCCATGTCAACAAATTATTTTTTAAAAAAATAAATACAAAATATTAAAATAATATTAACTTTAAAATATAATAATAATAAATAAAATAAAGGAGGGGATGGTCGCCCCTCCTCTCTCTTCGATCACTAAGTGCCTGAGCGTCGGCGCCCGAAGGGAGAAGAGGAGGGAGAGGCTGCCCCCCACCCTCTCCTGCGCAGGCAGAGGAGGGGGTGTCGCCCCTTTTCCTCTCCTGCGCAGGCAGAGGAGGGGGTGTCGCCCCCCTCCTCGCACGAGCTCAGATGAGATCGTAGAGGGAGGGGGCGAGCCCCCCCCCCCCCTTTGCTCTTCATCAGCACGGGCAAAGGGGGGCCGCCTTTGCGACCTCGCACCGAGGGGGCTCTTCGTCGGCGCAGGGGGGCTCGCCCCCTCTGCAACCTTCAACAAGTCGACGTGTGGGAGGAGAGAATAAATTTATTTTCTAGTTATTATTTCATTTTTTAATATTATCATGTCGGACGATCACTTATGTGAATGAGAGAGGAAATGATCACATAGACGCCATGCACGTTGGGCAACCGAAAATGGTCAATCGCAGATGAAAAGAGTATCAGGTGAAATAAGTTAAAAGATAAAGAGCAGTCTTGTTATAAAGTGAAATTAAATGATAACGTTAGAAAATGATCAAAGTTGGAGGGTATTTGGCGTAATTTATTCAATGGTGCCACTACAAAAGTAATAGTCTGAGAAAGTTGATCATCTGAGCAGCAAATAGACGACCATCCACAACTAATTTTTCAGATCAACTTGAGGTACATAGTGGAAGTTCATATATGGATTACTTTTGCCAATATAGACTACGAACTCTCGTCCTATATAAGGATAATGTTTTGGTCAAAATTGAATATAAAATTGCATAGATTATTGTATCAACATATGATGAAAAGTCGCACAATAGATATAATTTTGTACAAGATTGTAAACTCAACCTAGATTTTGTAGTACCTGACCTGTGATTTGAGGATCCCAAATGAAATTAATGAGAATCTAGACCGAGTTGAAAGAACTTGGCCTAGGTAATAGGAATGTGCGACTTGGGTTCTAGGGACCCGTGGTTGGATGTTATTCAAACAAGATTTCGATAAATCATGCCTAGATTTCATAACAGAGTACAAAGGCAACCCGACCCAAGTTCTCTCTATCCAATGATGGAAATTGAATTATGGGAACATAGTTCGAGGTTTCCACAAACACAAGATAGGTTCCGATAGTAAAAAAAGATTTTTATGTATTTGATTATAGGTAATTATAGTAATTATTATATTCATTATTTTTTTTATCATAGTACTGATCATATATTGATTATTGATTTACTATTATGATTAAACATTAATTTGATTATTCCATTATAAATTGTTACAAAAAGAACGAGAAAGAGAATAATCACACAAAATAACACACGTGATTTACGAGATTCACCCTAAACTGAGTTAAGTTTTCAAGCAACGACGGCTTTCTTCTGTTATGGAATATTAAGGATTACAAGTATATGAAGTAACTTAGCCATCATAAGTTTATATGGAATCTAATATAAAAAAAGGAAACATAAATCCTAAAATCATATTGATTTTGGGGCTCCACCCTCAAGTCCCTACAGAGGGATTCCACTGGACCCTTATGGCTCATTATCCGAACAATGAGACCTCGATAAGGGACAGACGCCCCTTTTGTTTAAATGCATGAATAACACAAGGTTCATATAATGTTATAGTTGGGTTAGGATTTAAGACATTATTAATGAAATGTTTATCATTAAAAATGAAAATATGATAACCAATAAAAATTTGATTATGGATCTATTATTTAAATGATTATTATGATATCTGATTGATATGACATAATTATCTATATGTTTTTATTATTGTACCCTAAAATTAAAAACACGCAATGATGAATAAATGATAAATATACGTGCCATATGTAAAGAAGATAAGAGTTGAAAGTTGTGGGCACTATATCTACTTATTGCCCTTGATACAGATGGATAATTGTTATTAGAACTAAAAAGATAGATAGTCTAATTAGATGATTAACATGTCATTCTTTAGCAAAAACTATGCTTGTTTTATACACGATATCTCGTCTTACATTGTACAACGAATCCACTGAATTGTTAATTATTTCACCTTGTATTCAATACCATCATGACATTGTTCCCCCACTACTCATTATTGCATGTAAAAAATAGTATAATACATCTGAAAGGATTGATTGATAACTTAAAATATTAAATTAATTCATCGATAATTTATTGTAACATTTATTATTGATGGATAATTAATTGCAACATTTGCGATTGATATATAATTGATTGCAATCTTTGTGACTACTAAATAATTCATAACTATTAACCAACCGATAATTGCAATTAAATGATCATTGTAGCTGATGGATAATGATTAAATTTATATTAATTTAAATGTGTCTAAAACTAACCAATGATCAATCAATTATTGATTAAAAGATAATTATTAATTATAATTATTTAATATTGATTGGCATTTAGTAATTGATAATACAAATGATTATTATGGTTGATCATAAACTATTTATCAATAATTAATCATCGTTATATATATAATCGATCATAAATCGGTTCTCACGTTGATATGACATTGATCATTTATAAGTTAAAGTTCCATGCATGATTCCTATTGTTGTTGATAGGTGACCTTATATGTGTATCTTCGTTGAATTTTTAGTAGTCACAAGATGATAATGACAAGATGGTTGGTAGCTCCTTTGACGAGTGATTTATACATTGAATATGATGGATAACAAGGCACCTAGAGGGGGTGAATTGATGTTTTATCGAAAATACTAATTTTATTAAATATGTCGCGAAAGCACAAAATCGATTTGGTAAACATTAAACTAACATAATAATGATCAAATCACATGTACAATAAAGTAGGAAGGAGAGGAAGAGAGAAAGACAAATACAAGAATATAAGATGATTTCTTGACGAGATTCAGCCACACCTTGACCTACGCTCCTGCTTCGACTTTGTAACCTTGAGATTGTCAAAGTTTTTACTAACACCATTCTTTTACTCCAAATGGGATAAGGAAGAAAACTTTTACATCTTTAACTTTTTCTCACTTTGAGAGGTAAGGTGTACCTCTCCCACTTTTTCTCCACTACAACCTCCCTCATCTCCAATGACAACTTCCACCTCCTCTACGATAAAGGTGAAGAAATGGGTCGTGTGGTGCCATGCTCGGGCCGATCAACACGTGTTTGACCGTGCCACGGACCGTGTCGTGTCGACACAGTCCATTTTAAAAATGGGTCATGTCGTACTACACGATCCGTTTTCTATCCCGACACGGTCCGGACCTCGCCTGATTGGGCCGGTCGGCTGGGCTAGGTCGTGCTAGACTGAACGACCCATTTTTCTTTCTTTCCTTTTTTAAATTAAGATTTCAAACTCTCATTAAGTAATTAAATCAATAGCCACTATTTAGATCAATTTCAAGTGAAAAGACAATACCACTCGAAATGGATCTAAGAGCAACTATTGTGAGAATACTATCTTAATTATTTAATGAGAGAAGAGGAGATGGAGAGAGAGAACCCACTCGAAATGGATCTAAGAGCAACTATTGTGAGAATACTATCTTAATTATTTAATGAGAGAAGAGGAGATGGAGAGAGAGAACTTGAGAGGAGAGGATATTGAGAGAGAAAATGAGGGATGTGCCATGTGATGTGGCCATGTGGAGAAGGGAAAGAGGAAGTGTGAAGAAGGGTGAGGAGTTCAGTTGTGTTTTATTGGTGGAGGGGAGTAATAAAAAAACTCGACACGGTCCGCGTTCCTTTTAACACGACCCGTGTTGTTGTCCTTTAGCAGCACGTTCATGAAGTTGTCCATGAACGTGTTGTCATCGAAATAATGCAGGTCATGTGATCTTAGCGCGGGTCATGTTTGTACGCCATACGCAGTCGGTGTTGGTGCGAAAAAAATAATCTGTGCCAAAAAGGGTCGTGTTGTGTCAGATCCGTGTTTACCATACCCGGATCCATGTCGTGCCCTTACGGATGGTCGAACCCCACAAGGTAGATGAAATGGAAGGGGGTGGTTCTTGTAGAGGAAGAGCCAAGCGCTGCCACGGCCGAAAAGGAGGTTGTAGAGTAAAGATGAAATTTCAAGCGGGCCGCATGGCCTAACACGCTGTCATGTCCTTGTCGCTGTCATGCGTGTTAGGCCATGCGGCCCGCTTGAAATTTCATCTTTACTCTGCGACCTCCTTTTCGGCCGTGGCAGCACTTGGCTCTTCCTCTACAAGAACCACCCCCTTGAGACTCCATCCTATCGTTGGTTCTAGATATCCCTTGTTGGCATCCTCGCCCTCCTTGTCCCACCTATTGAGGATCATTGCCATTACTTCCTCACTACTTCGGGTGGGCATCTTCCTCTTCTCCTCCAATGCTCGACGAGAGCTCGTCATCGTCAACCTCGCCACCCTTGCCGTCTGCCGTCTCCAGGCGAGCTCCCGGGCACATCATCATGGAGACAATCAGATTTGAAGTTGTTGGTAGATCCCTCAGGCTCCGACTACTTAGACCCCTCTGGCTCAGACTCCTTTAGGTTCCTCTTTAAGACATGTTTCAGAATTGGTCCATGATCTTCAAGTACGACTCAGATATTGACAATGTCACAATGAAATGGAAAGATTGATGGAGTTCGGATGATACAAAAAAGGAAAAATATCTTGTGAACTCCAATTCATTGCTGGAGATGACACTAGTGACCGGGACCATAAGCTCCGATTGTCTGACAGTCCGAAGGGGGCACCGAAGAATTGAGGGTTGAGAGAGGAAGAAAGAGAAAAAGAGGTTTCTTATCTTATATATACGATGAAATGAATGGTTGAGATGTAATGTTAATATGATAGCTAATAATTGTTATAATTACTAATAATTTAAAAATTAAGATGCAAAGATTTGAAAACCCACAGGATAATCCATCCTGCCCCGATCTCCGAAAGATGGTGCGGGAGTAGTTTGCCCTTCATCATTGATCCCGCGAGAAAAAAATTCTTGAATTCGACGTTCCAATTGGAGTATCTTTGTAGGGCCCGCAAGGGTGGGGGGATGGTGATGATAATGCCGTCCCTACTTGGAGACAAAGATGACCTCTCATTATGTAAGGAAAGGTTCTTATGAATATATTCAAATGTCTCTTATCACATTTGAGTAAATGCTTAGGACATGTAATATGACTCGTAGCTAATCATTCACATACAAAACTTAGAAGGTTTGAACTCATAAAATTAAATGAAAAAAGTTGTGGTACCTCTTTTAAGAGGCAGAGACATCTACTTATCACCATAGTATTTGGTTAATAAAAAAATTAGTTAACAAATTCAACATTACAATGGATGGATGTGTGATTGTGCCATTCTTTAAAAGGCCAGCACAAACCTTGAACTCACATTAAATTTGGCCACAACATTAGGGATAAATTATACGAATCGTCTTCCAACTTTAGGTCAATATTTTAACGGTCCTTTAACTTTAAATTATAACTGGATCGCCCGATCTTTATTTTTCTTTCACGCTTCGTCCACTTGACTAGTAATAATAAAATTTCTAATTATATTGCTGACATGACATAATAAAAAATAATAAAATATTAATGTTGAAGGACCGTAGATGGACACTCCGACCGACGAGCTCGCACGGGGGTCGGCCCCCCTCTTCTTCCTCATGGCATGCGAGGAAGAAAAAAGGGGAGGGGGCAGATGCCCCCTATCTACTTCCTCACCGCTCGCGAGGAAGAAAAAGGAAGAGGGGGGCGCCCCCCTCTCCTTCATGGGGGTGCCGTGTGCGAGCTCGAACATGGGTGTCAGCCCTGTCGGTGAGCTTGTACAGGGGTGCAATCGCCCCCTCGCGAGCTCCAAGTGTCGGCCGTAGTTTTTTTATTAATTTTATAATATTTTTATTGTGCTGCATATGCAATATAATTGAGAAACCTACTAAAGAAGAATAAAGTTCGAGACACTTTAATTATAAATTAAAGTTGATGAATCATTAATATATTAATATAAAATTGTGGGACTGATTCGTGTAATTTATCCCAACATTAGTTGACCGCTCGGATAGAATGAAAAAGAAAATTTAATAAATATTCAAACTTATATGAATGGTTTTCTTTAGAAGGGATATATATGGACACCAACAATGATAATAAAATAAATCCCAAGTTCTCTTTTCTCCTTTTTTTTTTAGTATTTTGTATTTTATATATATAGATGAAAAATATCTATTTTTATTTGCTTTTTTCTATTCACTATTATTTTATTTTGTTATTATATTCGGGTTCGTAAACACGGTCGAACCAGCCCGTCTTTCTATTTTTTTTTTCTTGTAACACTTGATGCGTCAAAGTAACCCCCCCATGAGCCTCAAGCCTCACGTCCAAACAACCCGGATTCGTTCTTCCTCCAGCTAGGGTTCCTGCGTTTCGCTGCCTTCACCGGCAACGCCGCTGCAGGTCGTCGTCATCGTGCTTCCAATCGCCGCTGCTGTCTCTTGCTGGTTTTCTCTCCTCTCCTCTCCGCTCTCCTCCCCTCCCTCCCGTGCGTCATATGCTCCAGCCAGAATAGGAGGGATGGGATTCCTATTCTGCCCACGAGCAGAAGAGGAGCTCTCCTCTTTTTCCTCCCTAACTGCTGGAGAGCATTCTGCTCGCGATCAGAGAGCAGGGGAAAGCACTTGCCTCCCCCGCGCTCCTGGACGCGGGGGTTTTTACTGCTCTCTTTTTTTCCTGGGTGGTAGTCCCCGAATTTTAATCCAAGTTTGTTTCGTGTTGTAATCGTTTATATATTTGATTGCTAATTGTTATGTTACCTTCGATTCTAATTGTTTTAATTTTTCTTGGTCTAGTTATAATTCTTTGTGGTGCTCCTCTATTCATTTTCTTCATGTTTGGTTCTCATTGACGCTTATCGAATTCAATGAATTTTGTATCAAAGTTAATATATGTATATTCAATTCCAAAATCTGGTGGAATCGCCTAATCTGTGCCTTCAGCCCTTGTCTAGTCGGTTTTCCATCCGTGGGAACGAACATGTAGTGCAACCATAAACCAAGATTTTGGCTTTCAAGATAAAATTGCTTGCAATGTGCAATTATGTTTATTTCTCTGTGATCCTGGTGGCAAGATATTATATTTTTTGGTTCTAATTTATTTACGCTTCTTGATTTTCTGATTTTGTTGGGGCAGGTCAAATGGCTGGGAGAAGTCGCATGCCACGCCAAAACTTTGAGCAAGGTCGGCGAGGTGGTTACGCTGATATTCGTGAAGGGCCAATGCGTCGACAGGTTCCTCAACCACCACATCCTGCACGTCTTGAGGAAGAACTTGAATTGCAAATGATGGAAATAAGGAGGCTTTCTGGGGAGAATCGTATACTGGTTGAGGATCGTGCAGCTTTCCACAGGGAACTTGTTGCTGCCAAGGATGAGCTTCACCGGATGAACTTAGTGATCTCTGATATTCGTGCTGAAAAAGAGGTACACACAAGAGAGCTAATTGAGAAAGGCCTGAAGCTCGAAGCAGATCTGAGAGCCACCGAACCTTTAAGGGGTGAAACTGTCCAGCTTCGTGCGGAAGTTCAGAGGTTAAAAAATGTGAGGCAAGAACTCAATGGTCAGGTTGAGACCCTCCAGCAAGATCTGAAAAGAGCACAGGCTGATAATCAGCAGATCCCTACCTTGAAGGCTGAAATTGATGGGATCAGGCAGCAGCTTATGCATCTTAGGTTAAACTTACTACTCTTATTTCATGTATGACATGTGATTCTCTATCATCTGATTTTTGGATTCTGTTTACTTGTAGTTCTGCTATTGAGTATGAGAAAAACGGAAATCTTGAGCTAATGGAACAAAGGCAGATCATGGAGAAAAATTTAATTTCCATGGCACGTGAGATTGAAAAACTTCGTGCTGAGCTGGCAAATTCTGATGCGAGGCCCATGGTTTATGGTAATATCTTTCAGAAAATTCTTAATGTCTCCTAAAATAATCCAATTGTCTTCTTAAAAAAGTTCCACCATTTATTTTTGTATCCTGATGCACTGTATTAAACTTTGTAGTCATTTACATACTGATGTTTATATATGCAGATTACGATTTCTTAAATTGAGAGTTCCACCCTTTTTATTTTTTTATTGCTAAGACCAAATTTTGCTAAGAACTTGTATAATTTCTGTTGTGACAGATAGTTATGATAATCCTGATTCTGATCTGTTGTAGGAAGTTTGGAACCATAACTGCCAACTCTTCCCACATCATTGCAGTTTATTAAAGTAATCTCTAACTGATAGAGGACCTTGCACAAATGCATAGATCTCCCCTTGAATAGAATATATCTTCATATCATTTGCTTTATCAAACCTCTCTTTCAAATCCTTCCACAAAGTTGCAGCATCTTGGGTTTATGTCGAATTGCTTACTAACCCCTTTCCTATTGTACTAGTGATCCATGACAGAATTAAGGCGTTACATCTTCGCCATTGAAAATGTAAGGATGAATCTAATTGATCCATTTTACATGTGCCATCTACAAACCCTTGCTTATTTTTAGCAAATAAGGCATTGTAGAAAGAACTTCTCCATAACAGATAAGAATCAGAATCAGTTAATTCATAAGGGATCAAAACCAATCCAGGAGAATCTGAAGAGCTTATGTAAAGGGGACTCGACAAATCAAACCGAACAACTGGTGAACCAGAGTAAGTTTCCATTTGAGATCGCTAGTCGAAGAAAACCCGGAAACAAACGATAGAAGATTAACAAGTGAAGAACAGAAGTTCCTAACCAATTTCAAGATGAATATCAAAGTCGCTCTTCGATCCTGAGCTCTGATACCATGTCAAAACCCGATCTCAATTTGAATCTGCAGCTCGCACACCAGAAACGAAGAACATAGGACAAGCTGAATGGGGGAAGAAGCAAATGTGAAGATTCTACTTTAGTATGAATCAAGCCACTTTACGTTCTTCCTTCTTCGTTTTATATGTATCTCAAGATGCTAAAGTTCTAAAGGTTTCTAGAAGAAAAAAGAAAATTTGTTCACGGCTGCTACAGTAACAACTTCCATAACGGTATATATGTACATAACGTTAAATAGGTAGATTATCCTCTGTTATACTATCATTATTCAACATGTAGTTTTATTTCCTGTTGTGTCTGTGCAATGAAATTTTGTATTGATACTAGGTATGTCATTACCTGGTCAAGATAGAATTGATTCTTCCTTTAATGATTTGGCAGTATTAATTTCAGAAATGTGAATTGTATCTTGCTTTAGTTATTGTTATAATGAACTAGATCACTTTGTCTTGTCAAACGTATGAAACTTTGGGATACCCATAAAGGGGCATATGGTAGGCATTAGAGAGTAGCGTATACAATGCATGATACTTATTTCCAGACATCAACTTGGGAATTTCTATGTGCTCAGCTCAATTAATTATTAATTTTTTGTTTCTTATTTTCAACTCCGCCTATATTTTATAGCCGGTCCCAAGCCCGGATAAAGGAGGAGGGTTGTGTTAGGCCCCGACAGCCAGCATAAAATCCTGTCGAATCTTATAAACATGAATCAACGAATGACGTCGTATGATCCATGGAGCCGACCCCACCTAGTGGGATAAGGCTTTGTTGTTGTTGTATTGCTAAGACCAAATTTTGCACAAAGATAATGTCTTTTTAGTTGGCAGTCTTGTATATCCATTGCTCACCTTTAATGCACATTATCAAATTTTGTTCTGTTTTTTTTAAGATAAATGTTTATCTGTAATTATCTTTTGACTTTATTGTGTCTTTTGATTATAGGTGGTTATGGAGCAACACTTGGAAGCCCCCAGGCACCCTTCTCTTCTACATATGGGGATGGATATGGCCTGCATTCGGTGCGTATCGTTTTTGCATATTTAAGAATAATGCTATCTTTTTTGAGCTAGAATAGTGACTAACATTATTCAATCGAATAAATACTCAAAACTTGTCTGTTGACATTAATTTAGTTTCTTTCATTGACATTCTTAGGGAGTTGCTGACAAGGCTCCTCTTTATGGTGGTCCATCTGGATCTTGGAGTGCAATGGACATGTCTCGCATTGGTCGCCGCTGAGGCTCTTAGTTGTGTTGCCCTTTAAGTTGCAAAATATGACATTTATTTTGCAAAGGTTTCTACATTAGATGGTTAGAAGGCTAGCTTTTACCAGTTGGTGCATACTCCAGCTTATTCTGAAAGCATATGCTTATAATATGGAACTGGATATATTTACTTCACATGCTATCTCTACTTTTTTTTCTTTTGGCTGTAGAAATGTTTTGTTGTGCCATTTCATCAAACTTTTATCATGCTTATTGAAATGCTGGACGTCTTTCATTATATCCATGTACCATTGTTTTACTGGGAGTATTTAATTAGTTATCTTGTGCTTGTATTTATTGACCTACTTTAAAATGGGTAATATAATAATATTAAAATGTTTTCTCAAAAAGTATTAATTCTTTTTTAGAGGAGTGCACGATGATGTTTGGGGGGGGGGGGGGGGTTCTCTAGTGATTTGAGACTGCACGATGCAGGTCATTGGGGTTTTATATGATGATTGAGATGAAGCAGTTGCGCTTCAACTCCACCTACATTTGCTATGAGCTAGATAAAACTGAGTGTGATATCAATATGCAATTTTAGGATTGAGTTCCTGACCCAATTGGAAAAATAGCGTTAAGAAACATTTGTGATTCATTCTGGTTGATATGGCTGAGGTCCCTTGGCGACAACTTTGCTGTACTATATGCTTTATTGTCAGATCATGGATCATAGGTAGCCTCATGTTGGTCGGGCGGATGGATGCCTTCATCTTGTGCGCATGGAGGAGACAATGGAGATACTACACAAGATCTGGTTTTCATCTAGTTGGTCCCTCAGAGGATGGTTGGAGGCGGTCCCCTACTCAAATCAGTGATCTTCCAACTTATTCTCTCTTGGGACTCATGGATCATGGATCTTAATTCATAAGTTGTGATCTTAGGAGGGATTGCGATCACATGGATTTATTAGGCACCATTGAACGTTAAAGTTTTTTGCTTGGTTGGTGCAAAAAGGCAGGTTGATCACAAAAATTTATAGAACAAGATAGGCACTAAGGAATGATGTGTCGACTGTGGTGGTAACAATGAGGGCCTTTTCCTCCAATTTCTTGTGGGCAGGCTTGGGCATAGTGGGCGAGCTCATGCATAGGTTGGATTGCCACTGACATGCCAGGGGCTTTTGGCAGAAATTTCAGATGGGCGGAAGGTCTTCAGCACAAATGCCTCCTGTATCAGTCGAGTTGAAGATGTACCACAACATTGGTTATTTTGTGGTGGCTGTTGCTTCAGAAAAATGACTTTTATACACAATTTTATTGGATGATTAGGAATTGATTGAAATGTTATGATGGGGTGAGACATTGAGTGACATATTATGGTGATACTGTATAGCTCTGACCTCTCATGCACATTGACCTTTTAAAATAGTAGGATGAGTACACAATCTAATAGTCATGCTTTTTCCCCTCTATTGGATTGTTCGTTGTAATCTGCTTGGGAATCCTCCATTCCTTAAAGATAGATTGCTTTATAGTAAGTAAGAACATGGTGGAAGTACTCTGGAGCAATGTCAGTTGCCATAAGATGGAACTTTCAAGTTCATTCATGCTTGGCCAATGCCAGATGGTTCTGTCGTCGCAGATTCTTTAACCATAGTTACACACATTGTCATGTTACACTAAAAAAAGTACTTTTCTTTTTCACAAAAGGGATGTGAATAGTGCTTACAAGGTTGTTAATAAATAAATATTCTATGTTCTTGTAGAGATGAATGTTATTCTACCGGTTTAATGGGGTGACATGGTGCAAGAAGTATTATTCGATGTAGAAAACTATGATGAATAATTTTAGATCTAAGCGACTGGGGGATGGGCATATTGTATGATACTGGTTGTGTGATGTTAATTATACCCTTGGAGAGTGGATTTATATAATTATGTACCTATGTGGTTGTGAAGTCTTATGCCATCAACAATATGTTCTGACTTGGATGTATGCTGGAGAGTTGCTATGGTAGCAGAAGGAAAATTTATTCATCACACATTGCCGAGTAAGAGTTTCTAGTATATACTTATTAGGCGGAGTAATTGTGCTATTCAATTGTTTACCTTGCATTTTTGCTGCAACATTGTGCAAATTCAGATTTCGACTGCTGGAAGTAATGAGTACCGGATATGGAAATATTTGTCATTTCACAGTATTTGTGTTGTAGATACGAGGGCTCTATTTTGTCAGGAAATGGCACGGGGTACAGAATATTAGTTCTGATGCAAGCTAATGAATAGCTTGCATGATATTATGTTTAGTTTTTGATGCAACTACCATAATAATATTGGCAAAAGACAATACTGTCATCCATTGAGTTTTCTACGTCATGGACGAGTCATGTTAAAATCGTGAATGAAGAGGATGATTGTGGAAGATTTGTTGTTTTGGATGAATGTTGAGAGGAGCATCAAAATCTTATCTTCCCAAATGGCCTATTAAGAGTGGCATTGGATTTTCACTGGGCAACAGCTTATCCAATGAAATCATGTGATTCCTGTTCTTGGCGTACTAGTACATTTTCCATCTGTCTCGCCCAAAGTTGTCCCGGTCGCAGTATTAATATTGATGTGGTATGAAGGCTTTCCTCAATCTCGGAAGCAATGAAGTCCATATGGTGATGGATTGACTTTCTATGAACAGTTCCAGAGGCAAGTGTTTTCTGCTTACTTGGGTTCTATTCCATTTGATTCTTTCTGAGTGTTTTACTGCCTGCTTGCTGATTTTCCTTTCATTTTAAAAGTACTCCGTTATAGAATGATATTCCAACATTCTATTAGCCTAACTGACTTCCATATTCCATACTTCTTGTCTTTGTTAGTGCAAGTTTCTTGATTGGTATACAGTTTGAATACAATATTACAATTCTTTTACCAACCATATCGCTACTAATTGTTGGAGTGAAAGTACTCGAAGCATAATTGGGCCCTAGTCGGTTAGAGCATGCTTACGATACTTGATAAGCCAACTGTTAAGTTTTAGTTGATTAGTCATTGATTTGTGTGAAATGAGATGCAGCGGATGCTGAAATTAGTAGGTCATTCTTTTGCCAGCCATGATTATTTCTTGAGTTGGACATGGATACCCATCAGACATGTCTTTGTCCTGAGCTGGCTTATTGTTTATCAGAAAGGAAGACACGAGCATGGCTACTCAAATTATGAACTCAGTAAAAAAGCATGGAAGAGCTAGATATCATAGTGAGGTGAAATTGCTTTCGTATTGAATATTAACGAGAACGTAAAGTTGAATGCTACCCATCAAGCATGTCTTTGTCCCGAGCTGGCTTATTGTTTATCAGAAAGGGAAGACACGAGTATGGCTACCAAGGACGAGCTAGATATCAAAGTGAAGTGAAAGTGCTTCGTGTTGAATATTAATGAGAACTTAAAGTTGAATGCTACTGCTGCGTAATGTTGTCTATTAGTGCTGGTATGATTTTGCTTTGAGCTACCTGTCTCAATTTCTGATCAACTTCACCTCGACAAGGATTACTGATCAATTTCATTAGACCATTGTCCACTATGTATATCGAGTTTTGATGTGCATTGATGATATTAGACTACATGGCTGATAATGAGCCAACATATTTGCCATCTCTGTTCTTTTCCTGATCCCCTCCAAAGAGAAACCATATGCTGACCTAGCACATCAACTTTTCACAGAAGCGAATGCTCTTTCTTGTCTGATGTGAGCATAGTCAGCATGTATGATGTTGGCTTACAATTCCTCCACTGTTACCTGGTTGAAGGATCTTGGGTTTAGGTAATCCAAGTTCGTAGTTAAATAAGTTGTTCATAAATAGTGTCTCTCAGGCACACCTACACCTTTTTATATGTCTTCATCACTTCTGGGAGATATTAAACTAATTGAGATATCTTTATATAAGTTGGTGGTAAGGTTAACAGGATGAGATGTGCAAGAAAGATGACGTCAAGGATGAAAGTTTCCCAAGTCCCAAAGATATAAAAGAAATATTCTCTCATAAAAAAGAGCAGATTCGCTAAAGTATTTTGAGAACTGCGGTGATTTTTTTACTCATATTCTTTGTTATTGGCAAGAATTTCTGATTGAACTTTGACACTTTACAGAAACGATGAGTGATCCTAGTTTATAGGCGATATGGATGATACAAATGCCTTAACAATAAAGGGGAAGTGATATTTAGTTACTTATATGGGATTAGGTATACACAGTCAATCTCATTATAGGCAATAGAAATAGGTACTGCACATGTCAGGACTGTTTTTTCAGCTTACAAGATTGCAGAGGAAACAAGCAAAGCCAGTTTTTTGTTCTTTTCTATTATATCATGTCATATTGATCCTAGGTGCTTTCTTCATCTCCATTTATTACGTTAGTGTTTGGTTAGATATTTAACTATAAGATGCTTTGTAGCAATGTTGGATTCTGAGTAAAATTCCTTCTCGGTGAAAATCCTTTAGTGAACTTTAGCTCTTTACAGAAGCGACTAGGGATATTTTAGGCTATAGTTGAGATGGTTGGAATGGATGTGTTAAACAATAACAAGAAAGTGATATGTAAGTTGTTTATATGGTATCAGGGACATGCTGATAGTCATTTAAATAAAGGCATTAGACATTCGTACTGGGCATGCTGGGACTACATTTTTTTCAGCTTACATTATTAGAGGAAACATGCAAACTAAGTTTTTTTTTCTCATCATTATATAATATTGATTCATGTTAGTAGCTGTGGCACATATCCTATCATAGTTTTTATGTCATGTTGATCCCCCTAGATTCTTCTAAAAAAAATGTTGATGCCCCTAGATTACTTTTTGAACAGATTTTATGTTCAATTGTTATATTCTGCTTTGACTTTTTGTCTTATTGAACTTTATGATTTACTTCCTTTCTTCTTTATTTTATGAGCATATGATTCTATTAGATGATTAATTAAATGTCGATTTGTATTATGAAGGATGATCTCGCTAAAAAACTGTTACACATTTTCATCACGTGGGACTTTTCAACTTTCAGTCATTCTATGACTTACAGTAATTCTGTGCCATCATAATACATCCTAGTCACATTGAAGTAAATGTTTGGATATGTTATATTGTTGCCCTGTTCCCTGATCGTATTAGTTGTTTAAATCTAAATTTCCAGAAACTTTTTTCCTATTACTATAAATATGTTTTTCCCCTTGCTTTCTAATTATTCAAATGATGTTTCTCAGGGATGTGGTGCAGACTTCCTGAAACGTGTTTCAGCAGAAGAAATGGTGTGCCCTATACAGGTGAGGCATCTCATTTGACTATTGCATGACCATATTTCCTTTTTTAATAAAAATATTGCATGATCATATGTGTGCATGTTCTGTTGGTTCCAAGTATTAAGACTCATGTGGTCCTGTTTCTTACCTTTCCAAATATTTAGTTTTTCTATTGTCATTGAACCAAGAAATCTCCTCGGTTGACGTACATATAAGTACATAACACACTTCTATGCCCATTGGATGGGGTGTTTAAGAAAACAACAAAGGAAAATGATGATAAATGCTGCAAATATAAATAAATAGATGGTCATGGAAATGTCAAATAACATATATAATTAATGGCAAACATGCAAGGATCTTAAATACAAGTAAAACCAATAACTTGGCCATTTGAGGTGATTAAATCTTCAAGAAAAAAATGGTTTGTATGAGCGGATCAAACTTCATTGACACATTTAATGAACAAACTTTTCAAAGACCCCACCCTCCGCGTTTTCAAAAAAAAAAAAGAAGGGTTAGTTAACTATACCAAAACTTTTCCATAACCAACCCACAATTCTTAACTAACACAAAGTGGTATCATATCTTATAGACAAAATTAATCATCTAAACAAATATATGAAGAATATCAGTTTTTAAATGAATGATTTTCCTGGTTTTCTAGGCAAAGAAGATGACAGGTTGTGTGTCTCATCCATTTCATTAATCTTTTGAATCTTTAACATATGTATATCTTGACCATTCTGAAATAAGGCCTCTCGCCATTGCACTCTATTTTCAATTTATGATCACTCGTGAAATATAAGCCATTTCTCCATCTCCATGAGACCCATAGCAGGCAGATGCCATGGATTGATGCAATCCGTCATTTGTTAGAAACATATATGTAGGCACCCTCGCTGGTTCATCACCTCTGAACAACCTCAAAAAGCATGTTTCCGATGCCCGTATTTGACACAGTCGTCTGCATAACAGTCCTCACATCTCGCCTTCATGCAACAAAAATTAAGTGATTGAAATCCTGACAAAGAACATAAAACGTTTGCCTGGTATTTGGAATTTCTATTGTGAAGGAAATGTCTTTTAGATCTGCTTCCAATTTAATCGAATATCTCCTAAGAGGCAGCTTTGTTGGACATCTTTCTTTTTATCATGTTGGGATAAAGAGATAAGGTCTTTTTAAACAAAACTTTTTTTTGTGGTACTTTGGAAATGGTTGGCTTCATAAAGTTCTTCCATTTCCAGAACCTGCTTACATCAACCTATTATTCTCAGTTTCAGGGCTTCACACTGAATCTTATTCCTGGACCTTATTTCACGGCACATCTATAATGAAAAAAAAATTGAATTGTTTGAAATGTTTTCAATTGTTATACTCATGAAAAATTATTCAAAGGTACATCACATCTTTTGTCTTCTTCAGGAGTGGGGTTTGGATTAGTACTTGTACTCCTTTTTTTTGCCGCTCTCCTCTGCATAATGTTCCACATGTACATGATGACTTTCAATGATATATATACACGTGGATGACAACCGAAATTGGTAGTCATCCTTTTCCTTCTCAAAAAAATATAATTATTCAAAGAGGTGTCTGTTTTTCTGAAGTTTTTCTACTTTCTCAATTGATCTACAACTCCAATCTTGTTTGAATCCTTGAAATTCAGTTGAGAGATTTCAGCCTATTTTCATAGTCAGCATTTGAGGTGCATACTTAATACTAGGCTCAAACTATGAGCTTGAATGCCAGTGAATCAACACTGCAGAAAGGTGTATGTTACAAGTATTTGGAAGAGTTGTTTCCATCCTTTTATTACTGGAACATTGTTCATTTCTGTTTTCAATGAGTACTGGGATATTGTGGCTTACGAATGGACTGTATAAATTGCTTTGTTAGCCATTTTCTTCGGCCAACATATAGTCCAATTTAGTTCCTATTTCAATTACAAGGAAGCTTAGAGGCTTAATACAAGAATAAAAAATTAGAAATTAATGTGTCTCACTTAAAACTTAAACTCTTGATCTCTACAAGAGACAAGGTCTCAGTCTCATTTGGTTGGCATTTGTATTGTCTTTTAACTGAACCATATAGATAACTCTTACCAGATTATTTGCGTCTATGGCATTTGTCCTGAGTGTCTTTCTCAACGTGCGGAATCAAGCCGAAAAAAATACAACGTAGACATTATGGGTTATAAGATATTTCCAAATGACAAATTGGAAATTTGTGATTCTATAGCCCATTTGTGGTGAACTTTATGTCTGCATTTCAGGAGAGTTTTTTTCTCAAAGCAACAATAACCTTTTTTCATAACTGGTGTTTGTAAAATGTTCACCGTTCGTCCCCCCAAAAAGATGTTTTTCATCGTTTTTAAATAAAACATGTTCTCTTCTGAAAGTTTATTTTTAATTTTTTTATGGAATTAGCACAAAATCTGCTTATCCGAAAAGCAGCCACATTTACTTTTTATGAAAGGATTCCTTCATTTTAAAAATAATCTCTTTTGTTTAGTATTTACTAATGATAGATCTTTTGCTATCATTGAATACTCTTGTATTGATATTATATTATTGTATGCACTATATCTAATGTCATCAATTTATAAATATAAACAATTACCAAACACCATCGTCATTGGTAACACTTTGCACAATCACAGATGATGTATTTTCTTTTCCGCTGCATGTTTTCGTGCACAACAATAAGCAAGCATCTTTCCATTAAACTCTATCTCATCATTGCCCATGCATCTTATGCAGGACTTTTGAATATCTGAAAAAAAGAAGCTAATAGTTCACGTGTTCTTAAGTATCAAGGGCACATATGCAAGATTTCTAGGATTATCCAAGTCAAATGCTGATAATTGTGATAATTCTTTGTGATTGACTTTTTTGGTGCTCGAATGCTTGTTTGCATTAAATGTGCACTTTTCCTCTTATAGGAAAAACAAGTTGGCTTTAGTTTACCACTTTCAATCCATATTTCTTTGTGGTCTGTTACAATTTCAGGTTATCATCCTCTATCAAAATTCTTTTTGTTAATATTTTGTAGGTTGAGAAAATCGTCATGTCAATTGTTCGAGGAGGCTACAGGTATACAAGGACTTCTCCTTGTTTGAGATTTTTAAGCTTAATTGCACAGGGAAAAAAGTAAAAAAATGTCTTAATATTATGGAATTTCAACTGGTGACTTAAAGGATTAACTGAACATTTTCTTTTATGACAGCTAAAAATGGTAAATATTGAACCTATAACCTTTTTCCTCACCTTTTTTTTGTTCTTCCTTTTCTAGATGAATTTACCTATTGTCTATTTGAGTTTCACAAGGATATTAAACAGCTAAAAAAGGTAAATATTGAACCTATAACATTCTGTTTTTTTTTTGTTCTTCACTTTCTTGATGAATTTACCTATTGTCTGTTTGAGATTCACAAGGATATTAATGCGTTGATTGATCATAAACTGATAATTGCCCCAATATCTCTAAGTCACTTTTTTCTCCTATTTTTTGCCGAATTACTTGCACTGAAAATATGTTTTGCCTTTTTTTGCGAAGCTTTTATTGTATTTGCTCTTAGAAAATATACTGTAATTTCAAACTGTTGCGACATTGAGATAGCATATGGGCGCTATGTTTCAGAGGTTGATTGGAATTGGGGATTGTTTGGCTCGAGTTGCATACTATTCGTACGCTCATTCTTTCTGTATTGTGCTCGGCATAACACGAGCACTTGCCTTCTGGTCTACCACTAAACTTAAGAAAGTGATTTCATTTTTTAATTCGTCGGATTTATAAGAAAATACAAGCGCATTGAGACAACGGCGATAATAATTTGACGCATCACAAGCTTAAGCCTATTAGATTTGATTAGTCTAATCATTATCTAATTTCGATGATTAATGAGTGTTTTAATTAAGTTTAGCGCACTGTATGCCACTAAGTTCGTCATTGTTGGTAAGCTTTCTTCTATATTTCTATCGCAAGATGCAAGCAGGTATATAATCAGGACAAGAGCAATAACGGGTTAAAAATTCACTTGCGCCCGTAAGTCAAATTGTTCTTTCTTAAAAGGCATCACCATTTAATTTTTTAGTTGATTAATTAAACATTGGAGATGGAGTTGTCCATTTTTAATTCATTCAAAAGATGTTGCTATGAGAGAGAAAATATGACGCTAAGATAAAAAAAAGAAGCAATGATAAAAATGTTGTTTGACAGCTTAATTTTTATTGTGAAGGGGTTCTACTATCACCAACTAAGAACAATGGCCTACTGAATATAACACTAGGTGGTTATTTTTTTTGGTAGCCTACCGTCGGTATCTGGGAAGCGGTGCCGACTGTCCAACTCGCGTGGCGCTACTGAGCGCACTGTCCACGGGTTAGAAGGTCGGTCCATCGTCGAGCTCAACTAATTTGGTATGATCGCCTCGGGTGCGTGCTTGGTAGTGGCAGTGAGGCTCCCAACAAGAATTTTTTGTATTTACGGAAATTCGAACTCGAGACCTCTGCTTAATCGAGGAGGAGTCGTTATCACTCCACCCCAACTCTTGGTCTAGGTGGTTAATTTTTGGGAAACTAGAGATGAACGAACCCCACGTCATACATTGATTGGTGTAGACCTATAGACCCTAATTGTATAAAGCACGATTGTCTCCAGGAATCAAGTTTTGGTTGGAACAAATTAAAGTTTCGACAACTGGTAGTAGCAAAATTGACCAGTGCGTGTTTGTTCTTAAAGACGACCTGGAAATTTATTTTTTAATTACATCCAATTTGCTGTTTATAAGCGACTAAGCACATCAAGAAAATCATAGTGCATGTGATGCAGATACCGGGACGGGGACGCCGATAGCTCAATGCATAGATATATATTAAAAAGATCGAAATCATAATGATTACAATTATAAATATAATGAGTAAAATTTATATATATTAAAAGAAAAGAAATCGACCTAAAATGACATTTCATTAGTTAAAGAAAAGTATTATTTATTTATATAATTAGATATTTTCACTGAAATGACCATGAACCATCAAATAATATATTATCAATCATATAATAATGTATTTCTTTAAATATTATCAAAGTAAAATAATTTATTAGATGAATATCTAGCAAAACTAAAAATGTGTAAATACTTCAAATAAGTTATTAAAAATTTTATTTGGAAGAATATCCATCAGCCTAATAAAGTGTGCTGAGTGATATATATTATTTATAAACTTTCAATAACAAATATTTAGAATTACCGTGCACCACAAAGATATAGTATAATATTATGTATTTAAATAGTGAAGTATATATTTTTTTTGCAAGAATAATCATGGAGTCTAATAAAAAATTGACGACATGGTAGGGCTAACAAAATGCAATCTATTAATTATTATGTAATAGCGACAAATGGATGGTTACTATTTTTCATCTAAATTTAAAGTAATAACAACTTTTCAGAGATAACTAATAAATTTGAACTAATCACACCATTTTTTTTTGAAGGAGAGGATGAGGG
Source organism: Pontederia crassipes (assembly GCA_030549335.1). Lineage (NCBI taxonomy): Eukaryota > Viridiplantae > Streptophyta > Magnoliopsida > Commelinales > Pontederiaceae > Pontederia > Pontederia crassipes. The sequence goes on along the minus strand of CM060192.1, from coordinate 47,023,613 downwards.
TCATATGCACTCGTCCATATTTATTAATGAACAAAATTATATCAAGATGTTGAAATAATAATTGTTACACTCTTGCCTAGTCTTGCACCAAGCATCTAGATATAGATATGATATTTTTAACATAACGTCTTCCGAAATGCATCCATTTCCCAGGGACCGTAGGAAAACCATATCATTATCGCCCTTGTCACGTGATCGTCTTGAAGACGCTATGAACATTATAATTTTGATTAAATATTTCATTTAGGACGGTCAACAATTGAGACACATCAACAATTTAATTGAATCAAATAAATCTAAGAGTTATTACATGGCTTCAATTAAAATACTCCATAGTTATTACATCAAGGTTAATACTAAACATAAACAAAAATGATAGATAGATCCTTAATCTCATGTGCTTTGCTATCTCTCAAGCATTATCATCACACACCACTTCATCTACTCGTCACTAACTTGTCTAGATACACAGAAAAGATAATTCTCGCATGAGCTTTAAAATTAATATCATGAAAAGTGAGCAAGAGGTTTTAACAATATTCGATGAGCATAATTGATAAACATGTGATTAATAAGCCATATCATAAATTGACAATATCAATGATATGATAAATTAATAATAAGCAATGATATAGCAATTATGTAGACATGTTCGATAATAATGATTTAGTAGTCATGTTCGATAATAATGAACCTATATCAATGTTCGATAATAATAATTTGGTAATTATTCAATGACTGATTCAATGACCTTATTTAGTAATTATGATATTTAACAATACATGTGATTTCAACGGTGACTTTGCAATCCCTCGTCTTTTTATTATTGGATGGATCCTTTATTTAATTATGGGTACATCGTGTAAACAATACAACTTTGTGTCGATGGTTAGTGGGTGATCAAGCCATGAAAAAATGCCCTCTATAAGGGAAAGGTACAACACACTCATTGAGTGAGACCCTTATCAATGAATAATGATGATAATGCACTTGGCTTAATACAACGTCTCAATCTTTATCTTTCATCTTCTTAACTCTTTGGTCATCTTTACAATATAGCAACGTGTGTCCATATAGCACTCAACGTTCGATGTGTAAGATTAACGGATGATGCATCAGATTATTGTCTATACGACTAATCCTAAGTTTAACGAGCAATTAATCATAAGTATCGTACAATCAAAAAATCAAATGGATGATAATTAATGTTGAAATCTAGGCCGAACTAAATCAAAACTATGGTCGATTTCCAACATTTATATGACAATAGATGGATCAATTGAAATAAACCCAAGGCAACTTCAATTGGATTTCAAGAAATGCATTGATTTTGGAACTTTTCAGCTAAACTAATTATGAGAACTTTTCTAAGAGAGAAAGTGCATATATAAATGGTCGATTTCCTATCTAAGGTTCATGAGCTCTTAATGCAATTTTTCTTAAAGAAAGTATTAAGTCAATATTACCTAAACCACAACAAAGATATGTTAAGTCAATATTTCAGCAATACAACCTTACTTATACTAATAGGCAAACTTAAGCATGATGCACAATTTTACTACAAACTACATTACTACCGAGGATGTACGGAACATAACATATTTTTATTCTAAGATGGGCAAAGAGATCATAATATGAAGGTCACATCATATATATATTATATTAGGGAAAAAGATAATGCTATAGATGAGAATTGGAAGAGTCTTCATACAAAATATGAGGATGCCATAAGGGGAGCTTTCTTCCCAAAAATTGTTGCATTGTGACTGCAAAGCATAGCCAACCAAAAAATGAGTCGCAACATTAGATTTGCGGTTAATATGTTTATATGAGAATTCTACAAAAAATAAATGGATGTCTTGAATGGTAGCGTGAATCTTCCCGTGCACACTTTGTTTTTTGTTGATCAACGATCTTATCAACTCATCAATCTCCATTTTATCTTTAGAATCTTATGTTTAAGATCTTAATACGTTCTTAATTTTAGTCACATGATTTTACGATCTCATATGATTAATATAATTTTTGAAATATTAATTTAAAATATATTTATGATAATAAGAATTAATTTATATGGAGTTTAATATATTTTCTTCATTTTTAATATGTTTTGATATAAGCGAGGTAAGTATCAATAAAAAATGACTTAATGGGGGCATAATTTAATATTTCAATGCGAAAAATTTATCAAAAACATATTTATTAATTTAAAATTGTACTTTTTTTATAAATAAATACGATCTTACAATTATTGATTTGATTTTATGCCCTTCCGATCTTATATAAGATTCTGATCTTGACAATCTTGCCTACAGGCTAGGTAAGTGATGGTGGAAGAAGTAGTGTACTGACGAAAATAAAGCACATGAATTTAGGAATCTATTTATCTTTTTCCTTTATGTTCTGTATGAACCTTGATGTAATAATGTTAGAGTATTTTATGAGAGACTTTGTAGTAACCCTTAGACTTTTGCATCTTGTGTCTCTCTTTAATTTTGTAATAATTTATTTCTTTTTATTTATGAATGTGTTTTGATTATTCACTACGCTAAATCAAATATTTAGTCAAAACTATAGTGTTTATAACGTCTCCAAGACAGTCTTTGGCTCTTTGCTATGTGCTATGTGGTGGGGATCAATTTCGGGGTGTTACTTATATATCCACATTCCTCCATTAGGGACTTTTTAATATATGATGCCCCAACTTTTTTTCATGCTCTCTTGTCCTACACCAATAAAAGAAGTGATGAATGAGTACTTGTCCAATGGGGCTTCCGTGCTCCCCTCTTTTGTGTGATAATTTGACTGTGCACCCCGTTATTCGTTTTGGTGACAATTTTGTGTTCATGTATGGCTATATGAAGCTATTAAAATTAAATTATATAAATATACTGATTTTTAAATTATTATATTTAATTCTGATTGAAATGATTACTTTTTCTTACCAATTATTTTTTATATCTTCGTAGATGCCGCCATCAACAACTAATTATCAAATATATACATCATTGCATAATAATTATAATTTTTGTGTTAAAGTAAATAAAAATAATTATTTTAAAATATTTATTTATTTGTTAAAACTATATTATCTAAACAAGAAAATTTTAATTATATTATATCAATATTTGAATAGTTAATCATTAATTCAATATTTGAACTATATTATATTAACGTATCTTCAGATAAATTTCATTAAATGACATCAAATATTATCCTTTTTTCAACTTTGTCCTCCACCTTTCTTTTGTAATAAAATTACAGTCCAACTATTGATTTATTTGATCAACTATTCTTTCCATCAAAAAATATAATATAATAATTTACAAAATTAATTAAAAAGGAGGCCAACCTAGGGGGCTTCGACGCACATAGAGGGAGGGGGATATCCTCTTCTACGCCCGATGTTTTGTAATAATTCATTTCTTTTGATTTGTTAATGTGTTTCAATTGTTGGCCAATCTTAATCAAATATTTAATCAAAGTTATAATGTTTATAGTCTCCGAGGCGGTCTTTGCTATATGACGACGATCAATTTGGGGGCGCATTCCTCCATTAGGGACTCTTTAATTTATGATCCCCAACTCTTTTGCCATGCTCTCCATTGGGCACCCCTCTTTTTTATATAAATTATTATATTATTTTTTTAACAATGTGCCACATAAGTAAAATGATCGAATAATTAGTGATACCCAAAATGACAATTGGTGAAATGAGAAGATGATTTAGCTACAAAATAAAGTTCGATGACATGTACTAAAATTTATCCATATATCTTATTTATCAATATCTATATACATGTCAAAAGGAAAGTAGTTTGAGACAAAAGAGAATAACTTTCTCTGTCCTAAAAATTTTTGCTCTAAATATTTTCTGTTTTGGTTATAAATATCTTAGCTAAAATTTTATACAAAAAACATATGCATTCATAAAATCTAACAAATAAATTAAAATTTTAGTAACTATAATTGTAAATAAACTAAAAAAGAATATATTCTCTCTATATATATAAAAGCAAAGGTAAAAGTATGAGACTTAAGGTTGCAACAAGTGGCATCATATTTAAATGACAAGTGTCATTTATTTAAATTTAAAATCCATAAGAAGAGATAAATGCATGAGGTGATGACAAGTGGTTTTCTAAACTTTTGGATTTATTTACGGAATATAAAAAAAATCTTATAACAATGTTTTAAATAAGGTAATAAATTAAATCCAGAAAGTAAATCTAATTTGATTAGGAGTAGGATTTTTTAATTTGTTATGTTAACTTTGTGTTCCTAAACTTTTGGATTATTTACGGAATATAAAAAAATCTTATAACAATGCTTTAAATAAGGTAATACATTAAATCCAGAAAGCAAATATGATTTGATTAGGGGTAAGATTTTTTGAATTTGTTATGTTAACTGTGCGTTCCTCAAATTTTGGATTTGTTTACGGAATATAAAAATCTTATAACAATGTTTTAAATAAGGTAATAAATTAAATCCAGAAAGTAAATGTAATCATAATCATAATATATATAAATATAGACTATCGGATTACTTAAACTAATCATAACCTTAATCCTCCAAATTTGGAACATAATATAAATAAATCTAACATATGTTAGTTTTATGTTCTAAACACAATTAATCATAATCATGATATAACTAATCTTAATACATTAAAACCTAATCCGAAATCTAATCCTAATATGTAAATCGTTAATAACTAATCATGTCTTATGTTAATTTTGTGTCCTAAACATAAACCAATCCTAATAGTAACATATTTTCAAATATAACTAATCCTAATACATTAAAATCCTAATTTTAATCTATAAATATATACTATCGGATTACATTTAGGAAAATCAAATACATAAAATTATACTAATCCTAATCCTGAGAGATTCTTTATATTAAAACTAATATTTATTCCTAATCCTTATTATATTATTGAATTACATTAAAAAGTCATATATATAAAACTATTGTAATAATAATTTATAACGTAATCTTATTTGATTATGTGTACATATATGAATAATTTTAATCTTAATACATTTGCATAAAAAATATTAGGGGTATATTTTTCATGTCATCAAGCATTATAAATTTATAATATTAGATATAATAATACTAATATTATAATGCTTGATGACATGAAAATATACCCCTAATCCAATATAACCATAATCGTATTAGCATCTATCTACAAGTAGTGGTAATATATGGACACATTTCTTAAGTATATAATGCTAATAACTAATTGTTGACTATAAGACAAAAAAGCCCTATTATGTATATAAAATTTGATTAGAAATAGGATAATTTTTTAATTAGCCAATTCATAAATTCTTGATTTAATAAATAAGAAGAAGGGAGACATGGTGTCTCTCATTTAAAGGAGGGACACACACATTAAGTCCTTTTAATATTTCATTTACAATAAAACTTTTATGATCTAAAAGGTATCGATATAATATATTATTACTTTGTGCTTATTAGATAAAAATAAAAAATATCTTCTAATAAAGTATGTTAAATTAGTTAATAACATTTGTAAAAGAAAAATTATAAGAATATTAATTATAAATGACAAATCTAATTTGATTAGGAGTAGAATCGTTGGTAAGGTTGAACTATTAATCATCATCATCATTTTAAATATAAAGAAGATGGTAGAAGTTTCCACTTTCTATAATTTGAATATAAATAAATAATAAGAATTAAATATAAATAATAAAGTTGATTTAAGTAGAAGTTATGAATTCTTATTTATTTTCAATTTCATATTTTTTAATTCAAGTATTTGAATATAAGTAGGTGTTTGAAAAATTTTTAACATTTAAAAATAATATAAAACAAAGAATTCAATTTGAGCCCGATGAAAATTAATATTTCCTCAGAATTGAAATAAAAAAAATCATAAATAAGAGTAATCCTATTTTTTTTTAAAATAGTTGATTATTTAAGAAGAAATAATTTAAATAGAAGTGGGGGTCTTGATAGATTTAAATTGAGTTTTAAAAATTTCAAAATAGACTAACCTATTTATCACATTTAAATGCTAATAAATTAGTTTTATTAATTGTTATAAATTATAATATTTTAATTATATATTATTTTTATAATATTCATCATATGTGCATCGTACGAGATTTATGACTAGTTTATATATAAAAGAAGAGTTAGAAGATGTCTTTCCTTTATAATAAATTTTAATTTAGTTTAGATATAATGGATAATATACTCCATATACTAATAAAAAGGAATAGACATAATTATTTCAAAACTTGCAATAAATACATAAATAAAAGAGTGTAATTGATATTGCTTATTTAGTTCACATTCGAACCTCTACAATATAAAACGAGATAATAAGGATTATAAAAAGACATAGTAGAAAGGAAATAGACAGTAGTTTGCAAACTAAACCATATGCATTTAAGAATTATAATTGTAATTTAAACAAAAGTTATAATAAAATCAAATATCTTGTTTAAGTGGGATATTAATATGTGATTATATATTATAACCTAAATTTTAAATCATTTATTATTTTTCATTTGTTACTAAATAATTAAAAATAAATTAATTTAGTGTGTCCACATTTTTATAATAATGTTAACTAAAATATGAGATCTTGAAAAAAAAAGAAGAAAAATAATATAAAATGTTGAAAAGAAGAGTACGCAAGTAAAAAATAACCAAAGAAATAAAAAAAGAAATCTAATATCAAATAATCAACTAAAAAAAATTAAACTATATTAGTATAAAAAATTAAATAAATATGTATAATAAGAAAAATTTAATATTATTTAAATGAGCGATATCTTTTTGGACGTTTTCGAGCATCCCGCGGAGTATAAAAACTAGTATATCTTTTTAATAAAGGGGAAAGGCGACGCTCGAATTCATATTTGAAAACATTATAAAATCCCATTTTTTTCATAAAGATGGAAATATATATTCCACAAGGAAACCTCCGTCATCCACCACCCAAATATTCCGGTTCGGCAGTGAGTCCCCGGTCCGACCCAGAGAGTCGAACCAATCAGAACCAGTGGAAAAATAAATGAATCGTCGGTCAATCCAAACGCGTTTGACTTCTACATCCCACCACTCATCCTGCCCACGTGTACGTTCAACAATTACCCTGGCACGCCCAACGCACAAAAGAATTGGAGAAATTAATTAATACAAAAGAGGACGCGACGCCAGGCGCCATCCCTTCTCTCCTTCGCCCCAAAATCGAAGGCGGAGGAGGAGCGCAAGTCCAAACGAAGAGATAAGAGCGGACGGGGCGGAGGGAGACCACCAAGAGGCCACACGCATCCTCGGTCTCTTCCCGATGGAGCCTTCGCCGTCGATGAGCCCTCCGGCGCTGGCCTCCGCCGCCGCCGTCGTCGTCGCGCCTAAGGAGGTGGAGAAGGCGGAGGTGCTGTCCGGCCAGGTGGATCCGTTCCTCGTGGAGGTCCTCGAGAACCCTCGCCATCGTCTCACCGGTATAAATTTTTCTTCTTCTCCCAACTCCTCGCTTCTCGATTTTGGCACCTTTGCAGGGATTCCTGGATGGAGGGGGAAATTCGATCCGCTGGTGAGAATTTTGGTAGCTAGGGCTTGAGGGATTTCAAGTTTTATTTGGGAGAATTGCTCGGTTGGTTCGTTCCGACCGCTGGATCTGGGAATTTGCTCCCTCGGTTTGCCAAAATTTTATTCTATTTGTTCCGTGTAAGGATTATTGTATGAGATTAGATTTTGGTGTTGGTTCTGATAGGTTCTCTCAGGCGCATGACCACGCTCGTCGGTGTTTATGTATTGGTTGAAGGTTGAACTTTAATGACCACTTTCTGTCGTAGCAAGAGGCCAAAAAGGCGTTTACTGCTCTCTAATAGACACGGTGCTTAGGACAAATCGTGAGTAATTTGAAGAGAAAATAATTGTATGAACCTAACACAATATAACCACTGAGAGAATCCGTCCTTGTTCTTGATTACGGTCGTGGTTGAGACATAAGCTTCTTGCTCTGTTTCATAAGATTTTGTGTGTTTTAGTGAGGTCGAAATCAGTCTGCCCGATCGAATTCTATTGTCTTTTTTTGTCTTTGCTCCGGAAAGCCATGCCATGTAAAGAAGCTTATTGGAATTATCATTCATGACTAGGTTCTTATGGGATATCAACTCTATTGTTTTTTTTCCTCAGCCTGGGAATCCCATGTTATGTGTAGTTGCTGAAAACTTTTTGGAATTATCATTCAGGACTATGCCCTTATGTGATATCAATATCCCTTTTAGATTTTCATTGAGATAACTAAACATGTTTATAACATGGTTATGTAACAGAATTAAAACTGGTGCGGTGGTGCCTAAAAATAAGCTAAGATATGCTGATACTAAAACATTTCTGTTCAGATTCTGAATTGGGTGGCCAACTGTGTTGAGAATTGTTGTGATATTATAAAACAATAGTTAATTATTATTTTTATTATACTTGGGTTTTATTCACTCTGAAGTTCTTTTGTTGTAATATATCCTTTCGAGTTTACATATACTCGAGGGCATATGTATTTTTTTTAAATGATATTTGTTGATAAGTTCTGGATTTCACTTTGGCCATATATTTCAAGCTCTTATTACATGATAAACATGCCAGCTAATTCAAAATTAATTATGCAACAACAACAACAACAAAGCCTTATCCCACTAGGTGGGGTCGGCTTCAAAATTAATTATGCAACAATTTTATATCCAAAATGAGAAACTAAAATATGTGATTAGTGAATTTTTTTTGGGGAGAGTGATTTGTTACTGTTACCAAATTGCAAATATATCCAAGAGTAATTTTCTGAAATCTTGTTCTAACAAGTGCTACTAGGATTGAGAACCAAAATCAACATCGTCAAGTGCTTTTAGGTTATTACAAACTAGATAGATAGTTTTACTTATTATTATTACCTAAGTACTACTGGCACTACCAGCCAAATTGGATCTTCCTTGACTGCTGTTCAGTTTACTATATTACGACCCCTAATTTTAATCAATTTCTATGGTTTCCCTTCTTATTAACGCGAAGGGAGTTTCTCCTGCATTACATCAGAACTTGTTTTTTTTCTCCATTTATCATTGTAGAAAAGTTGTATATGAAAAACAAGTATTCTTTTGACTCATTTTAAGGATTTCACCACGACTACTTGTTAAAATATGTGTTTCTATGTTTCTGCAGTGTTTTTTTATTTTCAAATAAAAGAGATAAAAGCAATTTGAATGAACTTGCTTTTTCTTTTGTTAACTGTGCTTTTTGTAGTTTTGCGAATGGAACTGGATATTCAAAAGTTCATGCAGAACTCTGAACAACAGCAATTTGAATTCCAGCGCCTTCCAACATCATACCTTCGATGCGCTGCACATCGTGTTGCTCAGCATTATGGTTTGCGGACTATGGTAGCAGATAGTGTTTTAGATGGTCTAGGTAGCAGAATAATTGCAGTAAAAACACCCGAGAGTAGATTTCCCTCTTTGCTTTTGTCTGATATTCCTACCAAACAAATTGAAAACCAGAAAACAGAGAATGTTAAGATTGCTATTCGCCAAAGACCTAATAGAGCTTTCCAAAGTGATGTGACTGGACTAGAAACCAAGACAAACCTTGTTAAAACTATGGAAGAGAGGGAGGAAGAGTATGAAAAAGCACGGGCCCGGATATTCAGTGATTCTTGTGGTTTGGGAAAGGAGCCGTCTATCACTGCTGGTGAAGTGCCTGGGTTGCCTCTAAACCGAGTTGAGCAGGAAAACAACAGGCCTTCCATTGATGAGAATGAAAATACGAGCATAAAAGATGGGGTCTCCAGAATAGCCATTCTTAGAGATAGAGAAAAAGACCGCAGTGATCCAGATTATAATCGAAATTATGACAGGTATTTATTTTTAAACAAATGACTATTCAACGGAATGTTAACACCTGACCTTGAATAAAATTTGATCATTTTTGAAAATTATAGGTATTCCAGAGGCATTGTGCCCTTTCAGAACTTTGGCTTAGGAGTACACAATGCCTTTCATCTTCCAGTTATGGAGTATGAAACTGGATTTTCACAGTTTGGACAGTTTCCAAGGAATCAATCTTCTATGAGCTATCACACACCTGATTTTGGTATGAATCCTTATACTCCTAGATGCTACCAAGTTCCAACAGATGGTCTCTACATGCAGTGGCCAACACCATCCACTATGTATGCACATTCCCACGAGCATCTGAGGCATGGCATTTTCCAGGTATGTTAAATCTTTCTTATTTGACAGGTCATAACTTCGCTGATTCTGTATTTCCAACTCGTTTGTCACCTTCCCTTGCAGTCTCCATCCTATCAGCAACCACTGAGCTTTGAACATTTGCAGAAGCACTGACGGATCACGAGACATGAAATATTTGTAGCAACTTATGTCACTTTAGACTACTTATATTCACTCTGTACTTTTTTTCTCTATTCTGTTCCAGGTACTGTGTCATGTGTTAGTTCTGTGTGGTGTCTGGTCTTTTCCTAGTCCATCTTATGTTTGTGGCACGTAGAAGGATCATACTCGGAACGTCATATTCTATATGCGTCGACTTTTGTTCTCAGGTTATCTCCGCCTTCATGGCACATTATGGTTTATTTTTTTTACATATAGCAAGCACGAATTGACTACGGATTTGAGCAAGTAACAAGTCAGCAGACCGCAAGTGAAGAGGAACCGATTTTAACATGCATAGAAATTACAAATTCTGATCGGTCGTCCTTTTTCTCCTGAATTCGGCAAGAACCTTTGAACTGTTAGTAGTATGTAAATAAAGACATCAACCAAATCGGGAGTGACTAATGAATAGGGCCTGGCTTGCGTACATAATGTCTAAGAGTAAAATAAAAAGCTTCATACACACACACATCCACAAAAATATATAAAATATGGGTGCACTACGGTCCTATAATCCTCCTCTACGGCTGAAAAATTGCGTGATTGAAGAAATAAAAGAAATTAACTCAGATGACAAAAAAAAAATGGGATGAAAAGAAAAATTAAAATATATCGTCCGTTTTGAATTCTTGATTCACACGAATTTAATTTTTTTTTTTATAAATTAAAAACTAACTATGCATAAAGTTCATGATTATATTCATGTTTTGTCCATTTAATATCATATTCTTGACCTTGATGGTTTGATCCCTTATTATAGCTAAGGAAAACATCAAAACATATTATACTCCTCTTCCCAAAAGGCGAAAAAGGTAATAAGAAAGTGAATAATAGCAAAGTTTAACAACAGGATATAAGCATAAAAAAATAATAAAAAATCAGCACGGAAATTAGGAAAACAAAAATGTTGTAAAGAATTCGAAATCAGCACGAACAAGAAGAAATCAATACAAGATCTAGAAACGAAAAAAAAAACATGAACATACTCTAAACACAAACAATCCATAGTTAACATAAAATTGGTAGAAAAATAACCTCCAGAGGGAGTTCTTCCAAAGATGTGAGGCAACTTCTTCTGAAATATATAGAGCACAATCTTTTGACACAAAAACTGAAGGATTGCCAAAATGGGCTAGCGAGGCATTCTGGAATGCTAGTTCAAAGCAGTCCAGATTGCCTAAAAATCTGGACTGCCAACATTTTCTTTTCCAGGCGAATGGAGTAATGACGTGGCCCAGGTCTTTGTAAAAGATTATTAGTACCGTAGACGGTTGATCAGTGAAAGAACTCATGGTGTTCACTGCATTGCGTTTAATATTATCTAACAATGTAAATTGTTTCTCCAAAAAAATTATTACTTGTTAAATTATCAGTAATGTATATTATCTTATTTAGTATGCATAAGTAATATATGTGGCAATCCATATTAGTTATTTACAAGAAAATAAAAATTTATAAGTTAATATTCAACTTTTACCAATATACCCTTAATCAAAAGAATTATATTTAGATATATAAATTATTTTTAACTTCGTTAACTTAAAAAAAATATTCTCACCCATAAAATTAAATTTATAAATAATTAATATATTTTTTAAATATGATAATAATATATTCATAATAATTATTTAATATTTATTTGATTAATTTTATAATTTATTTAATTTTTATTATAATTTATTCAATGTGTTTTATAATTTATTTAAATAAAATAATAAAGAACAAATGAAGTAAAATTGAAAAGATTACAACTCAGATCGTAACGTGCATTGTCTCCCTTCTCATAGACAATCTACATTGTCACTTCATAGGCAATGTTGATTATTTCGGCAATGTGGATTACCTATTACGTGTCACAAGTGAATAAGGTAATGTTGTGGGCCCAAATAATTTAATACAACATTACTTAATAATCTACTACAAAGATTATCTCTAAAGAAATGTCTCCTTAGGTCACGCTTGAAATTTGAAAATGAAAGAGAATAGAGACGAAGACTTAATTAAGTGAAAGAAAAAAAATTGAAAAAATAAATAAAAATTTTCTTTAGATGAATATATTTTTTATATGGATGTTTATGATAAGGCCAGAAGTTTGTATTAGTTAAAGTTTTTCCCTCCTCTGCACCCTAAACAAAAGTAGGACGTTGAAGGAAATTAAGATGAATTAAAAAGACTTTGTTCTCTCTCAGTTCTCAACAGTGCATGTCCCCCTTCGATTTTCGTTAGTGTGATTTTCATTTCTTTTCCTTTTTTTTGTTTTAAGTACATGGAAACTCTTTGTAATTGAAAAAAAATACAAATTTTTTGTTCATATATATTTAACGTGTGTGTCAAACACCTTTGGTGTGAAGGGCATGTCAGGCGGGTTACACGTAGGGGTATTCACCGGGTCGGATCGACCCGTTGAACTCGACGACCCGACCCGACCCGACCATGACACGACCAAAGGTCGGGTCGGATTCGGGTTGGGCTTTTTCAACCCGAGTTGATCCGACCCGACCCGATAGACCCGGTTTTTTATTTTTTTTATTTTTAATTATTTTTTAGTTAAATGTATAGTTTTATATCATTTTATTTTTTTAAAAAAAATATGAAATAAATTATTTTAAATGTAGAAAAGTATATAGATATTTAAAATAATAAATTTGATATTTAAAAATACTTTATTTTGTATAAAAAAATAAAAAAATAAATATTTTTTATATTAAAAAATAAATGAAAAAATAAAAAAAGAAAAAAGGTGGTCGGATAACCCGACCCGAACCGACCCGGCCCGAGTCGGATCGGTTCGGGTCGCAACCCCAAAATTCAGGGGACCCGACCCGACCCGACCCGGCCAACCGGGTCGGGTCGAGTTCGTTCACAGGTCGGGTCAAACCCGACCCGTGAACACCCCTAGTTACACGTATTTTTTTATATCTTTTTTCATTTTAGCTAATAATGATAATAACAAAAATAATTTTATAGCATAATAAGTTATAAAAATGATTATAGATATTATGAAAGATAATAATTTGCATAACTTCGTAAAATTTTAAAAATGATAAGTATATTTATTGTTGATGATTGGAGTTACCATTTTATTACGGAGAAAGATATAAAAAAAGTACCTACAAACAAGTTAATTAGATTCAAGTGGACTGAGCACATGGACAGTGGAAAGTACAGAAAAAAATGGTATTAGTTAGGTTTAGGAACTGGCCATGCCCCAATTATTGTGCATTAATTTGTATAAATATGAGTGACAAAAAAAAATTGGATTAAGATTATCAACACCTCCTAGTGGATTCGACAAACGCAGATATTGCAGATTTGGGTTTCTTACACGACAAAACCCCGTCACATATTGAATGCGTCCATCCGCCATGAGAGAGCATAAATGGCATCCATTTTTTGAAAATTGTCAAAAAATCGTCACAAATGTGAGTTTCCCACGGATTTTCGACGGAAGTGAACCATTGGAAATTTGTTCGTCACTATCATAGCCGTCAGAAGTTTCCATAATCCAATCCATCGAAAACATTTGCCGCGGCTTGGGCCGTGAAACCGTGAGAATTTTCCCACACCTCAGTCCGTGGAAACTTTTTACGGTTTGAACTGTTGGAGATATATTATTTTCCGATGGCCGGAGCCGTAGAAAATTTTTTCCATGACTAGAATCGTTGGAACTTTTTACGACTTAAGCCATAAAAAATATTTCTCATGATCTGAGCCGTCGAAACTATCGACGACAGGTAATTCATCGCAAAATTCGTCAAGGTTTCTGAAGTCGAAAATTATTCGTTTGATCTTTTTGTAGTGTTTGCCCCACGCCCTTGAGATCTAAGAGGTCTGCTGAGATTTTCTTCTTCTGATTCAGGAAAGGATAATTTTATTTTTAAGCTGACTAATCATCATTAATTGTTTAACGGATCCAGTTCATGTGAACATGTTCATGCTGCCTGAGATAAAGTAAGCTTCACATTTCAAGCCCCCGTGCTTTAGTTTGAACCTAGAGTCGAGTGTTTTTAGCTGCTTTGACAAAGGGTAAACCACTCGTATTAGTACTGATTATATATGTATTATTTCCCGTTTGCCTCAACTGACTTGGTGAATGGTCCATCCAAGTTTAGTTTAAACCAATCAATTAATGGAGCTTCCACTTAACCCAGATAATTAGGACACCATGAAGGTCTATCAGGGTAATGGGATCCAAGATATTCATTGGAGTGCAAATCATTTCACATGATCCATGTACCATTGGGGAAAGAAATATATGTCTTTAAGGACCAAGTCAGTTACACTCTTGAAGTCATGAGCATTGTCTCCCAAGAATTGCATGAAATAAGTGAATTGCTTGTGTAACTTTCACGAAATAAGGGCATAGATTATTCAAACGACAATAAAAGTGATGTCATAAAAGATTAAAATGGAGGAGATTACAAAATTCAAAAAAAAAATAAAATAGAAGAGGTTAATGTTCAATAGCACCATAAAAAGAAACTTAACATGAATTGAAACTGATTGAAGAATATATTTTTTAACAAATATTTTTTAAGTTAAATGAATATAGATTAATTGCTTATTACTAGGAATTACATGATATTAAAAAATAAATACAAAAAATAAAATAAGAGTTGGAATTCAATATCAAGATCATATAGGAATAAATTGGGATTATGGGGAAGTCAAACATACTGTGAAGTTTCCAAAGGAAGTGTTGGATCTTGGGGGTTGATATGACATTCCACATGGTCTACAACCAGACCAATAATTACTATTGATCCGTAGACAAAACTACTTAGGAAGATGTAACTAGATTTTGTTTGGGCAATATTGCGAGTGTCATGAGCATCGATCCATTGATATTCATAAGTACGAGTATGTAAATGAATTATAAGAATAGTTGAAGTTGAGCAAAATAAGTAAACTCAATGACTTAATATTCTTTTCATGATTGCAAATTGAATCGAGCATTTTCATACTGCATATATAAAAGTTTCCATAAACTCAAAGATACACAAAAAGTTCAATGATCACACATAATAGTTTCCATTCTATACAATGCCCTGTTCCATCATCAAGCAATGTTATTAACTAAAATGATACATGGCCAGGAACATACCATATCTGTTGGTCATGCGTTTAAGTCTTTGACCCATAGGTCTAGGTCCTCTTTTGACACAAAAGTATTCTTTCAAGTAAAAACTAAATAAAATTGTTATCAAAGGTTTTAACCTTTATTTTACTATGTTACAAATCTCTCAATTATTCAAGATTATTATATTAAAGTCCTAGAAAGTTTAAATTGTAAAAAATAGCTTATGTACTAAATTTGACTTAATATTTTGACTATCTTATGTTTTGCATTGTCATGATATAAAAATTGTACAAAATCCTTTTAGCTTTTCATATAATCAAGAATTATTTTCAATCCATTAATCATGCACAAAGTTATAATTGAAGAGTACATGATGATCAAAGTTGGTCAACCGGTCTAGACGTCCAATAGAAGTTATGTGATTGGTCGAAGCCAACCAATTGAAAATCATCAACCAGCCAAGGATAGTTCAAGGTCCAATTGAACCTGCAAGAAGAAAATTTCAACTATCCAAATAGTGTGTGCGCTAGTCAAGGAAAGAGGTTCCATTGACCAAAGAAAGTGAGCCAAGTTGGTGATCTAGTACAAGCGCTACTCAAAGAAAACTAAAAAGGATGTACGATTAACCAAAGCTTGAAATTTAAGGTGGTTGAATTTTTTTCTAATTAATATATCATTTTCATAAAGAAGATAGCTCAAAGAGAAAGATCCTATAGTGAAAGTCCAAGGGCAACCACTAAGTTGATATGAAAAAAAAGGAACTCGGAAGAGAATGAACATGTAGGAGGATTTAAGAATCCTTATGTAATGCCTTTATTATGGAATGGAATGCATGTAAACATTTCTAGATCATATATGAATTTTAGAAATACTGTAGGCATGTAGGGTCTTGTTTGTACAAAGGAAACAATATTCTTATGAGATCAAGGATGCTACAATATAATATTAAAGCCAATCCACATCCCATGATTCATAGGAGGGCAAATCACAACAAGGTTTGAGTCTCTATGGGATGCAATTGTATCACAAGCAATTTACACAAGGAAACAACATAAAATATGTGAATATGTAGGTGTGCAAGCTTGTGACCTTTAAGATGCATTTTGGAAAATAGTTTAGGGTTGTGTGCACTCAAAATAAAAAATATGTTACATCTACGACTTTTGAACTAGTGGAGGGGTATCACTAATAAATGATAGGAACTTTTCATCAACTCATGAAAGTTAAATGTCAAACACAATAATACTCAAATCACAACAACAATAGAATGAAAAGAAGATGGAGAGAGAGAGAGAGAGAGAGAGAGAGAGAGAGAGAGAGAGAGAGAGAGAGAGAGAGAGTAAAACACTAAGGTGAGAGACTTATCAATGAGGTTCGGCTATACATTAGTCTACATCCCCACGCCGACTTCTCGATCATGAGACTAGCACCCTTACTTAGTTTCAAATACGATGAAGAAAAAATATACCATCTTCTTCTTTGCTTTGATAGGCAAAACAATCTCTTCTTCTCTTAAGCTTTCATCCACATCTTTTCTTCGCTCAAAAAGTAAGAGACAACTTTTTAACACTCAAGAGCTTAACTACTTGTAATAAGGATTTTACAATATTCCCCAAAATCCCTTATATAATTAAATTTTTTAACAAGAGAATAATATATAAAGAATATGAGTTTTGTAGGTGTTGGTTCAAATGAATTTCTCAAGCTTCTCAAAAGTCTTGATTTCTTTGAAGTGTCTTTAACCTTTTTTCTAACATCCAATCTCCACTAAAGTCATTTTTATTAAAATATACTTGTTTTTCACTTTCCTAAAAAAATTTGAACATTTGAGCATTTTTTTGATGGCCAACCAATTTTCATCTAACTATTTATATTCATTGCATACGTCAAAGATGATTTGGATGTTTAAAAATTTGGGCCGAATGTTTGAACCTTCATTTTGACCAAAGTGCTCTATGCTAGCAAGTTTCAAATGTTTGAACGTTTTTCTCGAACATCGTTGATGGCCTAATATACCTGCACTTTTCTAAATAGAACATTTGCATATGTTCCAAATGAGATAATTTTTTTGTTCTCTAAAAGATAAGAGAATCATAAAAAAAATTTATATTTTAATTTTCATTCATAATTTAATAAGAACATGATCAAATATTAAGTAGAGTTTAGTACATAAAATTATTTATTTCAAATTAAACCTTTTCAGACTACACTATTTTATAAATAATTTTTTATATAGTTGTATAAATGAAGTGATTCTTAATTCTTTGAAAAGATAAGATAGTTATTTACAACATTTATATTCACTTCTTAATCCAAATCTAATGAAAACATAAAAATATTAATCAACATTTAAGTGCATAAGACTATTCATTTCAAATTAAACTTTTTTATATGTCAAATATAATTAGTTAGAGCATAAAAATTAGATTTTAACATTCATAAGTGTGACAACATTTGTAATGGTAAATTATAAGTGACTAATACGTCGTATGGTTCTTTCCACATTTTCATGAAGTGAACAATCTCTAAGTAATGAAAATGTTAGTATGAATAAATATATTCACCATGAAGAGTGATTGATTAGGGTTTTAGATAGTTGATGGATTTTGTTCTATTAGATAAAAGTTTGGATACACATTACCTAATGAAGTTGACCTATAGTTAGTCAAACTTTTTTTTTATTGAGGCTTCTTTGGGATAAAGATTAAGAATGTGTTTTGACCAACCAATACTTGATTGAAAAGACATTTAACATGGCTTAAGTGATTCCAAGCAATGTCATATTTTAATAATGTTAGAGAACCTATCTAAACATATGTTTTGCCATGCATATGCCATATTTTAATTATCAAAGTCCGTGAGTTTTGCCATGCATATGGCATGTTTCAAAGTATGGATTTATTAAGGGAGGAGCATATGATGGGACGATAGTTCTCCAAACCACTCGATCAATGTGATTATTTATTGATCAACAAAATTGTCTTTGATTCTTTGTTCATGAGTAATTTATCCTCCAAAGATGTCCTCACTCCAACATATGTGATTTCTTCTTTTGCCTAACCATTCTAGATAGGTGGAAACATTTTATGTGTCGAACCATTTCAACCAACTTAATGATATCTAGGGAATGCCCACATGCACCATTTTAAATAATATAAAACTATATATTATTTAGTGCACTTATAACAGAATCTTATGAGAATATACTCATTATTTGAATATATCATTTTGACCTTTGATATTAAAAATGGATTTATAGTTTTGATATTTTATTATTCTTTTAAGGGAGAAAATTAGTTATGCTCAAATAAGAATATTTATTTCACATTCTTAATGGGATGTCCTCTACATGTTTCCTAACATATGGGCCACTAGATTAGAAATCCACAACGGGTGAATGAATGGATAACTTGATCCATAATTTAAAAAAAACTTCTTTTCTCGTACGGTATCTCTTTTCTCCCTCATATATATATATATATATATATATAACTCTAAGTAAACAAGGAAAAAAATTTGTGTATCAACACATGATTGTATTAGTCCAGTTTACTCAAGTGAAACTTGAAGAATCCATCAGATAAATAGACCCATTGCTCTCCTTTGGTCATGAAATAACTTGGTCTAAAACAAAAAAGCAAAATGAAAAAAATAGTTACCTTCCTTCATCACTAGTGGTTCATATTTGGGCCTGTGCACATAATTTTCTATAATTCACAAGCTATTCTACCTACATTAGCTGAATAATAAAGGATCTACTTGGCATCATCATTGCCATTGAATTGTTTTCCTTTTCCAAATAAGTCTGAACTTGAGATTTATTCACGGCGTCTTTGGCAGTATTTTAATCCACGTAGCACTAGGACTTCAGCTTGGTCTTAGCTTTTGATATTATGATGAAATATTTATCATTTGAGAACCTTTTTCAAAATTCTAAAAAATGATTATCAATCAAGATAAATCTCTACATCCATTTTCTGTTAACTACTTCTTCGAGTCCTTAGATCGTGTCCCCTTGAGAGTATCCCATCTCCCTTTGTTGTTTGTCTGTCGTTTTCTCCTTTCAACGAGGTTGATGATGAGACAATGTTTGCATCTTTTTGCATCACTCATCGTCCCTCCGGTGGAGTTATGTTGCCTCATCTTTGGTAGGGAGAACAACCTCGCTGACATATAGGAGCACTATGATGCGGATCTTGTTCAGAAGGACCTCATTGGCAATTGATCATGATAAGTTGGCTCCGACAAATTTGACCATAGTGTTTGGATCTCAAAACTGGTGTGACAATAATGATGCTCTAGCATCGTTGGATGTGTGAATCAAGGGAGGTTTGTTTCCTTTTTCTATGGTGAACATATATAAGATATCAAATTGAACTTAAGTATGGTTCATTCATTCACCGTAGATCTCTAATATGATGATTCATATGTTAAGGGACATGGTGTTCCCTACTAAAGAACAAAACTTTCCCATTAGATCTTTAAAAGTAATATATATTAGTTAGAGTTATAATTATAGTTATATAAATTAATTACTTAACTCATTACTTAATTACTTAATTCATTTGGCACAAATTCATTTAATTCGTTTGTGTCGAATTTTTTTAAAAAATTTGTTCCGTCGGCTCAAACCGTCGATAGTATCATATTCCACGGTTGGAACCATCGATAACCATCAATGGTTTGAACCATCCAAATTTATAGATGGTCAGCCCCATTGATAAGCATCGACGGTTTTAACCGTCGAAACTTAACGACGATTTGAGCCGTCGAAACTCAACGGTGTTATCGACGGCTCAAACCATTGATGTACGTTTCGACGATTGGAACCGTTGATAGTATCGATAGCTCAAACCGTCAATACATATCGACGGCTAAAACCATCTTAACTCTCCATTGTTCGATAGCTCAGCCCACCAATTTGACCGTCGAAAATTTCTATGATTGTGAGATAACCATAAAAAATAGTTTGCGACACGTAGTTTTCACGTGGATGCTATTCATTGAAAAATATCATTTTTGACGATTGTTGACTAATTACATATGGTCAAAACCGTCTATAATTGACTTTTTTCTTGTAGTGCATCACCTGTGTTTTGTGCAATAGTGTTGTCGAGGATATTAAGCACTTATTTTTTGAGTGTTAGGTGGCAAGAGAAGTATGGACAATCACCAGAAGTCAATGGCTTAATGTATCATTGGTAGAAGCATTTTGGAGTTCCTTTCGGAGTGGTATTGTGATAGGGAACCAACGGAGGTATGTCTCGAGGCGAAGCAGAGTGCTAACCATATCTACTCTATGGGCAATTTGGTCACAAAGGAATGCAGTCATCTTCAGGAATGGGTGATGCTACACGGATAACATTGTCACGCAGCCTATATAGTTATGTAACATGTGATCGTGCAAGTAGTGGTGGAGGGAGAAATTCAGCATTCAATTATCTTAGTTGTAATCATGATGTAACCTCTTTTTATCATTAATAAATCTGGATGTCTACTAAAATGGTAGTAATTCTTTCTTCTCTAAAAAAAGGATCACTAGCTTAAAATTATAGATTTGATGATTAGAGTTTCTCTTGATTTGCACCACCATTATATAGGGGTCCTTAAACATAAAATTCATATGATGAATCAATAAGTGGAATCCCAAATTAAATTAACCAATATTTTGGACTTTAATTTCTATCTTGAAAATAATAAAAATTAATTTATCCTTTTGATTTTTAATCTAAATTATTATTTCTCAAAATGCTTTCAAATGGATTTCTAGATTAAGGGCTTTTTCAAGTCACCTAAATATCAATACAATTGGGTCTCTTTCAATTTTCCTAATTATGACATGCAAGATATAATAATTTTAAGCAATTCAAATGAATCTAAGAACTTATTTTTAGATAATAAATAGATTCATAACAATTAAATTTTAGAAATAAAGTTATAGCATTCAAACATGCTATTGATTAATCAAACTAAACAAATAAGAATCTCATACATGAAAAATGTTCAATCAAGATAACCCTAGAGGAAAGTTACTCCATATATCTAAACATAACATCAATTCTAATATGATTGTTTCAGTAGAAAGAGAAAAAGGATAAGCATTAGGACAATTACTCCCAAATTTGTCGTCCTCTCGTGAGTTTTCGACAGAATTCTATTGTAGAGCCTTTGGATTTTCTTCGCCCAAGCCTTCAACACTTCTTTCTTAGTCTAGGTAGGTCCCTTTGGTCCTACTTCTATAATTTTTCATGTATCTTTGACTAACAACCCTAATTCTTATATGAAAAGTGGATAAAATTTTAGCCATAAATCACAATTGTGATAGAACAATGATTTGTGGAGAGTACTTTCGTTCTTCCGGCACAATTGTGACTAACCACAACCAAAGCTACAATTTTCTGAGTGAAACACTATCTTCCAATCATGGGCGTGACATTAGATGACATGGTCATGCTTGAACAGTGCTTTTCTTCGCCATATGAGATCCTTCTATTATAAGCATGATGGGTGTGTGTCACAACCATAATAGAACATGATTTTCCACAAACTTTGCCCTTCTTTTGTCACGGCCATGACTTTAAGTTTCATAGCAATGACTTTTTTAGGTTTGATTCTGACTTTTCTCAGCCAGATTCATCATATTTTTATTTTCTTTCATAAATTCATCCATACTTAGATAGAAATCAATTCAAAAGAAGATTTCTCAAAATAAGTTAAATAACTCCTTTCTTAAATACAATGATTTACTAAAATGCTAATTAAATGCCCTAATTTAATGCATAATTTTTCATGCATCAAGATGTCATTAACAAGATATCATCATCGTCTATACTTCAAAGTGGCAGCAAGCAATCCCAATTTAGTTCTTGTGGTCCATATAATCTCGATGCAATGCAGCCTATTTAGAGGCGAGCACATCTACACTTACAATGTGGTGATATTTGCCACGGATATACATAGTTGGATGATACAATTTAATATATTGTTGTAATGATATAATCTGATATTTTCGTCGATAACTCTAAAAGATTGCTACTTTTGACAACCATTATTCCCGTTCTAAAAAAAAAGAAAAAAGAAAAGCCTTAGAGTTACAAAATATGTACTTGCCGACATAATTTGATTGCTTACTTTACAGCTTTATCAAACTTGTTTGATTTAAGGATAAATAGTCATGCTTTGGTTCTAGAACCATAGTCTTCCAACATTTTGTTTTCTAATTTCCCTTAACCTAATTTATGATTCTACTTTATAGTTTGTTCCTTAATATTTTTTAGTGATTTTTAAATGGCATCACGGTCTCCATCTCTTTGTAACATGCTTAATTCATAATATCTCTAGCCTTGGACACTCAAGCAAGAAAGGGTTGTACTTGAATGATCATGGATTGTGCTTGGGCTGATTTGTGTCAAAAAGCATTGGGGCATGATCAGATGTGCATTTTTTTAATGTAATAAACATAAGTTGAAGAATTTAATCACCTAGTGATGATCAACAATGCGTCTATGTGACAAAGGATACAAGACCCTTTTGGTTATTGCACTGAATGACAAGGTCTTGATGTGCATTAGAATTAGAAAGACCCACATAAGGATTATATGGAATCTAATAGAATTTATGAGCCTAAATTGTGTACCACCCTTTTTTTTTAATGATTCCATAGTTCTAGTAGAAAAACAATTTGAAAGGCTATTATAGAAGAACAACTTGAAAATTTACTATAAAAGAGTATAAGGAGTTTACAACAATTCATGTGTTGTTCCATATTGCGCAAAATGATCGACCTACTTTATAATGTTTTTTTTTTGTTATACTTAGGGCATAGTGTAATATGTAAAGTATACTCAGTGGCATCATTATAAAACATAACAAAGGTTAGTTAACTCAAAAGGTTGCAAAATCAAAATATTATATAAAATGGGAAGAGATCCTTAAGGGGCCGTTTGGCGCATTACCGATTTAAGTGACCGGTAATTTAGAACACCACTTAGATAGATTACTACTATTTAAATTATCGGTAATATTACATTATAGTGTTTGATAAGTTCTGGTAATCTAAATAATAGTCAAAATTGATAGTGATAAAATTATCAAAATACTATTAAAAATTATTTCAGATTTTAATAACATATTATTATAAATAAAAAAGAAAAAATAGAAAAATGAATATATATAAAAAAATGAGACAAAATTAAGAGTTATTTGAAAAATATTTCAAATAATAAAAAAGATGAAGTTAAATGATATTTATTTATTAATAAAATATTTAAAATAAAAAATTTAATTGAAGAGATATTTTCCTTAAAATGTATTCCCACCAACTGATAATCTGGAAAGACACTTCCCCTGCCTGCTATCAAGATTACCAGAACAATTAAAATTACTGGTAATCAATCGCAGCCAAACGAGGTAATGTGGTAGACCTTGAAAATTTTAAATAAAATAACCGGTAATCTATTTAGATTACTCCATACCAAACGGCCCTTAAGATCAATTGTCTTTGGCCGAGGATTTGTAGATCTTTACCTATAAAGGAAAAAATATCTTAGATATTCTTTTAAAAAGTTATATGGTGAGCTCTTAAATTACGTCAATAGACAATGTAGTCAATTCATAAGTCAAAAAATATAAATTGGACGCCATGTAAGTGCATTTGTCATGAATTAAAAAAAATGTATTTATTTAAATGATTAGAATCATCACAAAACATTAAATAAAAGTATAGAATCATAAAACTTTAATTCGTAAGATTATCAGAGTAATAACGATAGCTATTAAGAGCTTGAATATCTTAAGATTTAGTTCGAGATTTTGAGTTCAATTGATAATGAGTTGGATCACGAGAAGAAAAAAAAAACATCTTGATCGTTATTTAAAATAATGTTATATTTCAAAATTAATTAGAATAACTTCTTAACATCAAAATTGATATAAAAGATTTCAACAAGGAAGTAAAAGATACATACATTTTAAAATTAAAAATGTGGAATACACTTTTTCATTCTTTTTTCTTTAGTCGAGATGAAAACAAAAAGATCCATAGAGGTATAAACAATCAATCAACCCATTCTTATTGCCATGAGCTCTGCTTATTTTGTAGCTTTCTCTACTCCACCTACTAGAGTAGATGATAGGTAGCACTCTAATTACAAGGCTTAGTTAAATGCAAAGATCAGTGAGTAACACAATTTACAAGGAAGAATGCAAAAGGAAATTATTAAACTACAACAGCAGCGGACATAGGAGGACTTGCAAGGGGGCAAAATTTACCTGAAATTAGAGACCAGACTGAGTATGAACCTCATAATAATGTCGTCGAGTTCTACAAAATGGCCAAACATTCTGTCAGAAAAGGAATCTAGACAAGACTGTTGAGGGAGGTAACTGCTGCAGTACGTGACCATAAAATCAAAAGTGGCTTTCCGCCTCAGTAAAGGAACTGCTCAACTTTAACAACCTGAAAGATATCAAGTACTAGTGCACCTGTTCCTGGCCCCGTGCTATCTCTCTCTCTCTCTCTCTCTCTCACACACACACACACACACAGCCAGTTTCTGCAAGCTCTTGGTCCTTTTTTTTCTTTTTGCCACTAATAAAAGTTTTTAAAGTCATCAAACAAAGAATTCTTTTTTGAATAGATGTTTGCATTTGCCTTGATTATATACCACAAGTGCAGTCTCCAATCCGGTGCAGCAGTCCACAGCTTGCTCGTATCACACCTTGCATTCCGAATCTGAAGTTCAAACAATGTTGATAGGTTGTGTGTGTGTATTGTCTGTCTAGCTTCAAGTTGTCTGCCATGAAATTGCTAGACATGAGATATGACTAAAAGAGATGGATTTTGGCCACAACTTTAGATTACCATAAGAATGAGGCACATGAAGAACCAAGTCGATCTGAAGTGATGAGTTGCTCATGAGAATGAAACATCTAAAACCTGGTAGAACATGTTCACTCGTAAATCACCAGCCAAATTTATGCATGTTTAACCACAGCATTTTCAATAATAGTGGGGGCACAAAGAGGAGTCATTGGAATGAGGAAACGGCAGCGATACAAGAACTGAAGACAGCATAAAGCAGATAAATTCAGGTCCACAGTGAGCTCAAGAGATCATAATATACAGTTACACATCAGAGGACCAACCATAATGTTCCTAACTCTATCGATAGTAACACGGCCAGTTACATAGAACACTGTCATGAATCACGAAATTCGCAATGGTCAATACCTCACGGTGCCTGATACTACAGAAGAAAACAGGAAATGAGGAATACACCATGAACTCTACAGTTTTCTGCCAGGATGACCCCCTTTTGCAGAAGCAGAGGCCACAACAGCCCAGGGAACTAGAAACGATCAGACATTCATGACCTCAAATGACAGTACCAACTTCATCACTTATTTCCTCGATGTAAAATCAGAATTCATTTTACTCAAATGACAGAGGAATTCATTAAAATCCTGTGGCAACAATGCAACATGAACAAGAACAGAAGCCTACAGTCTTGCATTGCTTAGTAGGAATCGGAAGGTTACAGCTTCATTCTCGTTCGGCCTCACACACTAGTAATCAAGACTCTGAACAACATCTAAGAGGAAGAACTAGAAAAAGAAGGAAGGAAGAGAAAGAAGAAGAACGATAGCATACAGTGACGACCAACAAATAGGAAACAATGGTGGTGGTCTCTTAATATCCAACTTTAAGCCGCCTTATTTCCCTCCAGGAACTTGAATAAACATGATCGTGATCAAAGCATATGTATTTCTACAGTGGATGGCAGAGTAGATACCGAGCTCAGTCCTCACCGGTAGGGAACAGCGTCAACACCTTCCTGTTGCCATAACCACCACCTCCTCGGCCGCCGGACTCAACATCATCCACATGCGAACCCGCCGACGGTGGCCGTCCACCCAATCCCGTCCCCGGCGCTGATCCGGTCATCCGATGCATCCCCGGCTGTTGTATGGCCCCGCCTATGAATCCACGATCGAACCCGCCACCAGCGGCGTTGGTTGGGGATCCGTAATGCCCCATGTGCCTCTGGTGATAGAATTGCCGTTGTTGTTGCTGCTGCTGCTGCATGGCCGCAGCGGCGTTGATCTGCTGGTGGTGCTGCAGCGCGGTCACGGGCACAAACGGCAGGAACGACTCTGCGGGGCCCCCAGTCCCTCCGACCGCCCCTCGCGCCAGGAAATGATGGGGCACCTGGGCGCTCGCGAACAGCTGTTCGGTGGCGGCGTCGGTGCCCGAGATGGGTCCGCCGGCGCCTCCTCCGGATGCGCTGAGCCCCTGAATGCGCTTGAGGTAGAGGCGGTACTTCTGGAGGTGGCTCGCGACGTTCTCGCGTGTAAGCCCGTCGACGCTCATCAACTGCATTATGGTCTTGGGCACGGCGTTCTTGATTCCCAGGTGCGCCACCGCGTCCACGAAGCGCTTGTGGAGCTGCGGCGTCCACACTAAGCGCGGCCGCTTCACCGTCCGGGCGGGCTCGTCCCCGTTCCCCCCGGCGCCGGCGTTCCCAGCGGCGACGGAGGCCGAGTTGAGATCGGAGGAGTCGAAATCGGCGCCGAGAACGGGGGAGGACTGGGGTTGAAGGTGGTGCGGCGGTTGGTGGTGGTTGGAGGGAAGAGGAGGGCCGCCGACGCCGGCGGTCGTGGGGATGTCGAAGGCGAGGGCGAGGCCTGGGCTGATGAGGGTCTGCGAGAGCGGCGTGAGCTCCTCCGGAGACGGCAGCTGCTCTTCCCACCGGGCGAACCAGTTGGGCTCCTCCTCCTCCCGCATCTCCGCTTACCTCCTACCAAACAACAACAACAGCACCCGCAACAAGAACTGAATACTACTCTGTTCCGTTTGGGTTATATATTCGCTCAAACTCAGCACATGATCACTCAAATATCTCACTATTTTATGGTTGAATCAGTGACTTCAACTGGAAAGAAGAAGGCAGGAAGATCGATCAGGGGAGGGAGGGAGGGAGGGAGAGAGAGAGATGAGAGAGTCTTTGGCGATGGTGGTGGAGTAGAGATGGAGAGGGATTCGAGGTGGATCTCTTTCTTTCTTTCTCTCTCCCCTTTCCTTTTTTATTTATTTTGTTTCTGTTTTGGTGTTTTCCTCTCTAGTCTGGAGCGGCTGCTGCTTCTATAATTCCTCTCTCCAAGTTTATCTCTTTCTTCATATATCAATATCATTTATTTATATTTTTTTTAATACTTTCGGTGGTTTTTGTATTGTGAATATTTATTTACATTATATTTTTTAGATATTCCGTATCGACTAAAATCATAGGTAATTCAGCTTTGCACAAATACCACAAAAGAGTCTCCCTCTAGTTTATGATGAACACAATATACCATTTTTTTCTTTATATATATATATATATATGAACTATAATGTTCACAAGTAATTTATCAATATCCAAATTCAGGATGAGCCTCTGCCACTTACTGCTTTAACACTATTATTTGTTTATCCAGAAAAAAATAATGAAAATTAGGAATCAAAACATGAGATTATATGCTATTTATTTTTATATTTATCTTTTTAGTAACATAATGCTAGTGGCAGAATGCATCTCAAAATACTCTAGTAAAACTTTGATTAAGTAAAAAAACTAATACAACATGTGATTATATATATATAATTGGACAAATAAAAGGGAGCATAAGACATAATGAAAATACAAAATGGGCCTCAAAAGACTCAAATTTATTATATCATTTAGATAATATCAAAATCACAACTCAAATTCATCGAAAGAAATGAAAGAGACTCAAATGCGTCATAATCACGAGCATGATCTGTCACCATTAGTATTATCACTGGATTAATGCATGCAACATTGACTTACATGACAAATGAGCGTTTCATAAATTTTCACGCTCAATAAATATTGATAATAAGTTCATATACTTAAAAAGCAAAAGAACATTATTGTATGAAACATGATAATAAAATTAAAAAGATAACAATAACATACTATAGGAAGTGAACAAATATCATAGCAAAGTGACTCTTGACAATCATCATTATGAGACCAATCGTGTTGATAGATTTCATTGGGACTTTGGTTTGTAGAGACCTATTTTTAACATCATAAAAAAGGGATCATTGGTTGATACCAATATTGGTATAGCCAATTAACATAAGATAGAATAATTATCATAAATGACCATTAAAACATGGCATAATCACATATTGTGAATTTTTATTCATCTTTTCACTAAATCTTTCATTTGTGGGCGAAGTATCTTTCTACTATATAAAGTATTTTTCAACTCATGACAGTTAGTGAAATATCTTTCGACTCCTTAATGTTCTGGATGGAGATAGAGAAATCAATCCTATGAGGAGGAGAATCTTCCAACTCCTTGAGGTGTCAACAGAGTGTATTTCAATTTTCTATCGACTCTATGATTAACTATCATCAATTAAATAGAAAAAAAATCCCACTTTAGTATTTTACATCTTTTATCTTTTTTAACTTATATCTATCTTTGGTTCATGTGACTTAGGGTCATAAGATGCATAAATCATTAAAAATACCAAATGAGAGTTTAAGACACTTCCGATCATAGATAATAATTAATAAAAATATCATTGGGCAATGTATGACAGATTATGTGCATAAGAAAGTCATTGTATGAAGGTAGATCCTGATCATGAAATCAAGATTTAATATCGTGAATGACCAAATTAGACATTCAAAGAAGTTCACTTCTTCACAAGAATCCCAAGGTCATAATGAAATTAAAATCATAATCAAGTTATGATTAAACCCAGTGAAGCATTCATACGAGGTAAAAGGATATTAAGCAATTACAAAATTATAATCACAATAGAACCCAAATTTTATCGATTAACTCAAAAGCATATTATAATTTTGCAAACCATTTCATAAGGAACATCTAGTTATTTGAATCAATCTTTTCATGTTTTTTTATTTTTCTTTTATCTTCTATTCTTCTCCTTCTATGATCACCAACTACTAAATTATAAGTTCGGCAATAATTACATACAATTAAGATATGTCATAAAGACACTAATTCCAAGTCCAAGTTGATCATAGTACTATATTTATAATTTTGATCATAGTTCTATAAAAAGAAAATAAAAAGTTTAAGTGATATTGAATATAAAATTCAGAAATTATACCATAAACCTATTATTTAATTGATCTTGAAACAAGAAAATAAAAAGTTTAATCCTTATATATATTTTATCTCCAACCAAATAGTTCTTTGTAAATTCAGAATTCGAGTCTAGCTTCTATTTAATTCCTACAATTGGATAGACTAGATATTGCTACATGTAGAATAAATAACTTTCAATATATACATCATATTACATTTTTTTTGTTAGAAACTAAGATTCTGAAACGTTGACCTTATAATTATTTGAGAATTTATTCTATTATATATTAATTTCAATAAAATTTGAAATCACTAACAATTTTTTTTCAATTTCATATTTCGAACATATTAGCAGGCAAATATGTTGACCTCTATATCTTGATGAACATATCACCAATTATGTTGACTCCAATAAAATTTGAAATGTTAGATAGCATATAAGTTTTATCAATTATACATGAATTATGGTATAATTTTCAAATTAGTCTCATATACTCATAGTTATCCCTAATAGTGGGAACATGTACTCACTTTTTCATTCATAATTTTGTCTTTGTAAATTCGCTTTGTTTGGAAACTAGACTTCAAGAAGATGGTCCCATATTAATTTCACAATATTGTATTAACAAAAATCTAATCGAAATTTTATTGAAAGATATGACATATAATCTGGTGAACCTAATTAACTTAGGCAGGGTCTTGCACCTGCCTAAGTTGAGTTCTCATACATGCTCAAACTAGGTTCTAGGACTTAAGTTTGGGGGAAAACCCATGATTCTCCCAAATTAATTTCATAATTCTATATAAACAAAAAATTTAATCTAAATTCTATTGAAAGACACAATAATATATTCCAATCTAACCCAGGCGAGATTTTGTACCAACCCTGGTCGAGTTCTCATGTAAATTTGAACTGGATTCTTGGACTTCAATCCGAGGAAAACACGTGATTTTAGGTCAAATAAATATTATAAGCATGATTAACCAAAAAATGATGTAAAATGAGCTGAATAAACTAGAATTCTATATGAACAATTCAAGGTTAATTTCATTAACATTCTGACTGTCCTCTTGTCCTCTGTTATTTGTGTGTGTGTGTGTGTGTGAGAGAGAGAGAGAGAGAGAGAGAGAGAGAGAGAGAGAGAGAGAGAGAGAGAGAGAGAGAGAGAGAGAGAGAGAGAGAGAGAGAGAGATTTTCTTTTAGAAAATGAGTTTAATGTTATTATTCACGTTTTCGAAGTTGTCGGTGTTCCTTTTTTCTTCATGTTAATTTCCATAAGTTTTTTTCATGATCAGTTTCTAATATTTCATAAATTTTCATAACTATTGTTTGAGCGGGGCCTGACTCAAATCTTAGAGACCATACATGACACATTGTACAAATATGTACGAGTTTCTTATCTTTGATTCGCCATATAGCTAGCAACACAACATCAGTTGGCCCCAAACAAATTTGTTTTTGTAATAATAATAATAATAATAATAATAATAATAATAATAATAATAATAATAATAATAATAATAATAATAATAATAATAATAATAATAATAATAATAATAATAATAATAATAATAATTATTATTATTATTATTATTTGTTCGACAGGTTTTTGGGACAAGGCTTGGGAGGAAGAAGGCTTTTTTTCTACATATCACTTTGTTTTATTTTGCCAGAGGGGTTCTTGGATTTGGTTGGTTGTGGCACCTGCTGAGAGTAGGCAGATCTTGTGGGGAGTTTAGATATAGGCAATGGACATGGATGTAAATTGCAGATATGGCAACTTTGGATCTCCTGGCTCGTGCTTCTTGTCCTCTTGTTTGTAGGAGAGTCCAAGGATGTGGCTTTCTGGTTGGTCCTGGAGCGCCCTCTCTCTCTCTCTCTCTCTCTCAATAATGGATGGCAAGGGATCTGATGATGTGCGTGTACTGACTAGTAGTTTCCTTTTCTTCATGTGGATTCCCCTCTCCCTCCCTCTCTCTCTCTCTCCCCCCTCCCTCCCATCTTATGTGTTGGTATGTGGACAATTCTTGTTATTGTGTGATAATTATGGTCTTTGATGCTTTTAAGATGATAAGCATGGGGTGATGACAAGGACACAAGAGGAGGAGCAGATGTGTCCATAACATTTTTTTTATCTTCCCTTCAATGTTTA
This sequence comes from Pontederia crassipes, assembly GCA_030549335.1. Classification (NCBI taxonomy): domain Eukaryota; kingdom Viridiplantae; phylum Streptophyta; class Magnoliopsida; order Commelinales; family Pontederiaceae; genus Pontederia; species Pontederia crassipes. The sequence continues at coordinate 46,991,805 of CM060192.1, read as the reverse complement.
TTCTGATTATATAAACATATGCCCTGAGGTTTATCACTTGGGGTCTTACTGTGATGCATCTTGATCTGAAATAGTTATTGTCACTTTTATGTGTCACATTCATTGTGGAGGTTCATTGCATGAATGATGTGGAAATATGAATGTTTGGCCACAAAAGGGAGTTGATTCTCCAAGCAATGATATGTTTTGAGGCCACAAACAAACATTTTCTTTTTTTTTCTACTTTGGCAAAAAGGAACAAGTGGACTTAGTCATGTTCTGAACTGATTCTTATTCTTCTGATATTTAGATGGGAGATTAGAGGTAATTGTCAGATAGCATCATCCATTTCACAGGATCAAGCAATTTTTCACTCGAAATTTTCAGCATAATAGAGGAACTATTTCGTCGAAATTTGCATCTCTGATGAAATTTTTGGCAGGCAGTCATTAGACTTTCTCTGTGTCCTTTCAAAACTTCCACCTGCAACTGTTACTGGCTTCAAAAGAAAAACTTGGAGTTGAAGATGTCTGACATCCAAGTAGTGGCACAGAATAAATTGTCCTAAGCCGATTCATATGCCATTGTCAACTTCAAAATAAAATGCAAGTTGTTGATTGAAGCAAGAGCACAGTGAAGAATCCAAATTCTTCAAAAGGAGGGTCTCCGTTTGGAACTGCTCATGATGGGAGAAATAAATTTGGGAGCCTCAATGACATGGGAGTTAGAGCAAACATATTAAGAAATCATGATAGCCCATGCTGGATGAGGAATTAAGTATGGTGTTAACTACTAATCAGACAATTACTGTATTAAGTGAGAAAAAAAAAGAAAAGAATTGTCAGGATTCAGATGACTACCGTATGTCTGTGTTTGATGCATTTTTATTTCACTTATTGTCACTAATCGCAAGGACAAAAGAAAAATCCTTGGAATAAGCGGGACAAGAGGAACAAAGAATCCATCAATGGTGCTCAGGTGCTGATTACTATTCCTGAAATCTAGGGAGACAGACCTAATTAGTTGATGATTAGATACAGTATAACACATCCCCCCTTGGAAAGCAGCAGCACAAGGTGCCAGAATCATGACATAACCACATGTCCCTTCCATTCCAGTGCTCTTGCATTTGTTTACACATTTTTCAACCATATCTCCTGTTCATCCATCCCCAGTGGACCATTTTGATGGAAACCATATGTCTGAATTACTGCAACTCACATACTTTTATCATTTAGTTTGTATCTTCTCTATACATCAGTATAACACCTCCATTCATGGCAAAAATTTTCATATGATTAATGAGTTCCAAACTATACTTAAACCAGAATATTTTCGTCGAAAATGTCTATCATTATAATCAAGCGTACGACCCGGGACCAAATATTTAATCGATTACCCCCAAATATTATAGCTACTTACAGGGAAAAAAATTAAATTTGATTTACTTATAAGTAGATTCATAGGATTCTCTCTCATCAATTCCATTTCCCCAAACAAAATAAAATAAGGGGCAACGATCATTGTTTGACATAATTGTAAAGGAAGGATTGTGATTTAACTAATTGATTTGGCCACTGGTCAAGAACTCAACAGGTAGGTCTTCAGATGAGTGATGGATGCAATTATGTCCTGATAGCTGGATATGAATTTTATATGTGACGGATGTAGAATCTAAGGAAAGGGACCTTTAGATGCCTAACTGTGTTGAAAGCAAACATGGAGTTAATTAACTAGTTCAATTTCTTCCATCGTAAAGAGTGGATTTTATTTATTTATTTATTTTATGAGAAATGCCAACTTCTTTGTGGTTGTCGCTTCTGATAAGATCATGTCCTGGATGGCTAAAACAGCATCTACATGTTACTTAGGATGTCCATTTTTAATAGTATCATGCATGTTATTTTATTTATTTCAAAGAAATGTTAGCTTTTGCTTCTAGATCTGTGGGCAAAAATTAAAATAATATTTGCTAGTGTCCTTGGAACAACCCATGGCTATAAAGTTGAAAGGGATGCACCACTCTCACAGTGGTCACATGCCCAAATGTATTAACTAAATCAAACAAGTGGAGCTGCGTAGGAAAAGAAAATATCAATGAAGTTAATGGAAATCGTAGCAAAGGCAACCTTTGAACGTAATAAACTTGATCACATAGAAAATATGCTTTTGTATTTGTGTTCTCCCTTGTAAACCTTTTTCAATAGACCTTTCAAAATTCGATCTTGTAGCATTTCTTTACAAAGCTTCAACCCACTAATCAACAACTATTGACTGATTGCTCTATATGTTTTAGAGCTAGCAAAAGCTTAAGCAAAGCACTGTAGTATATGGAAAACTTATTTATTTCTTAGATAAAGTGGAATTGTAGTGTATTTTTTATTACATATAATGTCAAATATATAGAGATAGTTGAATATGGTGATAGTGCACTCATATTTTTTGTATGTATATTGTTAAGCCTTTTCCCATTCTTTGGCAAGATCATAAAGATGGCACATATTGATTGAGTGCATCACTGCATGTTCCTATGCAGTAAAATCCATCAGTCACTACTTTGCACAAATTGAGCCTGTGTTCTTAGATACACTGCATATATTGCCCCTAGCTTTAGCTAGGTTTGGACTTTGAGATAGGAGTGAATGGCTGTATTATCTTCATGTTCCATGGTCCAATGAATCTACAGAAAAGAAAAAAAAACAATATCAATAGGAATAGAAGTTTAAAGTTTCTGCACATTCACCAGACGAGACCTTCGTTATAATTCTTTTCTCAATATTCCACCATTCAAATAGGACATGAAACTTCGCATTCATCCATGAACCTTTCAACTCTCTTGGAGGCTGTAGCTTTCATCTACCAAACATGATGACCCACAATTTTGATATAATAATGAGAGTAAGGGCACCAACCCAAACTTAGATCAATACCATCCACTCTTTGCTTGCTTCATTTATTATTTGTTTAAGCAGTGAATTGAGCCATCAAGCCACTGTTATTACACCTCTTGAGGAATCTAAGTGCATAAATAATATGACAATTTTTGCATGCCTTTCACTTGCAAAAAATGATGCTTATGATCACTAAAAGCAAGAATGTGTGGACAAGTGGCGACCAAAAGCGTTTGATGACTGATCTCCCCCCTCTTCTTTTAAGTTGGGACATGCAACTGAACAAGATAAGACATAAACAACACCTACGCCATGCCCATTGCCACAATTCCAAGAGAACCTTCTCTGCTCCTTGCCGGATTGAAGGGGGGAATGGCATCAAAGATTTAACAAGTGTTAGTGTGTGTACATGCATGCATGTCACTGAGTACTTAAATTCTGACTTCTCACTGAAATGTTTGCTTTCAAACTGATTCTTTTCTTCGTCCATTTCATTTTTTATTTTATGCTGATTTCCGAGTTCTAATCTGACACTTGCAGGGTGGTTGCATTTGGATGCTGATGGCCATAATGTTAGGGATGCTTTGATAATTTCACTTGCATGCATATTTTTAGTGCTTTTATTAAAGTATATAGTACGACATATTTGCATGAGAAAAGTAATATAACACTGTAAAATGATTGCTGAATATACTGCAGAGGTATATGCACTGCATATTTTCTGATATAAAACTGTAAGTAATTTTAGTTTGAGAAAATTGTAATTTTACTTTGGGTCAAAATCAATAATAATTTTTAGTTCAGAAATCCTACATAGTAAATATACATGCTGCGGCATACTTCTTTTTGCAACACATCATGTGAAAAGCCCAGGGATCATATAGTATTTGCAACGACACTGGTACGTAATCATTGAAATGAAAAAAAAATTCCTACGATAAAACTCTATTTTAACTATGAGTAAAAAGGCAGTATTTGAATGAAGGGGAATATGTTTGTTTTAAAATGTTATGAAAATAACTTGAATAAGTGTCATCTGCTTAAATTACCAAATATATCAGGAATTATTTAAAATAAATATGAAAATTTATTCTCCATTATTGGTGAATATTTCTCAGATGTTTGTCAGGTTATTTCAAACAAAATTACTCCAGCTAAAATAACAAGGAACGCAGCAGCTTAGAATAAAACAACATAAAATAAGAAACAAGAAATGCAACTTTAAGGGATTCCAGTCGATCCATCCAATGAGCCCAATAGTTTATAGCCTGTTAGCCCATAGATACATCTCCATTAGCCCACAAATGCAGTTTTAAAATAAAGCCCAGAAAGTATGAAAAAAGTCAAACAAGAGATAATCATGTCCCGGACTGCCGGCCCTATTATTACATAGCCTATTATGATATATACATAGTCTTATTTTATTTTTACATGTATATATTATTTTAAAAAATGGATATATTGTTATATATATTAAAAATATAACTTATTACATTATTATATAGTAACTGGCCATAGTTATTGTGTTATCTTATATTATCAAAGATATTTATGATTATTTAAAATGTGAATTTATTTAAACAATATTGAACCAGGACAAACCGAGGGCCTGTTTGGCAACTAAAATCAGGCGTCCGATTCCGCCTGCTTTCAATCGGTTCCGCCAAATGATGTGACATTTGGTGAAACTGGAGATAGAACCCGATTTCAAAAAAAGGGGTCACATGACCCCTTTTTCCTTACCATGGTTCCATCATTTTGGTGAAATCAAACACTCTACCGGTCGCCATTCTTTTTTTTTTTAACTTCACGTGTTATTTTTTTTCAATTTCCTTATTCTTTTTTTTCTTTCTTTATTCTCTCTCACACACATATATCTTATAAAATAATTTATTTATTAAATATAAATAATTTATTATAACATATTAATGTAATATTATTTCTTATTTATTATTTCATTAAAAAAATAATATTTTATTACATATAATTATTAAAAATGATATTTTTAATTAAAATAAATTATTTTTTAATGAATTTATTTACACAAAATTTTTAATTTTTACTTCTATTTTTATTTACTAACAATATTATATTTGTAATATCAATTATTATTTCAAAACTTCAAAAAAATTAACCCATCACATCTACTTTTTCCTATCACATCAACTACCTTATTTCTCATCATCAAATTTCACTCCATCCAAACACAATTAAAATTACGAGAACTTGAAGGAACTCTAGTTCCCGTTGCCAAACGGCCCCTCGAGTATTTCAAAGATTGGGAATCAAAACTGGAATGAATTTTCAAAATTTGATGCAAGTCATGTCAAGTTTGGGATGACCTCCTTCCATTCTCAAATTCAAGTTATGTTTGGCTCTAGCATGGGGCGGACCTAGGACCCTACTGCAGGTGGACCAGGGACCCTACTGCATGTGAGTGCAAATTATAACTACTTACTTTTAATAGTAATATAAAATATGAAACATCCAAAAAATAATGTTTTAAAATATAATGATTATGATCTATAAATTTTTTTTAATCAATGAATTGTTTATTTGTATTCAATAATCACATCATCTAAAATAAAATATGGTATCAATTAAAGATTTTTATTTCATGTGCATATAAATTATTATTATTTTAATTTAATTGTCTAATCAATTAAAGGATGTTGTAAGGATTCATAGATTATGAACTCTTGCAGTTAGCATTAATAAATTAATAGCATTGAATTTCTTCCTAAGAAATAATGATGAATTTCTAAAAAAATATAAGTTAATGAGTCTAATGGAAATAAATAAAATAGGCTTAGAAGAATATGTTAATGTACAATAATTTTATGATCTAATACTTCTCTTATAGCAATTTTTAGAAATGTTGTTTAAAGAGCATTATAAAAAATACACAAAAACCCCACACATGAATTGATTATCTACTTGAGGTGGGGATATGCAAAACTATTTACAAAATTGTATTTTGGTGCAATTTCAAATGTGATAAATTATTTAATTTATATATCTAATCATTATTAATGTATGATTATATAGATAAGAATAAATATTGTTATAATTTATGGGGTCAATTGACCCCATAGAAGACCATGTAGGTCCGCCCATGGCTAGCTCCATATATATAAAATTCTAATTTTCCCATTTTCAAAATCTATGCCATCAACTTTCCTAAGATATGAAATTACTCTTGAGAATTTGGTTGACAATTTAGACATTTCTTTTCATGAAATTCAAACCATATGGTGTAGACTTAGATGAATATAAAATCGAAGATATACTAACAAAGAAATTATCCAAAAATGCATTTGATTATGATGAATTGCTGATTTTGAATGTTTTGGTTGCATGAATTTTTGTCATAAACATATCAATTAATTCTTAGATTTAATTAAAGCTTGCAATAAATATAGTAAGAAGACAAATGGAAGAAGTACATGTTATCTTTTCCTAACTTTGTGTCAAATATATATCATTTTCATGTATTTCAATAATATAGACAATTCCAAGTATCTCAAAGAAATATTTATATTCATTAAATTGACATTTACAGAAAGATAAAAAAAATTAGCTCATTTGAATGTTTGTGTAAAAAAGTTATGACCAAATTGCTATAAAGATATCAATAAAAAAATTATAACAACTAGTTTTTGTCCAAAGACTAGAAAGGGACATGTTAAATTTGAAGGCGGTAAAAGAACGGACTAGAATGACAAAAGACTTCAAGAAAAACATCAAGCATCAGTGAGATCAATTCTTAAAACATTTGAGTCAAAGTCAAATTATTGAATATTTTTTTTCTCTTCTCTCTTTCTTTGAATGCGAGTTTAAAATATATTTAAAAAATATTAAAAGTGGTTCTTGGTGTGAGATGATGAACTCCTTTGTAAAAAAAATTGTCACCTTGTATGTTAAATTAAAGAAAAACTATGGATTGTAAGTCTTCTTTGAAGAAGATGTTTGTCTACCTCTTGAAGTTGAGAAAGATGAATTTCATTTGATAATCACTATAAGAAAATTTGGCAATTTCAATGGCCTCTACTGTCGCAAATCTAAAAAACTCCATTGAAAAATGAACTTTTCGACGGGAAAAGTCGTTCGAAAATAACTCGTTGCAAACATTTTCTTATGCCCGTCAGAGATCCATTTGAACTTTCGACGAATGCCGTTGGAACTTTTGACAGTCACTATCCCTCGAAAGTTCTGACAGGTACAATATCCGTCGAAACTTTCGACGATCTGTTTCTTGTTGAAAGTTTTTGACGATAATCGTTAGAAGTTCTGACGAACGTGGGCGTAAGAAGTTTTGATGGACTAAGCGATCCGTCCCTAAGTTGAATAATTTAAAAAAAAAAGAAAAAGAATTGTTTTTTATATTAAAATTTTGGATTAATGTCAAAATTTCAAAAAACATTCTAATATTTTTTTAAATACACATTTTCTAAAATAAAATATTTTCCTAAAATACATATTTTTAAATATTTTATTGGTTATTATTGTCATCATCATCTTGTTGGTCATGCATCATTTGCTGCATCATGATATTCAATTCTTTTCATTGAGCTCTTAGCATATGTCGTTGCTCAAACTCTTGTCGTATTTCTTCTCGAACCTCTTGTCACATCTCTTGTCATACTTTCGTCAATCGTTGTTCCCACATATTATCGAAAAGTAATTGCATATCTTGACTTGGATACCGGATATCAATTTACAACCATATTCAATATCTGCATGACTAAGACTGTAGATGCATCCCTTCCTCACGCCGACATGATCCATCAAAAGTTGTCACGATGTCACTCCCTCCTGCATGGCATATTACATCGACTTCTTTTATTTTAAAACCCTCTATGAAATGGAATTTTTTAATAAAAAATTATGATCTTCTTAATAATTTTGAATCTATAGTCTTACGAAATATTTTTCCTTTGATGTTTTTTTAAAAAAAGGTAATCTTTCATTAGTTAAGTAACTTCTCTGGAGGAGGCTTGTACAAAATATGGAGTAGACCTGAAGGAGGCTATCTAGCAAAAAGTTGTCGCTATTATTAGTGCGACCAAAAGAAGCTAGGTAATCTGCAAAGTGATTCATGCGGCGTTAGCAATGAGAAATAATAGTGGAGTGCAGCTGCTCCAGAATATGCCAAATGTATGTGATGATGCCCTTCATGTTCCAAGGATACTTCTCCTCATGCTTGATGATGTTGACAAGAGATGAGGAATCCGAGTAGACAAAGATGTGAGATAATGACTGATATTTTGAAGGTCAGACAGCAAGTCAATCGCCTCGATTTCCAAAATAGAGCTAGCAAATGTAGAGGAAGCCCCTGCAAAAATAATTGAGCCAATATGAGAGCGAAGAAGAAATTCATATCCCCCATCCCGCTTCCTCTGAGGGGAGCCATAGCAGCCAAGGAGGAGAGGGGGGCCTCCCATCGTGCCTCAAGAGCGTGGGTGTCAGTATAATCATGAAAACTAGCCAATGCCTTTTCCTAGACCACTTCCACGGTTGCATGCCGTGATTGAAAGTGGATAGCATTTTGAAAATTCCAGCGCTCCCATAGGTAGTACGGAAAAAATAGGGTGGAAGTTTTTTAGCGACTTCTTATCCATACCGGCTCCTTCACTTATCCAGGAGCCTAAGTGTCAGACTGTGATATAATGAAAAGTAATCTTAAGTTGTTGAAAGGGTGCCAGAGTTGTTGAGCAAACAGACAGTGGAAAAATAAGTAGGCATTGGTTTTTAGGGCAAGATTGTAGAGGGAGCAAAAAGGATCAATAGTGCTATCAAAATGATAAATGCTTCAAGGGTTGGTAATTTATTATGATAATGTTTCCAAAAAAATGGATACTGGGAGCTACCGGAATCCTCCAAATTTTCGACCAAGGTTGCCTCCACTAGAAGTGGGAGGCAAAGAATGGCAGTGAACAAAACTATAGACTGACTTAGCATTTGCACATCAATGGGTATCCGTCACCTAAACCCACACGTCATCATAGGCTAGCATAGGAATGTAAATGCGCCTAATTATCACATAAATCCAGTCCAAACATAGCAGAGAGCAAGTTATCGTTCCATTTTCCATTCACAATCATATCACTGCCTAGGAGGTTATCGAGTAATAAGGAGATGTTAACGAAGGTCAGCATTTTACTGACAGGGATCTGAAAATCCAAGGGTCGAAAATGAGAGAGGTGGAAGACCCGAATCCAATCTATTTTTTAAAGCCCGAGCGGAGATCCTTAACATAGTGCAAAATCATACTCTAGGATGACGAGACATGAGAGAGTGTGGGGGTGTCCTGAAAGTCTTCATATTTAGTGGAGTCGAGGTTTACCAAGGGGGAATCAATTTTGTTCAACAGATTTAAACTATGTTGCGCAGTGAGGTTCGGACAACATGGAGGTTTCGGATTCCAAGACCCCCGCAGATCTAGGTAGTTGGACAGTTTGCCAGCTGATTAAATGGAAGCTCTAGCGATCGCCACTAGAGTTCTAGAGGAAAGACATGGATAACTTTTCTAAGGATTCAATGACTCCACTCACAAGATTGGTGGTACCGAGCCAGTATATGATGATAGAGGAAAAAAAAATTGATGAGGGTGGTGCGGCCTTCCTAATTAAGGAGTCACCGACTCTAGCCTGCAAGTCTGACAGAGGTTTTCATAATGATGAATTGTTGGTCCTTAACTAGGATACGCTTGGAGAAGATAGGGGTTCGAAGGTAAAGAAAAGGGAATTTTCCTAATTTGAAGTTAGGTGTATCCCTGATTAAGTTCCTACATCTTTGGTTAAGATGAGGGAGGCAAAGCTCAAATTTCTAGGCGTTTACTTTTTGGCCAGTAAGGTAATGATAGGTAACCAACACCTCATGAATATTCCTATAGTTTCCTGGTGGCTTTTAGGACAATTAGGAGGTCATCTACAAAAAATAGATGAGAAAGAGTGAAAGTTCCAATGCTAAAGGGAACAATTTTACCCATGGACTCATGAAGGTTCATTAGTGAGGAGAAGACTTGGCTGACCAAGACCGCGGTGAGCAATAAATGCCTTAGATCTTTGCTCGTTAATGACACATGTGAAGATGGGGGAATGGATACAAACTTTAATCTAGTTGATGAATGTGGGTGGAGAATTCATGAGAGAGAGGATTGTGTTTACTGAAGCCCAGGAGACGCGATCGAACACTTTCTCCATGTCAGCTTTAATGAGCATAAACTTACGCTTCCCAAATTTTAGTTAGTGAGTCGGTTCCTGAATGATTAAAATGTTCTCCGGGATGAGCCTTCCGGGTACGAAAGCAGATTGATTTAGTTCAATTAGGCGGCCAAGTGTGGGTCACAAGCGATTGACTAGGATTTTGGTAAGTAGACGGTAGATGACATTGCATAGGGAGATTGGTTTATAATCGGTAATAGTATAAGGATTTTTCTTTTTCGGGATAAAAATTAGGGAAGTATCAGTCCACTCAGCTAGTAGGATGTTATAGGTAAAGAAATAATTTATGGTCGTAGATATCCATGGTCCCACAATACCCCAGTACTCATAGTAAAATTCGACGGTGAACTACCCTAGATCCTTGCCAGGAGGCATGCTCCATAGCGGAGTCCGAATTTCACTATCGGATATGACACCGGTGAGTAGGCCAAAGAGGGAATCATCGAGGGTAGGAAGCTTAGGCCAACAGTCCAATGGTAAGGGTTGAGTAGTTTTGGATTGCTAGAGGGTCTTATAGTCCTCGACAAAAAGAGTCCTTATGGCATTGTCGTTCGTGATGATTCTTCCTTCATTGTCCTTAATTTATAAAATGATATTTTCTTTGTGCCTAATCATGGTTAAAGGTGGAAGTATTGTGTATATCCATCTCCTTTTTTAATCCAGTGCACTTTTGCTTTGCTCCACCATTTTAGTCTGATTTGTCTCGATAAGACAGCGTGCAGATGGTACGTTGAGCGTAAGAGAGTGAGCTCAGAATTGGAAAGGCCCAAGAGGACATCGAGATGCTTGAGCTCAGTGATGCACTCAAGAGTATCATCTGCCCTAGTTTCAAGGCAGCCAAGAGAGATATGTTACATTTTAAGATATCGTATTTGATTTTCTTTAAGGCTTCTGCCATAGCAGAGGTGGTCCAGCCCTGTCGAACAATGTCACGAGCCTCGTGTTGAAACTAGAAGTGCTCGTACTTGAACAAGCGAGGGCGATGGGAGGGATTTTCGGTCTCGAAGAGGATGGGGGACTTGATCGGAGACACATCGGGGGAGAGAGATGAGCGATAAGTTTGGAAAGTCTTGGAGACAATGGTGACTGAGGAGTAGCCAGTTCAGACAACAATGAATGTGGGCTAAACCAGTCCTATTATTACACCATGTGTACCTAAGGCCACTTAGTGCTACATCGATAAGTCCTTGCCTGTCAAGAGGTTTCTAAACAATCGAACTGGACATGAGAGCCTAAAGGTTGAGCCTTCGAGCATGTCTTTGGGGTCAAGGATTAAGTTAAAGTCACCCATTAGGGCCCATGGGAAGCCGCCGACTTCCATGCAACAGAAGTTATGCCCTAAGGCATTGTGGATCGAGGGGGAGGAACTAGCATAGACACACAACAGTAGGAAAGTGAACCCATTGAAAGTAACGACAACATGCAAAATATGAGGAGTGACAAGGATCGAAGTCACCTAAGCACCATGACCGCACTAGGACAGGGCAATGCTGCCTAAAGCTCCCGTTGACTCGCAGTGGATTCCATGCCACTAGATTCTAAGATGACGGATGACCTATTTTATTTTTGCAGTATCCGAGTGGGTTTCTAACAAAATGGCAAAGTCTGGTTTTTGAGATATAATTAGTTTTGCTAATCTATCTATAACTTTGGCCCTAAAGGCCAATATGCAGTTCCACAATAAGATGCACATCAGTTGGGGTTTGAGGTGTCCCTGTCGACCAGAGAAAGCAGTGCAGTAGCTTGCATAGAAGAAGACTGACGTGAGGTTCTGTACGTAGAAACTAGAGATATATTACATGTTTGCTTTTGCGGCTTCCTCTTTATTTTCATGTTTGGAAGTGGAGGCTTTGGGCACTGAGGTCTTGACTTCTTCTTATCAGAGCGAGTTGGTGGGGTGTTTATGATGAGGGTGACGAGTTCCTTGTGGGGATCCGATGCCCCTCTGCTAGAAATGGGAGTAGGGGTGGCAACATGGGTGGCAGAAAGAAGGGTGATAATAGGGTTGAGGGTCTGCCGGAGGGGGAAGGATCGGGGAGGGAGCACCAACATCTTGATGGAGTGGCGGAGGGGTGGCATAGGAGTGTTCTGAGGGGATGATGGAGTGGAGTAGAGCACGAGCTCACAAAGGATATTTGGGGAGATTAATGAACGACATGTTTCCACGTGACATGTGGGTTGATGAGAGGATGGCGAGTGGATGCTAGTTGAAGATGTGCTTGTTTGCGTGATATCTGCGTCATCGAAGGTCATCGCGTGCATGCCCTTGCAGCACATGGAGGGACTCCCACGGATCGGTGATGTGTCAATCAGCACAATAGTATGGGAGAGGGTCGGCCGTTGGATTGTCTCAGCAGGATTGGACCGTTGGATCTGCCGGGGATGTCGAATCTGAGGTGACCGTTGGGGGTCACGTGTGCGTCCGCATATCGGACTCGCCGGAACATGGCCACCCGTGGGGAGGCTCCCTGGAGCCAGCTAGTTGACTGGATGGGCTTCTCCTTCTAGTCGAACGCAGCCAAGGTCCATAGAGTAACACCATCAGAGGATCGACACCGGCAGTGGGAGTAGAAGAGAAATATTAGAACTTGTGACTGATAACGCCCCAACGAAAACAAAAGAGTGTGAGGTTTTCATACTTATCTATTGAAAGTATCGGTCGCCAGAGAGCAAACAGATCGATGTTCCTTGCTTGATAGTCATGGTAAGATCAATCTCCACACAAGCACGACCTAGTGGAAAACCTTTGGCGTCCAAGGAGACCCCCTCGACTCGCAGTAGAGAGCCAAAGCAGGCCGTGATTTGATGCAATGAGCGTGGGTTTTGGAGTTCAAGCGGAAGCCCGAGGAAGTAGATCTAGAGAGGGGTGGCCATCGTACAATCTCCATCCGATCAAAAGAACGGAGAGAACTTGGCCACACTTAGGAAGTGACCTTTGAACTCTCATGCCCCCCTAAGCGAGTTACCAATCGCTGAGTAGCTCCGTGGGGATACAATGTTCCACAACCGTGATAGTTCTTCCCACAGTGATTGAAAGTCTCCCACATAACATCCAAGCAAACACAAGCGTAGCACCCGCTCCTGATCTACGATCTCTTGGGCTGGTATGTACATTCTTTGATCTCGCAAAGTTGTCTCGTAGAGATTGAAGGAGGGGCTGTTGAGTGAGCGCCTAGTGTCAGTCCATGAGCGAGGTCGCGTGGGTGCCACATTAGGAGGATGGCAAGTTTGGCCGGGACCAATGGATGGGGTGTTTGAGGAAGGGAGGGGATTGGGAGAGACGGGGAGAGGAATCGCGACCTAGAACCTCATTTTATGATGGTGGTGCCATTCCACCCATGAGAAGGTGGAGAGCAAAGCAAGGTGGGGAGGGGGGAGGGGCGGTGGTGCCCCCAGCGGGGAACGCCGGGGATAGAGACAGAGTGTCCCCATCGGGGACAGAAACGGAGTGAGGTGCCGGAGAGGTTTGAGGTGGAGAGGGGCAATGTGTCGGGGTCTCTCTTTCTAACACACGCACAAAATAGAGACGGTATTTTTTTTTCTTTTTGCTGGGTTTTGAGAAAAAAATCATCTAGAATGGGTGCTTTAGTCATCTTTTTTCTTACAATTAAAGCCAAAGTTTGAACTTGAGTTTCATTGAAGATAATTAAATAAAATTACAAAGATATTAGTGCTTTACCATTCTTTTTGCAATTGTGGGCATAGATATACAACCACCAACATGCATGCAAACTCCCTAGTTGGATCTCCGATTTGTCTTAACATTTTTGCATTTTAATTTGTACACCTTAGAGGACCACTTTGCTAATAAATTGACCCATGTAGTTTCATAAATCCAATTAGGTCGTTCCCCTTGCATCTGACAACATTGAGGACAATCATTTTGAACACCTCTGTGACAATCATTTTCACATTTTCTCTATGTGTTCAAGGTCTCACCACAATCAGCCTTAAAAGAAACATATAATATTAGTATCATAATAATTCAAAATTGACAATAACAAAATTCACAAAAAGAAATTAGGAGGATATAAACCTAAAATTCTCTAAACAACATCTGTCTCATAGAATAAGAAATTTCTCTCAATGTAAGTCATGACTAATTATATCTCTGCCGAATTATTTAGTACAAGTGGCTGCAGCAGGTTTTGACGGAAGAAACCTATAAAAACATAATATAAAATGTTATTATATTGAAGCACTGATAACTACATACTTAGTGTCACTTTCCTAGAAGTACTATCTGAATATATACTAATGCCATTATCCGAAGAAGGATCCTCTATTATTTCCTGTGTCTCCACTATGTCAATGCCTGAAGGTCTGGACGATATGTATCCTTCTATTTCTCTAGAAGGAGTGGCATTTTCTTTTTCCTTACCTTTTTTTTACTAAAATGAAACATCTACATAGGAAAAAAAATTCATACATAATAAGTTTAATTGTCAAACAACACTAACACTATAATTCGGCTACATCTTGTGTCGCGTCTCCAGGAGTTGATCGTACATATAATTCGAGAACCAATTCCTAATATCCCTCAGACGCTTTCGGAGGACATAAAATTAATAAATTTTCTATTTGAAACTCTAAATTTGTTGTCAATATGAAAAATACTCATGAGAAGGTAAAGAAATATGGAAGTGATTCACTCTTATCAAGCAATCGCGGTTCGATGAATCGTGAGGATGCATCACAAACTATATTTGGAAACATTGTGATAAGCATAAGTCATATGTTCAAAAAATACCGAAAGTCATATAATATGTAATGCAATGTTATAAAGTAAATTACAACATAACGTTAATGACGAAGATAGTCATCATTATCAGAATTGTTACACAATTCATATTCATTGTCTTTTAAAAATGATGTACTTTCATAATCATCTTCATTCATGCTACTAGCTTCTTCGCCATTTACGTCAACATTGTCAAAGTCATCAAACAAAAAAAAAGTTCATCTAGTAAATATTTAATCAGTTCCGTGCCTACAATTGACCCCGCTAATGTAAGCGAATCATCTTGATATGCAGCTTGTACCTCCTTTCAACCTCAATGTGACTTCTTTGGTTTTAATAATAACCCACCATTAAGATTTGTCTATTGTCTTCTCTAGATAATTCACATAATAGACTTGCCTTGTGAAAGACAGAATGATAAATGGGTCAAATCATTCATAATGTCTATTATGTCTTACTTTAATGATTTTGAAGTCTTTATGAATTTGTGTCCCTTTTTTTTCTTTGGATCAAACAAAGTACACTCAAATAAGGTGACTCTATTACCTACATGATATTCTAAATGATATATTTAGGAATATCATAATGCTCATGTTCATTTTCTCTGTCAGTAGATTCTTCGACACATACATCATTGTTAATTGTTCTTTTCGTATGAAATTTGTAATTATTCACAAAATATGCATGCTATCTTGTCAGATGTTGACTAGGTTCCTACGCCAAATCATGGAAGTTTGACATAATAGAGGTTTGACCACTGAGAACCTAAATAATATTGGAACAAAATGTTACGATGATAATTATTAATTTGCATCAATGCAATTCTAAGTACTATTTACATGATCTTTAAACCACTTTGCGAAATTATTCTCAATTCTAACTTTATTTAATCTTCAGAAATGTTATACTTTTGCAAGAAAGAACTACAAATGGAACAATAATAATTTTTATATCGAGGAACTAAATATAATATTCAACTATACATAAAAAATAAACTTACTTAATATAGCATTGCACCTCATGTGTATTTAAGAGGACATGATTCACTGTGAACTTGAATTCTGCTTCATTCAACTATCTACTATTTGACTTATCACAGTATCTACCAAGTAATGCTGTTGAACATAAGTCCCTAAAAAATTGCCTCAACTCAGTAAGTGGCTTCCATATCATTTATCGCAATGGTGACAATGCAATTGGAAACAAAGTATCCATAAAAACATGACAATTACGACCTATTAATCAATCTACTTTTACCAAAATTACTGAAACATGAATTTAAACATAAATGTTACTAAAACATGTAAACTAACAAGTATTAACTACAAATGTTAATATGTTAATAGATCATAGACATTGATTTGATTATCAATCAATATTAACAACTATTATAAATCAATATTAACAAGTATAGCATGCGAACTACTAACTACAAATTAAATTTAATGATAACAATATTAACAACTATTAACTACAAATTAAATTTCATAAAATTATTAAAAACTGATATTTGACTAGAAATAGCGGTCGGACGCGGCCGCATCGACCGACTGGACGCAGCCGCACCAGGCGGCGGACGCAGCCGAAGTGAGCGAGGGTGATGGGGGGAGAGGGTCTCCGGTGAACCTCGAGGTAAGAGTGGGTGAGAACGGCGAAGGGGCTGGCGAAGGTGGGAATCATCGAAGCTACGTCGGGTCGCCGGAGGTGCGGGTGGGCACAGCGATCGCCGGAGCCAAGAGTGTTGCGTTCATCAGAAATGAGAGAGAGAGAGAGAGCACGGAAGAAAACACAAGAGGAAGAGGGGGTCAAGTTTTAAGTGACCTATTGACGAATATAACGACGGCTTGGGCCATCGTTACTTATGACAGGTGCAAATCCGTCGGTACTATCGACAGATAGGGCATGCCGTTAGTAGTACCGATGACCTAGGTCATCGAAAATTTCGAAGGATAGGGATCCATCGAAAGTTTCGACGGGTACATTTGCCAGAAGCTAAATAATTATATTATAATACATTAACATTCATTTATATATTATAATATTATATCGTATGATATTATAATTTTAAATTATGAGATCTAAGTCATTAGAAGTTTTGATGGGTACGATCGTTGAAATATATTAATATAATCTAACATAGCAACGTTCGCCTAAGTACACTAATATCATATTATTAAATTTGAATTATGACAGCCTACCTGTATCCGTCAAAAGTTTCTACAGCTTAGCTTCAACTGTCTGAAAGTTTGCCATCTCTAGTTGGTAAGATTCATTTTTCCGTCACAAAAATTCTTTTGAAATTGAGATGGAACTATCGAAAATTGTCCGTTCAAAAATCGTATTTTTCTTGTAATGAATAAAATTCGTGGTGAAAAATCTAAACCGAGAAGTTTGACTGAACATTTGCAACAAATTTTAAATTTTAAATTAGCTTGATTATATTAGTATTTTAAATCTTTCGAATCTATTTGTACTTTAACACCTAACTAAAGAATTCACTTTTAACGCTTCCAAGTTGATATCCGTCCCCTCTTAGTACCAACGCTGAAGAGGAGGTAAATCTTTAAATAGGTGAATAATATTTAGTATGAAACTAATAAGTGGGGCTCCTAGATTTAAGTGGAGTCAGGCAAAGTTTCTTTTAATGTTAAGGAAGAGACTTTATCCGATTAACTCTTTTTTTATATCATCATATCTCCTCTGAGTCCGTCTTTTTTTTTTCCTTTTCCAAGTCTATATTTTATTATTTTTGTCCGATTTGTTTTCAGGTTGTTACAAGGAACTATAAAGAAAAAAATGGTTTGGATTCAACCGAGATAGCTAGATTCGATGGATGCTGCCTCACATATATTCCCAAGGGCACGAGGGAGGGACACTATTTCCCTCCCCCTGGCCCTAGTCCTAGAGGACTAATGTCAGGTCCTTCAATATGGCAAATGTCGTGTACCAAGGGCACAAATCAAACTGCAGAGACATGCACAGCGCCAGTCATGAGTTATAGTGACTATGCACTTTTTAACATCTAGCTTTTGCATTCCTTTCTATCCATCTAGCTGTTGTAGTCATTTGACACATTTTAACTTTGAACATTTGCTCAACGCTATTTTCTAACTTTAATTTATAATAAAAATATCCTCGATCCCCTTTTCACCGCCAATTATCCATTCTCCGATCGCATAGCTCATTTGGCGTCTCTCCTCCACCCAGACACTCGTCCGACATGACACCATTATGCAAACTTAAAAAAATAATAAAACAATTTAAAAAATATCATGCAAGTGGAGAGGGGGAGCGTGCGACCCCCAATCGTCGGAGGGGGGGGTGAGCCCCCCTCTCTCTGCACGCACCGATGGTCGCGGAGGGGTGCATGGCCCCCTCCCTTCTTGTGCATGCGGACAAAGAAAGGGGGGGGGGGGGGTGTCCCCCCCCTTCTCTGTGTGTGCCGGCAGAGAGGCGGGTGGGTGAGCTCAGGCAGAGAGGCGGGTGGGTGAGCTCGCCTCCTTCTATGACTTCGGAGGGCGAGCCCCCCTCCTAACATTTCTCATAAATTATCATGATTTTTCGTATCTATCCCCAAATTACAGACTTATTTTTTTATATTCCTAAACTATCAAGATTTTTGCACTTTAATCCTTTTACTTCTGTTATATTTTTCGTTACTTTTTATTTTTTTATTTATGAAAAGAATAAATTACCCCTCCCTCCATAACACATCAAATAATAAATATAAAAAAAATGAAAAAAAAATTGGGGGATGATAATTTAGTTTTTTTATCAATGACAATTTTTTTGTTTACCACTTTAATTCTTCCAATGATTTTTTATTTTTTATATTTGTTATTTTATATTTTTCTAGAGGGGGAAGGGGTACTTTAGTCTTTTTATAAATGAAAAAAGTAAAAGTAATGAAAAACATAACAGAAGTGGACGGGAGGACTAAAGTTGAAAAATCACGATAGTTTAGGGATTCAAAAAAATAAGTTCGTAGTTTGGGATTAGATGTGAAAAATCATAATAGTTTAACGGAAGTTTACGGAAATAAGTCTTTTTTTAATTTTTTTAGTGTTGCCATGTCGGTAAATGATTATGTGAAGAAGAGAGAAGATGTTGTGTCGGCGCTATATCAGCGGTGTGACCGGGTAACAACTTATAATCAATGAAAATGATATTAGGTTAAACAAATTAAAAGATGAACGACAGTCTGGTTACAAAGTAAGGTTGGAGGATAGTGCTAGAAAAATGATCAAAGTTTAAGAATATTTAACGTAATTTTACTCATACAATAGATTCAGGGCAGAGAGAGAACAACGGCTAGCAATTGTGTTATTAACTATGACATTAATATCCAGAAACTAATTCCATGGTGCTCGTCAACATTATTATGAAGAAGATTCATATACCTTGGCGGATCAAGTATATCATTTTGGATATTTTGTATGGTTTAACAACCTTTTCTCTACGTGCATGGAGAGAAGAATGAGTGGACCAATGAGGAGCCTTTGTATATCTTATCTGGTCCTAATTTCAGCGCTAATGTTGATTAATAGGAATACCTAAAAAATTGTCTAAAAGGTTCCCAAGTGAAAAAAAAAATTGTTTCCATTGAAATTGTCTCCTTTTTTTTCTTTTTCTTTGAACATATAACTTTATTTGATTGTATCTCTATACGTGACCGGGAGAACCTTTTAAAAAGTTCAGGATATCTAACTTGATTTGTTGATCCCCCTCCTTGGATTCTGCTACTTTGTTGTTATCGGGCGATCCAAATCATTGTACTATATATGACAAACGGATTTTTATATATTATAAACAACTTGTCTTGTCACACACATCACTATTATTAATTTAAAATTTAGATTATCTTTTAGGATGTCTAAATTGTAGAATAATTATTTAATAAATGAAGCAGTGACCTTCCTAAATTAGAATTCTAACCGACAAAATAGCTAGTAAGAAACCCATTTCACATTTATAAATATTTAATTTATACTATTAATTCATGGAGTGGATTTCATCATTTATCTTATTGTTCATATAATGTTTAACATGATTTAACACACGCATGCATTATACTTTGAAACACTTTATTTAATATCTTTCACAATTTAGCGTTAAGCCGCATATCTCACTTGTTTAAATATAATTTTATTGATTTTTTATTATTTGAAATTCTAAAATATTATCATACAAGGAGGGGATTTAAAAAATCATCCATTAGGTTGCCTTTTGTTTTTAAATGATTTTAGAAATTTTTTATTTTTTTTAAAACTGACCCAAAAAAAATATCCACCGAATGTTTTGGAACAAAAGAACTGAGCACCAAATTATTTTCACCCCAATATATTAATATATATAGAGAGAGAGAATGTCTAATTAGGATATAAATAAATAAATATTATATATATATATATATATATATATATATATATATATATATATATATATATATATATATATATATATATATATATATATAAAGGAAGGAGGGGGCAAGACGAAAAGGCAGACATTGTACCTGAGAGATCGGACACATCGGTGGCATGAAGGTGAAGAAGAGTGCAGTGGGAAATAAATGGTACCACTGTACAGTTAATGTCGTTTTGACCCTTCCCTTGTAAATTTCCTGTTGGCCACAAGTTACAAGCGCCTTTAGCTTTCGCCTTCGCCTTCTGTCTGCCTGCCTGCCAACCCTCCTTCTTTTCTCATATTGTAATTAATTTGTATGTTTGTGAAAGAACACCCAAAATCTCTCTATCTCAATGAACTATTTTATGGTTACTCAAGGGTGTGCTTGGTTTTCTAATGATGGAGGGTGAATAAGGAAGGTGGAGTATATATAGGTGGAGTATATAGGTCGGTGGAGTTGATGATGGTGATGGTTTATAAAAAAATATGTTTGGATATAAATTAATAGGATAAGTTATGTTAGTTTAATCCATTTTTTGTTTGAATACAAAATATAGTATATGAGTTAGAGAATGTTAAGTTAAGACAAAATTGTTTTTTTTATTTTTTTGAGAAGAAATAAGGGTGGAGTGTGAATAATTGTTTCTAGCTCTTTCAAATAACCAATTTGATGAGTTTAATTTTAAATCAAATGGCGGACTTATGAAGTTCAACCTATTCTTATTTAAATTAATACAAGTTATATCCAAACATAGTGTAAAAATTTTAAACTCACCCAATCCTTATTAAACCTAGCTCGTTTCTTTTAAACCCTTCATCCAAACATATTTAATTTAAGAGGGGTGGGTTAGGGTGGTGAAGTGATAGTTTGTGAGGTTGAGTGTGGTGAGAGTTTATATAAACTATGTTTTGATATGAGTTAATAAAATGAAGTGGATTAATTTAGTCCATTAGTTGTTTGGATAAAAATTTTAATGCATGGGTTAAAGAAGGTTCAAATAGGTAAATGTCTTTCTTATCCTTAACAAAATTTTAGTTGTTTTTAACTTCAATAAGAAGTGGATGGTAGAATGTGAATAATAACTTTTAACCCCTAAAAAATCACCAATTTGGTGGGTTTAGTTTGAAGTCATTTCATGGGCTAGCAAATACCAACCTAACCTGAGTTAAAATTTTAAGATTACTATCCAAACAATGTTTAAGAATTTAAACCCACCTGAATTAAACCTAACATATCCCTTCTTACTCCCCCATCCGACCGGTCCGACCGTCGATCTGCTATCAACATGGGTTAATTGGAAGGTAAAAATTGAATTGTTCTTTGAACCGTATTAAACCAGTCAAAAACTGGATAAAATTGGGTTAAACAACGAATTATTTAAACCAGACGGAGAGAGACACATGAGAGAGAGAACAAAGAGAGAGAGAGGAGAGAGGGAGAGAGAGATAGAGATTGGGAAAGAGAATCTATGTGAGAATTAGAGAGAGATTAAATGAGAGAGAGATGCGTGAGAGAGAGAGACGCGTGGCAGCGTGAGAGAGACAAGAGACATTGGAAATGAGAGAGAAATCAAGAGATGTCGTTGGAAGACAGAGAAAGTTTCAATTTTAACCTTGAAGAATGGAACGAGAGATGAGTAAATAATTATAATTTTGCTCTCATTAAATTAAATTTATAAATTTCAACTTTACTTTATTTCAATTTTGTATATGTTTGCTACATAAATAATTTAATAACTTGTTATATTATATTAACTTATAATATTTTATTATTAACCAGTCCGACGGATTGTTCGACCTTAAACGGGGACTTATTCGGTTCGTCATTCGGTCTGATCTTAACAACATTGATCCAAACACACCCTAAGGCTTTATTTGATAATTGAAGTTAAGAGGAGTTGGTTAGGGTGGTGAAGTGATGGTTGGCGAGGTTTGAGTGTGGTGAGAGTTTACATAAACCATGTTTGGATATGAGTTAATACGATGGAGTGTGTTAATTTAGTTCATTAATTATTTGGATATAAATTTTTAATGAATGAGTTAATGAAGGTTAAAATATGCAAATGCCTTTATTATCCCTAACAAAATTTTATTTCTTTCTAATTTAAATAAGAAGAAAAGGGTAGAATAGAAATAATAATTTTTAACCCCTCAAAAAGCATCAATATGGTGGGTTTAGTTCTAAGTCATATGATGGACTAACAAACACCCATCTAACCTTAGTTAGAATTTTAAAATTACTATCCAAACAAGGTTTAAGAATTTTAGAGCCACCCCACCCCAATGAAACCTAACATATCCCTTCTTAACCCTCCATCCAAATACACCGTAAGATCTGATCATCTTTTTGCAACTTTAATTAAAATCTCAAACTTGACAAATGTTGAATCTGACTTTTGTATCTCATGAACTTAAATCTATCAAGATCCATAAGAATTATGATAAAATTGCATGCAGCAGATCATGTACACTTTTAGTCTCAAACTTAATCAATACAAATTGGTACTCTTATAAACGCGAGGATTAGCACAAACTCGATCCTATTATCACATTTAGCTATTTTGAGACCACTGAACTCTCTCAAGACGTTAAAAACTTGAGTTCAAACAAGTTGTTCCTATAACTTAGGTAGGTTTGTACATAATGCATAGGAATTTAGATAATTTACTTAATAGATAAAGAAAAAAATAGGGAGGGTCCCAAAGACCCTAGTAGTCTGTCCTTGCTTATATTACAGAAAGATATTAAGTACAGGGAATAAGGACCTTATCGACCTAATTTTACCTCATATATATCATGATTTAATGGCTAAAAAATAAGTGCGATTCAATTTCCCTTATTAGTTGTGTTCCAACAATTTAATATTGTGGTTCACTTCAACTCAGTTCAAGACCTTCTCCTCTGACATCCACTTCTCTCACCTCCTTAAAAAACTAGGGTAGTGGCTGCAGATCACGATTGCCTATTCCACCATTGCAGATCTACAAGCTAGTGAATCTCTTTGGGCCGTGTCCCTTGCTCGATATCTCCTTGGATTTGGTGAATCCACCACTGCAAGCTGCTGCAAATTTGCAAATCACATCCCTCGCTGCATATATACACCACATTGTCTACATCTTGCTTTCAATGTTCTCGCTCTTTTCCTAATCACTACATCTCCAACATTCCCCCCCCCCCCCCCCCCCCCCCCCCCCCCCCCGCCCCCCTTTCTTGTTGTCACATTCGCCATGGCTTCACATCCCTTGGGAAGGAGGTCACGTTCGTCTGTCCGAACGACAAGTAATCCTAACCTCTCCAACCATCACTTCATTTGATCTATTGTTTTTCTATTGTTCCTATAAGTATCATGTGCCTTAGTTTCATTTGATGCATTTTATGTTTGTCTTTAGCACTTAATGACATCTTAATTTGTTCTTGGATTTGCTTAGGCATGCCCCTAGAAGTTAACATGAGTACCCAAACAACTCTAATGGTCGAAGAATAATTATAAATAGATTATGTGATATAGTAACAAATGTTTTAATGATTTGGTTAGCTATAGAGATATGCATAGAACACCTTTTCATTTTTTTTATCATTATTGCTTCTTCATGAAAATGTCATAGTGCACCTTCTAATGTGATAACTGCTTCAACTCTATAGGTTATTTGCATTTCTTTTACTACTATGGATGCAAATAACATACAACTAGAAGATCACTTTCTTAATGCAAATTGTTTGTTATACATGAAACTTATTGTTTCATTTCATAATGCACATGTTCTCTTTTTACAGCAAGGATATGATGACATAATGTTTAATGAAGAGACATTAAAGACATAAGAGGGAAACATATAGGAAACATTATCAAGGAAATCTTGTTAACAAACCAAATTTAGGTATGATCTTTGATTCAAAAAATGAAACATATGATTCTTACAATTTACATGCTAGAATGGTGGATCCTAAGATACAAAATGTCACAAGATTATGAAAAATATGTTCTTCATCGGTGGACAATGAATGCTAGATATTCGATGAAACACAAGATTCATGACAATGCATCCATTTCTAATCATGGGCAAAACATTATAACTCCTATTTTGGATTGGAATTTGAGACGTAATATGAGAATTATAATTGAAATGAGGTTGCAATCACCCTATTATAACTCCGATCATTTAGATATTGCAACTTTGCTAGTAATGAGTTTATTGAAAAATTATCTTCTATTCATGGTCCAATTTCAAGTTGTTCAATTGATGCATTAGTAGTCGCATTAAGCAACTCTCAAGGATTGAACAATATTGTTATACACAATCCATCTTGTGTTAGGTCAAAAGGGAGGCCAAATAAACTGACTAGAATAAAATTTGATATTAAAATTTAAATGTCACATAAGGACAAAAAGAAAAGGACAAGTCATAAAATTGACAAAAAGAAGGAATACATGATCATTGGTCCATCATGTTTGGTAATTTAACAACTAATTTAGTGTTTTTAAGTAACACATATAATGGCAATTTAACATTTTTTTGTAATATACAGAGATAATAATGTAGCCAAGAGGTTGTTCAGCCATATTTAGTTTACTTTAGTTTCAAGTATTTGTTTTGCTTTACATATATGTGGATGAAATACACTTATATCGTGAATTAAAATCACCTCAGCCAATCTGAAAATGAACATGTAATGTTTAATGTCAAAAAAGTATTATTAGCATTTATGTGTGATTTCATCCTTATAAGGATCTATGTATTGTTGTGTTGCCTGTGTAATATTAATATCTATTTTGAGGAAATAATAAACTAGGACAACATTAAAATATCTTTGCATCTAAAAAGCCTCTATTCTTCACCTTGTTTAATGTTTTCATCAATTTTTCACCAATGGTAAATAAATGCTATGGATTACCCTTTTATCTCTTTTAACTTATGAATTCTATATTTTTTCTTATAGATTCTCGGCTAGAAGTCTACAACATAAGAAACTCGAAGTGCAGAAAATTGTGAACTATTGGCAAACTTCTGACAAACTACTCATAAATTATATTTTCTTACAGATTCTCGAATAGATTCTCGCAATGAGCAACTCTCAAGGATTGAATAATATTTTTATACGTAATCCATCTCACCTAGGGTCAAAAGGGAGGTCAAATAAACTTACCGGAATAAAATTTGATATTGAAATTTCAATGTCATAAAAGGACAAAAAGAAAAGGACACATAGTAAAATTGACAAAAAGAAGGAATACATGATTATCTTAGTGTTTTTTCTTGTTAAGTAACACACATAATGACAATTTAACATTTTCTTGTAATATATAGAGATAATAATGTAGCCAAGAGGTTGTTCAACCATATTTAGTTTACTTTAGTTTTAAGTATTTCTTTTACTTTACATATCTGTGGATCAAATACACTTATATCATGAATCAAAATTACCTCAGCCAATCTTAAAATGAACATGTAATGTCTAATGTCAACGAAGTATTATTAGCATTTATGTGTGATTTCATCCTTAAAAGCATCTGTGTATTTTTTTTGTCTGTGTAATATTAATATATATTTTGAGGAATTAATAAACTAGGACAACATTAAAATATCTTTGCATCGTCAATTTATTTTCCAATGGTAAATAATGACATGGACTGCCTTTTTCACTTTTTTAACTTATGTAATACAACTTAATGAATTCTATATTTTCTTATAGATTCTCAAATAGAAGTCTACAACATAAGAAAGTTGAAGTGCAGAAAATTATGAACTATTGGCAAACTTCTGACAAACTACTCACAAATTATATTTCCTTTTACAGATTCTTGAATAGAAGTCTACAACCTAGGAAATTTTAAGGGTAGAAAATTGTGATGTAGTGACAAATTATATTGTATAACATTTTCTTGGGCATAATACTTGGAATGTTCGTTATATTTTTCTTGATGTAATTTGGACAATGGAGTTAATCAGATTTGTTGTTAAATTTACATTTTATAGTAACTTAATATGAGCATAAATTTGAGATTTTCTTCAAATCTTATTTCCTTTTCATCACTTGAGAATTTTGATATTTAGTTAACATGGTCTCTTTGATCACAATTGTCCCTTTGCTCATTCTAGTGTCATCTTTCTTCGTCAATTTATTAGGAAGTTCTAAATTAGATCCATCTCAAGCTGCCTACTGAGAGATGCAAACTCATAAGTCTGGGGAGAGATCGTCTTATAGTCCATTTGCAGTATTAAAATGCATACACCTAAGGTAGAGGAGTAAGTGTGCACAATTCATGGGTCGTTCACGTAATTCATAGCCTCTTAATGTGATTCATAGCCTCTTTACTTTAGTCGAGAAACATGAAAAAATAGAAAGAATAACTTATTCCATGTTCCATACGTATATAATCCTATGTCACATGCTCCATAATTTCTTCCTCTCAAATACACATACTTGTTGGAGAATCAACTAAGTGAAGACATAATAAGCACACAATTTATTGATTGACAGAAGCAAATAGTGGAAGACAGACACTATTTATTGTAACATGTTAAGCACTTGAGTTACGGGACATGAGTCACAAACTATTTATGCTACCATTAATGACTCAAAAGGATTTGGATATATAAGTTTTACATCATAGGATACCACATAAAGTCATCAACTCGGAGTAATTTCTGGGCTGAAGTACACGAATAAAAAGTAGAAAACAAAAAATGACGGAGATACAATTTGCAATATGAAACTACCGAATACATAACATAATATGATGCCCTACTATTAAATATAATACTCTCCCGCTTGAGCCTTCGAATTGAATCCTCATATGCCAACACTTTATTGATAAATCCTAATAGAATGATCTGATGTTTGTACGTGCTACAATTTTGAATTTCCTGCACTCCATTATTAGTGAGTAAATATATTAGAATAATCTTGTATGATCTTCTACAATCGGATTCATCTATTGAAAAACAAAAATCAAAATCTCGATGTTGAACCTGCACTTTTTTAAAAAAAAATTACAACAAATGAACATGAATTGATAATCTCTTTCTTTAGTTACCCAAAAATGAGGACATTGTTAAAGGTGTCTTACTAGATTATTGGTTGTCCATGACTTCATTAAGCTTTCCTAATTCCCACATGCACAAAATAGAGTATCCAAGCCATTTGATTCATGCGAAAACAATTAGAAGATGACATCTAGTCGAAGAAACAATGTGTAATGGACATGAATTTACTTCAATGCAGCATAAATTACAGATCTGTCAACACAATATTATTATAGCTTTGGCAACCTATTTTTCTTAAGTAAGAATACTAGTGTAGTTGAAAGAAAAATCAATTAGATTACATGGATGTTGCAAGACAAATGGATTTAATATGTTACTAGAATATGCAACTCTGTTATATTGATTTCTATTGCAAAATTTTGACAATGGCTATGCAACTCTACAAAATATGTTACCAGAATATGCAACTACATGTGGGCATAAGAAAACTAAGAAACTATATTTCAGATCTCATGTTTCTTCATGCGAGAGAGGGAAGAAGTGGTGTCATTCTAAGGAGAGTACACAAAAAGGAACTAACTAATAATCCATCGGGACAAAATTAAGAAGGTGTCATTCCTTGCGAGGTCAACAATCGTGACAAGGTGGTGACATGATGCAGTGGGCTACAGGGCGAAGTGATTGAAAAATGCGAGAGATGAACCAAGACATAAAAGTTGTTAAGATTACTTGTTTGTTGAGGAAAAGGAGATTAAATTCTTCGCGATCTGCAGCGGCGAGGAACGCGATTTGCATATCTGCAACATCTTGCAATGATGGATTCAGTGAACCTAGGGAGATATCTAGTGAGTGACACAACCCACAGAGATTAAGCAACTCGCCGATCTGCAATGGTGGAGGGAGCAATCATGATTTGCACCCCTAACTTTTTGGAGGAGGTGAGAGAAGCAGATGCCAAATGACTTCACAAAGATGTGGAGGCAACAAGGTCCTGAACCAAGTTGAGTGAACCACAATATTAAATTGATCAAACACATCTAATAAGAAAAATTGAATCGTGCTTATTTTTAGACGAAATCCCACATATATGGAGAAAAATTAGCCGGACAAGGTATTTATTTCCTGACTTATTTGGATTGAAGATTTTGAGAGGGTGGGATGAAATATGAGAGTACAAATTCTATTTGAATAATCATTTTATATTAGTTACAAGGGAAGAGATGAAGTAGTTGATCATTCATAACACCATATTTCTCATTCCATCAAATTAGTGGAATGAGAAGAAATTAATAATTTTAAACCAAACTTACTCTCACTCCTCTTCTCTCCCTCTCTCTTTTCTCTTTTCTCTCCCATTAATGTCTCTCTCTTTCTCTCTCATATTGGTAAACAAATATTTTGATAAAATAATGTTTATTTATATTTAATAATATATATTTATATCACATTTTTAACATTTTAAAATATATGAACAAATTAATTATAGAAAAATAAATAATATAATATAGAAAAAATAGGCCAAACAAAAAATAGGAGAAAAAATAAACTGTGACAAAATAATTAAATATTATAAATAACTTAATATATAATAAAAGAATAAAAATAAACTTTTATTACCTCATTTCGCATATTTTATAGCATAAATTTTCTAATATCGCATGACAGTTAATTATCACACCATCTACCACCCCTCCAAACAACCAAGTATGTACGAGTTTCTCTTTTATCACAGTACTTTGTGTTAATATCACGTTGCCGTAAGGGATCATAAATGTATGGTCAATGTTGTAAGCTTTTTAACATATATAAAATAATAAAGTAAAGTACATTAAAGAAATGTTAAAATGTACAGTACAATTTCACCGTTTGTGATGTCCTCTTAATCTTTTCAAGTTAACATGATCCTTGCCTGAGGAGGAAATCGATAGTTACGAGTCTGATTTCAATGGAACTTTATATATATATATATATGGCAAAATACAATTTCTTGCTTATACTGGTAGAATACCCAAACACCAACAATCACATGTGAACCCCTCAAATCCAGTTAGTAAACATGGTGAATTTGGTGATTGCCGACCAATTTACAAGGGTTCCCACAGGTCACGACAGCCGCTGCCACATTGTGCCGGGGCCCCACACGTAATCTAATCTTCTGTACCTCCCCCCTCCGCCCTCCTATAAATAGAGGCCACGAACGCAAGGCAAAGGCCACGAGAATCCAGCGTTTCAGCTGCACGACCAGCACACATTCACAAGTAAAAAAGAAAAAGAAAATGGAGCAACGAGTAGGTGGAGAAGGAGGAGGAGGAGGCCGCGATGTTTCTTCCCTTAAGCTCCTGGGGTCATGGGCGAGCTCCTACACCCACCGAGTCCAGCTGGCTCTCAAGCTCAAGGGCCTCGACTTCGATTACGTCGAGCAGGACCTCGCCAACAAGAGCCCCATCCTCCTCCTCCACAACCCCGTCTACCAGAAGGTCCCCGTCCTCCTCCACCGCGGCCGCCCCGTCCTCGAGTCCGCCGTCATCCTCCAGTACATCGACGACGCATGGCCCGACCGCCCCATCATGCCCGCCGACCCATACGAGCGCGCCGTCGCCCGCTTCTGGTCCCACTTCTCCGACGACAAGGTACGCACGCCGTCGCCGGCCGCTTAATTAAGTGTCAAGCCTTTGATTCCGCGTACCGTACTCTTAGTATGTATGTATGTAATGCCAACGCGCATGTGCAGCTCGGGCCGGCGGTCGGTGCGGTGTTCGCGTCCTGGGGCGACGCGCAGAAGGCCGCGACGGAGCAGGTCCACGAGAACCTGAGGCTGATCGAGGCCGAACTGAGGGAGGGAGCGTTCAAGGGGAGGAGGTTCTTCGGAGGCGACGAGGTCGGGTTCCTGGACATCGTCCTCGGGTGCGGCTCCTACTGGCTCGCGGTGTTCGAGGAGGTGATGGAGATAACCATCGTCGACCCGGAGTCCTTTCCTCTCTTCAACGCGTGGCTGCGCGATTTTGAGCGGCTGCCGGAGGTGAAGGAGACCATCCCGCCGATCGACAGGTTGCTCGAGTACGCCAGGGGCGTCCGCCACATGATGCTCTCCTTGAGCAGCAGTAATGCTGACACTTCTAACACTAGTGATACCAGGGACGTTGCTGCTTCTGCCGCCAATGCTGCCAAAAACGATATTGTTGTTGATACTTGACAATATTGTATCGAGAGAGAGAGAGCCAAAACTTTTGCTTAAAATGCGTTATAGGATTCTCTAGGTGTTGAGGGTTTATTATTCTAGCTTCCCTGCTCTCTAGGAGATGTGGCTGCACCTTGATCAGTCTATGCAGTGTTGTTTGTTGTTGTTTTCATGTTAGGTTTCTCTTTCTCTGTGTCGTGTCATGCATTTTATGTGCATGTAGTCATGTGATTCAGCTAATTACAAGTAATGCAGGTGTGCAATCTCTCTGTTATATTTTTGTCTTTGGCTAAGGGAATCTTGTTACCCCGATGACATGAACATGTGGAAGGTGTTCTTGGATTCGACTGTCTGCGACCAACAAATTAATAGTCTTTGCTCCACCTAAAGCAACCAAACAAAAGAGGGTGTGCTCAGTAGTCAGTACTGTACATAACCGGATTTGGCGTTATTACATAAATCAGCCAAAAGTGTTTATATTTTACTTTTTGGAAGCAGTAGTGTGAAAGTCCGCATCTAACGAAAAATCTTAAATAAAGTATTGCAATGCACTTTCTGTTAATAGTCGTACAAGAACAAGATATTCGTTGCAAAAATTTTGACCTCAAAACTACACTATTAGTGCATGCACATGCACAATATATGCGCAAAAAAATCCATTATTTGCAGTAAAAAGAACTTAAACCAAAAAGTAAAATTTGTGAACAAAAATTAAAGTTTGACATTAACAATCATAATTTTGGTAGCAAAGTATCATAGGTTGTGATACTTTTCTGTTATTAAATTATCATACTTTTTTAATTAGTTTATAATAATATTTAGTAAAGAATTTGTTTTTAACTGGGGCACATTTATCTTTGCTTCACTTGATGATGTGGTTCACTAGATACCGTGAAGAAATTATATATACTTTTCATTTATATTCAGCATGCATTTATTTCATGTTTGATTATATTTTCACGTTTGAACACAAGCTTTATGACTGAATTGCAACTTTTATGCTTTATCCACATCATAATCTGCGTTCTTGTAATATTAGTACTTGTTTTGATTATTTTTCATGTAAAAAATTTAGCTGACAACACATGGGAGCATGCGGGCATATGCCCCCCCCCCCCACACGCATGAGGCATGGGTAAATTACACGAATGATTCCTCAATTTTGAGTCAATTTTCAATTGATCCCCCAACTTCAATTTATAATCAGAACATCATCCATCTTTCATTTTCTTGCACGCTCAGTCCTCCTAACCAGTGATCACAGGTTTCCCGATTGCCTTGCTTACGTGGCCAATTTTCTTTCTCATCCACGTCAGCTTAAGTCGGCTACATCATTATAAAAATTTTAAAAAATAATAAAAAAGATGAGATTGTCAACATCATTAAAAAAATTTTAAAAAAGTGAGTTACGGGAGAGAGAGAGGGAGGGGGGCGAGCTCGACCAGAGGGGGGCAGTCGCCCCCCTCCCTCTCTCTCGCCGTGCTAGAGAGAGAGGGAGGGGGCTCTCTTACCGTGCTGGAGAGAGGAGGGGGGCGATCGCCTCCCTCTCTCTCTCTCCCGCACGGCGAGCACACGTGGGAGAGAGAGGGAGGGGGGCGACCGCCCCCTCCGGAGCTCGACCGGAGGGGTGCAGTCATCCCCCTCCTCTATCCCGCACAGCGAGAGAGAGGGGTGCGGGAGAGAGAAGGTCCGATCGAGCTCCGACGAGCTTGACCAGAGGGGGCGGTCGCCCCCCTCCTTCTCTCTCCCGCAACTCACTTTTTTTTATTTTTTTAAAAATTTTTTAATGATGTGGACAACTTCATCTTTTTTAAAAAAAAATTTATAATGGCGTGGCTGACTTAAGCTAATGTGGATGAGAGAGAAAGTCGACCATGTAAGCAAGATAATCGAAAAACTTGTGATCATCGGTCAGGAGGACTAAGCGTGCAAAAAAATGAAAGATGGAGGACGTTCTGATTATAAATTGAAGTTGGGGACAAATTGGAAATCGACTCAAAGTTGGGGGACCATTCGTGTAATTTAACACAAGTGTATACCCCATACTTGGACACTTAGGCGAAATCGAGATCATACAACATACTTCAAGAAGACAGGTCATCCAAAGCAGCAAACAACAAGAGAAAGATGCATTTCCATGTCTGTAGATTCCCTTGCATTAGAAGAGTGAAGCTTCCTACACTTGTGAGTAGATGTGAAAGGAAAAGTTGCGGGAAAAGTTGGACAAGTGGTAAGTTTGAACTGGTGTATACAACTGAGAGAAAAGTAGCAAAGGAAAGAAGGTTCTAGACAAAGCATATTTCATATTTAAAGTTGCAAAGAAAGACAAGAGAGTTGGTGAACTAAAGCTGGACAGTTGATGATTGAGAGGGAGGCAGCCAATGGGGACCACGAGCAAATTCCTTGGACCAAAAAAGTTGGAAGAAGAAGAAAAGGGAAGAGTATGGACGTGTGGAACAAAACTACAAGTCTATAAAAGGGCATGGAGGCTGCCCATGGAAGGGGACTTTTTTAGACCTTTTAGACCAAGAATCGATTATCTGAATCTTCATATTCAGCTAGAAAGATGAGCTAAAGTGGAGGCTGTGGCCAATAGCCTCCCTCCATCTTTCCTTTTATTTTTCCTTTTTCTTCTTTCCTTGTTTCTGTGTTGGGGGATCTGTGATGAATGCTTATGTTTCTGAACACTTATGATTTTTGAACTTAAGCTATTATGCAACAGTCATTTACCTTTTTGTTTATTGTTTACTGTTCTATTCGTTTTAGCATTCGCAATGTTCTTTGTTGCTGGAAATTTCTTGATGTCTCTTGGACTACCGACTGTGTTTTCATATCCATTGTGCCTTGATATGAGGGGGTGACACCGTCCTCAGATCTTCAAGGCCATGAGCTTGAGATGAGTTCATTCCGAAGGCATGATGTGACTCAATATTTTCCTTCTCATTTTCTATTTTTGTTGAAACCTGCAGGTTTAGCTCAGAGTTGTCATCTTCATGTTGAAGTCTTGATTGTCGAACTTATTTTTCTCTACTAACCACACATTATGCGTTGGCTCGAGAAAGTTATATTCTCCCTCCAACTCAAGCTTCACGATTGAGAGGCAGGGAGTCAGAAGCTGGATTCTTTTAGCAAAGGATAATGTTGGTTGATTCACTATCGATATGTTTTTTTGTTTTCTTCTAAAACCTACATGTTCAATTCGGATAGCCTTCGACGAAGGATGATTCCCATCCGAGAGGGTGTTTACAGTCCCTAGCCAAGGCATGTGAGCCAAGAGATTGAGCTGGTACTAGGATATGCCAAGGAATCACCGTTCGCCAAGGTTCACTTCCCCTGTTTTCATATTTCAAGAGATGATCTCCTATTTTCGAGGCTTCGACCAATATATTTCAACACTGGCATCTTCCGCCCAAGAGGGCGCTCTATTGATCAGTCGATGCATGCACGCCGAACCTACATGTTTAGGTCGGAGTTGTCGTCTTCATGTTGAAGTCTTGATTGTCGAACTTATTTTTCTCTACTGTCCACGCATTATGCCTTGGCCCAAGAGAGTTATATTTTCCTCCAACTCAAGCTTCACAGCTGAGAGACAGGGAGTTGGAAGCTGGATTCTTTTTGCAAGGGATAATGTTGGTTGATTCACTATCGAAATATTTTATTTGTTTTCTTCTAAAACCTACATGTTCAATTTGGATATCCTTCAATGAAGGATGATTCCCATTCAATACGGTGTTCACAGTCCCTAGCTAAGGCATGCGAGCCGAGAAGTTGGGTTGGTGCTAGGATATGTCAAGGAATCACCGTTTGCCAAGGTTCACTTCCTCTGTTTTCATATTTCAAGAGATGATATCCTATTATCGGGACTTCGACCAATACATTTCAACACTGGCATCTTCCGCCCGAGAGGGCGCTCTATCGACATCGACCAGTCGATGCATGCGCGTCGAGAGGCGGAGCAACGACTGGATTATTTCTAAGGAGGTGGCGGTGGTAAGTTCCTGAGAGGTTGACCAACACTATAAGAAATTGATCAATTAAAGACACAATAATATAGACGCTAATGCATCGCTACCTAGGCGCTGATCAAAGTAACGACACATTAGCGTCGACTTGGCGCCACAGACGTGGCGACGCAAAAGCTAAGACACTATTAAAATTGCAGCCACGCCCACAAGTTTGTGACGCTATTATCGTCGACACATGGCGCTACAACGACACAAAGGTGACACTATTTGCAGGATGGGGAATCACTTTTAGCATCTCAAAAGTCAACGCTAATGTGATGCTATTGTGGGTGACGCTATTCAGGCGCAAAAGCAACCCTCCATCACGACGCTAACGACGTTGTTTGCCGATGCTAAATAATATTTTTATACAATACTGTAAATCACCATGATCACAATATTCACGTCGGAGACATCTTAAGATTTCATTGATTTTACATTCAATTCATGTCGTCTAGAATCAAAAGAGAAATCAAAATTAGATATCAAAATTACATTCAATTCACATCTTTCATCAAAATTGTAAATTCATTAAAATTTTACAATCAAAATTTTATAGCTCAATACAATCAAAATCAAAATTCAACAGCTCCCCCACTTCTTAGCGTCCTCATGCTCCTCCTCCTCCTCCGATAGCGACGACCGCAGTAGCAGACGGCCATGTCGGATAGAGGGGAGGAGAAGGCGTCGGAGGGAGGGATCTTGGGCGGAGTGGGGACAAAGCGGCGGTAGAGTCATCGGGAGCACAAGGCGAAGCGGCAGCGGCAGAGTCATCGGGGACAGAGGGCGAAGCGGCAGTGGTGGAGTCGTTGGGGCAGAGGGCGAAGCGGCAGCGGTAGAGTCGTCGATGGAGTCCTGACGGTCAGAGCACGTGGAGGCAAAGGGCTCACGTCTCCAGCTACCGAATCAGAGTTGTGGGGAGGCGGGGTGAAGGTATAGCGGACCGCAAGGACACCATCAGCCAGAGCTTGATTCATAGGGTTTCTCTCTCGGGTGGTCGGAAGGCCACGACGTAGGAAGATGGCGGATGCTGGCTGCAGCAATGGTTCCGATAGAGAAAATGGAGGTCGACGAAAAGCGAAGCCACGATGAGGAATAGGAGATGAAGGGATGAACGTGCAAAAGATGAATATGAAGGAGAAGACGAAGTGGGTACAGAAGATGGTGAATGCGTGGGGAGCATCGGATAAAAGAAAATGGACGGCTAGGATTTGTTCTTCGATGGACACACAGATCAGCAATTAGCAACATACTTTGTTGCGACGCTAATGTGGCGTCATTTAAATTCAATTCTTATAGATAATCATTTATAAAGTATGCCACATAGCGCCTCACTGTGGTGCCTCCAATGTCGTGACGTTAAAGTAGAACAACGCGTCGAATTAGCGTTGCAATTCTTAGACGCTAAATTAGCATCGTAAACAGGCGACGTTATTATGACGCTATTAAAAGTGGCGTTGCAAGTAGGCGACGCGATTGTGACGCTACTGTGATGCTAGGATGAGAACATCTCTATTACGACACTGTAGTGGCGCCAAAATAATTGATTGAATGTATATGTGTATGTATATGTGAATGTATATGTATATCAACATATATGTATATATGTAATATGTATTTATGTATATGTTATATACATATATGTATATATGTAATATGTATATATGTATATGTTATATACATATATGTATATATGTATATGTTATATACATATATGTAATATGTATATATGTTATATATTGAGTACAGATAACAAAATCAAAATCAACAAAAAATTATAACAAAATCAACATATCTCAAAAAATTTTGAAAACTCTAGCTCAACTAAACGGGACCGTTCCTAGCACTCCCAAAAGGTCCGATTTTCGAGAATGCACATTTTTGTATTTCTTAGGGGAGGCAAGTTTTGATTAATTTTTAGAATTACAAAAAATGGATATTTTTATAATCGGAGGAAATGGAAAAGACATGAAACATGTGCCACCTTATCTTCTCGAGCCCTTTGAAACGCCTATTTTTTCGTTGCAATCC
The DNA here is from genome assembly GCA_030549335.1 of Pontederia crassipes. Lineage (NCBI taxonomy): Eukaryota > Viridiplantae > Streptophyta > Magnoliopsida > Commelinales > Pontederiaceae > Pontederia > Pontederia crassipes. The sequence continues at coordinate 46,955,363 of CM060192.1, read as the reverse complement.
AAGATGGGACCGTGGAGAACTAATTATTTCTATTCCAAAATTTTGTCCATTTTATTGAATTTCTTTCAAACTCCAATCGCTGCAATTCTTGTGCGAGAGGACAACTCGCGTCGATCTCTACGAGTCAATAATTTTCATTTCGACATATTCCTGCAGGACTCATGTCGGTCACCATCGGAAGCCTTTTTTCCTAGGTTCTTAACTCTGCCATCCGGCCTCCTAAAATCTATGTTGCTGTGATCTACTGGAGGTACACATTTCGTGATGATCTGGCAAGCTCCATTTGAATTCCATAGAAAATGAAGAAGCACTATTCCCCCCATTTTGAAATTTGGGAATTGGAGTATAATGTATGTATAGTATAGTATATTAACTTTTGTATATTATATAATAGAATAATATAGTATAGTATGGTGTACAATATAGTATAATGTATAGTATAATATAGTTTAGTATAGTATATAGTATTGTATAGTATAGTTTAGTATTATATTGTATTGTGTAGTTAGTACTATATGGTATTGTATAATATAGTATAGTATAGTATTGTATAGAGTGGTTAGTATTATATGGACTATACTGAAAAGAGTGTAAAAGACTTAGCGCTGACTATTCTATATATATAGGAAAATGTAATTATATGATATTGTCGACTTAACATCACGATCACATTGACACTAATGTAGCATCACATGCTTGCGAAAGCCAACACTAATATCAGCTCTTACATTCGCGTCGATTTAGCGTTGCTTCACTTGTGACACTAATTTAATGCCGTAGCCCTACGACACTAATACAACACATCATAATAGCACCGAAATAGCATCTCTTTGGCGCCTCATTTAGCATTTACATTTTGTGACGCTAATAAGATACTATACAGATGCACTTAGCGTCTCTTCTTGTCGATCAAATGATAGCACTATTGAGACACTATTAGCGTCAATTTAACATCGCATGGTATGACGATGCTAATTTGCATCGCTATTTGATAGTTTTCTTATAGTGCAAAGTAGTCCAAAGGTTGTTTATTTTTATTAAAGTTCCCCTTTAATGAGGTTGATTGTTTGATCTAAGTTTCCAGCCAGCCCGAGAGGGTATGAGGTTCCCCAATTGGTTGCACTCACGCCAAGAGGCAGGGTAGTAATTGGGCTACATTAAGGAGTTGTCAATGGCCGATATCGAGCAGGTATGAGATGAAAGCTCGAGGAATTTCCTAATTTATCGTTTAGTTGTTTCAGTTTGTCGACATTCTTCCTCTGTCCTAATTATTTTTTGCTTCTTAGTGTCAGTGACTCCTGCCCTCTAATTGTCATACATGTGTCGAGAGGTGAGTTGTGTCTAAAGAGTCAGACTAGTGCCGAGCAGGGCCAAGAGGTTTGCTTGGAGTTTTCTCTACCTTCTCTCTCGAACCGAACTTAAGATAATCCACCCAAGTGAGATTATGTCTTATTTATGTTTTAGGATTTCTCTAAGTCCAGAGACAAGGTTATGCAGGTGCATACTCCATCTTGGTGTTTGGCATCTGTTGCTACTTTAACGATTTTACATTGGTTAAAGAAACATAACTCCTGGAACAACCCCTAAGACCTAGTGTTCATCTACATTGATCTTGTTCATACTTATATTAAAAACTTCTAAAAATTAGTGTAGTTTTATTTGATGCAATTTAGTATTTCACTTCCTCACTTCAAACGATTTTCATTTACTTAAGCTATTCCTTCTAAACAGTTTTGATCTAGTGTGAATTTTCAGCTTTGTTCCTGGACCCTTAAGTACTACATTAACTATTATACGCTTGCAGCCTCGTCGTGTTTGTTAATGATTTAGAAATTTTAAAACTTAATTCGATATTTTCTTGTAAAGTAAGAGTATTTTCTTGTGAGGAGTAAACAAACGTCTAATGATTTAAAAATTTTAAAACTTAATTCGATATTTTCTTGTAAAGTAAGAGTATCTTCTTGTGTAGAGTAAACAAACGTCTAGAGGTAACTGCTTCGGATAAGTGACTCCTTAATGCAAAGCACAAGACAAGCGATTTTGTAACAAAAAGGTAAATAATTTTCATTTATTATTTTATCATTAAATCCAGTATGTATAAACTTATCCAATTTAATTTCAAAGCAACATAAGTTGACAATAAATGATGCATGTTTTTTTTATTCATACCAGTCATGGCTTTACATGTATTTATAGGTGTCTACATAGAATCCTTTGATTGCTAATGCTGTTACATCAGATATGAGCAACATCAAGAGCAAAATGGTAGTAAGTATTTACATGTTTTGTTAAAGCATGAAACATCAATTAATGATGAGATATGCTACCCTCAGGTTGTCACATTAAATCATTGGTGAAGAAGAAGAGTGAACACAAACTAGGAGAGCAAGGATTGAAGCAAAATTAATTCGCTCGATGGGATAAGTGAGAAACAAGGTATTACTTGTGATCACACCAGAAAATAAGGTTTGTTCTAAAAGTAAATGGTGTGTAAAGTGTAATATCTCTAAGTTAATCATGCATGATTAGTTGTATGAATGTGATGTTATATTATCTTATTGATAATCTCTATGAATGTGATGTTAAGACTTACACTTCAATATCAACCAAAGCGCGAAAGCGATGGAAATTTACTTAAGGCATGAAAATGTGATTTTCGGAAAAGTGAAAATTTGGAAAATTAAAGTCCCGGTAATTGTTCCTATATATGAAAGAATTCTAAATGTAATTTTTAAGAATTTTTAGGAGGTGTATGAGTTAGGTAAAACGTAGACACAAAATCGAAAAATCTGTGAAATCGCGATTTTTGTTCTTCGGACAAAAATTTAGATTTCGATTTCTTAGTTATTTATTTTTCTAAATATTTTATTTGAATCCAAATGGGGGGTAGTTTTTTATTTACATGTAACGTCTTAAGCCATTTACTTAAATGGAATTACATGTGAATAAGCCATATAAACAAGGGTATTTTTGGAAAACTGGTTTCCACCAATTGAAGTCGGTTCCCCCCTTCCTTTTAATACTTATCCTTTCACCTTTTACTACCTTCTTCTGCCCTATTCACCACCTTTGGTCGAAATTAGGAAAAGAGAAGGTAGAAGACACCATACTACATGATTGAAACAAATTAGAAAAAGAGAAGGGGCAATTAGGGTTTTAAAGTTTGGTAAGTTCCTATTTCATTTTCTTTGGTTTTTTAACTACATAATTCTTAATTAGGTGATCTAAACCTTTCTTATCCATTTATTTTCGGATTTTACTTGAACATGGGGCAAACTCATGTTGTTCATGGGTAAGATTAACCCTAGCCATGTTCAGTTAATTCATGAATCTTTAGCTACATAATTTCATACCTTCGGGTGATCCAAAAATTATGAAATTTATTTTGATTGATCCCCTATGAGTCTACTTTCATTGAGCTTTGGAATCAAGTTAATATGATTTCTGTAGACAAAGTTATGCTCGTATCTTTAAGGTACTATCACTCTGTCCGTCGAAGTTGCTACCTGAATTTATAAATTATGTATTAAATTCAATATGTCGTGGAATTATTTGATAATTTAGGGTGTCATTGATGTTAGGGTTCATTGACAATTGGAATCACTAGAAAATGATATGCGTAGCGAAAGTTATAAATAATATACCGAGCCTTACTCAGTCTATCAGGAGGGAACTTATGGCAGATTATGCTAGTATTGGTTAATTTTATTGTGCTCAGTACAAATAGAGAGAAATTCAATAATTTTATGACTTGCACCCTAGGATGTCTACAATTTGGAAAATTAAAATTACTAGAACATGGAATGTTTATTATTTTATATAAATCATAAAAGTAAGGTTACTCAATCTGTCAGGACATAGAAATAACATAAAAGTTACTGAATGTTGATTTTCATGAGAGCAAACCATAATGAAATAGGAAATGAAACTTTTAAAGATGAATGTATATGTATTACGAAACTAAAGAAAATTTGAATGATGTCATTTGGTTATGTATATAAGAAGATATGGATTTTTTTTTACTATGTGTGCAATCTGTCATATTATTAGGTCAATCTTTATGCTAAATAATTATTTAAGTTATAAGAGTAAATACTTAAGATTCATATACCCTTTGCAATTAATGTTGTTTCATGTGTTATAGACTTGTGCTCATATCATAGTAGTAATGTGTTCCTTACTATTATTGTTATAGGAGTAGAAGAGTAAAGTAGTGAAAGGGAAAGGAAAACATTTTGTTAGCTCTTATAGGTAAATTAATTTCTCCTACTCTATGTTTTCATCTCTTTTGAATTCGGTGTGACATCGATTATTATATGTATTAAATATGTTTTAGAATGCTATGAATTGATTTTGAGAAATGCAATTACGGAAAGTATATGTGATATGATTTGAATGGATTGCGATGAGTGCAATCTTGTTCATTTTGAAATGGTGTTGGATATGATTCATCTTCTGATAGTTAGGATATGTTTATGATGTGATGAATCATGCATCGACATCCATGTGCATTTGCATATATGATGGTTGGAGCTAAGTGCTACATCGCTGATCACGATGGAAGCCACCTCTAGATTCCAATGTATCATTTTTGTTCCCCAGATATGGGATGAGATAGACTGGAGCTAAGTGTCATGCGGAGCTAAGTGCTATATCGTGAGTAGTCGCGATGGGGGCCACCTCTAGAATTCGTAGGGGCCACCTCTAGAATCCACCTATCGCTATATGATTGTTTCTCGAAAGGGATGAGGTAGAATGGAGCTAAGTGCTACATCGCCGATCACGATGGGAGCCATCTCTAGAATCTACCTACCGATCACTGGCCAGTTGGTGATCCGTGCATACATATGAGAGTGTTGCATTGCATACACATGTTTGATATGTTTAAGTGACAACAAATATAAATTGAGTGCAATGCTTTTGATTGTGATGTTATATATATATATATATATATTTAGTAAATGTATGAAGATATTGACTTTGATATTATGATTAATGCATATATGTTTATGTCTCCTCGAATTTATTAGATGATAACACATAGATTATGCGTTATCAGCTTACTGAGCTATTATTTGCTCACAGTGTTGTTGTACACTTTTTCAGATCCGTAGAACTTTTGGGAGCGCGAGAGACAGCCTTAGTAGGGTGTGGATCTTTTTTGCTGCTAAGGTATTGAGAAGTCATGTGCCCTACTGCGCATGTTAGATAGAAGACTTGCAGCTCTCATATTTCTCTGTTGGGATATGGAGAGAGTTTGATATGTGCTATGTATGAGAAGTAATTTTGTATCTTGTAAAATATGAATCTTTTATGACTATGTGGTGGTGTAAATCCTAAGGTTGTTACATGCTCTGAATGATCAATATGAACTGCGTGGTTTGCTTATATGTGTTATCATTTTTTTGTATTATCTAGAGGAGTTATGCACAATTTTTTTTTAAAAAATTATTAATAATAATATTTGATCGTCTGTAATTAGTCGCGAACTCTTATTTAAATCACCATTTAAATTGGGGTCGTGACATAAAGTTCAAAAGAAGTTGGTCCAGTATAAGCATCAGATTCATATGAGATCAAAAAAATTGGCAAATTCATATGACGAAGAGGTTGCTTCAGCACCTTGAATGGAGACGGGAGATTGGGTGTTTGCTTGATCGGCTAAAGGGACAAGGAGTTTGAGCTAAAAAATGAGAATATTGGAACAACAACAATTTTTTTGGCTCTCTTAATAATGGATGGAATGAGTTTCCTCGTGGCTCGCATTACCCACAAATAGAAGCTGAACATCGAGAGATGTGAGAAGAACTGCATTAGTTAGATCTTTGGTTATGGATATCTTGGGACTATTACGATGTAATTTTAGTGTCACTATAGAATTGGCAGATAAACTAGATACAAGAGGAGACAAAGATAGAGGTAATGAAGGGTTTAAGGACTTTCTAAATGAACATGGATTTACTAATTACCTAACCCTTAATTATAGGTTCACTTGAAGGAGCTCTATGTTATCCCCTATGCAAAATGTAATATCTAAACTATGTAGGTTCCTTGATTTCATAAAGATACTTGTGAAAATCAAATATGCTTAATTTTTTAAAAATTTAAGTTATTAGAAAGAGCAACATTATTAATTTTTTAATCTTAACACTTCCCTTCACATGTGGATTGTTAACAAGTTTGGTCTATCCCACCATCACTGAACAACTAAGAGATTTTTTTAATATGAGCATCAACAAGATTTGAATTCATGACACTACGTGAAATTTGATGACTAGTTTTCCTTAAAGTTTGAGCTCTTAAAAAAGTAAAGAGCATTAATTTTATAATATTAATAATACTGGAGAAACTTCCCTTAAGGAACACTAAGATAATTGACATATCTTAATTTCTTGGAATGCATGCCAATTTTATGGAAATCCAACGTACGAGGCGCTTTTGGTTCTTATTTCAAATTTTAAAGGGCTTGGCTTATGAAGGAATTCTTCATAGAACACCTATCGACTTATCTCTACCCTAGTGCAATAATATCCCACTTTCTACTTTGGCAACAAGGACACAATGCAATCAATTAAACAAACTATGAGGTATGCTTCCGTTTAAAAAATAGTTGAAGCAAAAAAGGAATAGAAATAAGATAACTTAGAACAGTTTGAGAATAGCAGAGAATTCTCACAACCATGAATATTGCACAATGGAGAATTCTACATGAAGAGATGGCAGTGTAAAATTGCAAAATAGTAGTGGAATTGAGACAAATGTCAAGGCAAAATTAGGTGAGGGAAGTGGGATCAAACACGTGGTTCTTCTATAGATCTACTCATGTTCGGGGATGGTGAAGTCGCAAGGAGAGCCAACATTGGCATATGGCAGATGACCTTAGAGAGTTCACACATAGGAGGAGCATGAGAAAAGGAGGTGACTTCGAAATGGAGGGAAGTTGTCTCACTACTAGAAAATTATCATTTTCCGACGGGCAATTTTCGACGGATAGAAATCCGTCGCAATTTACGACGAATTTTGCGAAGAAAATGTTTGCAACGGATTTTTCGACAATTACAACTATCGGAAATGAAAATAATAAATTATATAATTTATTATATTATTATTTTATTTTTCGACGATTAGGCACGTCGATATTTTCGACGGATATCCATCTGGCGCAATTTTTGTCGGATTTTGCGACGGTTACGACCGCCAGAAATGAAAAAATAAATTATATAATTTATTATATTATTATTTTATTTTTCGACGATTAGGCACGTCGATATTTTCGACGGATATCCATCCAGCGTAATTTTCGACGAATTTTGAGACGGTTACAATCATCGGAAATAAAAAATAAATTATGTATTTTTTATATTATTATTTAATTTTTCAACGATTAAGAATGTCGATATTTTCGACGGATATCCATTTGTCGCAAAATCCATCGCAATTTCCGACGGTCGTAACCGTCGGTAAATGTATAATAATATAATATGAGAAGTATTTTATTAATATAATTAGCGACAGTTCAAACCATCGCAATTTTTTACGGTTCCGACCGTCGATAATAATTAGCGACTATTCAAACCATCGGTAAAATAAAAAATAAATATTATATATAACTAAATATAGTATTTTATTTTTATAATTAAATAATTTTTTACGATCACAAACGTCGGTAACTTTAAAAATAATTAATATTTATTTTTTCGATGGTCAGAACCGTCGATAATTAAAATTTCGTTATCTCGCTTTTTTTCCGTTTTCCCGCTTTTTTTCATTTTTCCGCTTTCCCATCTTTCCACTTATATATTATATATATCTATATATACCCCCTCTCCTCTCTCTCTCTCCCTTTATTTCTTATTTCCCCCTCTCCTCTCTCTCTTCCTCTCTCGCTCTCCCTCTCCCTCTCCCTCTCCCTCTCCCTCTCCGTCTTCCTCTCCCTGCCGGCGAGCCTCCCGACCGCATGTCGACCGCCGGCGACCCATCCTGCCGGCGTCCCATCCCGGCGGCGTCCATCTCCCCTCTCTCTCTCTCTCCGGCCCGGACCGCCAGGCGGCCGGATCTCGCCGCTGGCGGCCGGATCGGTCGCCTGGCTGTCGGATCCAGCCGCGGGCGACCGGCTCGGTTGCCTGGCAGCCGGATCCTATCGGATTCGACTGCTGGCGGCCGGATCCAGCCGCGGTCGGCCAGCCTGCGATGGACGGATCCAGCCGTGAGCGGCTGGCCAGCCTGTGACGGCCGAATCCAGTCGCTCGGCCGCTGGACCGCTGGCGGTCGGATCTCGGCCACTGGCCTTCGGATTGCCTGCTGGCCGTCGAATCTGGCCGTCGGCCGGCTAATTTTTTTGTATTATAAAAATTCATTACCACGGTTTCGACCGTCGAAAGTTCGGCGGTCGCCCGACGACCGTCAAAAGTTCGGCGGTCGCCCGACGACCGCCGAAATTTTTAGCGATAACAATCGCCGATATTTTCTGCGGTCGACGAAATCGTCGAAAACTTCTGTGGTCACGACGGTTCGTGACCGCCAAAGTTTTCGACGGTTTTGTCGACCGCCGCAAATATCGGCGGTCACAACCGCCGATTTGTCGATGGTTTCGTCGGCCGCCGCAAATATCGACGGTCGTGACCGTCGAAAATCTGTTGAAATTTTCGGCGGTTCTTTTTCAATCGTCGCAAATCAATTTGCGATGACCCTTTTTCGGACAAATGGATTCCGTCGAAAAAATCGTCGAAAACATCATTTTCGACGATTTAGGGAGAAATTACAGATATTTTGGACTATCTGTAATTCCCCTTTTTCTTGTAGTGTGTTAGGAGGTTTTAGTTGGCAGCTGCCTTGGATAGGGCGCTAGGTCCAATGAATTTTCAACTTTTTTTCAAATAATTTTGTAGTGTAGTATGCTCAAATGTCATGAAAGTCATGCATGAATTCATTGTGATTATTGAATGAATGAATAAATTCTTATTCTTTCTTATCCCTAAGAAAACTAATGGAAGAATGGGTGGAGGATTGCTTCCTGATAGTGCTATCAAGCGTCATATACATACTTGTAGCAGGGGTACTTGTGAATTGACTTCGTACAATGTTGGGTTCCTTGGTGCAAAATGCATTCATGTCTGGTCAATCAATAATGGATGCTTCATTATGGCATCTAAAATTATATGACAATGGCGATGGACCAACGTATGTGGTTTCTTTTAAAATGTAGATTTCTCCAAGGCATATGACTCGCTGAACTAGTACTTTTTTGTGGAGCTCTCTTAAATGTTTTATATCTACATGGATAGATCGGATGAAACAATGCATTTACACCTTCTCTTTCTTGATTTTGATTAAATGGCAGCCCGACTAGAGGATGAGAATGGACAATTGCAATAGAGTGTTCACTAAGGATGCCTCCTACTACCTATTCCTTTTATACTCACAACAGATGCACTAAAAGATGCATAACTTCCACATGTGATGCTAACATCTTCAATGATATTTTTTATAAATCTGAAGCAGAGTACACACACCTATTTTACAAGACACTGATGGCACCATTTTTTATGTAAGGTTTGATCATGGTAGCGAGAAGACTCTTAGTGCTCGTTAATATCTTTGATTCTTCTCTGGGTTCCAAATCGACCATTTCAAATTATCTTACATCTCTTTGATAATGATAGATAGAGAGATTTGAATGTGCTCGATGAATTACAATGCAACAATATGTTCACTTCCCATCATATATCTGTGCCTACATCTAATTGACGGTCGGTTACTCTCTTGCAATCAGAATATGGTGATTGGTAGAGTAGAATGAAGACTTGAAGGATGGTGCTCACGACTATATACATGGAGGGAGGTTGATTTTGGTGTGTTCAGTCCTATGATCCATTCCTATATATGATATGTTGTCATCTAACATATTGATTCAATTTGTTGGAATTTCTAGAAAAGGGATGTGTTTGGTGGCCTAGACAAAAACACATTGACCAACGTCAGAAGGAGGGTTAGGGATTTAAGATCTCTGGTCAATGAACAATGCTTTGCTAACAAAATTGGTTGCTCGGATAATAGGGTTGAAGCATGATGTTCGACTATCATTTATTATTGCATGTTATGATGGAAGCAGCAAAACACTCTCATGGAAGTGGAGGTAGGAAATCACCCAATAGGCTTTCGCAAACTAAACAAGCATTGTCTTCATTATGCCTCGACTCAAGCCATTTTTTCAACCACACTAGGGAATGAAAAGGATTCTTGGTTCTATTTGGATCCCTAATCATTTGGGGATATTGTTATCAATCTCTTTTCCAATCTATATGCGATATTGAGGATAAAAATGTGGTAGCCACTCAATAGTGGTCGGACAACCTTCTCACTGATGGCTTGTAAGGTCCCCTTAGTTAGTAACACACTTGTTGGATAATTGGCTCAAGGATCTTCTTGCACATATGATGAGACCCCAAAACATGGATCATTGTTAAATTTGGAGAATCAAACCATTAAAAGCTTAAATAGATTACCGACTCTTCTGGCACATCAAAATATCTGTGTATTAGGGTGTTTATATGGCTCTCGAGAAAGAAAATATGATTCTCACTTTGAATTTACATATTGAGATGGACTCGAGGGCAAACACACATATTGTGCCTTCTTCGTTGACAGTATGGAGTGGCTGAGTCAAGAAGAATACTCAATGGATTCACTAATTAACAAATGATGAAATATTTTGAAGTTTTTTATGCTCTTAAAAATTTTATTCTATGTTTTTAATTTATTCTTTAGCAAATTGCAAAAAAAAAATATCTAATCCAAAATTTCCATCTATACGAATTTTTGTAACTCAAATGTTATTAAATAATAAAATTACAAACTAAAAATATAATATATACTCAATAATTCATATAACATTAGAAGCTATAATTATAATCGAATGATCTTGTAATAGAAAAAAAAACATTAGATAACCATAATGACAACTAATAATGTCTAATGTAAAAAGTGAGATGATTATTTTAACATATTGGTCTAGTCAGGTTTTCATTTTAAATGACTTTTTAATAATGACATAATTAGCCTACAAACAAATTAGATGAAAGAAATAAAGAAAAAATGTGGCATAATGTTGTTTGTAGAAGGATTGGAATAAATAAAGAAAATGAGGCATAATGTTGTTTGTAGTTCTACTTGATGTGAGTTCTTCAATAGCATTTAGGCATGAAGAATACCACAACAATTGTAACAACCCCAAATTTTGGATAGGGGTATTTAAGTCATTTGAAGGAAGCCCTAAGAAACCCTGGGCTAGAATCTATAAAAGCCCCCAAACTCTCCCTCTCCTCTCTTTTCTTATTTTCCCCACGTGACAACTGCAACCTAGGAGAAGAAAAAAGAAGGAGAACGAGGAAGAAGAAGAAGGCAAAGAGGAAGAGGACATGGACAAAGGAAAGAGGATTGACATTGAGGAAGAAGAAGATCATATGTATGTAAAGGGGATCCAACCCCTCTCTCCCCTCTCAATGTTTTTTATGTTTGGATTGAGAGATCCAAGGACACCCTAGTCCTTGGTCAGGATTGTGATTAAGGGTTACATTATGCATTAGATCTGAAGGGTTCTCATATATGATTCATGTTCTTGAGATCCCATGTTAAATTCTTATTTTAGGATTGTATGTTCATGAGATTTAGGATGAACCCTAGATTCGAAAGAAAAGATGATTTCGTATGTTTTTCATGTGCTTTTGATGCCTGTTGATATATAGATCAAGCCTAGACGTTTTGGGATGCTTTGTATTACGTTTTTCAAAAGTTTCATAGAAAAATGTGCAAGATGCAAGCTCAATATGGCCTAAAGGCTATTAATACGGGCAAGATGGCTTTAATACGGGCTGTCAGTATTTTTTGGTGCGAGATCAATATGACCTGAAGGCCAAAAATACGACCTGGAGGGTAAAAATACGGGCTGACCGTATTTTTATGTGTGATCCTAATACGATCTGCAGGGAGTTAATACGACCTGGAGGGTAAAAATACGACCTGGCCGTATTACCCTCGCAGATTGACCACACTTATAATAATTCTAATTTATTTTCAAAGTATTTATGTTATGAATTGATGCTTGATGAATGTATATGACACCTAGATATACGAAATGTATGTCCAGCCGTAATTAGGCTAAAATATGGAGAATGATTGATATGAATGATTGACGTATTACAAAGCATAATGCACCTAAAGTTGAAAAAGAATATCTCACTCATCAATGTTGAGAAGCAAAGTCTTGCACCTATGTATGTACTTCAAGGGGACCTAAGCCCGCGAAGTAAAGTTCTGCATTTGTGTATGTACTTCTTAAGGAACAAAGTCCCTCATCAGAAAGTATGTGTATTTTTTGAAATAAAGTCCCTCACTATTATAGTGTGCGTATTCTTCAGAATAAAGTCCCTCACTATTATAGTGTGCGTATTCCTTGAAATAAAATCCCTCACTATTATGATGTGCGTGTTCCAAGGATGTGGCCTATGATGATGTGATATGATTCTTTCAATTATGTTAAGATCAAAGATGTTATGAGATAAAGTAGGAATGAAAGTGAAGTTAAAGTATCTTAAGAGAAAGAAAGAATGTTAAGATGATGACGACGAAGTAAAGATAGAAAGTAAAGTCCTAAACTTATGTATATATACTTCAAGGGACCTAAGCATGGGAAGTAAAGTCCTGCATCTATGTATGTACTTTTCAAGGAACAATGTCCCTCATCATAAAGTGTGTGTATTCCTAAAGATGACTAGGAATAAAGTCCCTCACTATTATGATGTGTGTGTTCCTAAGTATGACCTATAATATAGAATGAAAGTAAAGATGTCGTTATGTAATAAAGATGAAGGATGAAGATGACACATGAAGGATCACAAAATAAAGAAAGAAAAGAATGAAAGAAGATTCAAAGAGTTATAAAGCAACCCTGAAGAGATGTAAAATATGAAGGCAAGAAGTAAGGATTAAGGAATTATGAAGATACTCGTAGAATGTACATGATAATGAATGTGAAATGAAATGATATGTTATGTATGTGATGAATAATATGAATGTATGTTTCTATTACATGTTACTTGCAGATGATGGATTCGAATGTAAAGCAAGTATGACATGATGTTTATGTTATAAGAATGTTGTATGATGAATGAAAGTAAGCATGATGTATTGTCATATAGGGTTCATGACATAGTTCATGGCATGCATGTTTTTATGTTATTGTTATTATGATGATGATGCATCGCATGTAGTATCATGTGATAGGATGACATGACATGCATGACCTTTACATACTCTAACTGGGAAACTCTGCACTCTGGATCCGTGCAGGTAACTAAGATTAAGTGATGGATGGCAGCTCAAGCTCATGATGAAGTGTTGCACATGCTTAGGGTTAAATAAGTCCTAAGGTTCCAGATGAACAATGATGCTAATGATGTAATAAAGAATTTGGGCATTTAATGACTTATGTAATATTAGTTTATTTGATTAATAAAAATTTTTTATTTATCATGATTCTCTCTAAATTGTCAAGTCTTCCGTTGTTAAATGATATATGGCGAACGGGCTAACGGTTCGAAATTGTCCTAAATGTCCAAAACTTTTAGGGTGAATTTTCGAGTCATTATAGTTGGTATCAGAGCATAGTTAGGACCTATGTTAGGTATGTCATAGAACTGTTAAGGATTTAAGTCCATGTGCAACCGTCATGAGCAGCCATCCAAGGTAAAGAATATGTATGTTTTATGTCATATGATTAACTGTTTAATGTGACCACCTAATGTTGGTTAGTTAATGTTTATGAAGGATGAAGCCAAGAGGTCCTTCAAACACTCCATGGGACCAAAAGGAACTGATCAAGAGCATGACCCGCATGGCTCGCGCTATGGAGAGGAACGCGAACACGATACGCTCTGACCACTCGAGTTCGAGAATTGAGAGATTCTTGAAACTGCATCCTCCCACCTTTAATGGAGAGATGAATCTAGACAAGGCTGAGGCTTGGCTGGATGTTATCACTGAAAAGTTTCAAGCCATGCACTGCTCTAACCGACATAGGGTCAACTTGGCTACTCATCAACTAGTCGACCATGCTCGCCATTGGTGGAAATCAGTGATAAGGACTCAGTTCGACAAAGATGATGAGATCACCTGGAGGGACTTCAAAAGGGCCTTCAGGAACCACTACCTTCCTCCACATGTTAGGGGGAAGAAACGGGCCGAATTCACGAACCTATAACAGGGCAGCTTGACTGTAGATGAATACCTAAACAAGTTCCTCGAGCTTGAGAGGTATAGTCATCTGAAGGATGATGAAGAGCTGATGGTGAACCACTTTATCAAAGGACTGAATTCTCGCCTGAGGATGAGTGTCAAATGTGGTGACCCTGAGACCATGGCCAAGGCAATTTCTCTGGCAACCAAACTAGCTGAAGAAATTGAGACACAGAAGGGATATGAAAAGGACAAGGAGCCCATGAAGGATCAAAGTAAAGAATATAAGAAGGAGCATAGGCAAGAAAGAAGAGATGATGACTCTAACCCTTATAAGAGAAATGGAGATGGACAAGGACATTCACCTTGCCCACACTGTCGTAGGTTTCACGCAGGAGAATGCCGTATGAAATTAGGAGCATGTCTTTAATGTGGTAAGATTCGCCACTACATTAGAGATTGTCCAGAGAGACGTGATGATCTAAAGGACAAAGATAATGCTAAACAAAATGATGAACGACGGAGAGCTACAAGTAGAGTCCATGCCATGGAGGTTGACGAGACTCACAACATGAATGAGAAAGATTAAGGTAAACCTTTGAGTATTCATGATTATGTTAACGCCATACATGTCAATGTGATTTTGCATGCATTCATGTCATAGACTATGAATTGATTAATGTAAAAGATACTGAAGGAATATTTATGAGTTCGTAGGTAAGATTGAAATTCGAGGACGAATTTCTCTTAAGGGGGAAGGATGTAACAACCCCAAATTTTGGATAGCGGTATTTAAGTCATTTGAAGGAAGCCCTAAGAAACCCTGGGCTAGAATCTATAAAAGCCCCCAAACTCTCCCTCTCCTTTCTTTTCTTATTTTTCTCACGTGACGGCTGCAACCTAGGAGGAGAAAAAAGAAGGAGAACGAGGAAAAAGAAGAGGGCAAAGAGGAAGAGGACATGGACAAAGGAAAAAGGATTGACATTGAGGAAGAAGAAGATCATATGTAAGTAAAGGGGATCTAACCCCTATCTCCCCTCTCAATGTTTTTGATGTTTGGATTGAGAGATCCAAGGACACCCTAGTCCTTGGTCGGGATTGTGATTGAGGGTTACATTATGTATTAAATCTGAAGGATTCTCATATATTATTCATGTTCTTGAGATCCCATGTTAAATTCTTATTTTAGGGTTGTATGTTCATGAGATTTAGGATGAACCCTAGATTCGAAAGAAAGGGTGATTTTGTATGTTTTTCATGTGCTTTTGATGCCTATTGATATATAGATCAAGCCTAGACCTTTTGGGATGCTTTGTATTATGTTTTCCAAAAGTTTCATGAAAAAAGTGCAAGACGCAAGCTCAATACGGGCTAAAGGCTATTAATACGGGCGAAATGGCTTTAATACGGGCAAAATGGCTTTAATACGGGCTGTCAGTATTTTTTGGTGCGAGATCAATATGACCTGAAGGCCAAAAATACGACCTGGAGGGTAAAAATACGGGCTAACCGTATTTTTATGTGCGAGCCTAATACGATCTGCAGGGAGTTAATACGACCTGGAGGGCAAAAATACGACCTGGAGGGCAAAAATATGACCTGACCGTATTACCCTCGTAGATTGACCACACTTATGATAATTCTAATTTATTTTCAAAGTATTTATGTTATGGATTGATGCTTGATGAATGTATATGACACATAGATATACGAAATGTATGTTCAGCCCTAATTAGGCTAAAATATGGAGAATAATTGATATGAATGATTGACGTATTGCAAAGCATAATGCACCTAAAGTTGAAAAAGAATATCTCACTCATCAATGTTGAGAAGCAAAGTCTTGCACCTATGTATGTACTTCAAGGGGACCTAAGCCCGCGAAGTAAAGTGCTGCATTTGTGTATGTGCTTCTCAAGGAACAAAGTTCCTCGTCAAAAAGTGTGTGTATTTTTTGAAATAAAGTCCCTCACTATTATAGTGTGCGTATTCTTCGGAATAAAGTCCCTCACTATTATAGTGTGCGTATTCCTTAAAATAAAGTCCCTCACTATTATGATGTGCGTGTTCCAAGGATGTGGCCTATGATGATGTGATATGATTCTTTCAATTATGTTAAGATCAAAGATGTTATGAGATAAAGTAGGAATGAAAGTGAAGTTAAAGTATCTTAAGAGAAAGAAAGAATGTTAAGATGGTGACGACGAAGTAAAGATGGAAAGTAAAGTCCTAAACTTATGTATATACTTCAAGGGACCTAAGCCTGAGAAGTAAAGTCCTGCATCTATGTATGTACTTTCCAAGGAACAATGTCCATCATCATAAAGTGTGTGTATTCCTAAAGATGACTAGGAATAAAGTCCCTCACTATTATGATGTGTGTGTTCCTAAGTATGACCTATAATATAGAATGAAAGTAAAGATGTCGTTATGTAATAAAGATGAAGGATGAAGATGACACATGAAGGATCACAAAATAAAGAAAGAAAAGAATGAAAGAAGATCCAAAGAGTTATAAAGCAACCCTGATGAGATGTAAAATATGAAGTCAAGAAGTAAGGATTAAGGAATTATGAAGATACTCGTAGAATGTACATGATAATGAATGTGAAATGAAATGATATGTTATGTATGTGATGAATAATATGAATGTATGTTTCTATTACATGTTACTTGCAGATGATGGATTCGAATGTAAAGCAAGTATGACATGATGTTTATGTTATAAGAATGTTGTATGATGAATGAAAGTAAGCATGATGTATTGTCATATAGGGTTCATGACATAGTTCATGGCATGCATGTTTTTATGTTATTGTTATTATGATGATGATGCATCGCATGTAGTATCATGTGATAGGATGGCATGACATGCATGACCTTTACATACTCTAATTGGGAAACTCTGCACTCTGGATCCGTGCAGGTAACTAAGATTAAGTGATGGATGACAGCTCAAGCTCATGATGAAGTGTTGCACATGCTTAGGGTTAAATAAGTCCTAAGGTTCCAGATGAACAATGATGCTAATGATGTAATAAAGAATTTGGACATTTAATGACTTATGGAATATTAGTTTATTTGATTAATAAAATTTTTTTATTTATCATGATTCTCTCTAAATTGTCAAGTCTTCCGCTGTTAAATGATATATGGCGAACGGGCTAACGGTGCGAAATTGTCCTAAATGTCTAAAATTTTTAGGGTGAATTTTCGGGTCGTTACAATAATATATAATTATATGTATCAAGAAGATAATATAGAACATTTGCGTTTTTGTTATGGCAATTCATTAATTGCATGTTCTAGAAAGAAAATTTTTGTGATGATAACATTGTAATAGTAGTTAAAAACTTGATGACTGAATGAATAACATTGTAATAGCAGTTGAAGACTTGGCTAGAATATAAGATATGTGAAATAACAATTTAATAAATAAAACATGGGTGCTCACATCCTTTACTTGAAAAAAAAAAGGTTTATTGTAATGAGCTTTTGCAGACTTATTATAAGATCACGAAAAAAAAAGATAAAGCAACATCACAGGCAGTGTTATAAAACTCAGACCCGACTAGCGAACTGGTTTGATCGTGGTCCCGGGTCCTACAATGGTCTATGGGTCAATCTCGAACTAGCATAGTAGTTAACTCGAATTGGGTCGATCAAACTCGTGATTGCACCTAAGTCAAACGATTTTATTGAACCACATGGCTATATTTCCTATTCTAAAAATAAAGGGTTGGTATGTCTCAAGCTAGAGACCTCTTGATTTTAAGAAAGTTCATCATCCACTAAGCTACTCTATGGCTTGTGCTCATTTTCTTCCTAAAATAAGTTTATTTAGTTTCTTCTTTTATTGTCATAATCATAATTTTTACCTTATTCAAATATTGGAATAAAAAATAATTCATCCTCTAATAAAAGTAAGATGTAAGATAATTTATTTATTTTATTTAGATTTTAGCACTTTCTTATTTGTTAAATAAATATTAATAATTAAGCACATGAATTATAAGTTGATATATTAATTTATATATTCAACATTGATATAAACAAAATATTTGAACATCAAATATTTTATTTTTTTTATTAAAATTTGTTAATATTATACTTTGATAAGTATAATTTAATTAGTCATCAATGAATATATGTGAGACCCTTCTTGTTTTTCTAATATGTCTTGCATACCGCTGATTCCTCCGCCAACTGAAAGTGCAATGGGCGCTACCACCTATCGAAGATCCTGCAAGAATATTTGAGGAGAGATATGATCTTAATAGCGCACGTGCTCTGGTGCAGCCAGCTGTCAAGTTTCCCAATATGAAGAGAGGACACAAAAAGAAAGAGGATTGTTGGACTTCCCATTGTGGAGAGGGATCACAGAAGGAAAGAAAAGGGTGCCCTCTTGATCCAGCTGTTGAATTTTCCTTTGGGGAGTGCCTAGTGGTGTTAACAAGACTGAACAATCGGTTCGTTCACTGTCCGACCTCATAAAATAATGGATGATCCCATCCAAGCCCGAACTTGAGCCTATTCAATTTTTTAATGAGCCCGGGCTTCATTAGGTCAGACTAAATTTTTTTAGCCGTTTGACTCGATATCGATAATCCAATATATGTTTGATACTCGACCGATAATTAATAAGTCATCTGATAATTCATCCATTAACTCGTTAAATATAAATGCTGATTTGCTATTAATAAAATATATAAATGAAACTTATGGCATCTTGTGTAATTAATTACCATGATGGAAAAAATCCCAATAACTATATGAATTAATATGTTAATATGCTGCCATGATGGAGAGAATTCCATTAATATCGGACTGTATGGCACACTATGTCATGAGTTAATTCCAAGAATCATTGATGAGAGGATTTTATGAAATTTATAATTCATAATGACTATGATTAAGACTAATTTTTATCGTGATTATACCAAAAACAATTACACTCTAATTGAAAGTTTTGCTAAAAATATGAGTGGGCTTGTCCGGTACGTCCATTTACCGACACGTTAAGATCCGATAAGCCTTAACAGGACGGACAATCTTAGAAGCTTATTAGATAGTCCCGTGTCCGTCTAATAACATAATGGATCAGCCGGGTCCGTCTGATAACCAGTCAAAGCCCGATTGACTAAGTCTATTAGAAGCCCATCCGATCCGTTAAACACCACTATGAGTGCCAACACTTAAGGAAATGGATACGAAGGAAAGAGAAAAGAATAATAATTGCAGTGGCAAATGATGAATCAAATGGGATTAATGGCTCATATTCGCATTAGCATACAAATGCAAGTGCAACTAGAGTAGAAGAGTTGGGCCTGTGTGGACTCCACCTTATGACTAAAGACACAATGCTAGATAGGGCCGTGGTGGGCCTATATGATCAAAGACGTACCTAATGTTGGTCAGCTAAAAGCAACAACATCCAAACTGTGATGACTTCCAATCAATGTGCCTACATCGGCTCCTAATTTAGTCATTGTGACACAATTTGATTCGCCCTTAGCAGCCTTACAAGATGTGGACAGACAAGGTGGGGAAAATGCAAACCAGAGGTCACACCAGATCGATGGAATTAGAACTAGTAGCCTCGTTAATACATGTGTGGAAAAGGCTATGCCGTGCAAAATCGAAAGTGCAGGAGCCGTTGGGTGCTCTCGTAAGATCTCGAGCGTTGCATGCTACAACAACATCCAAATGAAAGTGGTCTCCAGGAATGTGCGAGGATTGGTTGATAGGACCAAGAGGGCATCATTCAGTAGATATTTTATCTCATGGGGTGCAAATGTTATTTGTATACAAGATACCAAATTAACCTCTGGCAACAAAATGGTGGGTCTATCCTGAATAGTTTCTTGGCCTTAGATGTGGTTGGTCATTTTGGAGGTTGCTTAATTGGCTAGAGGGAGGATGTCTTGGAAAAGATTGAAGACAAGGCCGATTCATTCTCACTGTCCGTTGTTCTCTCATGAAAAATTGATGGCGTCAGACTTCTTGTCTCATGCGTGTATGGCCCTCAAACTGAGATGCGAAGACAAGAAATGTGGCAGGAGCTGCGACAAATGCGTTCAGAGTTCAAAGACATCCTTGGCTGATTGGAGGTGATTTCAATGTCACCTTGGAACTGAATGATAGACCCATCGAAAGGAGAGAAAGGGATAGTGGGACTGAAGGTTTTCGGGACTTTATAAATGAGCATGGCTTGACAGATTATCAAGTTCCGAATTGTAGATATACATGGAGGAGCTCAAGCATGAATCCAGGTTCAAGTGCTAAATCCAAACTAGATAGGTTTATTGGATCCTTTCCCATTGGCAAGTGTGAAGGCTTTAGAGAGACCTTTTTCATATCATACTCCACTTATCTGGCAAGATACAACTACTGAGGAATTTGGATCATATTTCAAATTTGAAAAGGCATGGCTTATGGAGGAGGGATTTAAGGAAAAAGTGTCATCACAATGGAGGCAAGTTCCGAGGTCTAGCTTAGTTGTAAAGACTTTGTATGATAAGTTAAACAAACTTAGATCTTGGCTATGAGAATACAAAAAATCAAATCAAAGTTGAACGAGAGTCCCGGAGGACCGAGGCTTTGAATAGCATAACTCTGTTGGATGGCCCAGAGGATGAACGTGACCTAGTTGAAGTGGACTGAAGAGACAGAAGTGAATTTCAAGAGGTTGTAGCAACTTAAGATAAGAAAATAAAGATTCATTAGCGCTAGAGATCTCGTCAAATTTGGTTACAAGATGGGGATTCTAATACCCTGCGAGTGGACAAAGGAGAACAAACTTCATCCATCAACTTAGAGTGGGTAATGAGGAATATTTTGACAGAATGAGGGTTGCTGAGGTTGTGTCTGATTATTTTTTATCATTCACCCGTCATCAGCCTGAGGGAGAATGGTTGTGGATAGGGGCAGGAGTCCCTTAGGTCAAGGTCACAGTTGACCAAGCAACAAACATGGTGAGACCTTTCTCTGAAATGGAGGTCTTTCGTGCATTGAAAGATCTTATATCTGAGGGTCTCCCAGGACCGGATGGTATTTTTCTTTCGTGAATTTTGACAAGTGGTTGGTCAAGATGTGATGGACACACATTAGGAGTTTGCCAATACCAATCAAGGTTTTGAGAGGTTGAACAAATTTTTATTTTCCTTATCGCAAAGAAGAATTTTGCTAAACGAGTGGAGGAATTTAGATCAATAGTATTATTTAATGCCATATATCTGGTGGTGGTGAGAACGTTGGTGAACCGACTTTTGGAAGTTCTGAGCTCTCTTGTCCACCTCGTAAAATCAGCTTTTATATCTGGTCATTCTATTATTGACAATTTTACAATGGCTTTCGAAATTGTTTCTTTTTTGGAAATGGTCTTGTAGATGTAATTTCCTTTGAAAGGTCGGGCATTCTTATGCAGTGCATCGTGGTTATCCTCCACTATGAATTTCTTGGATAAAACGGTGTGTTTGCATTGTCTCCTTCTCAATTCTAATTAATGGCGGGCCAACAAGTGGATGGGTCCAACCCCAACGTGGTGTGACAGGGATGTCCTTTGGCACCCATGTTACTTGTTCTTGCCATGGACGCACTTGCTAGATGTGCTTTCTTGTGAAGCAAGAATTATTTCGGGTTTTTCTCCAAATAGGGACCAAGATACTCTTATTCCTCTACTACAATATGCTTATGGCACTATATTTTTTTTATAGAGGGATCTGACAAAGCAGTAAGGAGGATCTCCATGATCATTGATATCTTTGGTGACTTTTTTGGTCTACGCATTAACATGTCCAAATCATCTTTTGTTCCATTTGACATGGACGAGGAGATGGTAAGCAGAGTTTTAATGAGCTGCAAACAGTCAGTTGTCAACTCTCTCTCTCTTACATATTTGGGTCTCCCATTAACAGAGGGCCGACTCCTTGCTTGGGACTAGAATCCTATAATGGAGCATGTGGAAAACTGATTACAAGGTTGGAGCTCGAGGCTTTCTTTCAAGATGTGGAAGATTGGTCTTGATAAAAATCAGTTTTGTCATCTATTCCAATATATTATCATGTCAGTTTTTCAAAATGCCTTATGGGATGATTCAACGCATAGATGCACTCCGTCGAAAATTCTTATGGCAAAAATCAGACATCAATGGTAGAGGCCTTCACTTGTGGCATGGTCTGATGTATGTAGACCATTTTCTGATGGTGGATTTGGGATTAGATCAATGAAAGAAATGAATGAGGCACTACTTGCAAAATGGGTGACACGGGCCATGGATCATGGTGGTGACCTTTGGTTTTTTTTAATAATTGCATGTTATGGTCACACACTGAATTGGGAGAAAAGATGGTTAGCTCAACATGATGTTTTGGAGGAGTGTTGTGTTAGTGATGACAAGATTACACCCATTATTTGAAGCTTCACTAGGACCTGATAATAATTTCAAATTCTAGGAAAATTCCTGAGCAACCCGTGCTTTTTATCTTTAGGTTGTATCCAAGACTATATGCTATCAGTCGGGATAAAAATACTAGGGTTGCCAACTGTTGATTAGGAAATCTACTATCTAATGGTGTGTGAACTCCACAATTCAATGATATTCTTTCGGACCCGAGGGTGGAGGAACTTCTCACTGGCATGGGGCAATTGGATGGCATTTCACCTAGTAGCTCTCCAAAGGACTCGTGGATTTGGTCATTTGGTCTAATTTATACACACTTCTCACTAATGACATTCAACTAGTGGACACAGATTTGCGGACAGGTTGCACCAGGATTTGGAGGCTATGAATTCCTTAACAAATACAAATTTTTGCATGGCTGCTCCGACGTGGAATATTTCCAACACGATGCTACAGGCAAAAATGGATTCCCAAGGCGAATACAATCTGTGTCTTTTGTGGTGCACTGAATGAGAACATCACCTTTTCTTTCAATGCGCGATGGCAAGAGAGGTGTGACAAAGATTTTGATCCTCAAGGTCTACCCCTCAAACATTAACCCGGTTTTGGAACTCCTCCCGAACAAAATGTGAGAGCCAAAATGGAGTCCGAGTGTATAGTACAAGGAGTCGGGTGGCCCCTTTTACTTATGGGTTATTTGGATCCAACGCAACGGTTGTATTTTTAGGGATGAGAGGTTATATGTTGAGAAGATAGTAAGTGAGTGGATGAAGAACTAAGTTTGTCTCTATATTTTTGCAATATAACAACATTTAACAAAATGGATGATTACAAATGGTATTCCTTTGCTCTCTTAAAAAATCAATGAATATATGTTATTAATATTTTAATTAAATATATTTTTATATTATTTTATTGTCATACCACCCCCATTCGATTTGATCCAAAAGTTTTTTCATCCAAAATTTTACAGCATTGATCACAAGTTTTAACTGACTCCTACCTCGGGTCACAACAATGTACCACGATCGTTGCGTTATATGGGCTAAATGGGCTTTCTATTCATCGGATTTAGTGTGATGGCCCTTTGCACAAGCTTCGAGAGTCGTTGTTACCTCTTCCATATTTATGAGATATCTGAATATATCGGCACAGGGACATTAAGGTAATTTGACCTCAGACGAAACGATCCCATTTCTCACGGCCTCACACACAACTTTGGGATCTCCTCATTTCTGCCCGAGTCACTACACTACGCTCGCCGCTGCTCCATTTCCACGCCGGCCGCCTGCGAAAAAACCCTAACGACTGGAAGCTCCCCATCAGCCGGAATCACCTTCGATCCTCCTCCATTCGCCTCCGGCGGGGATCACCGG
Organism: Pontederia crassipes; assembly: GCA_030549335.1. Lineage (NCBI taxonomy): Eukaryota > Viridiplantae > Streptophyta > Magnoliopsida > Commelinales > Pontederiaceae > Pontederia > Pontederia crassipes. The sequence goes on along the minus strand of CM060192.1, from coordinate 46,931,354 downwards.
TACCGATGGGAACTCTCGGCAGGGCGATCTACACCGTCGGGTTCTGGATCCGGGAGACAGGCCAAGCAATCGACCGCCTCGGGTCCCGCCTCCAGGGCAACTACTACTTCCAGGAGCAATGTATTCCCCTTACCTCTTTCTCCTTCCAGTGCACTGCGATCTCTATTGTTGTTTGATTCGATACAACCAGTTGCGATTAAGTTGGAATTTAGGGACAGTATATTTGCTTCTATGTTCATTCTATGCATTTGTCGTTGATGTATTTCTTGTGATGGTATAAATGATTGGGCAGAAGAAATTTTCAATCTGATGGAACGATTATTTGTTGATGGGTATTAATACAATGTAATAATGGCGCAGCCTACCAAACATAGAGAACAAAAAGAAAAAGAATTTGGGAAACTTGCAGCTTTTTCCGTGCTTGTAAAGTTGATCAATGTTTTTAAGGGGAGTTCCTAATGTGTCAGAGAATCTCGATTAATTAGCTTCATGAGATTTCTTCTCCAATAATGCATTTATTCACTTGAAGGCAATGTGTTAGTTGATTTTATGCACTTGGCCTTGCAAACATAGATTGACATGTCAATGTTTCCCCAATTTTGCTTGCGTTTTTTTTTTCTGCTGAAGTATTTACTAGTGCTTCCTCTTACATGATCTTAGTTGCACAAAGGACCATGACAGGTGGAACGAGTCACTTTATTATTATTTTTTTTCAGAGGAAGAAGATGATTAACCAGAGTGTTAACCATCCAAAAACCTATACTAAAGTACCAAATAATGGTTCAGAATTTACAATCTTCTTGGTTCAGAGTTTACCAAGTAAAGGTTCAGAGTCTAAAGGAGCGAGTCACTTTTTTTTCGGTGATGAGGAGCGAGTCACTTTAAGTGAAAAATCTTCTTGTGGTTTGCTCAAAAACTCAGTTGTATGTATATAGATCATAAAACATCTTTGTTGACCACCATAAAGCAGACATATATCTATGTATGCATGTGGATAGAAATGATGTTGGACGACTGTATAATTGGTGGTCATCCTTTTCCTCTTCAGAAAAAAGTAAGTTGAATGTTTGGATTGGGATGATTAGGGTTTGCATAACCCTGAGATCCTGCTCTTATGGAGTGTTCTCAGTACTATATAATACCACTGGGAGTTGAGTGGTCTGTGGGATTGACTCACTGGTTAAATAGCTGTCATTAAAGTGCTAGTGTAAACAAGCATATACATTTGTCATTTTGTTTCTTTTCTTATTTTAATTTCTGAGTTAATTCGTTTATGGTTTCACAGTTTGTATATGATATTGAGATCAATTCATGTTACTCAGCCAACATGTATCATTTCTCTACTTCACATACTTTCTAGGTGGATTGAATCTATGAAATTGTAGCATCTCGTCCTGTCTGTCTGCACCTGCTATTTCCATGTTCTCAATTTTTAATTGTCTCAAAATTTTCCTTACATCTCTGGAAATCTTTCAATCTACAGCGGCTAAGTTGATGAAGGATTGGATAAGTATTTAAGTTTTCCTATTCCTGTAAATTGTGTACTGTGTGACCTTTTTTTAAATAAAATTGGATGAATGCAAAAGGCATCCATCCTTTATCCTCTCAAAAATATTTTCCTTACATCTTTGGAATATATTCTGATACACATCTTGATTTGACATTTAATTCCTTTGTTTCTTCACATTGTCTCAGTGTCAAGGCATCGGACGCTCATGAATGTATTTGATAAAGTGCCTAGTGTTCACAAAGATGCTTTTGTAGCTCCAAGTGCATCTGTTATTGGTGATGTTCAAGTGGGGCAAGGTTCCTCAATATGGTATGGCTGTGTTCTGAGAGGTATGATGTGTCTCCATTTTAAAGGCAATTCTTGTTTGTTATGCACAGATAACTTATAACCACCTTTGATCTTAGTTGTGGTTTGAGTTAATACTTCAACAACAACAATAACAACAACAAAGCCTTATCCCACTAGGTGGGGTCGGCTACATGGATCATACGACGCCATTCCGCTCTATTAGTAACCAAACCTTTCGGTATATTATTCACCAATAGATCTTGCTCTATTAGTTCGCCAAGTGTCCGCCTTGGTCTCCCTCTCCCTCTTTTAATCGGACTCCGGATTATTTGATCTACTCTTCTTACTGGCGCATCTAATGGTCTTCTCTGAACATGACCAAACCATCTCAAACGATTCTCTACCATTTTCTCACTAATAGGAGCCACTCCGACTCGTTCACGTATATGGTCATTCCTAATCTTATCTAATCTTGTATGACCACACATCCATCTCAACATCCTCATTTCGGCTACCCCCACTTTACGTTCATGTTGTCCCTTCATAGCCCAACATTCACTACCATATAACACTGCTGGCCTTATAGCAGTATGATAGAATTTTTCTTTAACTTTATTGGGTACTTTTCTATCACAAAGAACTCCAGTGGCTTTCCTCTACTTACACCAACCAGCTTGAATTCTATGATTAATATCGTCATCAATCTCACCATCTTGTCTTACAATTGATCCTAAATATTTAAACTTTGTCACTTGAGGAATTATATCCTCCCCTAGCCTAACTTTCAAATCGTCTCTAAGTTGTTTATTTGTGAAATTGCTATGCATATATTCTGTTTGAGTTAATACTTCATTTATATTAATTAAATTAAATTTGCTATTGTTTTTTTAATGAAAAAGATGACTACCAAACTTGAGTAGTCATCTAGTTTTGTATTAAACTATAAAAGTGAACAATTTACAAGTTGGTATGGCAAGACATAGCTGATCAAAGAGAAAAAAAAACATGGTGAAGGTCCCTCAGTCCACTCTCATGTAAATATCCATATGATGTACAATGTTATCCACATAGCTCGCCCTCAACAAGAGTGCAGTTCTGTTGAAGTCATATGGCCCACTTGACCACCACTGTGTCACCCAAAGAAGTCTCCAGTCCTGGTCTCCTGCCGCACAAGTGTCGTGCAGGAATCTCCACAACACCTCCAGTGTGGAGGTATCAATGCCTGCCTGTTGCATGCGTCACCAGGCTTTTGATGTGACTGGACATTCACAGAAAAGGTGTTTGATGTTCTCCTCCAAGGCTCCACACAGAACACATGTAGTGTAGCTATGCGCCCATCTCACCCCGTAGGCCTGTGTCAGCAGTTGCTCCAGTTTGAATGGCTTATGATTTTCTTAGATTAATTCCAGTCTTATTCTTCCAACTGGAATCTGTCTAAGCAAATCATAAGCTATTAATACTTTACTGTTTGAAATTGCAAATATTTGGCTTGCAAGACTATCGAATCTTTGATACAGTTTTCTTTATGATACAAATTGCAAATGCAATAGAATTGGATGGCTAAACAATTTTATTAACCATTCTTTCTCATTTTTTTTCAAGAAAAAACAGTACAAATTGCAAATGGAGATCATTTTTTTCTGATTGTCATGTGTAGCATTTGATGATACCTATTTCAGTAACATGATTTTGGTATGACCTCATTATATGGTGTCTTTTCACCCAGATTGTCGTGTGTAGCATTTGATGATATGTTGGTACATTTACAATGGGCAGGCTAGCATATAAATTTGTCAACAGCGTGTCATTAATCTTCTGAACTCTGAGGAGCAAATGCTTCAATTTTATGTTATAGGTCGGTCAACAGATAAAGTTAATTTGGATTCTAACCCATCAGTGACAGATGCTAAGAATCATTATATCCTCTCTTGCCTTTTATGTATGACAAATTTGGTTGATTAAGGAATCAAACAGGCTAGACCTTTTTCTCAGATGAAATGATAATTGTCTTGGAATATTGACCTTATTAATGTTAAAAGCATTGGAATAAAGTGGTTTATCAGTGATGCTGAACATGGACCTCTTCTTGAAGTGTCCAGACTGCAATAACCGGTTGTTTTTCCACGTTATTTGATTTGAGTGATTGTAACATTTATTTATGCCATTAGATGAGTAGCTAGCATTCCTTTCTTCCTCGCGTTTTTCAATTTATACTCTAAGTGCAATTCTTCAGGATTCGCCGACTGCAGGTTCTTCTTACTAACTGATGGTTCTCTATTTACAGGTGATGTGAACAGAATACATATTGGATCTCAAACTAATATACAAGACAATTCTCTTGTGCATGTAGCAAAATCTAATCTTAGTGGGAAAGTCTTGCCAACCATAATTGGCGACAATGTCACTGTAGGTTAGTGATCCTTTGTGTGACCATCATCAATCTCTCTAAGTATACATTTAAGCATATCACCTAGTTGTTTGTATCCAAATTATTGCATGATTCTTTACTTTTGACTGGACTTACAATACAAATATATTTAGTTGCTAATGAATGTTTATCTTTATTATTAATGGTGTAGGAAGAAATCTTTTTAATTGTTTGCTTATAATACAACCTGATTGTAGTGTTCATCTTTACCTTTACCTATCTCTGTCAGACAAATATTTTCTTGTTCTTTACTCAAGCCAAATTTAAGTTTCGAGATTGAAATTGACAGGACATAGTGCCGTCCTACATGGATGCACTGTGGAGGATGAGGCCTTTGTTGGCATGGGAGCTGTCCTTCTTGATGGGGTTGTGGTAGAGAAGCATGGAATGGTTGCTGCAGGATCTCTTGTAAGGCAGAATACGAGGATCCCATGTGGAGAGGTTGTGATTCTCAATCCTCTTTGTGAACTTTTACTTTTTCCTCAGTTTGTCTTGTTCAACTTGAAAAAAATCATTTAAAGAAATAAATGATGAAAAAAATGAAATCGTTATCTGGCACCGGGCAGATCTAGACAACATTATGCTAGAAACATTTTGCCACCCTGTATCTTTACCTATTTCTTTGTTGGCAAACTTCTCAAAGAAAAAAAAAAGGAAAATTTGATGTGTAACTTGTTTTAGTATGGAAACCGTTATTAGTTTGATATGGTCGGGTTCAGGTTGCATGAATATAGCAGTCTTGATTGTGTTATATCTATGCCTATTGAAGTGGTCTCATACCACCAATTGGATTATATTGATTATTGACATTTTTATATTGTGTTCCGATATTTTTCTTCTACGATATTTGACTGATTTATCCATTAACAATTTCATTTATCTGTATGGTTATTGGTTTCAATGACAGGTATGGGGTGGCAATCCTGCAAAATTTCTGAGAAAGCTCACAGATGAAGAGATTGCTTTTATTGCTGAGTCTGCTACCAATTATGCCAATTTAGCCCAGGTGCATGCTACTGAGAATGCCAAAACGTTTGATGAAATTGAGTTTGAGAAGGTGTTGCGCAAGAAGTTTGCACGAAGGGATGAGGAGTACGATTCAATGATTGGAGTAGTTAGGGAAGTCCCCCCAGAGCTGATCCTTCCAAACAACGTCCTGCCAGACAAATCTCCAAAGCCTGCTCACTAAGTCAGGTCGGGGAGAGTCACAAGTTATGAGATTGTTAAGGGGAGTCTAGCGAGTTTATCGGCAATACTTTTCTTCTGTCATTCCAATAATTCTTGGGTCGAGCTCTTCTTTGCGTTCGACTATGTACTTTTCGGATTCAGCTCATGGTTTTGCCCTGTTTCAGGTAGAATCGTCGATTACTTTCCAAATGGAAATGAACAAGCGTTTGCCATTTCTTGTAATACAAAAAATTGCTGCACAAACCCCTACTGGATGTCATCCAGTAATAAGCTTGTGGACTGTCGTTCGTTAACAATGTGTAATGTTGAATGCTCTGTTGACTCACACGGGATACAAACAATCCAACGATGTTACTAGCAAAGTAGCGAACACAAATCTGAATAATATACATAGGGTTGTTCAATCTGACCCGACTTCGACTTAATTCGAATCCAATTCGATGGGATTGGACTTCGACTATGGGTGAGAAATTTGAGCTGATTTCTTTTTTATTTAATTTTAATTCTATACTTGGTTTAAAATTTAAAAATATAAACAAATTTAAAAAATATTTTAATTATGGAAATAATGCTCAAATGTTCGGAAAATATATTTTATATTTTATAATAATTATTAACTAATCTTTTAAAAAAAGAAAAAAAAGTGGTCGGATCATAACACTCGACCCAAATAGAATTAGATTGAGTCAGATTTTCTGCGTCTAAGGGTTTTGATCCGGCTCGATTGAATTTGTTCACGGATCGAATTCATACGTCCTAAATACTGCGGTAAAATTTACATTTAACCCTTTTCTTCCGAACTATAAATAGGCACATCACCTTTGGATAACCAAATTCAAATTTTCGATAGAATAGAGGGTTAAAATAGTTCAATTTTGAAAACCTTAACCTCTTTCAATCTGACCAAATTCGATTAGTGTTAAACAATAATCGTCATATTTGGCAGACACAATCTAGATGAATTGATTGAAAAACTAAAGCAAATTCTTAAAAAAAAATTCCCGTCGAATAGACCAAGATTTTCAAAATTGAACTCTTTTAACCCAAACTGCATCCAATTGCAATTAGACACTGACGGGGTTCACCCACCGATTCTTACGATTATATAATTTTATTTCATTTTCATCAATCATCTTTTTTTCTAAATCACAAAGGAGACAAGCCTAAAACATAGAAATTAAGATGCTTTATATGAAAATTTGAACAATTAGGGCCCTAATTACGGTTGATATTCGAGTTATTTTCTCTAATATATTTTAAAATTTGATTTTGTCATATATATGTAAATTTATGAGCATGGACTTGTCCGCATAGACACTTAAATAATCACATTTATTTATTTTTATTAGTTATTAAGTAATACTAGTGTGATAATTCACGTGATGCACAAATTGATGTGAAAATAATGAAATATATATATATATATATATATATATATATATATATATGTATGTGTGTGTGTTTATATAAGTAATGTCCCAAGATTTAGTCCCAATTTAAAGATCGAATCCTAACAGAAGTTACATTTAGGTGATTCTTTATAAACCTAATTATGCAGTGGAAACATAATATTATAGAAATAATTAACACAAAACACAATGGAAGATTTCTTAAGCATATAAAATCTCAAGATGACATCATACTAGCCCATGCATAGACTCTAACATCACAACTCAACATAAAGGTTCAACATAACACAAAATACATAAAGAGTTCATGTCATACATAAAGTCTACAACTCAAGGTCCATATGTCATCATACTCGACTCAATATAAGAGTTCAACAACATAATAAAAGAAAACATAAAGTAACTTGAGTCATCAGACCGACCGACATATGTGCAGTCATAATCGTCATAAGGCCTGCCGAGCCTAGACCTAGACCTCCTTCGGACCTACAAGGATCTGTGGATACAAGAGATTTTTTCATTAGAGTATGTCGAGATTTATGCCTGTTATGACCCTATAACATGATTTATTTTCCACAGGGCATGACATATGCATTTGTAGCATAATAAAAACATAGTATACATGCATGCTATGAGCTACTCTATATGATATGTCAACAATCATCATGGCAAGATTGAATAATCATATAACATTATTCTAAAGCATATCCTACACTTATCGTGCTTAACTTTAACACCTTTATTTATAACATGATATGACAATGAAACATACAATAACATACTTATGATGCATACAACTTTGTCTTTATTTTTATGTTTCAAGTCATTTCATCTTAGTCATATTTTATAACTACATCATCTTTTCATCTTCTATATTTAATTGGATATTTTGATTGAGAAGTCCATATTAACTTGTCGATCTTGGCTAGGTAGGTTGAGATCTCTTTGTCTCAATTGAAAACACTAGTACGCTCGCTTCCCGAGAAACTTTTTACTTTGCAACTAGCTAGGGTAAACTTTGTTTCTTGAAATGACAACAATAAGTTACCTTCATTAATCCATCTTTTAATTATATTTATCAATACATACAATTATTCAATGCATGTGACATCTTGTAACTTTCTAATTTCGGCTATCCATGCACTTCGTACCTAAGTGAGGGAAAACATCAATCAATCATTAATAACATTTTAACTATCATAATTATTGCAAATTAATAGTTTAATAATAAAATATAAAGTAAATAAAAGGTTTAAACTTCAATTACTATTCATTGAGTTAGCCCCAATGGCCCGATACGGGTTCTATATGTGCGCTATAGTTTTTCTGTAGTATTAAGACCAACCCATAGACACTTCACAAAATAGGTGTTTTTTCACCCTTCCACTATGGTTTATATACATGCAGTACGACTTAACTTAGCTCACAATTGTTAAACTGTAGCAAATATGTAGAAGGGTTCTTTTAAGGGTTTTACATTCGCTACAATCAGGACACAAGGATTGCGTTGTGACGGTCGCGACTGTATGCGCTAACATTTCTACACTATCATCTTCTAACATTTCTACAATATCATAACGACTGAACTAAGAACAAGCACAACACAATAGCAGCTACTTAACATTGATTACATTGATTACAACACAATATATGGAACAATAATTTTATGACTAGGTGACCAATCACATTAAATGGCAGAGCAAATATGCATTTTGATACCAAACCTCTATGCAATAAGCATCAAGTTGATTCTTATGAATCATAATCCAACAACACACATCATTAAGGTAGAGATTCGGGTTTGGATCCCCTCAAACGTAATTTTAGAGTTTAAGTTAAAACCTTAAGTTTAATCTATCTTTTTTTTCTTCCTTTCTTTTCTTTCTTCTCTCCTTGATGCGGCAGCCCTCTTCTTCTTCTTCCCCTTTTCCTGTTGAAGTTGGTGGTTGGCTAGGAGGTTTCCGCCTCCCCCAATGTTGTTGTAGATTGGTCCTTAGATGATGGGAGTGAGGGTAGTTGTTGCTGTGAGTGGAGTGGCTCCCCTTTGGTATTGTAGTTGGCCACTTCTTTAGAGGATGAGAGGGGGTGATTGAGGGAACTTGAGGGAGAGAGATGAGTTGTGAGAAAGTTCTGTTGAGTGGAGCTTCCTTGATGCTGCAATAGGCTGCTTTGATGTGTTATGCTCTAGTTGCTGTCTGTGAAAGGTCTTGATGAGCTCCCCTGTTGCAGTTGCTTCCTTGGTGAATTGAGACGAGAGCGAGGGTAAGTGAAAGATCCCTATCGTTGTTGCCGGTTAGGGATGTGGGGGAGGAAAAATGAGAAAATGAGGGAGGAAGAGGGGATGGGAATAATTTACGATTGATTCTTTATCTTATTCTAAATGATCAAAATATCTCTTTAACCACCTCACTTTTAAGGGCATTATAGTCCATTTCAGCTTCTTCCAAAAATGTCCAATATGCCCAAAAGATTTCACTGCTTTTAGGGGAATTTGTGTCTATTTTTACCTTTTTCATCTGTAGTAAAAAAATCTCTTAAGATGCTTTCACTTTTGAAGTCAATTTGGGCATTTAAAATTTGAGGATATTACACTCTATCCCCTTTAAATAAAAACCCATCCTCGAATTTTATTAAGTCTTAAGAACTAAACGTTCCCACCCCCATTTCTACAGTTATCTTTTGATGTGAACTTATCGTAGTTATGAAATTTTGGATTCTCACACAAAAAATAATTCTAGTCACGTTTTAATTTTACTCAAGAGTTCACGTAACTGCAAGTGCACAGGTCGAGTAGAAATCCTGAGTGTCATAACTCCGTTGATTTAGATCAATTACTTATTCTACTTATATACCGAAAATCATCACGAAATTATAAAAAAATAAATCAGATGAATAAATGAACATGGATTAAGAATAATAAAGAAAGATAAGAAAAGATCAAGGAGTGAAGGAAGAGATTCCCTCGTAATGAACTCATTGATGCTATTGCAATCGCCGTATCTGACTTACTGATTTTATAATCTCACTCTATCTCTCAACCTATCGGTGTATCTATAAATTAAGAAGAGAGTAGCCGCTAATCACTAAATTAAGATTACTGATTAATAAGATTCTCATCCTTAATCAGAAGAAGAGTTTGATCTCTCGATCTCTTACAACTCATTCTTTTAATCTTAATCAAGTGATCAGAATGCAATTGACACCTCACTCGACTGTAAGGATTCTCATTTCATAACAGTCACTATAATAGATCCCTCGATCCTTAAACCAGCAATTACTAGAAACATAGTAAGTAATGTGGCTAATTTCTCCTCTCGGATGAAATTAGCTAAAGCAGAAAAACAATTGATCTCTCGATCTAATTGAAATCAGACATAAATTCTAAACAACCATGCATCCCGTAAATAGAAATGAGGAGTCAAATTCACGATATCAAAAAGTCAAAATAAAAGTCAGCATCAACAAAGTTTCATCACGAGAGAATTTAGAATCTTTTTTAGTTTATCTTCATTCTTCCCAGCCTTCGTCTTTCTCCTTTCACTCCCCCTTCGCGCTCCTCCTCTGTCCGGCTTCTTCTCCCCTTTTTGTTTCATCCCCTACTCAAAATTCAAATTTCGAAAAGTGGTTAGTCTTTTCTTTTACTCATTCAACTTCTCCACTAAAAAATGATAAAAACATTTAAATATGCTCAATATTTGCGTAAATTCATGGATTTAATTGCAGTGATTATAAGTACATAAAAGAGGTGATCATCTTTCCATCTATGTGTAAACTGACATATATTTTTGCTCATATATCGAATGTCATCCCTTAATGGTTCATCATTATTGATCCTTGGAGATAGTTGTAACTATGCAATTATCATAACTTACTATTTTAACATTCCAAAGAAAATCTTAGGCCCCTAATCAATTTCAAGAAATTGAGATCTTTCTTGAGCCAACTTTCGTTGCGCAACTCTGATTTTCAACTTAATCTACTCAAGTGTCAATTTACCTCGTTTGACACTTGATAATTTCATGCTATAACTTAGGTTCAATAGATTTAAATTAAATGCTTTCAAATTTCATTTTTTTCATCTTAACTATTAAGTTTATGATCTTAGTAGTTTTCTCTTCAATTTCTTTTATTTAAGAACTATGATTAATGCCCTATCTTAGAGTGTTGGTCTTAATATTCCAATTAATTTCTTAATCTATCATACCCACACGCTATAATGGATAAATTACGCGTTAAACAACGATTACCTTGGATCGTGTCATGAACTTGGTGAGCTTCTTCAACTTGCATGGCAAGAGCTTGCTCCGACATTCTTGGAGAGTTGGCACCTTACTTTTTTGAGCAATTCCTTATGTAATGTCTCATCTTTCCACATTGCAAGCATGCTATGATCTTCAAGCAACATTGACCAGTGTGATATTTACCACATTGAGTGCGTCAGGCTCTCCTTCTTCATTGTTCTTCCCATACGAATGGTTGATAGGGTGGACTCCTTGGTTCCTTCCATTTCCCTTACTTCTCCATGGTCTTCAATGTTTTGCCCTTGAATCACACGAGTATGTCTTTGAGTTCCTTCTCTACTTTTGTAGCTAGCACGATGGTATCCCTCATGATCTTACGAGCTTCACACATCACTCTAACTTTCAACTCAGACTTATTTCACACATCACTCTAACTTTCAACTCAGACTTAAGTCCCTTTATAAAATGTTTTATCCTTATGTCTTCCATCTTTATGAGTGTGCAATACTTTTCGAGTTGAAAGTACTTGATCCAGTAGTCCTTCAATGACATATCACTTTATTGGAGATTAAGGAACTCCTCTTGTTTTTGCTCCCTCATATTTGATGGAAGGCATTGATCCTTGAAGTCCATCACGAATTCCAACCATGACGGATTTTCTTGGTTAATGTACTTAGACATAAGAGTGACATTCCACAAATACTTTGCTTTTTCTGTCAATATATATGTGACGCACTCTACTTTGCTTTCTTCAAGGCATTTCACAATTTTTAAAATAATCATTATGCTACCCAACCACGCTTTGACTTCTTCTGAATCATCCATTCCATTGAACATCAAAGGATTACCCCTAAACAATCTCTTCAATAATTTTTTTCTGTGAGCTTTTATCATATTATATGGCTTGAACCATTTCGGTCATGACTTCTTTAATTGGATGACTCATATCTATCTACAATCACATAATAAAATATATTAAGGTCTAGCATTACCCAACTCAAATCAAACATGTACCTCTAAACTCGGTGGTTCTTCATGATGGCTGCACATTGACTTTACACTTAGATGCTTCAACCAAGTTATGACTTACGTATCTTAAGACATGCAACACTTAGCCAAACTATCACTCTAGCCAACTAAGAACATAAGACAACTAAAAGTCAAACCATGTCTTACACATCCTACAATAAGACATAAGAACTCAACTATGGCATGATACTTATTATAACGCTTAGCCTTAATTTAGAGGTTGAATAATAGTCGATGTTACATTTGCATGATTCTTCATAAATTGGATTACAATTAACATCATAGCAGAAACATAATGTTATAGAAATAATAAACATAAAACACAATGGAATACTTCTTAAGCCTATAAATCCTAAGATGACATCATATTAGCCTAGGGTCCACATAGGCACATAGGCTCTAACATCGCAACTCAACATAGGATTCAACGTAACACAAATATATAAGGAGTTCATACTAAAGTCTATAACTAAAGGCCTATAGGACATACATACTCGGCTATATATAAGTTTGATATCACAATAAATGACAACATAAGGTAACTTGGCCCATCGGCCCTACTAACACATGTGCAATCATAGTCTTCATGAGGCCTCTATCATCGAGCTTAGACGTCATCCGTATCTGTACGGATTTCTAGGGTGCAGGTGATTTTTTCTATTAGAGTATGTCTTGGTCCATTGTCTACTTCTAAGATCCATTTTATAAAGGATGTGTTGCTTTCACTTTCTTGGTGTCTTCAATGTGAGATCATTCACATATAAGTTTTTTTTGTTCTACTTATTTAATAACAAACTTTGTTTTTACTTTTTTATATTATTAATGTGTAACTTTCTATTGTAAATTTTTTTAACAGTTGATTTTTTCTATTTATTTAATTTATGAATGTTAAATTATTTTATGTACATATTTTTTTCTCTTTTTCCCCTCATTTTATGGCATTTAAATCTATAATAGACTAATAATTTTAAATAATCATGACTTCATTTTTCATATGAAATCTTTATATTATATTACTGTTAATATGTATTAACTTCAATTTTAACTTATAATGCAATCTTATGTTATTAATGCAACATATGAGTGCATTGAGTATATATATTTAAAATATAATATTTTATTAAAATTCGATCCGACCAAAGTCCAACTGGTTCGACCTGAAATGAAGACTTATTTGGGTCGATGTCCGATTCCGATTCTCACAATATTGGGATACATGCATGCGATGAGTTACATATGCACTCATGTGACCAATCATCATAACAAGATTGGATAAACATATAATATCATTAAATATTATGCTAAAGCACATCCTTCACTTATCTTGCTTAATTTTAACATCTTCATTATAACATCATATGACAATGGAACATGTATTGGCATACTTATCTTGCTTGATGCATACATCTTCATCTTTATGTTACAAGTCATTTCATCTTAATCATATCTTATGACTACATCTTCTATATTTAATTAGATAGTTGTTTATCTTGACGATTGAGAAGTCCATGTTGACTCGTCTGTCTTGACTTATTAGGTCGGAATCTCTTTGTTCGAAACACTATCACTTGGGGGCATTTCCCAAGGAACCTTGTACATGTCAACTAGCCAATGTATACTTTGTTTCCCTCGATAATAATAAGTCACCTTTATCAATTCGTCTTTAATTACATTCTATATGTGGCATCTTTTAACTAACTAATTTTGATTGTCCATGCATTTCCTGTCTAAGTGAGGGCAAAACATCAATCAATCATTAATAATATTGTAACTTGCTATTCTAATAGTCCAATGCAAATGTTAGGCCTCTAATCGATTTCAAGAAATTGAGATTTTTCTTGAGCTATGCTTCTCTTGCGCAACTCTGATCCTCAACTTAATTTACTTAAGTGTCAATTTACCTCATTTGACACTTGATCATTTCATGTTGTAACTTAAGTTCAATAGACTTAAATTAAATGCTTCTGAATTTTATTTTATTTTATTTTCATATTAGCTATTAAGTTTATGATCTTAGTAGTTTTCTTTTAACTTTCTTTATTTAAGAACTATGATTACACGCCATATCTTAGAGTGTTACTCTTAATATTCCAATTATTATTTTTATATCTATCATGCGCACACACTATAATTGATAAGATTAATTAAGCATCAAGCTATGTTATCTTAGATCGTATCATGTGCTTGGTGAGATTCTTCAACTTGCATGGTAAGAGCTTGCTTTGACATTCTTGGAGAGTTGACACCTTTCTTCTCAGGGCAACCGGTGTGATATCTACCACACTGCAACATGTTCTCTTCCTTGATTGTTCTCCCCTTACGAATGGTTGATAGGATGAATTTCTTGGCTTTTTTCATTTTCATTGCTCCTCTATTGTCTTCGATGCTCCATTGTTGAATCACATGAGTCTATCTTTGAGCTCCTTCTTCACTTTCGTAACTAGCACAATGGTATCCCTATGGCCTTACGAGCTTTACACACCACTCTAACTTTCATCTCGGACTTATGTCCCTTTATAAAATATTTTATCCTTATGTCTTTCATCTTTATGAGTGTGCAATACTTTTCGAGTTGGAAGTACTATCGAGTAGTCCAATGACATATCACTTTGTTGGAGGTTAAGAAACTCATCTTTTTTTTGCTCCATCATATTTGGTGGAATGTATTGATTCTTAAAATTCATCACGAATTTTCTTTGTTAAACATAATCTACAAATACTTTGCTTTTCCGTCAAGATATATGTGACGTACTCTATTTTGCTTTCTTCAAGGCATTTCACAATTTTAAAAATAATCATTATGTTACCCAATTTGACCTCCTTCGGATCATCCATTCCATTGATTATCGGAGGATTACCTCTCAAGAATTTCTTCAATGATCTTTTGGAGGATTGATATTTTTGTAATATTTTTAAAAATAAATATATGAGTGCATTTGTTTTACGACACTTGTTTTATTTTTCAGTACACTTTTTTTGTCACACCCTTCTTGTAAGCCAGTTACTATATCTAAATAATATATATATGTAAATATTCCTAATGAATGTATATATATTTGATAGAAATGTTAAAAAATATTGATAGATAAAAAATAAATGTCAAATAATTTTAGACGTCAAAATTTCTAGATTTATAGCTTTGCGGAAAAAAGTAAATTACGTTTGCGCAATAAATAAATTATAACGAGCCGTCGTCTCGCCCACTGCTGCTCGAGTTCTCTTCCCTTCGGTACGCGCTCGCGTCGAGTGTGAGTGAGTTAGAACTCCAAAAAGCATCAATGGCGATACCCTCAACGTGAGACGAGATGGTGCCGAAGCGAAGCAGATCGCTCCTTCCTCTCTTCCTCTTCCTCCTCCTCCTCTCCTCCTTCGCTGCCTTCTCCCTCTTCTCCTCCTCCTCCCTCCGCTCCTCTCCGAACCCTAGACCGGATTCCTCCTTCTCCCTTACCATCAAGCTCCTCACCTACGACCGGATCGCCTCCCTCCGGCGGTGCCTGCGCTCCCTCGCCGCCGCCGACTACACCGGCGACCGCGTCCGCCTCCACATTTTCCTCGACCACTTCCCCATTTCCCCTTCCTCTAATGGATCTCAGGTCGTCGAGGAGAAGCTGCAGGCGTCTCGCCGAATCCTGGAATTCGTGGACGCCTTCGAATGGCGCCATGGCGAGAAGGTAATCCACTATCGGACCTCGAATGCCGGCCTCCAGGCGCAGTGGCTCGAGGCATGGTGGCCGGCCTCCGACCACGAGTTTGCCTTCGTCGTCGAGGACGACCTTGAGCTGTCTCCGCTCTATTATCGCTTTCTGAAAGCGCTCATCTTAACATATTATTACGATAAGTCGAACTACGACCCCTCCATATACGGGGCGTCGCTGCAGCGACCACGGTTCGTGGCAGGTTTGCTCTTCCTCATCATTCATTGTGGTAATTTGCGTCAATGCAATGTCTTCTTTGGATAAATAGAATGGATACCATCAATGTCGTTCGAGTATTGCTAAGGCTTGTGGGTGTAGAAATCGGCAATTGATAGTTTTGATAGCTATTCTCATTGTTGTTAATGCCTGATAACTCATCTCGTTTCAGAATTTATGGATGAAACTGAAATTAGAAGTACTGACGAGAGAAAGAACCTTAAGAAGCGAACAACGTTTGAGATGTTCACCTAGAGTTGAGTCGTTCAACAAAATTTTGATTAACCATATATGTTCTTTTTCCCAAATTTGAGACTTATTTAGAATATGACATGAAATAGTTAACATTCCTTTCATGGATTTCCATGCTTTCTGCAATCCTACAGTTAAATTTATATGTTACATTGTGGTTTGAGGTAAATTACAAGAAAACCCCGAGCTTACTGAACCACCCATTACTAAATACTAGGGCATCATAATGGCTTGTAAGCACTACTACCTTGGCTACCCTATGTATTTGTCTAGTTATGTTACAGTCTTACAGGAAGATGTTAAGGTAAAGCTCTTTATGATTTGGTTACTTAGTTATGCTGGCCTGACTGATAGGGAAAGCAAAACTCTTTGCATTTTTGTGACTCTTGGTCAATGGTTTCCACTTTAGGACTTTTGTTTCAATGGCTTCAAATAGTATTCCTCTATTCGAACTTTTGAGATAATTAGCAGTTACTCTCTAGGAAAGTTTAGCTGTTCAAGTAAAAAAGATTTAAATGAGATGCTGTCTAATGAATTTAACTGTTGTTTTTATTTTTGATATATTCTGTATGAAGCATTGTTATCTAGGAATTTTTATCATAGTGTAGTTGAATTTCCTCTAGAAATTTCACACAAGTTTAGCTTATTCCAATTTCTCATGCATCTCATGGCAATATGTACACCTAAGGAACCCCTCTTTTCTTAGTGGATGATGGTAAAATATGCAAGTTCTCAATGTTATGTTAATTATGGTCCTATAATAAATTCACCTTATTATGTTGAATAAGGGCAGACTTTGCTTTTCCTACTGACCATTTAGCATATTGCTAATTCTCATTCTTGTTCTGAATAACCAAGGAGAAAGTGTTCATATAAACAAGGACGTGTACAGCCCTTGGGCTTTCCTGTTACACTTTATGGTGATCTTATCCAATTTTTTCTTGGTAGCTATCCTTTCACTTCTCAAGAAAAAAAAAAAACGAGGAGAGATATTGGAAGGTTCAGTCTTCAGGGTCTTGTCCATTTCAATATTTATAATGTTGTCGATGACTTTGTGATTCCTTGTGCAACGATTATGTTTATCTGTTAAACATAATTTATAGTGATTTAAATGCTCAAGAGAAATTCTTTTAATATTTTTCAGCATAACTACACACTCATCACCATAACTGCGCTCATCAAAACCCTCACGAAAAGATAAAAAAGGGACAGATAGTAGAATATCATAAAAAAATAGGATTGTCACTTTAATTCTGTGCTTGGACCTTTTGACATGATGGTCCCACAAAGTGAGGAAACACAGCATCAGGTTGCATACTACTGAAAGATGATTGGTTTGTTAGTAATTCATGAGTTTTATATTCTATATGGTGTACTTATTGGTCAATCCATGAATGTGACTGCCGCCTAAAACTTTTTTGTTTATCATATCTCTCTCAGATACATGTCGATGTTTTACATATATGATCTTCATTTTATACTTGTAGGAATGATGATTTTACATTTGGCGCTTGTGGTGCTGCAATTTGTTTGGACTAAAATATTAAGATCTTTTTTTTTTGGGAAGTGAAAGGATAAATATTGAGATCTTACATGCAGGTAAACATGGAAACAAGCTGCATTTGGGCAGTGAAACCCGAGTTTTCTTATATCAGATGGTAGGCACATGGGGACAGCTTCTCTTTCCGAAACCTTGGAAAGAATTTCGTTTGTGGTACGATGTACACAAATCAAAAGATATCAAGCCCATTCTTCAGGGCATGGTAATATTTGTCACCCTGAGATGGAGTTTTTTTCAATAATCATTTTGAACAAAGGAGAAATATCAAGTGCAAGAGTACTAAGTTCGTTCATATGAGTAGAAACACTTTTGGATAATTCTTGCTTTTGAAGGAGTGGTGAATAATACAAAAACCTCTACTTCTACTCTCCTAAGTTTGAGAGTTTGTGAAAAAAAACTCTAAATTTGTATCGTACTTTCGTAGGGTTTATGTATTAGATAAATTTAACCTTAATATAATTAGTTTCATCTATAAATAGTTTTTTTTGTTTAATATCCAAATAAATAGAAGACTACTAATAGAATGATGGAAAATATAATAATAATATAGCAATCCAACTCCATTGATAATTCATATATCATTTTCTAGCTAAATGAGTAATGATTTGACGTGGGCTATATGGCTTCAGCGTAACCACACTTTTTTTAGGATGAGCAATGTTACATAGAGAACACTGTGGGCAACATAGCATTTTTTTGAGAGAGAGACTGAGGACACAGATAATTTTTTTTTGGATTCTTGGTCCTCTGTTTTTGCTCCTTTATCTCTTTTTGCCTTTTATGAATACCTTTAAATCACTTAGGTTTTCAGCTTAATAAATTTTTATTTTGAGGAGATTTCAGCTTAATAATAAGTGGATAGCTACATCAACTTGGTGGTCATCCTTTTAATTCTCAAAAAAAAATGTTTTACATTTCATGAGTAGGATATACAACAACAACAACAAAGCCTTATCCCACTAGGTGGGGTCGGCTACATCATGAGATTCGACAGGGTTTTACGCTTAACACAACCCTCCTCCTTTATCCGTGCTTGGGACCGGCTATAAAACATAGGCGGAGTTATGAGTAGGATATACATATAAATCAATTAATTTATAGCATATTTGTTTAATATCATTCAACATTCCTTTCAAAAGAAAAACACCATTCACCACTGTGTGCATACATAATGATATAATGAACAACTGCATTAACCATTTCCTTGGAAAATTCATATCTCAACCATTTTATCTCATTTTTTTAATTAATGAGTTTAAGAGTTGTTATGATTTGACTCTTTTTTGTGATATGAACTCGTAAACTCATGAGAGTCTAATAATTGTGCTCCTATTTGTAGGTGACAACTGGATGGTACAAGAGGTTTGGTGAGAGAATTTGGACGCCATGGTTCATCAAATTTATTCATTCCAGAGGGTATTACAATATCTACACAAACTTTATGGATGAAAGGGCCCTTAGCATTTCACACAGGGATGCTGGCGTGAATTATGGTAAAACAGCTGGTCCTGATTCAGCATTGTTGGATGAAAAGTCCATTGATTTTAATCTTTGGGAACTTCCTCCAAAAAGAAACCTGAAGTTCTTTGATTACTGCTTCAAAGAAGTGTTTCCGGGGAGAATTGCAAGGAACTTAAATGAAGTTGGAGCTATAGTTGGCTCTTTGGAGAAACAGAAAGGTATAATTTTGATAAATATGTACCAAACAGCACACATGATTGCTAGAAACTTGATTTGCAATCTCGAAAAGCATGGTTTACGGAACTTTATTATCTTGAGTGAAGATGCAGAGTTTTTGAATGACCTCGCAAGGAGAGGATATCCTGTTATTGATGCAAATGAATTGATCTATAGCATGAGAAATGATAAATTGATGCATCTTGCACATTCTGGATCTGTTCTAATCCAACAGATGTTGGTTGAAGCTAGGGTAGTTAAAAAGTATCTTGAATTAGGATATAGTTTGTGGTTGATTAATGGGAACATGATTCCACTCAGTGCTGCGATGCCACAGCTCCCAGATCAATCATATGACTTCATGGCTACAACTAATATGCAGCTGATGTTTGTAAAGAGTTCTCCATCTTCTTTGAAAATTTGGGTTGATGATTATTTTTCTGAGGTGGCAGAAACCGCAAAGTCTTTGATAAAGGCCAACTCTGAACTGGTGGAAGGAAATAGTTTTGTGCATATTGCTGCTAAAGTTTTGGAAAGGTGGAAAGATGCAAGGTTATGGAGAGTAGATGAATCGAACCTGGGCATAATATTAGTAGGTAGTGAGCCCAAGGTTTCCTCTGTAAGTAAAACTAATTTTACCTTTTGGCCTCAGAAAGTGGAGCTGGAATCCATAAAGAGCGGTCTAGGAAATCTGGGAATATGGTTGATTGATGATGATTACTCATGTACTGCTGTTGTTTGCCAAGAACAATAGAACTTTAGTATTATTTCTTCTCATTTTTTTTGTAATTAATGTGCTACTCAGAGTGCTACATCAATACAGCAAAATTTTCCTTGTAAATGTTTCCTTTTTGCTTTCTATGAAGATGATCTTCATTAAGCAATCACTCTATGGTATGATGTTACCTCGACAATTCACAAATTCTTTTAAATCGAGGATTCTGATGCGAGACTGGTCTTTAAAATTTGACTCCCTCAGCTTTGTTGTAGCTGAGTGAGACTGGATACCTATAGCTGTTTCAATCCCTGGGTTCTGTGAAGTAGCAACATACATTTTGTTCATTGAGTTGGGTGGCGTAATCCATCGTGTTGCATGGAAACTGCAAATTGATTTCTTGTTTGGCTGCTTATTTGGTTATCAGGAGACAGACTTGCCATTTTTGGTACATCACGAGTAGTCAAAACAACTACAGAGAATTCAAGAGCATGAGGACAACCATTAGGCAGAAGACCTGCCATGGAATTTGACAATACACTTTGTCAGGGAGCTGACCTGACTTTATCCAATTACGATGGGAAAATCTGTATAATTCATATCAGTTCAAACTGGTAAATCAAAATTCTGTTCGGTGTGTTTTCCTTTGTCTAACTATACTTGTTGTAGTTGTAGGCACCTCAAATGTGCATCATGTCCACGCCCTGCCAACAATGAACGAAAGTAGGAGCCATCATTTTGCTCGGACCACTGCTAGTTTGCTCTTCAAGTCTAAGCACTGAGACACAATGACAGCCTGCTGCAAGAACGACACTTGAATGCCATCACATGCCCATGTTAAAGAGTAAGGTGCAAGATGTTATCTTGACTTTCTCTGTGACTGTATAAAGTACACACTTTTATGCTCTTTCATCTGCTCATTTTGCAGATCTTTACGAGCCGCACCCTTGTACGAGAGTAGAGATGACCCAATACATCCAATGTTTAACTAAGATCACATGGTGATGCCAAAATAATAGGATGGAAACAAGATCTAGTAGCCACTCCTCATCCTTGATCCAAAGATAACATGGGATGGCAGAAGCCTGAGACACTTCATGGTTCCCAGCCTTCTGACACCTTTACCTGGCATCATGTGGCATGTGGCTTGGCTGCCAACACTATGACAAGCAAACATGGAAACCAGTACAAGGGCCCATAGTCAAATTATTAGAGCAACCAACCCACGACCTGTATGCGCCCCGTCCATTCAGATCAAATTTGCTTCTAATTTATGGATCCTATGCACGTTGCATTCGTCCATACTCCATGCTTCTATAGACAAACATTTGAGGCCTTTTGTTTAGTTCACCTATCCAAAGATTGTATTCGGATAGTTTCATTTCAGTGTCGGTTCGTACTTATTTTCTGTGTGTGAGATTGATCCCCCATCAACTGATGTTTGACGGATAACGTGGCACATTTACGCATGTTGAGAAGCATTAGCTTTCGATGTTAAATAGTTGTTGCTAAAGTTGATCCCAAAGTTTCTGTTCTCACTTTGCAGCTGGCCGAGACACCAAAGTATCTTTGTCATACTGTTGTAGTGATCATTTGGTGCTTGGTGCAGGGTCCAGCTTCAATTATTAAGACAAAATAAATGGCTAGAGAAATGCATGATTTTTCTTTTTCTTAATCATTTATGTTTATTCTAACAAGTGATCGATGATGTCTAGTAATTGACTGATCTCGTAAAAGAACACGGCCATTCAGAATGGTGGTTGTAATTGTCATTTCGAGTGTTCGGTATGCCGACAGTGTTCTCTCTGGAATACCTGCACAAATTTGTGAAGTATATTGAGTAGGATTTAAGCATACATCCAATCGAACAATTTCATAACTAAAATTATTAATAAGTTCGGTTTAAAGAATATGTTGCCTCAAAATATTGAGTTGATTATAATTTTAGTTCAAAAATTATTCGACACGGTGTATACTAGGCAGGCATCAAACTCTATCGAGTATAATAGTTTTGTTCGGGGGAAAAGAAATTTCTCTTATACCTCTCTCTATATTAAATGGATATAATATGTATATATGTTAGATTTCTTAGAGTGTATTGAGTTTTCTCAATTGAGTTGAAGTATAATTAGCTAACTTTGTTGTCTCTTGGGTGATGTAATATTTGCAACCCGAACTCACTAGCTAGAAAGCAGCATGCACAGAAAAATGCTGCTGTACACAAGGACATGTGGGAACCATGACAGCAAGATGCAACCAAACTTAATTACTATTTTTCTCACAAGTCAAAAAAACTTTCTTTACTTCCCACTAAACATTGGAAAATAGCTGTCGTTGTGAAAACAACTCAGGAGCTACCAGATTTAATTATAAGTTATTTGATGTCATCTAAAGGTGTATATATATTCAGCATTTGGTAGTGTAGTGCAAGTAAAGGTGATTGGTCATCTTTTCTCTATTTCTGTTTTTCTTTCTTCTGGCCAGATTAATAAGAAGAAGTGAGTTTTCTTCTTTGTTTGTTTATTAATGATAATTGCAGTAAATGAAGGTTGTGCTTGTATTATTTATTGAATCTGAATGGAATAATTTTGTGAAATAGCTAGCTGCAGTGAGCATATAAGTATAGTTTGTCACCAAACAATCCTACACTACATTCATGCCTGGCTATATGTGGAATAATCCAACAACAACAACAAAGCCTTATCCCACTAGGTGGGGTCGGCTATATGTGGAATAATCCATGAGCTAATTAATTAGAGAAACAAAGAAAACATCAGCAGGAGTTGCTGTACACAAACCTGTACTAATAAAAAAATGCCACCTTTGTGGGATCTACTCACTAACCTCTAACATAATTAACCCATAATGAACCAAATTATGTTCATATCATCATTACCTAAGTGACTAAATATAAAATATCACATACTAGATTTGATTTATGAGTATCTAAGTCACCATATAAAAGTTAAGTAACCAACTCCAAAGTTCTTTTGTTTTCTTTCCCTGATCAAGGAAGGCTGAGAAGGTACATGTTAACTGAGGGCGAAGAAAAAAAGAAAAAAGGAAACAGAGACGGTTGTTGTCTTCTTAATGCAAAGACTGTCTGATGGATCGCTTTTTATCTTTATATGTCCTGACGAAATAAAATGGCTGATTTTAGATATCACATCGAGATCTTAAGCATTTCAATGGCTCCCACTGCATTCTCTGTGAATTTAGTTTCACTTAAGAACAAAGTTTTTTTGGGTTGTCAGTCTCGATTTTTAAGCAGTATCGATAGCTCAACTTGCACAATATTAATAATTATACACAATATTGAAAGTCAGCTCACCATCGAACCTAATTAATTCGATAAGGTCGCCACACGTCGTATGTCTAGTAGTAGGCGAAATTTTAACAAGAATTTTTTACATTCACAAGGATTCAAACTCGATATCTCTATTTACGCAAGAAGAAGTCACACTCATTCCATCTCAACCTCAACTTGATTTTAGGGAAACAAAATTGATACAGCAAAGTCATGCATGCATGGTTGGCATAGAAAATAAAAGGCTTCGAACGTGTACCTGATTAATCTAAAATTAAGATAAAGAGCATAATAATATTCCTATAATTAAGTGATGATCCAAGAAATCAAATCTGGAGCTCGCTGGGTACAACGACCAATTGTGACAACCAAGTCAGATTTCTTTTTACTGTATTTTTATTTTGGTAAATTTTTTTTTGTGAAACTTTTTACTGTATTTTGATTTATAACACTATATCCTCTTTAGCAGGAGTTAACAATAATTTCTTTTTGATGGAGAAAGTGTTAAAAATTAGATCCTACATTTGCATGAAGCAGCAACATGTCAGTCATCCCATGTAAGCCTTCTCATCACTTCTCACAATCTTATCAATAACTATATAAAGACGTGACGAGATATTTAATTTACAGTGTGAGCACAAAATTTAAACGTAGTCATTTTTCTCCCATCTAGGAAACTTAATAATATCTCAACAGATTGAATCAATTAATGAACCCCACATATTAGATTAAAAAGATCGCTTTAAAGTGATAAATACAATGAGAAGGTGCCCAGGAAAATATCCGAATTAAACTATAAATAAAAGAGTGCGAAAAATATTGAGTTAAAAATATATCTTGTCCAACGAGTTCTTCATTCAAAGTTATTCAAAAGCAAGGCCTCGAGAATAATAGAGTGAACTATAAGGATTCGCTCTGAGTGAATGAACCAACATTTACGTTTGAAGTCTAATTAATCATGATGCGGAACATCTTGAGGGATAAATAATTCTTTAGATTGGGATGTGCAAATCAATTTTTCTTTTAGATGCACTAATTAGGATATTGTTTTTTTTAATATAAAAATATCAAATAATCGGAATCACAAATTAGAAGCTGTATCAACAAGAATCGTCCATCTTTGTCTTTACTCTTGTCCAATCATTAAAATACGTCCCCCTTCAATTATTCACGACGATATCAATTATTAACTAATGCATATATATCATGTTATTGTAGAGAAAAAGCATCTCATACATGAGCAAATTTTGAATTTGATTTTAACATAAAATTCGTTGGAGCTACAACCCTAGACGAAAAATATTACTCGAATTTGATCGTGACTCGTAATTAGTATGAATAACGTTTTGCAAATTGAATGAAAATGACAAAAAAAAGACAAAATTAACCATCTAGAATAATAATAGTAGTAGTAGACCAAATGTAACAAGATTAGCAGAAATATTACGAATAATAAGTAGTAGTAGATCAAAATTAACTACCAAGTAATGACAACCGCAGAAAAGAATTGACAAAATTAACTATCAAGAATAATAAGCAATAGTAGATCAAATCTTAACAACGTTGGACTTAGACACTCAAAAGTCCAATCGCAACCGTCCAATCGGAAAGAACGGCCAGATCCAGACAGGACAAGGCGGTAATAAATCCACTTCGAAGTTACCGTGCTAAAAGCACGGAGAAGAAACGTGGAAAGGACAAAAAGAGGCTCCACACAACGAATACGAGAGGGGCCACACGGTCATTTCGCCCCAACAAGTTAGGGGCAAATTGGTCATTAAACGTCCCTAAATATTTGAAAAAAAAGCCTCTTCGCAAAGCACCGCTCCGTCCACCATCGAAGAAGGGAATTCTGGCACGTCCGATCATTCGATCGGACGGCATCCGAGAGGCAATGAAAAAAATGGGAGGGAAAGCGAGTTGGCCGTCGGATCGCCCAACGCCAGTTATAAAAACGCCTCGCACCGCTCCTTAGGGCTCGTCATTTCTCACTGCCCTCTTCGATCTCCCCCTCCACTCTCCTCCGGCACCTCTTCGATCTCATACGCCAATCGGTGAGTCCCTGATTGAATTCCTAGCTCTTTGGATCTCCCGATCCGGCAATGGAGTGGGAATTATTGTTCTATTTTTTTTGTTGTGATTTGCTTGTATCAGTGTAACACAAAGTAGCTCAATGCCTACATTTTGTGTGTGTGTGTGTGTGTGCGTGTTTGTTTTCTGCGATAGATCTTATGCGTTTAGGAGTTTTCGATTTGTTGCTATGTTGATAAGTGCTCACAAAGCTTGTTGACGTTGCTTTCTTTTCCTTGGTCCTTATGAATGTTTGGATTTTTGTTTTGCATATTTAAGCACCAGATTTTATGTTCTTGCGAAACTTTTCCCCGTCATGTTCTATGCCTTTGGAATTTTTATGATGTTTTTTTATTTTGCTAGTTAACGTTGTGATTCATGAACTGACATGCTTAGAGGCTTGAAATTTCGTAGTGGTTTTTCAAAACCAATCTCGAATTTATCTAGTGCGCGATTAAAAAAATATTGTACTTTTTTTCCTTTCTGTCTGAAGAAATCTGTCACTCTTACGCTTTGATTTCATGGGTAAAGTTGCAGGCTAAGATGAGAGAAATCCTCCACGTCCAGGGTGGTCAGTGTGGTAACCAGATCGGCGCCAAGTTCTGGGAGGTGGTGTGCGATGAGCACGGAATCGATCCTACTGGGAGGTACATCGGCACTTCTGATCTCCAGCTGGAGCGTGTCAATGTCTATTACAACGAGGCGTCCTGTGGGAGGTTTGTTCCCAGGGCGGTGCTCATGGATCTTGAGCCTGGCACCATGGACAGTGTTCGCACCGGGCCCTATGGCCAGATCTTCCGCCCTGACAACTTCGTGTTCGGCCAGTCTGGTGCTGGAAACAACTGGGCTAAGGGGCATTACACTGAGGGAGCAGAGCTAATCGACTCTGTTCTTGATGTCGTCAGGAAGGAGGCAGAGAACTGTGACTGCCTTCAGGGTAAGAAAATTTATGAGCTTACTTAACAGTTTCACCTTACCTTGGTGTTACCATATTAATTTGATTCATGTTAGATCAATCTTCAACAGTTCGTTAATTTTTGTACATTCAAAATCACCTATTTTGTTACGACATTTGTTAAACTGTATAAACCATGCTCTTATCAGGCTTTCAAGTATGCCACTCTCTTGGTGGAGGCACAGGATCTGGCATGGGAACCCTTCTGATCTCCAAGATCAGGGAGGAGTATCCTGACAGGATGATGCTCACATTTTCTGTTTTCCCATCGCCCAAGGTTTCTGATACAGTTGTTGAACCATACAATGCAACTCTTTCCGTCCACCAGTTGGTTGAAAATGCAGATGAGTGCATGGTGCTAGATAATGAAGCTCTCTACGATATCTGCTTCCGCACGCTCAAACTCACTACTCCCAGCTGTAAGTCAACTTTGAAATATGTAGGCTCTATAATATTTGTATTTGCTGTATTAAGTATGAATTTTTTGAAGTTGCTGCCATCTATTAAGAGTGAAGGGTTGATCCAAGTCTAATGTTTTATTATTTTTTATCAGTTGGAGATCTAAACCATTTGATTTCTGCAACCATGAGTGGCGTCACATGCTGCCTTCGATTCCCTGGGCAACTGAACTCTGATCTTAGGAAGCTAGCTGTCAACCTGATCCCCTTCCCTCGTCTTCACTTCTTTATGGTTGGCTTTGCTCCTTTGACCTCCCGTGGTTCACAGCAATACCGTGCTTTGACTGTTCCAGAGCTCACTCAACAAATGTGGGATGCTAAAAACATGATGTGTGCTGCTGATCCTCGCCATGGACGATACCTCACAGCCTCTGCCATGTTCCGAGGTAAAATGAGCACAAAAGAAGTGGACGAGCAGATGATTAATGTCCAGAACAAGAATTCATCGTACTTCGTCGAGTGGATCCCTAACAATGTCAAGTCCAGTGTATGCGATATTCCGCCTAGGGGTCTCTCCATGGCATCCACCTTTATTGGCAACTCCACATCAATTCAGGAAATGTTCAGGAGAGTTAGTGAGCAGTTCACTGCTATGTTCAGGCGCAAAGCTTTCTTGCACTGGTACACTGGAGAGGGAATGGATGAAATGGAGTTCACGGAGGCGGAGAGTAACATGAATGATCTTGTATCTGAGTACCAGCAATACCAGGACGCAACTGCAGATGAGGAAGTGGACTATGAGGACGAGGAAGAGGCTGCTGAGGAGATGTAAGAGGGCAGTCTTTTAGATGCTAATAGTATGCTGCTATTTGTGGTTTGGCAACCTTAAAATGTTGGTTTACTATTTCTGTATGTGAACTCTTCATGTGAGCTCTGCGCTTATGTAGTAGCCAAAAATTGTTCTTACCATATGGTCACCTCTTGTGATATTAATGGTTGATTTAAAATATTAGTTGTGCCCATTGCAGTGATCCATTTTCTTTAGTTGCTTTTCCTTTAAGAACACTTTGTTTAACTGGCTGAATCGACCGGATAAAATGAGGAAGATATGCAGATTATTTTCTCATAAGTAACCTTCATGATCATAAATCATAAAAATTAAATTTAGTTGCATTACTTTATGTGAATTATATGTATATATTTCAGTTATATAATATATATGGATATATTTGAAAACATTAAGTAAGTCTATTGCCTATAGATGTCAGTTAAATTGGCATTAGTAAACCAGTTAAATTTCTCAAAATTAACTTGTGAAATGAATCGATCTAATTCTTGTTCGAAATGGTTAGTGGACATGATTTTTTCTTCAAAACTTGAGCGTCCGGTTATTATGACAAACGACGTTTAATAATATTTTTCAATGATAAATCTGTAGATAATAAATTATCATCAGTAATTGTTAGCCATAATTTTATTTGAATAGAAATGATTCTGCCATACTCGTGGTCCGAATTATTGTTATTTGAATAGAAATTATTCTTCCATATATCAACGACTAAATTAAAGTAAATAACTTATGGTCCAAATTATTTCCATAACTTGACTCACAACGATTAAAGGCAAAG
Source organism: Pontederia crassipes (assembly GCA_030549335.1). Lineage (NCBI taxonomy): Eukaryota > Viridiplantae > Streptophyta > Magnoliopsida > Commelinales > Pontederiaceae > Pontederia > Pontederia crassipes. The sequence continues at coordinate 46,902,787 of CM060192.1, read as the reverse complement.
AGCCAAACAGGCCCTAAGTTATCCAATAATTGAAAGTTCTATGAATATAAATGGTTCATTCAATAATCAGAAGTTCTATAAGCCATAATTTTTATTCGAATATAAATGTTTGTTTCATATGTAAATATAATTATATAAGCACTCAAAATAAATTTATATCTCAACATACACATGCACACATAGGGCCGTTTGACAATGAGAATTGGAGTTTCTCTAAGTTCTCGGTAAATAGTTGAGTTGACAGATTAGTTCAGAGTGTATTTGAACAGAGTGGAATTTGATTCGGAGTGTATCTAAATAGGGTGGAATTTGATATGGAGAAATAAGATAGTTGATTGATATAAAAAAATAGATGTGATGGGTTAATTTTAGTGGATGTTTAAATTAAAAATATGTATAATAAATATATATTATAAATTTGTTAAAAATATTAAAGTTTTTTAATGTATATTAAAAAATTTATGTCAAAAAATTTGTTGAAAAATATATTATTTAAATATAAAAAATCAATTTTTATTATTTTATAATTAATGAAATATTAAAATTTTTAATTACTATATTAATCCCTTTTATTACAAATATATTATATTTAATATATATTTTATTTTAAGATAAAATTGTAATGTAAAGAAAATAAGAAAAATAAAAAAAATGAAAATAGAAAAATAAAAAAATGAAAAAAGGTGTCAAATCAAAGAAATTTTTTTTTAAAAAATAAAACATGAATAGTGGCATGGTTCCACCTTACCACTAGAATAAGGGTCACGTGACCCCTTGTTCTAGTGGCTTGGTTCCACCTTTTTGGTGGTACCATGCTATCTTGTTTGGCGGAACCAGGTGGAACTAGGGTTTGGTGATTTGTCAAACAAGACTATAAGGTGTAATAAAAAAATAAAAGAAAATAACAATAATAAAATGCCAACCACAAGAAGCCCAACCCCAAAATGACCCACACTCTAAATAACCTAAAAGTTAACCTATTTAACCTCAGATAAATTACACTAAATGCCTCTAACTTTAACGTTTGCTCAGCTATATCCAACTTCACTTTGTAATACAAATACCTTTCATCTTTTAACTCATTTCACCTAGTGCCCTCGTTATTTACCTGATCTCGAAGCTGACGTGAAGTAGATATGACGCTAACAAAACATCTTCTCTCTTCTCCATATAAACATTCGTTAACATGACAATATTAAAAAAAATTAAAAAAATTAAAAAATAAAAAATGTCACGAGGAGCATGGCCCCTCCCCCCGACCATCGGCGATCGGGGCCGAGGCCCCCCATCCCGTGCGCCGATGAGGAGCTCCTTGTCGGCACGCAAGAGGGGCTCGCCCCCTGTCGCCGACGAGTGAGGTCACGGGGGGCCGAGGTGCCCCTCCCCAAGTGCCGACGAGAAGGGGGTGGGGGGGACCTCGTTGGCGCAAACGAGGTCGCGAAGGGGGGCGGCCCCCCGGTGCCGGTGAGGAGAAAGGGGAAGGCCCCTCTCTGTGACCTCACCAGTCGCAAGGGGCATTGACACTTTCATAGGGGCTTACTCAACATTTCACTCAATCCTACTCCGTTTGGTATAGTGTTGAGTACTTCTTCATATTTAGGAACTTCGTCAAGTACTACTTGGTGGTCATCGTACCCTACTAGAATGTCAGATACTCATTCTGCTTCCTTCCCTTCTCATAGACAGGTATGTACTAATCCTCAAAATCCTTCTTGAATACTCCCCAGATAATCAGGTCCTATCCGGGGAATGTAGTGGCTTTAGCTATTTTCCACATGTCTCTAGCCTCTGCAATAAGCTTTCAAATGGTTTAAACCATCTTGCAATCCTTGCTGCAATCCATTTCGAGGACGATGTGTTCAACCTCCTCGATCCACCGCTTAGCATCCTAGAAATAACTCTTGCCATCAAATTGAGGATCAGGTAACTTGGGGAACCTCTCTATAATATCCTTCCGGTCATAGCGAGGTGGTATGTCCAAACTCCTAGTGTTGTAGTACTATGTGTGAATTGAGTGAGATCCATGTGATGACGATCCGTGTTCCTCCTGATATCCATTGGCCCATTCATTATTTATTCATGGTGTAATAACCAAAAAAAGGAAAGAAAACACAAAGATAGAGACGGTCATCTAGCTAGAGGGAATAATGACCCCTGAAAACAAGGAAATGCAAATCATGACATTATGGAGAGTAAGACCAGCTCAATCCCCTATTTTGTGGGATAAAGATTAATGGGAGGAAATAAAAATGAGAGACAAGGGAATAGAGGAGTTAATTACCTAAAACCTTTTTGCATTTTCTCAGCTCTGAAAAACATATCTCGTACACTTCGAGAGACGGGAGACGCCTTGATCCAGTAAGAAACTATCGAACGCATGACTCTCTGCTCTCACCCATCTGATCCTTCGACTCCTCACTATTCGTGATCTGGACTGCTCTGTAGGAGAAGAACGACAAACAGAAGAGGAGATGGTGTAGGGAGAATGGAACATGACACGTCGACATTGACCCAAGTGGTTCGGTGACATAAAGCACAAAAAAGAGGTAGGTGATGTTGGATTTAAGTTTTAATGACATATAAAATTATATTTTGATGATACAAATCTCGAATGATTAAAGATAAAATGTGAAAAAGTTTTAAAAAAAGAGAACTTTATGCACACTTTGATTAAATAATTGGCACTGGTCTCATTAGTTTTGGATGAATATTGAACATCAAAATTGTAGAGAATTCTATTAGCTTTCCATAGACTCCAAGATCATTTAATTTGGGATAATTGTGCAAAAGGTTATGCTCAAAATAGTGCGGGGCAGACAACCTGCCGATCGAAGCTATGAAAGTCGGTCGAGATAGCCCGCTCGATCGATCGGAGATATCGGTCGATCGGTCAATGCATAAACCGCTCAAATCCATGTCGAGACTACACCAGTCCGATCGGTCGATGCACCGGCCGACCGATCAACTCAACGGGAGGAAATCAAAATTGCGAGACTGTACCGATCGAGACACCAGTCGATAGTTCGGTCAACCGGACAGCTGTAGTCAGCCAGCAAATAAAGCGCAACGGTCATATAGACCGATCGACCAATCTATAAATGCGATCGACTGGTCCATTACTGAAATGAATAATAACGACTATATTTTGGACAAATTCTGGATAAATTTTCCACATGCCAGAGCCTATAAAAGAAGTGTCAAAGCTAGAAGCAAAGGCATTCATCCAAGCATCAAAGCAATACTTCAAGAAATCAAAAGATCTTTTTCCTTGAAGTTATCATTTTAGTTGTGCTCTTCTTTCTCTCTTCCACTCTTGTGAGCCTAGCATTTTAAAAGAGAGAAACATTCTTGTTCAGAAAGATTGTAGGAGTTTCTGTGTAAAAGAGGTTCCAAATCTTACTCTTGAGCGAGAGAAAAGATCAGCTTCATTGGAGGAGAGGCTACCTTGCCTCTCGAAGCGGAGAAAATGTGGTTGATGTAAAGGGCTTTCTTTTTTGCCCCATTTGAAACAAAAAAGGGATTAGTGGAATCTCCGACGGTCTCGAGGTCAAGAAGTCGGAGCGGGGACGTAGGCCAAGGTGTGGCCGAACCTCATCAACAACCACCCGTATTCATTGTGTTTGATTTCTCTCACTCTCTCTCCCTCTAATATTGTGTTTATAATCTGAATTGCAAAGATTTTAATAATCGGTTTTGTGCTTCCGCGATGAATTTCATGAAATTAATATTTTCGGTTAAACACCAATTCACCCCCCTTGGTGCCCTTTGAGATCCTACAATTGGTATCAGAGCGGGTTGCTCTTGTTTTGATCTTTTGAATATTCTCCTTTTTAAATTTAATCATTTTAGATCTAATTATTTTTAAAATTCAATCGTCTTTTTTAAAATTTAACAATCTTAAGAGCTATGGCATCAAGTGGATTTATTTTTGCCGAAGGACAATCAATTAGTTGTCCTCCCTTTTTAAATGCATCAAATTTTACATATTGAAAAATTCGGATTCAAGCCTACATATGTTCTATTGATATAAATATGTGAGATATTGTTGAAAAAGACTATTATTTACACGAAAAATTACCTTTCGAACATGACAAAAGACATGAAATTTTTTCGAAATTGGATTGGAAAACAAAGAATATTTTCTATTGTGCTTTGGATTCAACGAATTTTAATCGGATTTCAAATTATGAAAGTGCAACTGAGATTTGGAATAAATTCATCACTACTTATGAAGGAACCGATAAAGTTTAAGAATCTAGATTGAATATTCTAAATCATCCATATGATTCTTTCAAAATATATGATAATGAATCTATAAATGATATGGTTGCTTGGTTTAATGACATAGTGAATGGCTTAGCCTCTTTGGACGAACTTAGAACTAACCTCCAAAAAGTGAAAAAAATTCTCAGGTCTCTCTCCTCCCATTGGCATACAAAAAGGACGGTGATCGAAGAAAAAGATTTGAACAAATTAAATTTTGACGATCTAATTGGTTCACTTCTAATCTATGAGATCTCAATCCAAGAAGAAGAAGAAAAATTCTCCAAGAAGAAAACATTGACATTAAAAGTAAATGCAAAAGAAGAATATTCGAGTGAAGAAGAAATGGACGAAAGGAGACTCGCCCGCTACACAAGAAAACTTGATAAGTATCTCAAATTGGTGAAAAAGAAAGAAAAGAATGTGAAGTCTACCCGAGGATCATACAAAAATCACAAAGAAGAGACATCTCATAAAAAAAAGAAGAAAAGGTATGAAGAGTCAAGTGAAGATGAATCAAATGAATCATCAAATTTGTCTAGTGATGATGCATATCTATGCTTAATGGCACACAATGATGATGTATCATCCAACTCTTCTTATTGCTCTAGTGCTAATAGTGATAATGATAATGAAGATGATAATACCAATTTTGACGTGCATAAGGAATTTTCTTTCTTAATTGAAAAATATCTTACTCTTAAAAAGAAGAATAAAAAATTGATGGATGATTTTCATATTATAAAAGACGACCTTGATATTTTGAAAAAGGAAAGAGATGCACGTCTAATTCATAATGAAACCTTAATGAATTATCTTCATATTATGAAAAATGAGCTTGAAATATTAAAAGTGAAAAAAATACATATTTTATGGAAAATGAAAATCTCAAAAATGAAATTGAAACTTTGAAAATTAAACATGCATGCGAAATTGTAAAACTAGCGTGCTCTTTAGAAAAAGAAAAGAAAGAAAATGTCTATTTGAAACATGTGGTTATTTCTCATGTAACAAAAAATAATCCTAAAAAATACTTTGAACATGAAAACTTTTATTGGAAATCTAATCGTACCTATGATAGAAAATCACACATTACTTGTTTTACATGTGGACTTTATGGCCATTATGCTTATCAATGTAAAGTTAGAAAACAATATCAAAATGACAGGATTTGGATTCCGAAAGGAACATTATCTAATAAAATTGGACTCAAAGAAGTTTGGGTACCAAAAGTTGATTTTTTCTCAGGTGTGCCTCACATGTAAAGCAAAGGATGAATGGAAATGTGAAGGTACAAAAGTTATGATAAAAATATCATTGACAATATTCTTGCATTTTTTTAAGTGTTAAGCCTAATTTTTTTATTTCACTCAAACATTTCAAAATGACTATTTCTCTGAAAGAAAAGAAATGAACAAAAAAAAATGGTCATTGTGCTCTATTTTGACATATCATAAATATCATTGTTGAATTAAAGTTTTATGCCATATTTTGATTATTAATATATTTTTGTTTTGGCTTTCATAAATTGATTTTCATTACAAAATAGCCATTAATTTAGGGGGAGTTATCTTTCAAAACTTACAATACTCTGCACGTCTATTATATGACAAAAGGGGGAAGAATAAATCCTTTGAAAAATTGACTAAGGGGGAGTTACATATGATTTCTTATATGCTTCATATATAATTTATTATTTTTTATGAAACAAAAGGAGAAGTATAGGAGAAATATGATATGAATATCACTTTATATGAAGAGTATCTTACAATTAATATTCATGTAAATATCTACCATTGTAAGGAAATCTATGTGTTAGGGGGAGTAAAATTATTTTTACAAGAATTTTACAACCTTTTTCGTAACTTATATATTTTTCATATTTATCGATTTGTCTTCATAAAAAAGGGGGAGATTGTTGGATCTAAGTTTTAATGACATATAAAATTATATTTTGATGATACAAACCTCGAATGATTAAAGATAAAATACTGAAAAAGTTTAAAGAAAAAGAGACAACTTTATGCACTACACTTTGATTAAATAATTGGCATTGATCTTATTAGTTTTGGATGAATATTGAACATCAAAGTTGTATAGAATTCTGTTAACTTTCCATAGACTTTAAGATCATCTAATTTGGATAACTGTGCAAAACGTTATGCTCAAAATAGTGCATGATAGTCAACCTACCGATGAAAGCTATGAAGGCCGGTCGAGATAGTCCGATCGACCGATCGGAGATACCGGTCGATCGGTCAATGCATAAATCGCTCAAATTCATGTCGAGACTACACCGATCGACGCACCGGCCGACCGATCAACTCAACGGGAGGAAATCAAAATTGTGAGACTGTACCGATTGATAGTTCGGTACACCGAACAGCTGCGGTCAGCCAGCAAATAAAGCGCAACGGTCATATAGATCGATCGACCGGTCCATTACTGAAATGAACAATAACAGCTATATTTCAAGGAGAAAATGTGAAATTAATTCTGGATGAATTTTTCACATGCCAGAGCCTATAAAAGGAGTGTTAAAGTCAGAAGCAAAGGCATCCATCCAAGTATTGAAGCGATACTTCAAGAAATCAAAAGATCTTTTTCCTTGAAGTTATCATTTTAGTTGTGCTCTTCTTTCTCTCTTCCACTCTTGTGAGCCTAGCATTGTAAAAGAGAAACATTTTTGTTCAGAAAGATTGTGAGAGCTCCTGAGTAAAAGAGGTTTCAAATCTTACCTCTTGAGCAAGAGAAAAGATTAGCTTCATTGGAGGAGAGGTCGCCTTGCCTATCGAAGCGGAGAAAATATAGTTGATGTAAAGGGCTTTCTTCCTTACCCCATTTGGAACAAAGGAAGGGATTAGTGGAATCTCCGACGGTCTCGAGGTCGAAAAGTCAGAGCGGGGATATAGGTCAAGGTGTGGCCGAACCTCATCAACAATCATCCGAATTCATTGTGTTTGATTTCTCTCACTCTCTCTCCCTCTAATATTGTGTTTATCATCTGAATTGCAAAGGTTTTAAGAATCAGTTTTGTGCTTCCGCGATGAATTTCGTGAAATCGATATTCTTGATTAAACACCAATTCACCCCCCCCCCCTCTTGGTGTCCTTTGGGATCTTATAGGTGAAACCCTAAAATCACCTTGCATGATTCTTGAATATATCCAATCCACTGTTATGATCTTCTCATGCCATGAATGAAAGATTACGAAGAAAGTGAATGAATTCAAGGATTGCTCTATTTTTCTTATTGTTTGCATAATTATAGATCTGATTGCTTGTAGAATTGTGTGTATTATCATCATTTGATTTGCATGCATGATTGTCAAGATGTAGGGTTGATTTCGTGGTGTTAATGTACCATTTCTTTGCAAATTTTGCATTGAAATCGGCGACGAAACCCCCGCCATCATGGTCGTGACCTTCCTTTCACGGTCGTGCCAACACTGATATGCCTGTTCCATCTGACCTACACGGTCATGCCTACCTTTCGGCACACCCATACAATACACCTGACACCCCGTGCCTTGATTGTATATGCCACCACCATTGACCGGTCGACCGATCCATCGAACTGGTCGACCGCCCTTATACCCAAGCACACCGTGCCATCCTCCAGGCATGCCCATGCCATAATATGGCCCAATGAATGCGGCCAACTATAAACCCGATCGATCGATTCTTCTTCTACACCCAGACCACTAGCACACCCGTTCCACTTGAACGGAACAGCTGTTCTGCATGCCTGTGTCACTAGTTGGTCATGGCTGTGCCGAGCCACAGCTCAATTATGATTCCTCATTTGGTTCATCATTAATCCTAGTTTTCTTGACTTGAATATTATCTGTTCGTCCTTATGATTTATCATTGTTATGACCAAAATATGGACATGATTTCACTAGAATCCATCCCCGATTTAAGATAGATTCCTTGTACTAATTTACCCTTCTATTAATCCAAGTATTCCCATCATATGAAGAATAACGAATAATAAGATTCTAAAGTGATTAAGTAAAGATAGAAGATGAATAATGGGGTTGCTAGGCCATGCCAAGTGCTTCAAGATAAGGGCTACCTTAATCATGGTTTGATCACCCATTGACCAGCACAAGATTGTATTGTTTTTCTCGGCTTAACCCAAGAATGTAAAGGCACCCAAAGTCCCCTAATGTTTAAGTATGATTAGAGATTAAGGGGCATGTTCAAGTAAAGCAAGTATGTTATTTGGTCAAGCATTGTTACTATTGCTATCATGATTTAATGATATTATTATTATCGGTCCCAAGTTGCTATGTATCATTTTGATGTTATTTTTTATTGTCACTGCCTGACATTTTGTTATTCAGCTACTCCGTGCTCAATCCTGGCCCAAGATAAGCTATGCTATCATCTTCTGATTTCTTCTATTTAAAGGGTTATGCATTGTATACTTTTACTGTTCCATACTAAGCTGTAAAGCTTACAGGAGAACCTCCTCCCCTGTGTTTGATTTTCACAGGGGCAAGTCTGTGACGGTATTGAGTTGGTGTGCTGTGACAGAGCTCAGGCGATGATAAAGCACATGAACCGAAGGGCCTAATTATTTAGCTTATTTTTTCCGCAATTAAGAACTCAAATGTATTTCTGATTATATTCTGCTTTGAGGTAGTGCAATAACTTTTCAACTTCCTCTATTTATTTATTCTCTATTTTCCTTTTCATTTTGTTGATGGCGTGTCTATATTCTTGACCGAGTCTTGATCAATATAATGGTCAAAGTCATAGTGTTTGTAGCGTTCTCAGATTGATCTTTCCCACGTAGCATTGGTCGATTTGGGGGCGTTACATTTATGACATTAGAGCCTCAAGTTAGGACTCTCTTGACGTCCTATTGTACTGTATAGTAAAGGTTCATGTGCTTTCACCGAGCAGTCGCCACACCCTCCACCATAAGGTACAAGTAAGATTTTTCTTACATTGTGTTATTCTTTATTGATGTATTGATACATATTTCATATGAGTGATTGATTCCTAAGGAGGTTATTTTGTATGTAGAAATCAACCTAAATGATATTAGTGATTATACAAAAGGGTCATAAAGGTCATGAAAAATTGGAAAAGAATAAGTAACAGGCATATGAATAATTATACCTCCATGAAGAATCAGTCTTACAAATGTTTAAAGAATAAAATATAAGAAATAATTTTGTTTCTTATAATTCATGTTTTCCATCTCTTTCATGATCGCCCTATTCATGAACTTCTTCTACTGACTATAGCAGCATGAAGAGGAAAAGGAGTATGCATATCAATTGCAAAGAGATGTAGATTTATGAAAGAAAGGAGGAAAATATAAGAATAAATAAAAGATGGTGAATTCACACAACAAGTAGGTGTGAGATAGTTCCAAATAGTAGAAGTGAAATTATATAAAATCAAACATGCCTAAGTTATGATCCATTGTTACGACTCATGTGGTGATTTACTGAGTTAATGTTGAATGTATTGATTTACAGGGATAAGTATGGAATAGTTAGTAAAGGATCTAAGCAAATCCAAATTACTTATTAGAATTCTTAGTTGGATTACCTTAAAGTGAAACTAAGAATTTTAAGTATTATGCTCAAATCATGTGACATTACATTATGTTAGTAAAGGGACTTAGGAAATACAAATTAGTAATATGAATTCTTAACTATATTACCTCGTATTGAGGCTAAAAATTAGAGTTAGTAATTAAGTTCAAAATTTTTATAGCTTTTGATGGGAAAGAACTTTGGTATACTTTGGTTGTCTAAGAATCATGTATAATATATAGATGAACAAATATAGAAGTTTAAAAGACTCAAAAGTCACATTGGGTTGAATGAAGAATGAATATTAAATGACCGATCGCTACCCCTTTTTAGTTGATCGAAAGACATTGATAAATGGACATCCACTCCTTTCAGACGACCGCTAAATGAACCATAAACGGACGACCATTTGACTTTCGGGCGTCCGATATGTGGACAGAAGGAATTTGATCCTAATCGAAATCTCTGATTTATTAAGCCTCTGTCCAACCGATTTATTATCGAATGAAATGAACTTAAAAATGATTTGGAGCTATGCTCAATACAGCCTTGATCGATCTACAAGTCGAAAGAGAGGTTCACTATAATGGGGGGAAGTTATGTCAGCCTTGAGCGGAGCACTCCCTCACGGGTTACCATTTGTTCTATCTAGATGGGAATTCCTTCCCTACTTATGTTATGGTCTAAAGCGATGTCATCTCCTTCGAGAGATGTTTCCGCCTAGTGCGAGGTTCATCCTTACTTATGTTATGACCTAGTGCGAGGTCATCTCTTCTGAGGGGTGTTTCCGACTAGTGCGAGGTCATCATCATCTTTATGGATGTTGCCGCCTAGTGCGAGGTCATCTCCACTGAGGGATGTTGTTGTCTAGTGTGAGGTCATCCACACCCTTACAGATGTTTTCACCTTGTGTGAGGCCATCTTTCCCAATAGGGCTAGCCATAGCACTGATCCTCCACTGGCACATGATGGTCTAGATAGTTGCACCTTGTGTGCCGGCAATAGTATGCCCTAAAAGAAAGAAAAACTCTTCTCACAAACGAAAGTATGAAAGAATGAATGGCCAAAAGATGTATGTAAGGACTTCGTCCTTAAGAACAAAGAACACAAATGAAAGAACATGAATGATGAAAAATTTTCAAGATTTTATCTTGACCAAGTGGGCCATTCATGATTTGATCATATAAGTTATATATATGGATTGGTTTGCCTTTCCAACTTTAAGGTTATCTCGAACCTCTTCCATGTGCTACAAGATATTATTAATGCAAAGGACAATAAAATGATGTGCAAAAGATAAAGATGATTATTTGTCTTATATTTTGATGATTTCTTTGTTTTCCTACCTTATTGCTTGAATTCATTCCATGCGTTGATTTGCATGCATGATGGTTATACTAAGGACTTATGTTATGTAGTGTGCATAAATTATTGTGTTCATTAGGGATTGGATTTTACTATGTGTTTTATCGACTGATTGACCCCTCAGTGTAGATATCGTTCGATGTTAATATTGATTCAAAGTGCTTTTCACTTCTATACGATTATTATATCGATTAACTCCCCCAATATATGTTGAAAGATACCCCACTCGAAAATAAAAGAACTTGTCGTGGTAATATATAACCACTGGCCTTTTATGAAATCATATAATATGACATTGTGACGAAAATATCCATTGAGTAAACCAAGAAGTTAAGATTGAAGGCAACTCCCATGGTAAGCATATTCAATAAAGCATTGGTACAACATGTCGAAATATAGAAAGGATAATGAATGACATTAATTAATAAAACATTTTATTCCCATGGCATAGATTGCCAAGAACAATCCATCCTCAAATGATTTATAAGACTTTTGACTGATTTCAAATATAATTTTCTCATTCGACAATTACTAGTTTTGTATTTTGTTCTATTCCTCAAGATATCTAATTTAAGTCAAAAGTCAAGTGATCATATCTCCAAACGTTGACCATCACATTATACCATCAGAACATCGACATTGGACGATGCTAATTGTTGATTTTATTGAGTCCAAATGAATTACTGACATTGAATACTGGATCCTTATGGATGTCAGATCAATAGCTATGGATGTCAAATGTACGGATAAATTATACGAAAGGTCCTCCAACTTTGAGTCGATTTCTAATTGGTCCCCAAACTTCAATTTATAACCAGAACGTTCTCCATCTTTCATTTTCTTGCACACTTAGTCCTCCTGACCGGTGATCACAGGTTCCCCGGTTACCTTGCTTATGTGGCCGACTTTCTCTCTCATCCACGTCAACTTAAGCCGGCCACGTCATTATAAAAATTTTAAAAAATAATAAAAAATGATGAAGTTGTCCACGTCATTAAAAAAATTAAAAAATAAAAAAAGTGAGTTGCGGGAGAGAGAGGGAGGGGGCGACCACCCCCCTCCGGTCGAGCTCGTCGGAGCCCGGAAGGTCAAGCTCGACCAGAGGGGAGCGATCGCCCCCTCCCACTCTCTCGCCGTGCTGGAGAGAGAAGGAGGGGGGTGATCGCCCCCTCCCTCTCTCTCCCGCACGCGCGGTGTCACACCCAACTCCGTGACTAAGTGCTAATCCCAATTATCATAAATCTTAGTTACATTTAGCCATTCCAAAACTAAAATCGGCAAAACCTCCCTCCCTTACTTTCTTGTGTTATTAGCCAACACATACAAAAGATGGATATATATTCATCAAAGTTTAATAAAAAAACTATAAGATATGACATTCGCATATGGTCATTACATTTTTTTCCACAAACCATTTCACATATAACTCCACAGGATCAAGTCTCATACAACCTTACAAAATGACTCTAATAAACTCTAGTACAACTCTCGAGTTTATCTATTACATGCATGCTTTTTAAAAATGAAAGTGGAGAGAAAATAAAAGTGCTCCAACGGCTCGACCTCTTCTATATGCATCAAAGACAAGTTTCGAGTCGACTCAACTCGAGAACTTATAATTATCTGAAAAATTCAACAAGGGTAATGTGAGCAACAATCATTTGCTCAGTGAGTGGAATAAATGTACAACATAAGAGAACAATACGAGTACATATAATATTTAAATAATCATATTTCTTTCATATGAGAAAACGTTTAAAGCATAACTACTATCACATAACTTTTCAAATCATACGAACTTTTACCATAAATACAAATTATTCAAGATATCATCATATTCATAGTTAAACTCCACACATGTGTCATTACACATACTCATCATGGGTCAATACGTATCCCTCTATAATCATGTGTCATACAGTTAAGCAGAGCTTCATAATCAATAGTCACGGATACGCAGAGTAAATCATGGGTCAATACGTATCCCTCTATGATTGTATGTCATATAGTTAAGCAGAGCTTCACAATCAAGAGTCTCAGATATGCAGAGTAAATCATGGGTCAATACGTATCCCAATTATGATTATGTGCCACCCAATCATGATTCTCAGATACGCAGAGCGATCATGGGTCAATATGTGCACGCAGAGCAGCTCTCAAAGGGCAAAGACACCCGATATACGCCCCAAAGGCTTCATGTATATCGAATGCGGTCCCAAAGACCTTTTTCAAACAGCATGACTAATGAACACACGAAGTTTAATAATATCAAAATATACATGTCATAATCTCATATCATTATCAAATAATACTTATTTTAACTTCACAAGCATTGTTCCCTGAAAACATTTTCATGTAAAAGGTTGTTCCATCTCATATAAAATCATTGAAACATATCATAAATACTTTTTATAGTTCAAGATATGTTTCAATAATAATAATAATAATACTAATAATCTTTGCTTGAAATAATATCATAAATAAAAGAACTAACATATAACATTTTGCTATGTTGTAAATTTTATCCACTCACCTTGTACTTTATCCTTTCAAAGAGGTTTACTAGATTTTCCTCCTTTCACTTGTAGCTTGTTGGTTCCCAACAAATAATGATGTCTTTTTACTTTTCCATCACTAGTAAAAATACTATGCAATGTATGCTCATGATGCATGAATAATTATACACCTTAGAATGCATGTAATTTCTTCTAAGTATTCATTGTTCAATCTCAGATGTCTATGTTCATAGGCTATTACACACTTCAACTACTTATTTCTACCCAATCTCCTAAAACTTAACTAGGTGCTGTCTCAGGATTTCAGACTGAGTGACTCTCAATAAATAATTAATAATTTCTTAACCACATGACTTATGATTCTAGATAAATTATAAACTATACTTATTAAGATTTCCAACCCCCAAACTGCATTTAATAATTCCAAGTGAGTAAGTCATAACATTTAAGGCAACCTTACCTAGGGTTTGTGCCCTGGCAGACTGTGTGTCATAGAAAGATTAATTTATATGTTTCTTCGTACTTGTCATTTAACTAGGGCATAATTTTCCTGAAAACTAGACTTCATTAGTATTTTGTCATAAAAATTAGAGAATTTAACTCACTATATAGACTTATAACAAAAATAGTTAATTCGGGTCGCAATCTGTCAATGTCCTGGAATATGACAGAAGCATTACTAAGAAATGAAAAATTCATTTCTCCCAAAATATAAGTTCAAATAGGATGATTCCATCTCTCACCGAACCCTTGGAATGTATATCTAAGCATATCCAAATTTCAAATCCTAATTCACTATATTCTAACCGTTCCCTAACTTACAAATGGAACTTGTATCAGACTCAGGACAGGAAGAGTGACTTGCGAAGGTAAGCTCATAACTTCCTCTACAAAACTCCTTTTTAGGTGATTCCAGAGGTCATGGATAGCTAACTTCGAATGGATGAACCATACAAATTTCCTAATTTATGTTTCGTTTATCACCAATTAGTGATTCACTCAATCAGAGGAAATATCTCCGGATCAAAACTCACCTGGAACAGCCAACTTTTCTGATTTTCCCCAGGTCGTTTTGCTCGAGTTCTTCCTCTGGTAAGTTTTCTACGGTGAAAAGATAAGGTTAAGTGTCTTATACATTTTTCTCCGAATTTTCTGAGGTCGTATGGCAGTTTGGAAAAATATTCCTTTGAGCAGCTCTCACCTGTCTGCTTCAGCTGCTTAGAACTTAAATGATGACCAATCACATTTTTTTATCATAACTAAGTGTTTTAACCCTAATTAAGCTTACTTAATCCTATTTAAACATATATATTATAATATTTAGAGATTTTATGATTTATTCCTAATAACCCTATATAATTACTTTGTAGAGTTTATCGATAATTAAGTAATCATTATGCTCTAATCGAAATATTAATTACTATATAAAAATCTCACTAAATGGACATCCAAACTAATTTAGTATGTTAATTAAATCATAAAATATAACTAAGATTTATGATAATTGGGATTAGCATTTAGTCACGGAGTTGGGTGTGACATGCGGGAGAGAGAAGGAGGGGGGCGACCGCCCCCTCTAGTAGCTCGACCAGTGGGGGGCGGTCGCCCCCTCCCTCTCTCTCTCCGTGCTGGAGAGAGAAGGAGGGGGGCGATCTCCCCCCTCGTTCTCTCTCCCGCACGACGAGCACGCACGCACGGGGGAGAGAGGGAGGGGGGCGACCGTGCGGGAGAGAGAAGGAGGGGGGGAAGCCCCCCTCCCTCTCTCTTCCGCACATGCTCGCCATGTGGGAGAGAGAGGGAGGGGGCGATCACCCCCCTCCTTCTCTCTCCAGCATGGCGAGAGAGAGGGAGGGGGCGATCGCCCCCCCCCCCTCCGGTCGAGCTCGCTAGAGCTTGACCTTTCGGGCTCTGACGAGCTCGACCAGAGGGTGGCGGTCACCCCCTCCCTCTCTCTCCCGGAACTCATTTTTTTAATTTTTTAAATTTTTTAATGACATGGACAACCTCATCTTTTTTATTATTTTTTAAAATTTTTATAATGACATGGCCGACTTAAGCTGACATGGATGAGAGAGAAAGTCGGCCACGTAAGCAAGGCAACCGGAAAACCTGTGATCACCGGTCAAGAGGACTAAGCGTGCAAGAAAATGAAAGATGGATGACGTTCTGATTATAAATTAAAGTTGGGGGACCAATTGGAAATCGACTCAAAGTTGGGGGATCATTCGTGTAATTTACCCCAAATGTTCGTCGGATCAATAACTATATTGCAATTTAACTCACATATGCATTAATCCTTAGAACTTACGAAGTTATGAAATAGTGATAAACTTTTCTTCAAGTTCCAATGTTAAACAATTAAGAAATATAAAGATTTCATAAGGAGGGATGAAAGGCTAAAAAGTTTAGTTAATGGTAAATTAAAGGCCCAAGATGACCTCAAAGTGCGACCAATTATTTGTATCTATAGTACAATTATCATCGGCTGAGCATAGAGTGAAAAATAAATAATAATAATAATAATAATAATTATTATTATTATTATTATTATTATTATAATTATTATTATTATTATTATTATTATTATTATTATTATTATTATTATTATTATTATTATTATTAAAGGAATGATAGTAATACATGTGATATCGAAATTATAAGTGAACATAATTCCAGAAGAGTAAATATGAGTTCTTACTCATTATGTTTAGGTGATAAATAATGATAATAATAAGAAGAAGAATGATCACTAACACTTCTTTTAACGAGGTTATTGACCCAAAACAATTAACAGTATTATACATTAAAAGTCTGATAGATAAGAGAACTATCCAGACTTTGGAGGTCATGTAGAGAGCATGTACACTTGATTGGCATGATAACTAAAATGATAAATTTACCTATGATCGAATTTGCTTATGATAACGGCCACCATTCAAATATTTTAGGACATCGTTCGATTATGTTGGCGACCATGTTGTTCACCCACTCAATTGGGTGAAATAGACAAAGAGAAAATCATGAATGAAGAGGATATGTTAAGAGGGTTGAACTAGTAGAAAAAGGTTAAAAGCAGAAGAGTTACGCAAACGAAGGTATACGAAAGCATATCGTTAATGCTAGTGATCATATGATATTGAAATTTTCCTATATGAAAGATGTAATGCAGATAAGCAAACAAGGAGCGATTAGTCCTCACCATGAGAGACCATTTTCCTACACATAGGATCGAGGAGCTTGATCTAGCCGCAGAACTCACCTTTGTCGGGTATCCGACTCATATTATGGAACGCAAGGTACAATGTAGGAAGAACAAGGATATACACTTAGTCAAGGTAGTCTAGCACTTCCATCACGCTAAGGAGGCAATGTGGAAGCTTGAGTAAAAAATGGACCAAAAGTATACGCACCTTCTCAGTAAATCCTCTACCTCATACAAATAAAAATGACAAAGAAGGGAATAGAGGAGTTAATTACCTAAAACCTTTCTTTATTTTCTCAGCTCTGAAAAACACATCTCGTACACTTCGAGAAGGGGGAGACACCTTGATCTAGTAAGAAATCGCTGAATGCACAATTCTCTGCTCCTACCTATCTGATCCTTCGACCCCTGCTCACTATCCGTGATCTAGACCTCTCTGCAAGAGAAGGACGGCCAAGAGAAGAGGAGACGGTGCAGGGAGAACAGAATAGGACACAACAACGTTGACCCAGGCGGTTCGGTGACATAGAGCATGAAAAAGAGGTAGGTGAAACCCTGAAATCGCCTTGTATGATTCTTGAATAGATCTAATCCACTGTTATGATCTAGTCACTCCATAAACAAAAGATTATGAAGAAAGTGAATGGATTCAAGGATTGCTATGTTTTCTTGCTGTTTGCATAATTATAGATATGATTGCTTGTAGAAATGTGTGTATTATCGTCATTTGATTTGCCTGCATGATTGTTAAGATGTAGGGTTGATTTCGTGGTGTTAATGTACCATTTCTTTGCAAATTTCACATTGAAATTGGTGATGCAACCCCCGCCATCACGGCCGTGACCTTCCTTTCACGGCCATGCCAACACTGATATGCCCGTTCCATCTAACCTACACGGCCGTGCATACCTTTCGGCATGCCCGTACCATACACTTGACACGCCCGTGCCCTGATCGTGTATGCCGCTACCATTGTCCGGTCGATCGATTCATCGAACTGGTCGACCACCCTTATACCAAGCACGCCCATGCCATCCTCCAAGCAAGCTCGTGCCATAATATGGTCCAATGAATGCGGCCAACTATAAACTCGGTCGATCGGTCCAAAAGAATCGATCGACCGACCATATGTTTGGACACGCCCGTGCCATCATACTGGCACACCCGTACCATTTCTTCTACACCCAGACCACTAGCACGCCCATGCCATGTGAATGGAATGGCTGTTCTGCACGCCCGTGTCACTAGTTGGTCACGGCCATGCCAAGCCATAGCTCAATTATGATTCCTCATTTGGTTTATCATTAATCCTAATTTTCTTGACTTGAATACTATTTGTTCATCCTTATGATTTACCATTATTATGACTAAAATATGGACATGATTTCACTGGAATCCATCCCCGATTTAAGATATAATTTCTTGTACTGATTTACCATTTTATTGATCCAAGTATTCCCATCATATGAAGAAAAACGAATAATAAGAGCCTAAAGTAATTAAGTAAAGATAGAAGATGAATAATGCGGTTACCAGCCCATGCTAAGTGCTTCAAGATAAGGGTCGCTACCTTGATCATGGTTTGATCATCCATTGACCCGCATAAGGCTATATTGTTTTGCTCGGCTTAACCCAAGAATGTGAAGGCACCCAAAGTCGCCTAATTTTTAAGTATGATTCAAGATTAAGGGGCATGTTCAAGTAAAGTAAGCATGTTATCAGGTCAAGCATTGTTACTATTGCTATCATGATTTAATGATATTATTATTATCGGTCCCAAGTTACTATGTATCATTCTGATCTTATTATTTATTGTCACTGACTGACATTTTGTTATTCAGCTACTCTGTGTTGAATCCTGGCCCAATATAAGTTATGCTATCATCTTCTGATTTATTCTATTTCTAGGATTATGCATTGTATACTTTTACTAGTTCCCTACTAGGCTGTAAAGCTTACGGGAGGACCTCATCTGCTGTGTTTGATTTTCACATGGTTGGTGAGTGACGGTGTTAAGTTGGTGTGCTGCGACGGGGATCAGGCGAGGATAAAGAACATGACCCAAAGGGCCTAGTTATCTAGCTTATTTTTTCCGCAATTAAGAACTCAGATGTATTTCTGATTATATTCTACTTTGAGGTAGTGCAATAACTTTTCAACTTCCGCTATTTATTTATTCTCTATTTCCCTTTAAATTTTGTTGATGACGTGTCTATATTCTTGACCGAGCCTTGATTAATATAATGGTCAAAGTCATAGTGTTTGTAGCTGTCACGACCTTAACTTAAACGGTGGTTTAAATCAGAGCTCGCGACTTACTACGAACAATAAAATATAATTCCTTATTTTTTTTAAAAAAATTGTGCATAACTCCTCTAGATAATACAAGAAAGTGATAACACATAACCAAATCATGCAGTTTATATTGATCATTAGAGCATGTAACAATCCTAGGGTTTATACCACCACATAGTCATGAAAGATTTACATTTTACAAGTTACAAAATTACTTTTTATAGATAACACATATCAAACTCTCTCTATAACCCAATAGAGAAATATGAGAGCTACAAGTCTTCTATCTAGTGCGTGCGGTGGGGCACGTGACTTCTCAATACCTTAGCAGCAAAACGGATCCACACCTTGGTAAGGTTGCCTCTCGCGATCAAGGCATTTATCCAACAGTGGATCCTTTAGATTCAACGTCAACTATGTTACAACCTCGGATCGTTGGCGAGGAACATTATGAAACTGCGCAAAGACAAAAGTTCTACTGATATAAAAAAAAATGTACAACAACACTGTGAGCAAATAATAGCTCAGTAAGCTGATAACTCATAAGCTATTCGGGGAGACAATGAATAGTATGAAATATCCAATGGCATACATAACAACAACTTTTATAATCATACACAGAGTACATAATAATCACTTCACATTTACAATCATATAACAATTCTCAAACGGATGAAATGCAAAATGCAACATTCTCATATGAATGCACGGATCACCAACTGACCAGTTTGTATAGTCGATAGATGGCTTCCAGAGGTGGCCGATACAAATTCTAGAGGTGGCTCCCACCCTCATGATGTAGCACTTAGGTCCGCACGACACTTAGCTCCATCTTATCTCATCTCATTTCTGGGGAACAAAATGATGGATTGGATTCTAGAGGTGACTCCCATTGTGATTAGCAATGTAGCATTTAGCTCCAACCATCATACAGATCAGAAAGCGATAGATGGCTTCTAGAGGTAGCCCATACGGATTCTAGAGGTGGATCCCATCATCACGGTGTAGCACTTAGGTCCGCACGGCACTTAGCTTCATCTTATCTCATTCCATTTCTGGGGAACAAAAAGATGGATTGAATTTTAGAGGTGACTCCAATCGTGATCAATGATGTAGCACTTAGCTCCAACCATCATATATGCAAATGTAGGCAGATGTCGATGCATGATTCATCACATAACAATCATATCTCAACTATCAGAGGATGAATCATACTCATTCAAACAGAATAGGATTGCATCCTATAAACTCGATCCATAACATTTCACATATGTTTTTCCAATGAACCATCAATTGATCAATCATTCAAAACATAATTTTCATATAAACTTGTCGATATATGAATTTAATACATATAACAATCAATGTCACATCGAATTCAAAAGAAGTGAATACATAGAGTAGGAGAAACCAACTTACTTATAAGGGCTAACAAAATATTTTTCTTTCTCTTTTCACTACATTACTCTTCTACTCATATAACAATAATAGTAAGAAACACATTATTACTATGATATGAGCACAAGTGTCACGACCCCAATTTAAACCTTGGTTTAACTTGTAGGTCGTGACTTAATACATGTAATCTCATATAATTTGCGAAAGTGTGCTAAAATTCATTTAGAAGATACAATAATTAAAGTATCCAAACCACACCATATGCTATTCCATCATTCAAAATAAGTAAACATTAAACACTATGTACTTATACAAAAGTAGTATCACCCATTACAATGAAACGTTTCTATTTTTGTCTAATAATGCACATCCAAAATATTTCTTTTTAGTCCTCTCAAAGGGACTTAAAAGATCTAAGGCTCATATATGCCTCTCACCAAAAGTGCTTTTAATTCTGATAGAGAATCATCAAGCATGGCCACAAACTGGTCTACTAATCTAAAAAATATTGAGAATAACAATATGAGCAAACCACAACTTAGTAAGTCAAAATCTCATAGTCTATGTATTATCACATATTCCATTTGAGTAAAACAATATTAACATTATTTCTTCATGCTTGACAAGTATTACTATTTTATCTCAGCATATATCATATAACAATAAGTTATCAGCAATTCAAACCTTTATCATGTCATAAGATATGGAGAACATTTATATATCTATAGGTCATGTCAAAAGTACACCATATCATACATAAGAATGAGCCGTCGATGCACAAACTATGAATGCATGGATGCATGAAACCTGTATGTCTGTACATGTCATGTTGCCATCTGGCCAGAGGCATCCTTTTCGAGATATTTGTCGACCTTGCCGGGGAGGCTGATGGATTCTAGAGGTGGCCCCTGTGAATTCAAATGGTAGATGCGATTCCACAATTCAGTTCACATGGCACTTAGTTCCAAACAACCTAAAATCCTTTATGGGATATCTGTCGACCCTATAAGGTCTTTCAACCAAATAGGGGTAAACTATCGGCCTTACACAAATTTTCAATTATGTAAGGATAACTGTCGGCCTTGCAAGTTTTTCGACTATACAAGGGTAAACTGTTACCCAGTAGGGGTAATGCAAATGCATGATAATGAAATGCAAATGCATGACCCAACCATATCATGTCATGTACTATCATATCATATCATATTATCCTTTTTACACGTCCTGTGAAATCATGTCATTTGGTATCATGTCATGTCATGTCATCTTTTGGAATAAATAATTGCACTCATGACAATTAATACACTTTACGTGTGCACATAGCACCTTCTCATATAACATATAATTTCATATCATGTATCATGTACTCAAATATGATCATTATTCAATTTCTACATTCATACATCGTATGGTCATATAAGCTCAAACACTTTGCTTCTATTTGCAAATAGCGGATTGCACAATGTACAATATAAAATATATAACAATTAATGTATAACTCCTATTGATGTGAAACCAATTTTCGGTGATAGAAGACTTCATCAACTATAATTAACATAAAACTCATAATTTAACTAATTAAGTAATGACCATAGAAAATTATAGAATTAACCTATATTATGCTTCACTTTAGAATCCTGACATACTGCACAGTACTTAGTATAAAATTCATAACTTTTTGGGTGTACATCCTATCACATGAAGTCAATTTTCTAAAAAACTAGACTTTATGAGCTTGAAGTAGTACCAATATTATAATTTTTCTCATTATATATAAATCTACAAAAATTTCTAGATTTGGAGATGTGCTCTCATACTTCTGAAATTAACAGACTATAACTCCTGTCTTATAAAAATTTTATAATTCCTAGTACCCACATATTTGCATGAAATTCCAAATTTTCCAGAACCCTTACAGACATAAATTACTCTTTCTTAAATTTCAACATGAAACCTTAAGTATGGAATTTATGGACGAATTATTATTTCAGCCCATCTATTTTTTGAAACAGTCTGAGTGACCCCTAGGATTTCATACATAATTTCATGTGTGATTATCCAATCACCCTAATTCCAAAGCCCATGAAAGTAGACTTCCAGAAGTACTTCCATATATAATTTTATAAATTTTGGAGATTCCGAAGATATAATAACATAATTTAGAATTTGCAGCATTCAATTACAACATTAGTTGAGATTTGTTGGTCATCTTACAAATTCCTCTTTCATAGCCATATGAAATGAAAGATGGGGGAAAGTAACTTGTTTTAATCCAACTTCATATGGATAATTCATAGGAGAGGAGTTTAAAACTTACCTATGTGAGACTCCAAGGATTTTATTGTTGAATCCCCTCTCTTTTTCCTTTTCTTTCTCCTTCTTTCCTTGCTATCCTCTTGAGTTCGAATGGGGGTGGGGGGCAGGTTACATGAGGATGTGATAAGAAGATAAGGGTTGAAGGTTTATATATAGTATTAACCGACCTTAAGTCGGTTGAAGGTGAAAGTACCAAAATGCCCTTGAAGTACTCCTTATAAGAAACTACCCCTCATTTGAATCTAAATAAAATATTTGGAATGTTAAATTTCAAAGGAATCAAAATTCAAATTTTTGTTCGAAGAACAAAATCGATCATTTTTCTGATTTTTTGATTTTATGCTATCATTTAACCTAACCAAGAATTTACTTAAAAATTATATTTTGATATATTAACATAGGAGAATAATTACCAGGACTTTGATTTTCTTAATTCTAATATTTTTGAAAATCTTCTTTTCATGACTTGGGCTAATTTCATCACTTTCTGCGTTCTAGCACCTAAAATTGAACCTTCCACTTTAACATATATATTATGGCATAAAATTATCACATAAGATAATCTTAATACATTTAACCATGTGTGATTAACATAGGGATATTACAACAAGCCTATGACATATGAAACATAATGAATTGCAATGGTATATGAACCTTAAATATTTACTCTTATAACTTAAGTAACTATTAAACATAAGGATTGACCTAATATTATGATAGATTGCACACATAATAAAGAAAAATCCATATCTTCTGGTATACATAATCAAATGACATCATTCCAATTTTTTTTACTTTCACATTACAGAGACATTAATCTGTAAAAGTTTCATATCCTATTTCATTATGGTTTGCTCTCATTAAAATCAACATTCAGCCTAACTTTTATGTTATTTCTATGTTCTGACAAACTAAGTAATCTTATTTTTATGATTTATATAAAATAATAAACATTCCATGTTATGGTACTTTTAATTTTTCCAAATAGTAGACGTCCTATGGTGCAACTCATAAAATTACTTGAATTTATATCTATTTGTACTAGTACAATAAATTTACCCAACACTAGCACAATCTGCCCTAAGCTCCATCCTGATAGACTGAGTAAGGCTCGGTAAAATATTTATAACATTCGTTAATATATCATTTTCTAGTGATTTCAATTGTCAATGAAACCTAATATCAATTGTCTATAACACCTAAATTATCAAATAATTCCACGACATATTGGATTTAATACATAATTTACAAATTCGGTAGCAATTTCGACGGATAGAGTGATAGTACTTTAAAGATAAGAGCATAACTTTATCTACAGAAATCATATTAACTTAATTACAAATCTCAATGAAAGTAGACTCATATAGGATCAATCAAAACAAATTTGATGATTTTTTATCACTCGAATGTATAGAATTATGTAGTTATAGATTCGTGAATCAATTGAACATGACTAGAGTTAATATTACCCATAAACAACATGAGTTTTGCCCCATGTTCAAGTAAAATCCTAAAATGAATAGATGAGAAAGGTTCATAGTCACCCTAATTAGGAATTATGTAGTTAAAATAAAAAAAATGAAGTAAGAACTTACCAAAATCTAAAACACCAACTTCAATTTCTCCTCTTCCAATTCCTTCAACAAGTATTGGTTTGTGTCATTTCCTCAAGTGTTCGGCCAAGGGTGGTGAATAGGGCAGAGGAAGATAGTAAAAGGTGAAAGGATAAGTATTAGAAGGAAGGGAGAAACCGACTTCAAGTGGTCAATTGGATTCTTCCAAAAATGCCCTTGAAGTATCACTTATTCACATGCAATGCCACTTAAGTCATTACATGTAAATAAGAAACTACCCTCCATTTGGATTGAAATAAAATATTTATAAAAATATATAATCAAGGAATCAAAATCTAAATTTTTGTCCAAAGAACAAAAATCGCGATTTCACAAATTTTTCAATTTTGTGCCTACGTTTTACCTAACTTACACACCTCCTAAAAATTCTTAAAACTCACTTTTAGAATTCTTTCATATATAGGAAAAATTATCGGGACTTTAATTTTCCAAATTTTCACTTTTTCGAAAATCACATTTCCATGCCTTAAGCAAATTTTTCTCGCTTTCGCACTCCAATAGTTGACATTGAAATGTAAGTCTTAACTCACATTCATAGAGCTTATCAATAAGATAATATAGCATCACATTCATACATCTAATCATGCATGGTTAACTTAGGGATATTACAGTAGCGTTCTCAGATTGATCTTTGTCGTGTGACATTGGTCTATTTGGGGGCGTTACACATGGGCCTTGGGCCATTTGGTCATTCTTCTATGCACTTAATGACTGGTGATTGGCTCGTTCATATTCCCTTCTCAGAACATGATAAAATTGATGATTGATCACCAACTTGGAAGGCATTTGTGTTCACTTAACAATAATGAATACAATTCAATAAGGGTGAGTTCAATAGTCAAGTTCACTATTAACACTTACTTGACCCTACTTGATGGCTATAGTTGTTATTTGTGATAGTTTCACATAGACTCTATTATACCTATCTAGAAACAACTAAGAAATACCTCTCCTTATCTCCTTATGCTCTGATATTTTCTTTAACACCCTGAGACCCATGTGGCTATGACATGCTTAGAGTCATCCTAGAGACAGTATATAATTTTCATAAAATAATTTTTTGAAATATAATCCATAAAATATGTAAGACTTTGTCAATAATAATAACTAACAATCCATAATAATCAAAATAGTAGAATAGTCATAAGTTTACAATGCTAATAGTACAAAAAATAGTAAAACTAGATAACTTTATAAGACTCTCATGTGCAACATATGTCTATCACCGAGCGAAGCCACCTACATGATCATCATCTATAACTCTTTCATCTGCATGGATCCAAGTATAGGAAAAATTCACGATACCATTATCAATAATGCTCAAATGATAGCATTAATAGAATAACAATTAAGCAAATAAAAGGTTGCAATACCATAAACCATTGATCAATATGACAATTTAAATGTTCATGATCCTGATCATTAAAACAATATTCAATTAATAATTTGAACTCAATAATCAATGGTCATTGGTCAATAATAATTTGATTCAATAGTGCAATAGCAATTATCAACTTAATGGCCATGATCTATTCAATTTCATTAAATTTGATTTAATTTAATTCAATGTTTGATTTTATTCACTCGATCAATTAAAAAAACTTCACATTACTTTCATACATGTCAATGGGGGATCAAGCTCACGTCAAGCTAACAATAACAATAATTCATGAATGACGGAGGACTAGGGCCAAACACGACATCTATAGCTTCTCTAGAGGTTAATGCCTTAATCCTCTAAGTACACTATCTACCAATACAATATGATAATAATAGGTCCCGGTTTAGAGGCAATCAAAAGCATAGAGAGCCAGTACCTTTCAACTTTTACTTGCGTACTTTGGACATCTATCTTTATCAATTTTCCATTATGTTAAAAAAGATCCAATCAGAAAGACTATTGGATCAATATTGTAATCAATAATGAGGTATATTATAATATAATCAAGAACAATCAATAATAATAATAACAATTCAATTAACTATAATTTAATACAAAAAACTAAGTTTTCTACCCTTGTAACTTGGTCCACATTAGAGGAATTATAAGCCGTATTCTGCCTTCCAATTCTCACCTCGGTCAAGTTGAACCCGGGCCTAGTCGGCTTAGTTCATATCCATCAACTTTGTCCACCAAAAGTGGGCTGAGTATGCACTAAACTCGGGCCGCACTATTAAGAACCTAGGCCGGGTTCAATGAACTCTGGTTCTAACTTCGATTCGCTTCAAGTTCCATATATGGAACTTAGGCCGGTAGAACAAAACTCGGGCATGGTTCTATTGTCGTCGAGAAGTCATATTTTTGACATGATTTTCCTATCGCTCTAACAAAGTGTTAACTATTTCAATCCATGTAAAATATATACTAGATTAATCTCAATATAAAAGAACTACAATCTAGATTTCTATATCCGTGAAAATAGTAGATACAGGGATCCCCTACATGCTTTTAAGTTGACTGAAAAATCAATTGGGTTCTTATCATCTATTGTTGCATGAATGCTAAACTTTGGCTGATGATTCCTTTATGACGTGACCTCAAAATTTGCACCAACCACTTAGATCTTGTTCTCCTATGTTGGGACTTCAGAACAAGCCATGGGTTTCCCTATGAAATGACTCGGTTCACGTGCAAATGAGATAGGAAAGGAAGGCTTGTGTGCAAAAATTCTAGTTGATTGTTAAGAGTTTTCAACCATGCTTTAGGCGTTATTTATATTTTTGTTAGTGTTTTGACTCCTATTAGACCTTGGTCTATTCCTGAGTTAATCATTCATTGTCAAATAAATGTTCTATTAATTATGAAAATTTAATTAAATATGAATTTAACTAATTCTTGCATAACAATACTTATCTCACATCCACTTTTACTCAAACTCCTAACTCCTCTAACTCCTACTCTATTTTCTCTCTAATTTTCCATATTTTCAAATTAAATAATTCAATAAATAAAAAGAATTATTTCATCAATATTTTTTGGAATAAAATTTTATTGATTTATTTTATAAAAATCTCAAACTTTACAGTGTTGTCGTGTCAAAATTATATTAAATCATCAGACCATGAATGCTATGTCTCGTGTTATGTACCTAGAATTAATGTCATTTATGTGATATGACTATCAAGCTTTATTACTTATTTTAGCATCCATCTTATGACACTTAAGTTGTATATTTTATTATTTTAAGTCATTTGTTGATATGTTATCCTTCGTGATCATCTTGGCCAATTAAAAAGTCAAAATATACAACTACGCACCATTCACGTAAGACATTGATTCAAATATTTGAGAATGTATGATCCATACATTTGATAGCATATTGCACCAAATAGATATGATTAGCTGCACTTCTAGCATTTTATGAATTTCAAAATAATTATATGAAAATTTCCAAATAGTCAACGCATAGATCATGTATATCACGTCAAATCATATATAATATTTTCATTTATATTGGTACTATATACAACGAAGTTATAACATGTACACCTCACATCTAAATATGAATAGATATCTTCTTAAATTACATGTTTATATGTCAACACACACAATAGTTATGGATAGTTTGTATAGTTAGTAGATGATTTTTAAAGGTGGCCCTCATCATAATTTTTCAAAATAAAACATCTATCTTGGTATGATACTTAGCTCAATTCTTCTCGTCTCTATCAAAAAAATAGGTCAGAAGGCCACAATTATTAAACAATGTAACTCCACATGATAATTAATTATTTACTACCTTATCCCCATTCTTCATGAACATATAAAATTGATCACTGAATTTTATATATGACTCACTTTGTGATAAGTGATGTAGCACTTAGCTTCAAACTATAATTTATGCAAGACCTAAATCAAATGTATGAGAATGTGTGATCCAAACATCTGATAGCATATTGCTCTGAATAATAATTTAAGACATCAAAGTAGGTAGTCACCTTTTTTACCATAAGTTTTCTTAGTCTTTTTATACTTTCATATTCTCCATCAAGTAGTTTCTAAGTGGATGGAAGATCTTTAATTAATAATATTATGTTCAACAACACAAAACATCAACCTGGGCCGTATGCACTAATTAGTTCCATATGCCTAAACTTATCTATTTAATTTCTTCCGAAATCTTACCCTTACAATAAATTTATTCTAAACCTGTCCTTTTTTAAAAACTTCCTACATACCTTCTTTGGCATTTTATCCACTTTAAATTCTGCCATTAGTCACTCATAATGAAGTAACATTTTAATGTGAGCTTGTGAAGTGTTGACTAACAAGGATAAGATAAGGCTAGTTGGGATATAGGGTTTAGATTAGGTTGAGACGTGGAGTCGAAATGCGGACTAACTAATAATGCAATCCAATTATTAAATAATTAAATTAATTTATGTAAGTAATAATATTATTTGAACTATGATTAATGGTAATATCCTTTCATATCGCATTAATCATAAGATCTATTAAACTAACTCACAAACTACAAAATATACATTAAGTTAATTAATAACATATAATACATGACTAATATTAATGCAAATATAAATATTATAATAATATATAACATATGGTAGATATGAATTAGTCATATTTGAGTTATGATTATCGTGATGAAAGTTTTGGATATTACAGTAATAACACAAAGAATTATAACATAAATAAGTTAACCTTGAATAACAAAATTAATTTAAAATTTACACAATGTGTACTTTTAAATCTACATATTTTGATCATATAGAATATATTTTTTAAATGATATTATTATAATTAGTAATTTCTAAATATTATCTAAAATAGAGATTTTTCTTTGTTGATATTCATAATCAAGCCTCCTAGTTAAAGTTGCTATAGAAAAAGTTTTGCATAATTTTTCTTCCAAATGTCATTCTAAACATCTTTAACTCGATGCACTTCTATAAAACCGCTATTAAATGAATTAAAGAACGAGTACCTCTCCTCATTGTACAAGTTGTGTGAATGAAAACCCAACTAGATGTTTCAACATCCCTTGTCCACTTGATTATTTATTATCATCGGATATGCCAACCGAGTTGTAGTTGGATCAATTCAATCAAGTTCGATAAAGTTGAATCATATTTTTAATAAAAATTTATTATTTATTATAGATAATAAATAATAAGTGCCTCAATTCATTCATAAAAAATACTACATAACTTATACTACCATAACACAAAACATAAGTAAATATCAACCTAAATGCAACCAGCAATACCAATTTGTAATAATGTCCAAGTATCCATAAAGCAAAATCTAAATATTCATATATTGACCATTAAATTAATTCCAAAAAATCATGCATCAATTCAAATGTCATAAACTAAACATCAAATCAATTTTATAAAATCATAAATAAGTGATTTGATATTTATCACGAATATCACTCTCCATGATAAAGACTTCAATAAAAATTAGTCTTCAAACAAAAGTAAAAGATAGTCTAGCATTTATTAGTAGCATCTCAATCATCATTATTTTCATTTTCATCTTGATATTTTATCGGATCCGACAAAATCTTCAAGATCTACAAAATAAAATAGCACAACTTTGAATATCCTCTATTAAACAAATATTATAAAATCAACATGACAATCATGAAAATAATACACCATATAATAAATTAAAATGAAACTTCAACCCTTGATAATAATCAAGTTCCTCTTCTACTTTTCTTTTGATAATTCAATTTTTTTCTTATCTATTAGGGGGTGTTTCTCTACAGGTAATCTTTGTAACTTACTAAGTAATATTGTGTTAAATTGCCTGAGCCCACCACATTACCTTGTTCTTGAATACGACGTCAAAAATCGTGTAATGCAAAGGGCTCAAAGTAATAGAAAACATTACGCTTCATATGGAAGGGTCACATATCAGGAGCAGCTACCCCTAAGCATTTTTTTTTACCCCCACATAGGTGATTACCGTTACTTCACAAGAAAATATAGAATTAAACTTTAAAATTTATAACTCCTCAGCACAATCATGACTAGAATAGAAAGTATTGAGGGTTGATCCATAAGGACAAAGCTTGAAAAGTTCACACTTGATTAAAACTATTTAGAAGAAAAAGCTTAAGACTAGAAAAGTAGATTGAAATGAAAAAATAAAATATTACAAACTAGAAATCATAGCAAATAGAACTACTCTATTTTTTATGTGTTTTTAATGCAAAAGTAGACAAAGATGTAAATAAACACTGACTAGGAGAATGTTTTCACTTGAGATTAATATTCTCTGGTCATTAAATTATGATTAGGATACATACTGGCCCTATTCATAGGGATGGCTCAGCTCAGGCATGCTAATGGGATCATCTATTCAGCTCAGACAACACTCTCACGTGTACTGAGCAAGTAGATGAATCGAATCCTCTGTACAAGGATTGAGCTAGGGATTCGTGTAGTCTGGGCCTATTGGGTCCTCTGAAAGGTAATCGAAGATCCAAAATGATCTCTTGGCTTGAGTTGGACTCTCATTTGTGAATATAGCATTCTCGAGTGAAAACCTCAAGGATTGCATCAGGCAAGTAAGCTCCTATCTAGAAACGAAGGTTGTGACTTTCGATGACCTCTCTAATGATGACTCTATGACTGTGTGCCCTCTGGGATCCTCCACAGGAATAAAGGATAGAAGTTCTCTCTCGGGTAGTAGACCACAAAATCAATAAAAATAGGACCAAAGCGAAAGGAAGATGATGATGTAAAGGAGTGAAATAAGTTCAGCTCCAAAACACGCAACTCTTGATTTTGTCTTTGGTGATTGAAGCATTGTTCCACCTTTCGTCATGCATACATGTCTTCAACGAAAACATCTCTCTCAGGCTAGGGATAACATGTGTTGCCTGAACTAACGACTATCAAAAACCATCACAGAAATATCAAAATCATAGAAACAGAGCTTGTTTGAGTTGCAAGAAGATAACTCCATTTCTCGGCATTAACGAGAATAGAGCTCTCTGTCGGATTGCCTTCAAAATAAGCACTCAAGCTCAACCGATAACAGAATCATTACATCAAATCAAATAGAACGAGATAGGAGATGATTCGTTAGAGCAGTAAAGAAATCGAATAGTCTAACTAGCAAGAGAATCAGAAATCAAACAAAGAGCATAAACATCTCAATATCAACATCCCCTAGCCACTAACTGACTAGATTAATTACACATTACGAAAACTAGAAAAAGAAAGAAAAGACGAAAGGGAAAAAGAAAGAAAAGAAAGAGGGAGGCTACAGTCTCCTCTTCAGCCTTCTTAAATAGCAAATGGAATCCAGATTCAGGCATAATCGAAACCCCCTTCCATGGGCAACCTTTTTGTCCTTTTATAGCCTAAGGGATATGTGACACATGTCCAATATCTTCACTTGTTGTATTGTCTTCTTCTGCTCACTTTTCCTGCCAAAGGAGTATACTCATGGTCCTTCTTTGGCTGCATCCTTTCAGTTTATCACTTGTCAAGATTTTTCAATAAAAAGAAATTTGCTTGTGGTCCTTGGTTGTCTCCCTTTACAACTTTTCCAGTAATTATTTTGTCCACATCTGCATATAAAGGTATAGAGGAAGCTTCCTTCCTCTTGTACAAAGAATCTATTAGTCCGATGTGAAAAAGCATTTTTTCTTTATTGTTTACTACTTTGGACAACTGTCCTAGCGAATCTGTGCTTTCAAATTCATCTAAGTGTCTAGGTTGGGGTTATTCATCTATGAACCCCTATGTGTGCGTGGGGCATACACCTGCATTCCCACGTGTGTTGTCGGCTAAAAATTCTACATGAAATATAAGCAAAATAAGTAATAATAAATCAGGAATGTAGATTATCATAAGATAGATATGGAGAAATAATAAAAGTTGCATTTCGACAATAAAGCATGTGTTCGAGTATAAGAATATAACAAAATATAAGATTAATGTATGATGAACATAAATAAAAAGTATGTATAATTTCTCCACATCAGTTCACTTATGACATGCAATGGGTAATTTGGATTATCAACGAAATCCACATTGCCTATGAAGTGACAATACATATTACTTATGAAAGGGGAGGGAATCTAGATTGTCATCTAAATTTTAATCTTTTTAATTTCACTTTTCACATTTGTTCTTTACAATTTTATTTAAACAGATAATAAAATTCATTAAATAAATTATAAACTAATGGAATAAATTACAAAAATCAACTAAATATTAGTTAATCATTATGAATATATTATTATTATCATATTTCAAAAATATATTAATTATTTTATAAATTTTAATTTTATGGGTGAGAATATATATTTGTGATTTAATTTTACGAAGTTAAAAATAATTTTTATATATAAATGGAATTATTTTGATTAGGGGTATATTGGTAAAAAATTACATATTAACTCATAATTCTTTATTTTCTTACAAATAACACATGGATTGTCAAATAAATTACTTATGCATACTAAATAAAGTAATGTACATTGCTGACAATTTAACTAGTGGTAATATTTCTTAGATGTAATTTATATTGATATGTAATGTTGACACTCCTAAATCAATACCAATTGGATCATATGTTTTCTTGACCATTGACATCATATAAATTATCAATAATGAACACAATTATTTTGATGCATGAAATAATATAGAACTAAATTTACGGCAAAAAAGAATATATCTTTCAATTGCAAATTATAATGAACATGAACAAAGATAATTTAACCTTTCATGCTTCAATCAATTTTTATTTTTTAGTATGCGTTCAAACATATTTCAAATGCGTTCACATCCAGAATTCTTATATCTAACCTTTGCAAATTTGAAACATAATCAAATATTCATCACCATTCATCTTTCATTGAATATAGAAAAAATAGTTACTATTATAAACTTATAAATTAAAGAAATATATTAACGAAGGCATAATGAGATTGAAATTTACCTAATTGAGCAATTTTGCTAGATACAAGGTTTTAATATGAGAAAAAACCAATTCATGTTCTCGAAAAACTTTTATCTCATCCAATATTAATGTGTTAGTAGATATGTCATTTATCTTCTCAATCAAATTTAGCATACCATGCATTCTATCAAACTATTGGCTGGAGAATAAATGATCATTTTGAATAGCAAGATCAAGAATCAAGATAATTTGCAACAGCATGCAGATCTTAATGCAGCATACCATTCCATCTCTTATTTATAATGTCAACATAAAATTTATACATTTTTGTTCTTATTTTAAATATAGTCAGAATTTCTAAACGTACCATGAACCAATATCACAAATTTGCAATAAGTATATCACTGGAGTCATAACATTCACAACTATTCTAAGAAATTTCATCCAACACTATTTGTTTTAGTTTTTCACCTTTCTTTTCTTTCAAAAATTTTTAAAATAACCACTGCTTCCCAACACTTGTAAATCATCCTTATGTTGATACAAACTATGTAGAACACTAAGATAGTTGCTGAGCAAGTTGCACCTAGACAAATGTTTTTAAGCCAAAGTTCCACCTTTCTAAGCTAATTCAAAGTCACCTTGTGATTTTATACAATTATGATCACTTTAAAAGCAAGGACTAGTAAGCTTTCCATAATAGATACCACTTCAACATCTTTTAATATCAAATTAACACAATGTTAAAACATGTTGATAAAAAAATAAAAAGGATATTTCTTCATTTAACTTCTGTAATTTTGTATTTACACCATTGTATATAATCATGTGGATCACATTTTTAGTGTCAATCCATTCAACAATTTTAACTAAAATGATTATACAAATTTTCCACATTGTTAAATCAGAAGCATCAACTGACTTAATAAAACAATTCTATTTGGACGGTAAAATAAAATTTTAATTAAAGGTCTTTGTCTTTTGTATATCCATTCATCTTTCATGATGGTGCAATGTATTTCACTCCAAGTATTTACGAAGGAATCACTTAGCAACCATAGTTGCATTTTAATATTCCATATTAGTAATGTTATCAATAACAACATGAAAATAAAGTGAATTACAAACAGTAAAGGGGAATGCATGCATCATAAAATCAGCTTGCAAATCGATCAATAATTTTTTTTCTTACTTTGCATGGATGGTTTGATACTATATTGTGAAGGATCACTTACACCAACTTGATAGTTTTAGAAGCCATTATCTTACCTATATCATTGGCATGAGACTAAGAATAAGAACTTTCATTTGATGCAAGGTCTTCAATCAATAATTGTTTGTGCTTACTTTTTATGATATTATTTAGTGTTTTGTATCTCAACTTTGACTTCACGAGGAACCTTTTGACATGGATCAACATTCCTTTCATCCCAGCTAAATGTTCTTTTATTCTATCAATATCCTCATCTGCGACATGTTTTTTATAAAATAATATAACAATTTAATTCTTCCATTAGCATTCTTTGCCTCATTAGTATATTTCCATGATATATCCCTTTTCCTCCCAAGTGAATGATCCAATATAAGACTTGTACCAAGATGGGGTTGAAGATTGTTATTGAGAAATCATGCTTTTTAACAATATTCAATAGCAAACTAATTATATGTTATATAAAATAAGATCATTGTAAAGTAGACTAATCAAATAAATGAAAAGTGATATTTAATTAATCATATTTTATAGTATGCCATCTTTAATTAATTGCTAAAACAAATCATCTAAAAGTAGAAGTAGCTAATCAATATTCTATTATTGCAAACTAATTAAATTTTTAAAGGGTAAATGATGAATAAACTAATTAATAATTATTGTGATATAAACAAGTCCACAAATATAATCTAATTAATATTCTATAAAAATGAACTAATTAATAATTGGTTTAAATAATTTTTTACAGTAATCAAAGTGATTAGTATTAATTACTTTATATAATAAATATAATCAAATCGATCTATATTATTTTTGCAGTAAAATATGATTAATTAAATATAAACATACTATTATTGTAGAGACATCAAACTTCAAAGTGAAGAGATGACTAAGGAAACAAATTTTTGGTGAACTTGAAATAAAAAATGCATATTCTGTCATGGATTCAGTTAATCAGAAGACAAAAAATAAATTAGGGTGCCATGTTAATTTGAAAACAAAGATGGAAAACTATTAACTGCTTAGTGTTCTAAGTTTTTAAAAATTCAAAGTGGCACAAAATATGGATTTTCATTGTAAACTTAGACAATACAGCAAAATTTCCCTGCGTTGGAGGATGAAGGCAACATTGATCGAAAGATGAATGTCATGCACCAATTGTGTTGATTTCGATCCACTCATGCCGAGAGCCAGAGGATGAATGTAACGATCCAGATTTTTAGAAAATAAACAAAGGATATTTATTTTTATTTAATGGATCTGAAAATTCCAATGTTGATATTCAGGAATTAAATAATTCCGAAATTGATGGAAATTATGAGATAAGATGGAGAAAGAGGATAGAATTTGAATAAAGATAGAATTGTTATGGGGATAAACAAGGATTTATGAAGTAAATTCGAATTTAAATAAATCTGAATAATTAAGAAGTGATTAGTCATTGATGGATGACCAAGATTGATTCTAAAGGAGTCCAAGGCCTAATAGAATTGATATTCCAAATCTGCACCTATGAATAGGCATTAAAGGGTGGTTGAAAACTCCTTTTTCTGCTAAACAGAATTCTACCATGAGCCATCTTTTCCTCTCGTTTGCATGCGAACCATGGCAGCCCCATGACGGTTGGTTTCGAAGCCGGCACATAGGAGAAGAAGTTCCAAGTGGTGGCTGCGAGTTTCAGAACGAAAATAGGGAGTAATTGCCGGCCAAAGTTTGGTGTCCGTGCAGATTTTCAGAGAAGGGATTACAGTTAGCTTTTCAGCCAACTTTAGGTACGTAGGGAAAATCTCTATGTCATCGGTTTTTCGCAACATGAAACCCTTTCTCTTCTCCTTCGTACTAGGTTTCTATTGATATATTATATGCATAGTTTGGACATCGTATGACATAGTTATGGTGGCCGGAAAATCATGTCGAAATGTGTTTTTCCACCAACAACCGAACTCGACCCGGGTTTCGACCAACACGGTCCGGGTCGAGGCCGACATGGCCCGAGTTCAGGTAAACATGGCCAGGGTTAGCGACGACACGGCCCGAGTTTTCTGACGACACGATCCATTTTCTTCGGACGCGGTCCGTGTTGAACCGAGGCATTGATGCGGGCATGAACCGGCCAACTCGGCCCGAGTACACCCAACTCGGCCCGGGTTTGCCTGGCCGAAGTGATATTGGGCATTTTCGAACACAGCCTGGGTTTCACCCGACGCGAGCCAGGTTTCGGAGATAGAATATAGATAATTGAATAGTTACTATAGTTAATGGTTCTTTATTTTATTGTTAGCAGATCTGACCTCATCAAATTTTATCAAATTTGATTTGAGATTATTCATATTGTTACCCTATCAGATCCTGTTATCCATCATGATATTGATCTAATAGTTTTCTCTGATTGGGTCATTGTCTAACCTAAAAAAAATTTGTTAAAGATAGGTCTTTAGGATAAACAAGATAAAAGATGGAAACTGTTGGGTCTCCATGTTCTCCTATTGTCTAAGCCTCTTGGGCCATTATTGTTATCATATTGTATGGGGCAGATAGTGTACCTAGTTGTTTGAGACATTATCCTTTAGGGAAGTTATTGCTGTTCTATGATGGTCATGGTCCCCCGCCATCACGAAGCTATTGTAAGCGCTACTATTGGAAGGTGACTTATCGTGGTTTGATCTCCCACTAGCCTACATGAAAGAGACATGGAGTTTCCCTTAATTGACTGAGCGCTCATTATTGTAATGAATAACTCCAAAGATTGAATTGAAATTGAAATTGAATAGAATTGAATCGAATTGAATTGAATCTTAGTCATTCGGATTTTGGTGTTGATTGGCTTTGCTCCGCCCATTGAATTGAATAGAAATTGGTATTGGCCGATGACCACAGATATCGATAATAGCAAATTGTTAAATTGGATAGGTGCCATAGTGATCAAGCATAGTTGGTAATTGCTATTGATTGGTCCATTGATCTCTTACCTGATCAATTTTATTGATTCATGGTCTTATTGATATATTGTCTTTATTATTGAGCTTTCCTTATATTGTCCTATCATGTGCTCTATTGATTATTGCACCTTATTAATTATTGATTTTTTATTTTTGAGCACCATTGATCTATTATTTATTGTTATGGTTAGACCCTACGTACTGAGTATTTTTATACTCATGAGTTTTCTCCTGCATCTAGATTCATGCAGGTTGGACGATAGAAGATGGTGATGCAGATGGTCAGGCTCAGTGACAGAGTTGTTGCACATGGTGTAAGATTAAGTCCTACTATATTATTGGATTAGTTTATATTTCCCTAAAATTTATTTCATATAGAATTATGTAGCTCCTTTGGGATGACTTTGTGCACGTAATAGTCACATGGGTCTCGGGGCGTTACAAAAGATATCAGACCTAAGGAGAGACACTTCTTAGCTGTCTCTAATAGATAGAATTGAGTCCATTTGCAACTGTCACGAGCAACCACTACAACCATCAAGTAGGGTCAAGTAAATATTGAATTGTGCTATAGATTATGGAGCTCACACTAATAAAATCGTTATTGCTATTGTTATTGATGTATGGGAGCAGTAGTTACGGCTTTTTTCGAAATGCATGCCACGAGCTCCTAAGAGCGGATTGTAGCAGGCCATTCAACAAGCCCTAGGCTCATAGGCTAAGAGCGGCAGGCTTAGAGCCCAATAGGGAATAGGCAGCAGACCCGAGATCCCCAATTAAACGAGGTTGAGGTGAGGATCTTTATGGATCCAACTTAGCTCACACTGAGTTCGTTCACCCATGAGTCTTGTATGGTAGTTTGGGCATGATCGTAGAGACACCATAGAGGTTTCTGAAGTTGCAGCCCCTCAGTTCGACAGGAAGGACGACTTCGAGGACGCAAAAAAAGATGAATTGAGGAGGTTGAGCAGATCTCCCTCGAGATGGATTGCGGCGAGGACAGCAAGTTGGTCTATGTGTATTAGAAACCGATTGGTGAAGCCATGGATAAAGTGAGGGATAACATAAATCCTTAGATAATGAAAATAGGATTGATGGTATAAGGCAACGCCTAAGGAGGTTATTCCAAAAGAAATAACCAAACTTCTAAGGAGGTTATTCTAAGGTTGAATAACCAAAGCCCTAAGGATGTTATCCCCACGTTATCCTTAAGGCACCATAAATTGAGATAAAAGTGAGGTCAACACAACAAGTAAATCATGATATCTATTATCGAATAGTGAATTAAAGAAGACCTCAATGGATTTCTAATCATAAGGTTAGGAAAGATTATGAATTTATATTGGAAAGTTGATCTCTAGGTTAGTGGGAATGCTACCTATAAGAATAGCAAATATGCCTAATGTTATAATATGGAGATAGTCCAAAAGTCATGTTTTACTTATGACTTGTAAGAAATTATTTAGAAATGCATGGAACGAGAAAGATTGTCGTCATGCAATAAATAGTTATTGGATTGATAAATGGTAAGGACTTTTTGGCAGACCTAATCGTCGTTCCGATCAGAGAGTATGACATAGTGTTGGGTATGGACTGATTGTCATATCACGATGCCTACCTACATTGTCGAGCAAAGAAGATAGTGATCGGATACCAGGAGGACCTCAGATCATCATCAGAGGCACGTCATTAAAGCTGGGTAAGGTCCTGGTGTCAGCTATCAAAGCCCAGAAGCTACGGAAGAAATGATGTCGAGGATTCTTGGCAAGCGTAATTAAGATGGACCGGACTGAGATAGATCGAGATAGCATTGAGGTGGTAAAAGAATTTTCGGACATTTTTTGGATGATGTCTCAAGAGTACCACCACAGCGGGAGATCGACTTTCGCATCGACTGGGTGCCGGGTACTACATTCATCTCGAAGGCATCTTATAGAATGGCTCCAGCGGAAATGCTGGAATTGAAAAACTAAATCCAAGAGTTGTTGGATAAGGGGTTCATCTGACCGAGCGTCTCCCCATGGGGCACTCCGGTATTGTTCGTGAAGAAAAAGGACGGATCTATGCGACTGTGCATAGAATATCGGATGTTGAACAAGATCACAATAAAGAATAAGTACCCTCTACCGAGAATTGATGGCATGTTCGACCAATTATCTTCGGCAAAAGTGTTCTCTAAGATCGACATGAGAAGTGGTTATCATCAGTTTCGGATAGCTGATGACGATGTGGCGAAGACAACATTCAGGATAAGATATGGTCATTATGAGTTTCCGGTGATGCCATTTGGGCTGACCAATGCTCCGACAGCCTTCATGGATTTGATGAACCAAATATTCAGGCCATATTTGGACAAGTTCATGATCATTTTCGTCGACGATATTCTGATTTATTCGTCGAGCCCATAGGAACATGAGGAGCATCTACGAGTTGTGCTACAGACCCTCCGAGAGCACAAGTTGTACGCCAAATTTTCAAAGTGTGAATTTTGATTGGAAGAGATAATGTTCCTCGAACATATCATCAACAAGGATGAAATATCAGTGGATCCTACCAAAGTGGAAGCAGTTGCCAACTGGGATCAACCAAAGAATGTATCAGAAATCACGAGCTTCCTCGAGCTGGCTGGATACTACCGAAGATTTATACAAGACTTCTCCAAGATCGCGTCGCCACTGACAAATCTCACAAAGAAAGGCATCAAATATGAATGATCACGGAAGTGTGAGGATAGCTTCCAAGAGCTAAAGA
Source organism: Pontederia crassipes (assembly GCA_030549335.1). Classification (NCBI taxonomy): domain Eukaryota; kingdom Viridiplantae; phylum Streptophyta; class Magnoliopsida; order Commelinales; family Pontederiaceae; genus Pontederia; species Pontederia crassipes. The sequence goes on along the minus strand of CM060192.1, from coordinate 46,862,457 downwards.
AAATATTGACGACGGCGCCTATTCTTACCATACCTTCAGGACAAGGAGGTCATGTTATATATAACGACGCATGTGGCACCGGCTTGGGATGCGTCTTGATGTAGCATGGAAAGGTCATCGCCTACGCATCAAGGCAGTTGAAGACAGGTGCTCGATGAATGCCACAAATCGATCATTCATCCCGGAAGCACGAAAATGTATAAGGATTTGCAACGGACCTTCTGGTGGAACAATATGAAGGACATAGTATAGTACGTTACAAAGTGCATAGTATGCCGATAAGTGAAGGTTGAGCATCAAAGGCCATATGAAGTACTACAGGAACTTGAAATGTCACAATGAAAATGAGAAAAAATAACAATGAATTTTGTTACAGGGCTTCCAAGAACACAGCAGGGCCACAATGCGATATGCATAGTGGTGAACCAATTTAGCAAAGCGGTCCACTTCATTCCGATCAAATGGAAGCAGTCTGTCAAAAGCTTAATGGACATTTACATTAAGGAGGTTATCCGACAACATAGAGTGTCAGTCTCCATTGTGTCGGATAGAGATTCACGATTTATGGCAAAATTTTGACGGAGCATTCAGAGTGCTTTTGGAACGAAATTGAATTTCAGCATAGCGTTCCATCCTCAAACAGACGGGCAGTCTGAGCACACCATACAGACACTAGAAGATATGCTCCAAGCATGTGCTTTGGACTGGAGTGGCAGTTGGGACACTCACCTCCCACTGATTGAATTTGCATATAACAACAGTCACCACTCTAGCATTAGTATGACACCCTTTGCAACAATGTATGGAAGATAATGCCGCTCTCCCATCTGTTGGAGTGAGGTGGGAGGATGACAGTTCTTGTCAAAGGAGATGTTAAAGCAAACTACGGAGGATGTTGAAAAGGTTTGTCTCATTAGAGAAAGATTAAAGGCAGCAATCATTAGATAAAAGATTTTTGCTGACAAGAAATGAAGAGAACAGATCTTCAAGGTTGGAGATCATGTGATGTTGAAACTCTCCCCGATGAAGGGAGTAATGAGGTTCAGCAAGAAGGGTAAGCTAAGCCCTAGGTATGTTGGGCCATTCGAGATACTTGCATTGATTGGAGATGTAGTCTACAGGTTGACTCTACTGCCATCATATGGGCACGTGCATAATGTTTTCTACGTGTCAATGTTGTGCAAGTATCAACATGATGATGCTAATATAATGAATATGGAAGAACCAAACTTGAATGTGGACCTGACATACGCAGAACAACCTATAGAGATATTGGATCACCAGACCAAGCATTTGAAAAATAAGATGGTACATATGGTGAAAGTGGCATGGACACATCATAGAGATGAAGACGCCACTTGGGAATTGGAAGATGAATTGAGGAAGGATTTTTTAGAATTGTTTAAATAGTTGATGTAATTTTCCCTTAAGCAAATTCGAGGACGATTTTTTTTAAGGAGGTTATGATGTAACGACCTGGATTTTTAGAAAATAAATAAAGGATATTTATTTTTATTTAATGAATTTGAAAATCCCAATGTTAATATTCTGGAATTAAATAATTCTGAAATTGATGAAAATTATGAGATAAGATGGAGAAAAAGGATAGAATTTGAATAAAGATAGAATTGTTATGGAGATAAGCATGGATTTATGAAGTAAATTTAGATTTAAATAAATCTAAATAATTAAGAAGTGATTAGTCATTGATGGATGGTCAAGATTGATTCTAAAAGAGTTCAAGGCCTAATAGAATTGATATTCCAAATCTGCACCTATGAATAAGCATTAAAAAGTGGTTGGAAACCCCTTTTTCTGTTAAACAAAATTCTGCCACGAGCCCTCTTTTCCTCATGTTTGCATGCAAACCGTGGCACCTCTGTGAGCACACGATGGCTAGTTTCGAAGCCGGCACATAGAAAAAGAAGTTCCAGGTGATGGTCGCAAGTTTCAGAATGAGGACAGGGAGTAATCTCCGGCCAAAGTTTGGCATTCGTGCAAATTTCCAAAGAAGGGATTATAGTTGATTTTCAGCCAAATTTAGGTACATAGGGGGAATCCCTATGTCATCAGTTTTTCGCGACATGGAACCCTATTCTCTTCTCCTTCGTATCAGGTTTTCATTGATATATTATATGCATAGTTTGGACATCGTATGACATAGTTATGATGGCCAAAAAATCACGTCGAAACGTATTTTTCTGCCAGCAACTGAACCCGACCCGGGTTCCGACCAACATGATCCGGGTCGTGGCTGACACGGCCCGGGTTCAATAGAACTCGGACCGCGTTGATGGGTATGGGATTATGGTCGGATGCGGACTGGTTTAACGACGACACGGCCTAGGTTTTTCGACGACACGGTCTGTTTTCTTCAGACGCGATCCGTGTTGAACCGAGGCATTGATGCGGGCATGAACCGGTCAACTCGGCCCGGGTTCACACCCAACTCGGCCCGAGTTTTGCCTGGTCGAGGTGATATTGGCTGTTTCCGAACACGGTCCAAGTTTCACCTGACACGGGCCGGGTTCTGGGGACAGAAAATGTAAGCTGCGATATTTTAATATAGATAATTGAATAATTACTATAGTTAATGATTCCTAATTTTATTATTAGCAGATCTGACCTCATCAAATTTTATCATATTTGATTTGAGATTATCTTTATTGTTACCCTATTAGATCCTGTTATCCATCATAATATTGATCTAGTAATTTTTCTCTGATTGGATTCTTGTCTAACCTAAAGAAAATTGTTAAAGATAGATCTTTAGGATAAATAAGATAAAAGATGAAAACTGTTGGGTCTCCATGTTCTTCGATTGTCTAAGCCCCTGGGCCATTATTGTTATCGTATTGCATGGGACAGATAGTGTACCTAGAAGTTTGAGACGACATCCTTTTAGGGAAGCTATTGTTGTCCTGTGGTGGCCATAGTTCCCCGCCATCACGAAACTATTGTTAGCGTTACTATTGGAGAGTGGCTTGCCGTGGTTTGATCTCCCACTGGCCTACATGAAAAGGACATGGAGTTTTTCTTAATTGACTGAGCGCTCACTATTGAATTGAATAACTCCAAAGATTGAATTGAAATTGAATCAAATTGAATTGAATCTTGATCACTCGGATTTTGGCATTGATTGACTTTGCCTCCTCCCATTGAATTGAATAGAAATTGGTATTGGCCGATGACCACAGATAATAGTAAATAGTTAAATTGGATAGGTGTCATAGTGATCAGCATAGTTGATAATTGCTATTGATTGGTCCATTGATCTCTTACCTGATCTCTTTTATTGATTCATGATCTTATTGATATGTTGTCTTTATTATTGAGCTCTCCTTATATTGTCTTATCATGTGCTCTATTGATTATTACTCCTTATTGATTATCGATTATTGATTTTTTAGCACCATTGATCTATTGTTTATTATTATTGTTAGATCCTACGTACTGAGTATTTTTATACTCATGAGTTTTCCCCTGCATTTGGATTCATGCAGGTGAGATGACAGAATATGGTGATACAGATGGTCAGGCTCAGTGACAGAGTTGTTGCACATGATGTAGGATTAAGTCATACTAGATTATTGGATTAGTTTATATTTCCGCAAAATTTATTGTTATTGGAGCAGATAGCAACAAGCATTTCATCGGTTTCATATAAAATTGTGTAGCGCCTTTAGGATGACTCTGAGCCATGTGATAGTCACGTGGGTCTCGGAGCGTTACAATGAAGGTCATGCCGGTGTTGGAAGATCACGTCGCCTCGTGGAAGCAATATGAGCAAGAAAAACCAAGAAGCTAAAATCCCATCAAACCAAATGAATATTTTAGGTTTAGAAACCAAAGTATTTTTTAAAACTATTAGACTTATCAAAATGTCCAAAAAGAAGAAAATCAATTTCCAACTGAGATTATAAAAATAAATTATTTAACATTTTTTTAAAATAAATCTTTATTATTTCTACTAATTTTATTATATTATGATTACTTGATTTCTTACCACGTTATAAAATTAATATTTTATTATTAATTATGATAATATAACAATAAACTTTTTATTATGGTGATTTTGGCAAAAGATGTATATTGATTAGCAAATCTTTTTATATTATAAAGGAAATAATATGAATTGCATATAGATACATACTAAATAAGTGGTAATATTTGTGAGAGGAGATCTACATTGTCAAGTAATGTTGATTAGCAATATATTGAACTTCCTTGTACATATCTCAAATGCAGTAATCGAAACTTTATGATGTAGTTATGAGAGACAACATCCATTATCATTCTAGTGAACTCCCTTAGGAGCCATTTGGCGCATTACCAATTTAAGTAACCGGTAATTTAGATCACCACTTAGATAGATTACCACTATTTAAATTATCGGTAATATTACATTATAGTTTTGGTAAGTACTGGTAATATAAATAATAGTCAAAATGAATAGTGATGAAATTACCAAAATACCCCTATAAATTATTTTGGATTTTAATAACATATTATTATAAATAAACAAAGAAAAAAATAGAAAAGTGAATATATATATAAAAGATGAGACAAAGTTAAGAGTTATTTGCAAAATATTTCAAATAATAAAAAGATGAAGTTAAATGATATTTATTTATTAATAAAATATTTGAAATAAAAAATTTAATTGAAAGAGATATTTTCGTCAAAATGTATTTCCTCCAGCTGATAATCTGAAAAGGCACCTTCACTGTCTGCTATCTAAATTACTAGAGCAATTAAGATTACCGGTAATCAATCGCAACCAGACGAGATAATATGGTGGGCCCTAAGAATTTTAAATAAAATAACCGGTATCTATTTAGATTACCTCATACCAAACGGACCCTTAGTACATATCTCAAATGGAGTAATTGAAACTTTAGAAGGTGTACCCAACAAATTCTTTTGGATCACAAATGAGCAAAGATCTAAGGCACACCTTGTAAATTAGAATACTATCCAACGTCATAGATATGCTAAGAGTTAGGGATATGCACCATATCTAAAATTTCTTCCTTACAAATAGAAAACTTGTGGTTTTAAATGGACAACATGACCTCTAAGTTTAGCTTCAAAAAGCTAAGATGTCACATCATTAACCACAGTTATTTAGTAACATTAATAGATTGGTGCTAGAAATTGTTTATCAATGCTCTAAATTTAATCAAGTTGGTAAAAGATAAATAAACATAAAATGAGCAATCAATCGGTGTCATGACTAACTCTTGAATTTTTAGTTTGTCGATATAGCTCTTGTATTTTCTTTCTACCCATAAGTTTGTAGTTAAGATCTTATGTGATTGTTCTTACAAAGATATATTTTCTTCTTGATGTTTTTAGTGTTGATTTGGTTTCAAAGTTTCGATTTAGCAATGATCATAAGTGGATATTGACTAGTGTCACTCATGATGTTTCTTATATGAAAGTTGTCTAGATATTTGTTAGTATTTGAGCCACTTCGAACTATGATAAATCTTGACCTAGCTATAAGCTAATGCGGAAGATCAATGTGCAACGTTCAAAATTCCCTTTGGAAAATGACTCATCGTGGACTCCTGATGAGAAACATCATCCCTATATTAACTCATGTTGTATACTATGCAGTTTAGCTCTAAAAATTGCACACCATTTATTCTTTAAATGCTTAATTAGCCTCCATCTTTGGATAGTCTTTTGGCAAAAACACTATATTAACTTTTCTTTCTACCTCATGAAAATCTGAATATTTGTTGTATGAGCTAAACCAATTAAACACCCATCCAAAAACAAACTTTCTTTATTTTTCTCTTACTACTTTCGGGGTCTTTGGCTAATGCAAAATGATTTCTACTTTAGTTCCAAGAGTTCCAACATCAGTATTGTACTTGAAAAAGTCTTGGTGAACTCTAACAAATATGTTAGAATCCACTACTCTTAGAAATTCCCTATCAATGATCTAATTGTAGTTAGGTGGGACCTTACTCCTCTCGGTTGGTTTGGTTTGAACTTGAACAAATTCTTCATCAAACTTGAGGAAGAAAGAGGAGCAGGCTTAATTATCCATTCACTTGGGCATCTTCATTTGTGCGTGTTGTAAGTAGACACTTCCACTCGATGCTCCAAGCCAAATCATGGAGCATTTACATTTCAAAAAAAAATCATTGGAGCATTTTGTGTAGCTCTTGTAGCATAAAGAAAGGGGCGTGCACAAGACTCGAGGGCACCTGTACAATATGTTTGTGACATGGTTAACATTAAATTTCTTAAACATAAGAAATAATTTAAAAAGAAAATATTCAACCACAAATTTAAAAAGTTAATACAAATCATTAATAAGGTGACGTAAAATCAATAATAGTATGTAGATAATACAAGTTTAATAACTCAATATATTTTGATAATTATTAACATTTTAGAATATAATAAATAATATTATAGTAATTTATTGTTGTCAGTAGTTTATTATTATATTTTTATATACTATAGCATTAGTTGTGCTATATATTTTAGTTTTCGAAAAAAATATAGGGTGAAGAAATGGAAATAAAATAAAGAGGAAGGAGAAGAAAATAAGAGAACTCTGGTTTGGTAATAAATAAATTCGTAAGTTATTATTAGTATTACTAAATAAATCATTATTATTAAAAGTAAATAACAATAATGATATTCATCAATCATCATGAATTTTGGGTAGACACAAAATTTTTGAAACATAAGAAATAATATGAAAAGAAAATATTCAACTATAAAATTGAAAAAGGAACAAGGGGAAAACATATGATAAAAATTGTATTGATGTGCCAATTATACTCTGTATCCAAAATTGTGGGAAAAAATGAGAAAAAGAAAATGAGGATCAATGACGAGCAAAAAGTAAGATAGTTAGTAGATATATGTATAACGAAGTGTTGTTAGTAAACATATGTCTAATCCAAGAAAGAATGAGCGAGAAGCTCTTAAGTGGATACTGAGATATTTAAAAGGTACTTCTTATGTATGCTTGGAATTTGGTAGAAATTATCTAGTTGGCTATGTAGATTTAGATTTTGCAAGAGATCTTGATAGAAGAATGTCTTTTACCAGTTATGTTTTTACTACTATTACTGTAAATTGAAAGCTATTCGGTTGCGAGGGTTAGTTGAACTGACCATGAAGGAGGAAGTTATTATGACAGTCACAGTGCAATATATCTTACAAAAAAATCAAATGCATCATGAAATGACAAAGCATATTGATATGAGATATCATTTTGTTTATTATATTATGAAAAAGCAAGATGTTCGAGTTTAGAATATTAGTACTCATGATAACCCAACTTATGACGACAAAGAGCTTATTTATAGTCAAGTTTAAATAATATTTAGACTTGACAGGCATTCTGCAAAGATCAAGCTAGGTCCATGTAAGTCGTTCGACAAAGGAGAGCATGTTGAGCATATTTTTTTTAGAGTTTTGTAAAATTCAAATCAAGGTGAAAATTTGTTTATGTGCCTTGAATTATTATCCCCTCTACCCAAAGATGAAAAAGAGATGATCTATGACGGAAGTGAAAGCGAAGGGTTTGGGTCGCACGGACCTTTATGTCTAAGGGTTAGGATTTTATCTTAATATATTCTCTTTTGCTCATAGTAAATTTCTTCTGACGACGGCCTTCTTTCTTCGTGAATGTTCCCTCTTGCTCACACTAATGAAGAGAATTTTATCACGTTAAATTTGCATGTTCATCTTCTCTCTTTCTCGTTGTCTTGACTATTCATCAATCATCGTGTTATATTCCCAACAAAAATGGAAGTTGAAAAGGGGAAGGAAAACAATATAGAAAAAAGAAATTAAATGTACTATGTTTATAAATATAATGTACTACATTATTAAATGTGTATAAAAAATTAAATTACCTAATTATATCAATATATATAGTATAGTTATATTAACATTCTTCCTTTTTATGCACGTATATATATATATATTAAAATTTTCTAATCTAACTATTAAGAAAAAATTATATAGCTTAATTCCATGTTCAGAATTGCATAATTTAACAAAATAAATCATACATGTCTAATTATATAATCCACATTAATTAATACCTACTTATATATATATACACACACATATATATACATACATACATATGTGCGCATTTGTACATATCTCAATACATACATATATATGTGTATTCTTATACTTCTATGAATACAATGATAATTATTATTTAATTAATTTATTGATTAAAGTTTAGTGTAGGAAGTGCATATGTATTAAAATTAGCCTCATTAGGGTCACATCAGTGATGACTTTTAAGCAGCGTCAATTATGTGTTAAACATGCTGCGACACAATACATTTAGCGCCACAGTAGTGGACGCCTCTACAACGTTGTGCATAACCTCGAGAAACAATGTCGCATTGGTGACGAAAGAACTGCGGCAATAATTTGACCCCACATCCGCGTCACAAACTTTTGGGGCACAAACCTTTTAGCGCCCCAGATGGCCGACAATACAATGGCATGGATGATATGCTCTTGCCTTAGCGTCGCATTGGCGACGACTTCGCTGCAACGCTAAGTCAATTTAGCTTCACGAGTTAGTGACGCTAAATAGCACTGTTATTTATCGTGAATTTGGTTATTTGTGCGCGCATTAATAGTATCGCGGTAGCGGTGAGAAAAGCGCCAACTTGGCGTAGTGCTTTTGTAGTGTAAAGCGATGCTAAATCGAGGCAAGGAAGAGGCTATTTGCATCGCTCTTTGGCTGACACTGCGGCATTGTTGTTGCATCCTTGTTGGCTTTGATGGAGGGCCGCCCACAACTTTTTTGTAGTGAGATAAGGTGAATATGGGAGCAGAAAGGATAAAAAGATGATATAAAAATAAAAATAATAATGAGGTGACAATAAAAGAAAACAAAGTGAATTAGCAATAAAAATCATTAATATTATATAGATAATCAAAGTTAATAAAAATCTACCAACCACCATGAATTGGATAATCATTAACTTTTTAGAATATAAAAAAATAATATTTTTATATTAATTATTATTTTCGATTTATTTTAAATTTTTTATATTACATAGTAATTACTTGTGAAATATATTTTAGTTTGGAAAAAATTAAAGGGCTAAGAAATGGAAATAACAAAAAAAAGAGGAAGGAGAAGAGAAATAAAGAAAGTAAAATGGGATAATAAGAAAGTTGGACTGTGATTTGGAATAAAATATATTCGTAATTAATTATTGTATTAATCAAAATAACTTATTATAGTATTAAAGTAAATAACAATGATGACAATATTCATCAATTATCATGACTTCTGGGGAAACATTAAGTTTTTGAAGCATAAGAAATAATTTGAAAGGAGAATATTCAACTATAATTTGAAAAGGAAACAAGTTGAGAAAATATGGTGAAAATGGAAGTTTAAAAGGGAAAGATAAACGGTATAGAAAGAAGAAAATGGACAGATAAAGTAAATATGGTAGCAGAAAGGGTAAGAAGATGACACAAAAATTAAAAGATGAGAAGGTGACACTAAAAGAAAACTTTAAATAAGACAATTTATAAGAATAAATCATAATAAATTAAATTAATATAAAATCATTAATATTATACGATAATGAAAAATTAATAAAAGATCTACAAACCAACATGATTCGGATAATCATTAACTTTTCAGAATTAAATAAATGATATTTTATATTAATTTATTATTGTTAGTAATTTATTATTCAAAATCTCTATAATGTACAGTATTAGTTGTGCTGTTAGTTCTAAAAAAATTATAGGTTGAAAGAGGAAGGAGAAAAAAAACAAAGTAAAATGGAACAGTAGGAAAATTAAACTATGATCTGGGATAAAATAAATTGATAAGCCATTATTGTATTAAACAAAATAACTCATCATTAGTATTAACGTAAATAATAATAATATTCATCAATCATCAAGAGTGAATTAGATAAAAAAATAACTTCATATAAAATCATTAATAATATATAGATTGCAAAAAGTTAGTAAAAAAAAACTACCAGAAACCATGATTGGGATAATCATTAGCTTTTATAATGTAATGAATAATATTTCTATTAATTTATTATTGTCTGTAGTTTATTATTATAATTTATATACTATATAGCATTAGTTGAAGTAAATTTTATAGTTTTGAAAAAACAACTTATAGGGCAAAGAAATGGAAATAAAAAGATGAAGGAGAAGAAAATAAAAGAAAGTAAAATGGAATAATAGGAAACCTAAATTGCTAATTATTCAGGATAAACTATGATTAGTAAATAATACTATGGAAATAAACTATGATTCGGGATAAAATAAATTCGTAAGCCATCATTAGTACTAAAGTAAATAATACTAATCATCATCATCATCAATTTTGGATAAATGTTAAACTTCTTAAATCTTAAACATAAGAAATAATTTGAAAAAAAAGTATTCAACTATAAATTTGAAATGTTAATAAAAATTATTATCAAATTAATATAAAATAATTATTAGTATATAGATAATAAAAAAGTTCATAAAATTCTACCAAACACCATGATGTGGGTAATAATTTATTTTTTAGAATATAATAAATAATGATATGAGTGTGTTTATTATTAGAATTTTATATATTAAATAGTATTAGTTGTGCTATATATTTTAATTAATTACAAATAGTACTATTTGAATAACATATGAATATTCAATCGAATCTATTGAATTGTGAATCCAATCAACCCTCTTTTTCAATTATGAAAATATCGAGGATATATTCATAAATATTTTTACGACTAGGGATGAAAGTGATACAGGTTGTGATTTTTTTTCATTTTAAAAAAATGTCCTTTGCTTCTTAGTTTAAGATATTTCCTCAAATTTTCCTAGTGAGTTATTTGTCTTTTATTTTTATGTTCTTTGTATTACGCCTTGTGCATCATTTTAATGGGGAAAAGGCCACCCTGTACTTTTCAGGAAGTTTTTAAAAATTCATAAAATAAAATAAAAATATTATCATTTTTCGAATGGTCTTTTAGGGATTCTAGTTTTTATAGATTTTATATTTCTAAAAAAGAATCGATAATACTAAGAGGTATTTTATTCCATAAAATTGAGGATGTCAATCACACTTTATTTATTTCTCATGCATTTTTTACATATGCATACTCGTAAACGTATTATGATCTTTGATTAATTTTGTGTATATTAGATGTATTCAAAAGATAATGAGTCAATGCATATTTGTAGAGTCTCCGTAGGTCTCTTGGGGTGGTTCTTCAATTTAAAAACCTCCTATATTTTTAAAAAATCCTAGATTTTTTTGTTGGATTTTCAATTTTTTTAACTTTTTGCTTACATCCATAACAAGGATACACTTATTAATAAGGGGTCATTTTTCATTAAAAAAAAAAAGTGATACTGTACTTTAGGGAGGAAAAAAGATGATACATTTAAAAGGGGGTAGCACAATCAATTTTTTTCCTTTTTTTTTAATTAGAACTAATCAAGTCTAGCTGGCTCTGACTCATGCTAGTTATCCAACATTTTGACAGTTAGATGAAGGGTAATAGTGGTAACTCCGACTTTATTTAAAAAATTATTATCAAGAGAGTTTTCTTTTACTTTTTTCTAGTGAAACTCATTTCTCTTGTGCGTATTTGAGTTCTGAGTAGGATGTAATTTTTTTTAACTGCTTTAAATTAGCTAAAGATGAACTGGAATGCTGCTAATTCGAGCACTAATATAATTAATAAAAAATGAATAATCAATTGTTGAAACTTCAATCCGTTTGCCTATTTTAAAATATTGCTGTAAAATAAATAGGAAAAAAATAAGTCAACTAGTTATGGGGGCGTCCAAGTGGAATAATCAAAGCAATATCACATGACATTGGACTTTCCCTTCCATCCAAGTAGAGACTGGTCAGAGAATACTGCTAAAAAGTAGGGACTAACAAGCAATGTGTATTTGGAATAGGAGACAGACGCAGGTGGAAAAAGCTTATTTTATGCTCTCTCATGAGCTCCCACACCAAGTCCATCACAACCTGCAACATTAAGCTGATGATGATGATCAAGCAGCCTTCCATGATTCTACTTATAATCATCATTCTCAGGCAAGTTCCCAAACACAAATGCACATTCAATGCTGATTCCTGTGGCCAACCATGAAACTGACAGCAGCACAACAGAAGAAATGCATTCACCGAATATTCCGGTTGACTGTGTTTGTGCAGAAATAGAAAGCGGGAAAAAAACAGCAGCACAGGAAACCATGGGCAGGCTGTCACAAATTCAGATCATGCTCTTTGATTTTGATGACCCTGTACTTGATTGAATATTAGAAGATTCATGAATCGGGATACAAAAGAATACGGAGTTATCCTCCCAAACACAGTAACAAATGAATTACGAAATTTCAAAAAAAAAAATTTCTGATCATATGACTGGAGATTAGATATCAATTGACATATAATTACTTAGAATGGACTCAGATGCATGGCAACCCATCGAGTGTTGATAAAGAAATGGGTTCTCATGGCATCGCCATTCTAGTAGTTACTTGGCAATGAACCAACCAACCAACTGACAAAGACCTGTTAAGCATGAAACAAGTAATTCAAGAAATAAACAGTGCTTTCCCTGTGACAAAAAAACATATTACTTGACAAAGAACAGCGATATGAAGAAAAGAATGCATGTAATGAGACAATGATTCAACAAGTTTGTGCAAAGTTTGCAGCATCTACGGTAAACGCAACAAAGCGGATTAATCAGAAATTGGAAATTGTTGGCAGTTCGGAGGAATGCCAAAAATTATTTCTGGAAGTTTATCCTAACAAATCCCAAGAATTTATAACCAATCTAAACCATCTTCCACCTTCCAAAGCAGAAATTGCAAAAGTCAGATTCCTCCAAGATCTCAGCTACCCAATTCCTTACACAATGTTGCTCTTTCTACTATCCTAATATAGAATCTGAGGTGTCTTATAAGTATATGTCAGAAAACTTCTTTTCTTTGGCTCTTTGCAACTGATATCATTGATGTAATTTGAATAACAAGCTGTGGATCTTCCGTCAAAAGAAAATAGGAAGGCTCCTTAATGCAGCAAGGACTCTCTTCTTTGGTGATTAGCAAAATTAGCGGCGGCGGCCATTGACCCAATTCCTTAAGTTATTTTTTGTTTTCGGAATAGGTTGTCTACTATTGAGCTTCTGTTTTGGTATATCATGCAGCTCCATCACTTGTACAGTTCGCTGCTTCTTTGCTGCATAGAGAAATGTGCAGAAACCATTTTAAGATACAGAATTTGGAGAGCCATATAAGTTACTGAGACAAAAAAAAACAGAGGAGCAGATATGAACCATTTTCAGCTTGCTGATAACCTTCATGAAGCTTCCGCTTTGCCGCTTCCAGTTTATAACTTATTGAAGCATCCTCCGAGTACATTGATTTCTAAGTAAAGAGTATTTTAAGGTTAGCAAGAAACTTGCAACTAGGAAGATAAATCAAAACCTCTAAGCTTACATTTAATGGAGCCAAGGATTGTTTCCTTTGAACTGCAGCAATGCCATGTTGCTTTTCTTTCATTTCATAGCCAGTTCTCCGTTCAGGGACTAGCGACAACGGTCTACCAGGACCAGAGCCAGCCATGAAAGGTTTGCTTCCTTTGTTAGTAACCCCTTGTGGCCTTGCTTGACCTGTAAATTGTTCTTGAGGCTTTGTTTGTTTCATGACTTGCTCTGGGTGCTTCTTCTGCCTTTTCTCTTCCATCAAAGTTGATGGGCGTGCCTGTTGCTTCTTTGTGAGACCCATTTCTTCTGGAATCACTGAATCCCAATGCTGCTGCCTCTTGATATCTTCTTTTTGTTTCGGAACCATGGTACGTTGTGAAGGCTGCTGTTTCCTCACTCTTTCTTCGACCCCTGGAGGCCTCCTTCCATTTTCCTGCTTTGTATCAATGCCCACTCCTTTTCTAAAATCTGAGAAAGCATAATCAGTAGACAGGTGTCATTAGTAACAAGGAAACAAGGCAGTATGCCAATAACTAGTCAAACAAAGATGCATATACTCACTTCCATCTTCATCCATTTCATCGAAAAACTGCATAGCCCGAAAGTTGAGACAAAATATGGAAATAAATCAGTTTATCACAACAGATACTAAATTAGATTAACTGACGAGACAAAAAAAAGGTACATATGCAACCTATATACCTCAGAAAGCTGGACAGAAGTAGCCGGAGTAGTGAAGAAAAATGCCTCATCAAGTGGAGGAGAAGGAAGTCCTTCATCATCAACGGTCGACGGATATGTGGACTCTGAAGAATGACCTGCACATTTTTTTTTCACAATCATCCTCAGTGAAATCATATACTATGAAGAGAAAGAAAACATGTGTAGCACATTGCCACACACCTTGACTCATGAACCAAAGGTTTCGAGTTCAATTTTCACTATGGGACTTGTGCACCTTTAGTTCTTTACTTGTTTCTTAAAATAGGCTTATGCGCCTACTTTGTAAAGTAAAAATACTACGAAAATGATGTCACAAACTTAGCATAAAACATCATGTTTAATATTACCTGCAACAGGAGCTGCTTTGACCCATTCATCAACCAAAACCTTCCAACCTCTGCAATGGGAGAAAGAAAATGGAAAATCAGTATGAGATAAGTCTTAACTGAGTTGCCATACATCTAAGGAAGTGAATTTTATCCAATTTTCTTTCCGTAGTGACCAACAATTAAATGACTAAACAAGTAGAAAAGCTGAAGAAGCTGCTGAATCCGGCACTGTTCAATGCAATGCATTTGTGTCAATACTACCACTACTAGTGGTTATTTAATTCTTTAAATATAACTCTGTGAAGGCCTCCAGAATCAGTAATAATTCATTTAAAGAAGTGAAAGCATGATATACACTCCATAACAACTCTCCTTTCATCAAATTTAGAAGCAACGAATTGTTACTCAGATGTATATTACTTTCATTAAAGGAATGTTTCAGTAAATAGATGCATTCTCATCTTGCAGCTCATGCTAACCTAAAAAGATGTGAAAATGGGCAAGGGTGTCTGATGGCGGCGATGACACGTAACCTTCTCATGCATGCACGATGATGTAAATATACTCACAACCATTTAGTAAACATAATAAAAGAGACTTATCTACCTATTTGTCCAATGTCAAATCATAACATGAAAGTTATTAAATGGAACTAGCATTCTTCACAAAAGAATAAATGTCGTAAATCACTTACTCAATAAGTACATGCCCAAGATGGCGGATTTGTTGTGAGCTGTGTTTGCGGAGAACGTTAACTGCTATTCCAATGTCGGTTGACTGATCATGCAAAAGGGAAAGAAATTAATGGCAAATTCAATAAGCAACATCTTAACAGCTTGAACTGTAATGATTCATTCCCCTTGAGAGTCAGAAGCAACAAATACTACTTGAAGATGTTCAATGTTTATACCTCAAGTACTTCAACGGAAAGTTCCATTAACTGCAACCTCCTCAGTGATTCAAACAGTACATTATCCGACTGCGGTCGAATAAGAAATCTTATTAAAATTCAGAGCTGTTGGTGTTTCAACAGGAACTTAATAATAACTTTCCAACAGAGCTACAACAATCTATAATTCGATCTAACTTCAGTCTACTGATTCAATACACTAATAACTCAGTTAAATATCAGGAAAATAAGAGATTAACAGGCATACCTCATCCTGATGGTTCTCCAGGATGCCCTTTATCCGCTGGACCTCGCCGAGCACTCGGTTTGCCTCCTCCATCTCCTCAGTGAGAGCCTCGGCCTCGTCATAGCTGTAATTACTCAGGAAGCCATTCAAGTCTTCCGGCACCTCGTTGCTGCAGCTGCCCGCCTTGCTCCCCTTCTCCTTGTCCTTGTTAATGGTCTCATGGCCATCCTCCCCTTCCACTACGGCTATTGCCGGCACCCCCTGCAGCTTGAGGGGATCGCACCCGGCGCACCGCGGCTGCAGGACCGTGTAAAACTGCTCCACAATCCGATCCCTCCGATTCCGGAACTCCTGGGGGCAATCGGAAGCGGCGACGAGCACGGCCTGCTCGATGACCTTGAAAATGTCGGAATTGGCGCTCCGGAAAAATTTTCTCCAATAATCCAGCGACCCCGAAACGGCCGCCATCGATGCTTCGGCGATCAAACCACCGCCGCCGGCGACTACCAACAGTTCACCGGATACGCGGGCGGTTTCGAACGGAGAACGACGGCAAAATCAGATTTTTAAGGCAGATTCAGACTCAACAGGACAATAACTCAAATGGGCGACGATTTTTTCCACCGATCGAAAGCGGTTTTATTCGATAACTTCGTGCGTTATCAGAATGGGGGTGCGGACAGGGACAAAAAAAGAAAAAAAAAATATAGAACGCAGAAATGCCAAAGCTCTCCTGTGCCAAACAGAAAAAGGTGCCGTTTTGGCACCCGAAAGCACCTGTTCTAAACGATTGCAGGCGAAAAGGAGAGATTTTGACGCCAAAAAACAGGAAAAAAATAAATTTAAAAAACGGCCCTTTTTTTTCCTTCTTGTTCTTCTTCTATTTGTTCGGAAGAATAGAAAACTCTGATGCCAAAACAAACGAAACAAGAGCAGTGCTACGGATTGGTCTTTTTTTGGGTTCCCGTTTCGAAGCTACAAATCTCTTGTACCTCTACGCCATGTTCGCAACCAAAAGCAGAAACAAAGAGAAGGAAAAAGAAAAAAAAGAAGAAGAGCAGAAAATTATGCTACGAAACGGAGCATATAAAAATGCATGTTTCTTTTGTTCGTTTCTTATCTCCCCTTTTTTTCCCTTTTGCTCCATTCTACATCTCTATCCTAATAATAATGAGATAAATATGCATCTCTTCGTCTCTGTAAAACTAAAACCTTTAACTTTGTGTAAAACTAAAAGCTTATTCCTGTCACCTTGTGTCGTAATAATACTTAAGAGGAATAAAGTAATAGAAAGAGACATGCACAAGAGAGCGGAATCCAACACGCGCACTTCCTTTTATTTTCTATGTTTTTTTAAAAAAAATATATATTGGGTTGGTTAAATTAAAAGAGTAAAATATATCTCTCATATATAATTGATAATTTTATTTTCAAAAAAAAACTTTATGCGATTTGTGTGTTTCACATGTCATACATAAAATAATTAACGTTATTGTATAAAGAAAATGAACATAAGTTTATAGATATACATGGGAAAATCAAATTTGTGAAAAAAGACTTCCGCTTATAAAATAAATAAATAAAATCACATTGCACCCAAACGTATATGAATCTTTTTTAGTGCTGTATATACTATACATAAGAAGATACATTAAATGGAAAATCAAATCAAATATTTTCCATTTAAGTCGCATTTATTTGCTGTAAATTAAATCTCAAATAAAACAATTTTTAAAAGATATTTCTATAGAACATTTTTTTTCTGTGTTTCTTGTTTGTACTAGGAAAATTTTATTGTGCCAAAAAAATTAACAAAGAAAAATTTCTAAACTCTTACAAATTTTCTTTAACAAATAATCTGATTTATTTATAAAAAATCTTTATTGAATTCTATTTTCTTTAAAAAGAATGAAGCAAAAGGATTTTGCATGCAAGCCCCGGAACAGGAAGGGAGCAAATATATGGCAAGTCCAATCCAACATTTGCTAATATCATTATTAATTGATCATTAATAATTCGATCCCATCGATTCATCCAACTAATCATAAGTTGTTCTTGAAGTCATTAAACTCAATATTAAAAGCATTAAATTCTCTTCTTTTGCAAGCGTGTAGAGATGCCTTGCCGCCTTCTTCTTCTTCTTTTTTTTATTTATTTTTTTTATTTATGTATTTTATTTATTTATTTATTGGTGCAAAGGAGCAGTCGCAATCGTTGACTCAGCCAAAATGGACAGATGCGTTGTCTCTTATCTCTTCCTAAATCGGCTGATATGATCTACTCGTGCCTAATTAATTAATGTACCATTAGGAGATATATTTGCTCGCTAAGTTACATTATTGACGACATTTAATGAAAATTTTCTACTTTTTCAAAATTCTCATATTAAATTGCAGAATTTAGTAAGTCATCTAATTAATGAGAGATTATCTAATAATTAAATCTTAAAAATCGACCGTTAGTCTCTGCAAGTCTATAAGACTTCGAATTCTTTTATCTGGACAAAAAAACAATTTTTAAAATTAAATAAGTGCCAAAGTACGTGTATAAACAATTGGGGTGTTAAATATTATGCCGTATATATTAAAAAAAACTGTCCCAAAATTTGACGAATCCCAAAAATCTATCCGATTAGAAAAAATAAAATTTAGAGGCCAGGTTAAATTTAGGATCCCATCCGAAAAAAATCGTAGAGTCGTGAAGCCCATTTTTATTTATAATTTTTTATTTATAAAATTAATTCATAGATTATCTATTTTTTATTATAGATATAATATTTTTTATAAAATTTCTTATTTTTCTATCACATTATCGAATTTTAATTTGGCAACTTTTATATATTAGTAATATATTTTTTATATAATATAAATCAAATAGTTTTTATGTTAACTTTAATTTAATATATATTTATTAAAATATAATTATAAAGTAGAGATTCGAAAAAATCATCCGAAAATTTTGATCCGTTAGAGGATGATTTTTTTAAAATAATTTTAGGATGATTTTTTAAATTAAAACACCGATCCGAAAAAAATAGCAAACGATTTTTTTATCAAAAATCCGACCCGACCCGAACTATTTTCACCCTCATATGAAATGTTAATAATAAATCTCATTTTGTAAATAAATCAAGTAAAGAATCAAAACTAGTAACCACCAATTTTAATTATAAATGCATATACCATTGAAATAAGGCTTAATTTAAATCACGTTGAACATTGATGGTCGTGGGATAACACACAATTATTAATGCGCAGGAGTTATGGTTGAAAAATACTTTTCTTGCCTAATTTGCAAATTTGAATCTTTGTTTTATAATATTTTTTCCTGTTGAAAACATTAACTTTAAAAAAATAAAAAAAATTGTAAAAATAATTTTTAGAGATAGATAGCTCATGTTCTTTATAAAAAACAGTATTAAATATATGAGATATATGAAACTTCGATAATAAAGTTTTATGATCGTTTTGTTATTTTAAGTTTCTTCCTTTTCTAGGAAAATAGAACCGGTAAAGTGGGATGACGCACGCTCTTACACGAAGTTTTCACGTGTCCGAAAACCTCTCAGGCGGCGCCCACCAAAAGGAATTGCAAGAAATTCACCTCGGGGGTAAATTCGTAATCTTGCGTCAATGCCAGAATGTTTCGGATAAAAGAATTACGCAAGTCATGACTATGAAATAAAATAAATATATATTTTTTTTCAAAAAATAAATATATTTTTAGTTTACCTCGTGTTTCTTTTAAAATTTTAAAATTTAAAAATGTAATTTTTATAGTTAAATTTTTTTTATAATAAGTACTTGATATTTCTTATTATATTAATAAAAATATTAGTATAATAAGATAAATTTCAGTACTCTGATTCTTAATTTGTTTCACCAACGGACTTTCCAATAAGATATAACAAGGGGTATAAGAAAAATCCAACCGACCTAAAAAATTTACCCAACTTGAAAAAATTGAACCAAAAAAGTTAAAAATTAGGGGCCTATCATATGCTAAAATTAAGACCCCATTCGAAAAAAAATCGAAGGCCGGTAGAGCTCATTTTTTATTTATATAATTAATAGATATGTTATCAATTATTTTATTATAGATAAAATATTTTTTGCATAAAAGTTCATACTTTTCTATCATATTATCAAACTCTAATTTAAATAAAATATTTTTTGCATAAAAGTTCATACTTTTCTATCATATTATCAAACTCTAATTTAATAATTTTAAAATTTTAATAGTATATTTTATATTAATTTTAATTTATTTTATATATTTTTAAAATATAATTATATAAAAATAGAACCCTGAAAAAACTAACCCACTAGAAGGTGGTTTTTATTTTTTTAAAATAGTTTTAGGATGATTTTTTTTATTTTAAAAACTGACCCAAAAAGTAGAAGTTAATTTTTTTCTATCGAAAATACGATCCAATCCGAACTACTTTCACCCCTAGATATAATCATTCTTCCGGTCATTTTCACTATGTGGCACATTATTAAAAAATAAAATAATAAATAATAATTTATAGAAATATTTTTTAAAACAAAAAGAGTGGGCGCAACCCCTTCTCCCTCTCCCAGTCTCCCTCATGTGGTCGATGAGCTGATGCTAACCTGGCTAGAGCAAGAGGAGGGGTCGTCCTCATCTCCTCTCTAGTGTTGGAGGGGGAGAGAGTGTCGCCCCGTTCCCTCTCTGTCCGTGCGATATGGATGGGGAGGCCGCATCCTCTCCCCTCATATACATGTGTAATGCAAAGAGGCTACAATGAGAGCAATGCAAAGGAGAAAGGGGGAGGCCGCCCCCTCCCCTCTCCCTTTCGACACGAAGGGGAGGAGAGGGGAAGGCTGCGGCCTCCCTACTTCCCCTTTGCATTACGCGTGTATAGGAGTAGGGCTCCTCTCGAACGCAAAAAATGAAAGAATATCCTCTTTGCGTCACGACAGTAGAGGGGGACCTCTACCCCTTTGACAGAGAGGAGAGGGACATGGGGCAGCGTTCTCCTCCACCTGGTGGGAGAGGAGACAACTCTCTTTTTTAAAAAAAGTTTTTTGTAAATTATTATATTATTAATTTAATGGCAATCTTAGAGGTGAGCACAAATCGAGACAAACTCGATCGCATTGACTTGTACCGATCCAATTTTTTATTTTTTTCCCAAACCGGTAAGTAACCAGATGATGATTGTATCTCATACCTTGAGACCTGTCATTGAGATCGGATTCGGATAATAAAAATTCATATCATGTTCCGACCTCATAGTATATATTAAATTATTTTAAAATTATATTTATGTTTATTTTAATTAAAATTTAGTATTTTATTATATATAAATATACATTATATTATGTTATCCTATGTATAAATTAATTGATAATTATTGCATTTATATAATAATATTAAACATTATTATTATTTTATTTTTTATTTATTATGACCGAATTGAGACAACTGGAAATTTTTTATTTTCTCTTGGTTCGACCAAAATGTTTTTACTAAAAGTAAGGAGCAAATTTGGCCCAGAGCGGGACGGTCGGAGCCGGTCCTAAAGCCGAGGGGAGGGAGGACAAAGTTGAGAAAAAATAAAAAAAAAAAGCTAGTGTTTGAAGGTGTCTACTGAAATTTAATACTTTCTATCTTCTCAGCCGTCATCTTTTCACATTTTTTTCTTTTGTTTTTCTTTTTTGAGCTCCCTAACTTCATCTATTTTTTAATTGTACATTATTAATCATCTTATAAAATAAAGTATTAAATATTATTAATTAAAAATCATAAAATATTTAGTTATAATAATTAAGAAATATTTTATTAATTAAAATGTTCAAATATTTTTATAAAAAATTTATATTATATTTGGATCTTAAGATTTACGTAAATTATAATATTAATAACCTTTAAAAGATTTAATCAAAATTAATAAAAAAATATTAATAACATAAAAATTTATATAAATTATAATATTAATAACATATTTTTATTTACTATAATTTTATACTTCATAAAATAATAAAAATATTCTTAGTTCTTACTTTTTTATTCAAACAGTCACTAAAATTTATTTATCAAATTAATTTTTTAAATCATCATTATTACATTTTTAATATAAACACCAATCCAAAAATTTCTATCTAATCAATTAATTCTTCAGAACTAAAATCCACATGCACCTAAAAGAATATTTATATTCTGATTTTGGATAATCCGTGATAGCAAATTTGAGTTTTTATTTCATCACTTCACATGACAATTGAAATAAAAGAATATTTATATTATGATTTTGGAAGTTAACATAGTGGTACTTTTATTTTAAATTTAATCGATTTTATTTTAAATTGGATAATGATTGACCGTATTGTCGGAGAAACGGCCCATACTTTATAACAAATAGTGATATTCTTTTTTTTGGAAAATAAATTGTGATATCCCTTTGAAAGGAAGGAAACGGTATTTTCTTTTTTTTAGTTATTAAATTAAAATTTATAAATGATGTTCTCTTTAAATTTATTTTAAGAATTTTAATCTCATTCTCACCCATATTTTTTCCGTGGATTTTTTCCAAGAATATATTATCCATATATTTCTAGTTTAATGAATAAGTTTTATTTAGAAAAGAAATATTGTTATCGAATTTTTCATTAAACGTCATTATTGTAATTGTACGTGCATCTACATGTGCTTCGAGATTTCTTATTTTCATTAAAAAAAACTTTTGTAACAGACCAAGAACATTATAATAAAAAAACAAATTAAAGAACATAAATGTTAAAATATGACGATGTTGAGTTTAATATTGTTCATCTACATAATATATACATATCAAAGTTATTTGAAGTTATTTGAAGTTTTTTCCCGGATCTTGAAAATGAAAAAAAAGATTTTTTTTTTGTATTCCTATTTTATGTAAATGGAAGTACAGTCGGATCATTAACTATTAATAAAATCATCATTTAATATAATTAATGTTTGATTAATGTGCCAATATAAATAATAAATGAAGAGAAATAGAAAGTAAGTGCATTAAATAATAAATGTATTAATAAATTATAAATGACTGGATCACGATAATTTAACGCTAAAACAAGTTGGTGAAACAGGGCCGAGAATGATTTAGGCTTTATTGCAATTTGATAAGTTGTATGATAGAGGAAGTTGATTAATTAGCGATGGATGATGATTAATTGTTAGAAGTTTATTTAAGATATTAATAAATAAAAGTTTGATAAATTTAGTAATAAAATTAGTCGATGAATATGAAATGATATAATTAGACATATAATAAATTATTTAATTTAAGTATTATATAAATTTTATTATAATGTAATGAATAAATTGTTTATATCTTAATTAAATAAAATAAAATCTCACAATTGAATGTTTTATTAAAATATATAAAAAGTTTATGTTAACAATAAATTTCATATAGTGCATACACGATATGAAAATACTATATTATTTATTCATTGTTAATAAATAAATAATTTGTAATTAATTAAGCATGGATATAAAAGAAAATATCATTAAATGATGATAAAATAAAAATGAAAAAAATAATAAGATAAGTTGAGAAAGAAATTATGCATTTGAATAAGAGTAAATTTGGAAAAAATTATAAACCGTTAAGTTCTAATTGTTAAGCGCTAGTAGAATTAATTTTTTAATATTTTCATACTTATTTTAGCATTTACTAAATAAAAATAGCTTTTAAGCCGTTAAACATTAATTTTGATGTTGTCAAATAAAATTTTAGTCCGATAATTTTTAAAATTACAAATTTTGAGTAGTTTTTTAAAATAAAAAATCATCTTATTTGTAAAGAAAAAATTGACCAAGTTGATTAAATTGATTATATTATATTTTCCTAAAAAAATAATAGCAATTAAGTTGGTTATATTAACTGTTTAAAAAAATATTAAAATCTAACTTTTTGGCTGAAGTATATCAAATGACATATTATCACATTACAATTCAAAACATTTTTATTACATTTTTATCAACTTTAATATAATAAATGAATAAATTGATAGTGTTCACATTCAATTATAATGCGATAACTTTAAGTTATTTTAATAATATAACGAGTAAAAAAAGTAAAGTTATAAAATATTATTTGAAGTAGAAGTCATATTTTACTTCTAATAATAATATGTTTTATAAAACTATTTAATTTGGATTAGACTCTTTTAGCTTTTTTAGGTTTTAGTTTAATCGAATGATTTATCAGTTCTAGCAAATAACTATGAGATTAATGTACCTAGAAAGCATCTTCCGCTTTTGTAGGGATGTTGAGCGTATCTCAATCGTTGATTCACTCGTCAATAAATCTGTTAAAAAATGATTAAATCTCATGATTTAAAAATATTAATTATCTCAATAAAATGAAAAATATTTTATAGGTACATTAATCCCAATAAATATTTACTCCTTTCTCCTCTTCTTTTGTAAACAAACGTAAGTGAAATGCGGGGTGCCAAAAAAAAAAAGAAAAAAAAGGTAAAAGAAACGCGAAGTGCCATATTTATTGTAACTCATCCTTCTAAAATTTCTCGTTCACGTATGTAAAACACTCATAAAATTATAACTTATGTCATTATAAAATGTTAGAAAGATTTTTAGTACGACAATTACGAGGAAATAGCATTACTCTCGTTCTAACCCATCGCATCATCGGAGAACGTGGGAGGGAGATGGAGATCCATAAAAAATGTGTTACCGAAAACGTGAGTGAAGGGCGCAATTGGTCATAAAAAAAGTGCAGGAACCGTTACTACTATAAATACTTGTGGAGCCCACGTGCCAACGTCGCACGAACCCCGAGGGGGAGAGAGATACAAACGGGCGGTGGGCGGTTGTTGTTGGAAGAATGCTACAGAGGACGGAGATGCCACGTGGATTTCCATTGCATGTCTGGGCCTAGCCTTCTAGGAGTCGCTTCCGGTTCATCTTTACTCTTCTAAGCTCGGACGGACTTGCAAGTTGCAACAGCCTTCTATGCTATAAATAATCAATAAATAAACATTTCGTTGATAATAAAATTATTATTATTATTATTACTTAACAGTGAAAATGTATCGTTTCAAATCAATATGCACAATCTAACGTATTAAAGCGTCTCAATGGACTTTATTTTTTTAAGCGTCTCAATGGACTTTATGGTGGATTGGACTGCTAACTAGACGGAGTCCCACGCTAATAAGTGTTGTTCTTATATGAGCCACTGCAAATATATTGCACGTTGCGGGCTTTATTTCACCAAAAACCCGCAATAAATATTCTATAGCAGAGTTTTGTGATAAATTTAAATGAAAAATTATCTTACTACATAAACTTGCATATTATAAATTAGAATAATGCTGCATCTTCCTAATCATCCTTTTAAAAATTCTTCTGATATGAAATATTTTAGGAGGATGAATTAGCAGGACATGCTATAAAAACAAATTATTTTCGACATAAAAACTTTATTGTATTTGATTATTTTTTTAATTTAAGGTTATCCCTCCCTACTTGCGGAGGAAGGATCACCTCGGACGTGCAATGGAAAAAATCGAGGTTTGTAGCACGTTGCGAGCGATTCAAAGATCTGATGAAGTGGGAAGAGCTGTGTTCCAGCAATGAAGGTGTGAGGCTTGGCGAAGGGCTGCACTTCATTCGTGCGCGACGACGTGGAAGCTAAGGCAACTATAACACTCCGATCCAATTAAGATATTGTTCGTTTTGAACTTTTGATTCGCACGAATTTAAAAACACATCTTGATATGTGAATGATAGTTATATATAGGCTCATGATCACTTTCATATTTTGCTCACGTAGAATTATTCAATCAAATCATTTTGGTTTTTATATCCAATGTTATCAAAATCAAATCGGACTGACTGGTTCAATCGCAAATCGATCGAAATTCGATTGGTTTGATATCAAAATTAGTTTTGGCATTGAACCAGAAAAATAAGTTGAAACAATCGGCTTCAATCCAGTTCAATGTAAATTTTAAAAAATAAAATAAAAAAATGATAAAAATATGAAAGTTAAAAAAGGAAAAAGGAAAGAAATATAGGAAAGGTAAAAAAAGAGGGAATATAACATGTATAAAATTAAATAGAAATTGAAATAAAAGAGTATTTAAAATTGAATAACATTAAAATGGAAAATTATAAAGGGCATAAATAAAGAAAATAAAAAGGAAAGTGTCAAAGAAAAAAAAATGAATTAAGAATAATTTAAGATAAAGTTTATTAATATAGCACCTGTCATCAATAAATAATAGATATTAAATTAATAATAATCTATTTATATTTATATGTTAATCATTATTAAATTTCTTAATAAATAAAAATATGTTATATTAATTTTTAATAGGTTATTAGTACAATATTCATATACTTTATCATATAACTTATATTATAGCTTTTATAATTATTATAAATAATAATATTTTACTAAAATCTGATTCAATCTGGTTGAACTCGATCAGACCGGTCTAATCGTAATCCAGTAAGGAGCTCGGTCTAATCACTGATCCGATTTTGAAAATATTACTTAAACCTCATGTCGTTACAATCCCTCTTAGAAGCTCAACGTCTTCGTTGAGCAATTCGTGTTGGTCATGGCCTGCATTTTTCACATGGGTCAAGTGAGCATATGAGGTAGGCTCTCATACACCTCCGACCCAATATTGTTCGCTTTGGACTTTCGACCCGCATGAATTTAAAACGCGTTTTGATAGGTGAAGGGGTAGTTACATATAAGCTCATGACCATCTCCGTATTTTGCCCACGTGAGACTATTCAATCAAATCATCTTAATTCTTAGACCTTAGGACATTACAGCAGCAGTGCACGACGAAAGTACCAACACACGAGGCGGGGGGGGGGGGGGGGGGTGGGTGGGGGTGGGTGGGTGGCATAGACACATGACGGTAGCAAGCTCTGGGGCAGGCGGCAAAGCATGATTGCAAGCAGCACGCCAAGTCGAGCATCCGATTCAAGGGTCCGCCTCTGCGCGAGTTCCATGTCCGCATGAATTGTGAATTGTTGATTTGTGTCTAGTTTTCCCTATAGGTCACTCATCTCCTTTGTTTCCGCACGACTTGCTGGATGGTGGGGGTGAGCAGGAGGGCGCAAGGTAGTTCTGGTAGCGTAGGAGGGCGGACGGCGGCAAGGTTGTCTCTATGATCAGCATGTGTGCATGGAGGGCGATCCAACGACGAGGTCATCTCTCTTATCGTCTCTCTAATCGGCGCATGGAGGGTGATCAACCAGTGATTGTGCGTGGAGCAGCGATCCTGATCCATGAGTGCGAGCGCAGAGAAAAGGGCGATCGAGCGGCCACCGTCTTTGGGTCGCTGGTGGTTGAGTCTCTTCTCCCTTTCTCCTTCGTGATCTACCCCTTTTCTCCCTCTCTCCTTTGCTCCTTCTACCTTGTCGGCGTGGCATCGAAAAAGGGGGGAATCGTCCCCCCTCTTCAAACGTGCACCGGCGTCAAAAAAGGGGGCGTTGACCCCCTTTTTCACGCGGTGCGTGCAATGAAAAAAGGGGACCACCGCCCCCTTTTTCCTCATAGATTGATCGCTGTGCCACCCTCCTTCGCCTGCCTCCTCGACGCCGGAAGTCGCCACCACGTGTGCCGCCGTCCCCGTGTGTGGAGCCGTCGTCACCCTCCTTCATCCGCCTCCACACGTTGAAGCCAAAAATCGAGCCGACTCACCGCACCGCCACCCCTCCTGTCTCCGCTCCCCCACCCAACCCCTAGCGCTGAACCGCTCCAAACCGATGCTGCACCAGCCGAGAAGCGACAAGAGGTTGTGAGGCAAGGGGATTCTGCTGTATTTGAATATTATTTCATTCATTGGTGTTGTATCACCCTTAATATGAACTATATATAGTTAAACCAGCCGCAGAGGCTGGGGATGTTTTGCGATAGAGTTTTGTATTTTTTGTTCTTGTCTTTTTTTATGTCAGAATGTTTAAAAGATTTTAGAACTCTGCTACTATGGTGTCATATTATATTGTTTGATTGGTTACCTACATTTTGTGCCACTCGATGTTGACCTGGAATGCTTTTATACTTTATTGTCATGTTATGAACTTTTGTCTCTTTTTATTATATGATCAATTATATTTTGAGATGGCTACATAGTAATGTGTTAGTCATTTTGGCCGTCAAAATTTATGACAATTTTTTTAATCACAACTTTCGTGCTTTATTTATATTCAAATTTTAAGATAACTAATATCATGATTTTACCTCTAGTGAGAATATCAAAATAAAAAAGATGATGACATCAACCATCCACAAACTAGGCCATGCGAATGCAACATCATGTTTACTTTGCAGATCTCCATAAAGTCATAAGAAAGCAAGAAATTTCGTAAGAAATTATTCTAGAGAAATTTAGTTTATCATTCATTTGAAAAATCTTTGATGGCATCTTTCGCAAGGTAGGAAAAGTGATAAGTTTTTATCATCTTCATCCACCAGAGCCCACAAACCTTGCAAAGACCACACCTTTCCTTGGCGGGGGTGCAGCCTTCTCCTCCCTTGTTGGGGTCACCCCTGCCTCTCTCCATAGGGGTGGCTGAGGTCACACCTCAAGGGCAACCTTGCCAAGTCGACCGTGAGAAGGATTAAGGAAAGAAGGATAGAATCAAAGAAGAACATTTGGAATAAATTACATGAATCGTTCCCTAATCTTAGATCAATATTTCAATGATCTCTCAAGTTTAATTTGTAACTACATTATCCCCGAACTTTTTTTTTGCACGCATCGTCCCCTTGACCGAAAATAAGCGATTTCCTGAATATATTACTTATGTGACAAAATAAAAATAATAAAATTAATAAAAATATTATAAAATAATAATAAAAAGTGAGGGTTGGCCCAAGGGGGCTGGTGCCCCCTGTGCTGAGTTCATAGCCAGGCCCCCCCTCCCTTCCCTTTCTTCCTCGTGCGCGGTGAGGAAGAAAAAAAAAAGAGGGGAAGGGGGGCGCACCCCCTTGTGCGGCAAACAGGGGGGGGGGGGGGGGGCAGCAGCACCCTTGTGAGGTGAGCTTTGGGGGCGTCGGTAACCCTCGCGAACTCGTCGACGCGCAAGCTGGCGAGGGGGCCGATGCCCACCCATGCGAGCTCGTGCCGACGAGCTCGCATAACGAGGGGACAGTTCCTCGCTAGCGAGCTCGCGAGGGGGACAGTTCCCCGTGCATTGCGCAGGAGGCCTCCGACCCCACTCTTCTTCCTTGTGCGCAACGAGGAAGAAGAGGGGATATCAATGCCCCCGTGCGAGCTCCACCCCCCTAGGGAACTCGCACAGGGAGTGTCGGCCCCACTTTATTATTATTATTATTATTATATTATATTTTTAACTAATATTATAATATTTTATTATTTTTTATTTTGTCACGTCAATAATATAAGCGGAAAACCACTTATTACCAATCATGGGAACGAGGCGTGCAAGAAAAGAAATGTTATGGGACAATCTAGTTATAAATTAAAGTTGAAAAAACGTTGAGATATTGATCTAAGTTGGGGGACGATTGGTGTAATTTATCCGACATTTGACAATCAATCGTTGGCTCATTGTTTCCTTTGCCAGATCTCCACGTGTGTAGGGCATGCAAAGGTTGAATAGTCAAAGTTATGACTTCAGACATCATACATCGCTTAGGACTTTAGGGTTTTCTAATATTTTTTTAGTTTAAACCTGATTGATTCATACGAAGTTGCTAAATTAATCAATCAAATCAGGGTTTTGATTAAGTTTGATAGGACCAATCCAATTCAATTATCTAGCTGAGTTTTGAGTAACCTAAGGCACATTTCAACCTCAAATATTGATCCAATCGGCTAGATTAGGCTTGATTTCACAATATTGATAGTATCTACTGCTTTATCTACAAAGAACTATTTACCATTTAACTTGCAATTTCAACACTTGACCTTAAGCTGGTGGTTGGAATAAATCAACTAACCCCAACTTAATCTCTAGGTAGTCATGCTTCTACTGACTCAGTGCCTTAATTAATAAGTCAATTGTCTATTTGATTTTAGATACATGAAAAGGCTTAATTAGTTTTCACAAGTTTCTTTCTTTCACAAAATAGCAATCAACTTCCATGTGTTTGGTTCCTCGTGAAACATATTATTTTTCTTATGTTTTGTACTTCTTTCTTGTCCCAATGTATCAAAATTCTTGAAGCAATTGATTTAACCAAACTGACTCCAGCAACTTCTGCACCCAACGTTATCATGATAGTGTGCAAGACCTAGATTAATTGACATTGCAGATAGACCTTCCAAACCTAGATCCTCCTTTGAATATTGCATTGTACTAAAGGAGTTTGTAAAGGTTGTTGAACATCATAAAAAAAGGATTGAGAATCTTGAAATTTTCATTGGTACTTTAGTTATTGTTTGGAGCAAAAGAAAATATCTATTAAAAAAATTGAAAATATCTACTCTCGTATATTTTCTAATTTAACATCTTATATCCCTTTTGGTATGTGGAAACCAAGAAACAATAAGGATTGACGCAAACCACAAACTTGTTTCTCACTTGCAAATTTGTCCTGTAATAAAGACAATAAAACACTAACACACTCATATGTTCCAAATCTAGTTTCTTTGACCAAATAATTTTTCATATGCAGAAATAATACCTATGTCACTTAATGACAATCCGTTGATCAAGTGTGTAACATTTGTAGGTATTAACTTTAAAATATAATAATTTTAACAAATTTTAAGTAAGTGTTTGTGCTTCCTTTCAACCCTTCTATTTTGTAGGACGAAAAAGTATCTCAAATTTGATGCATCGTTCCTCTTGTCTTGCAAACTCATTTCTAAAGGAGTTAGCATATCTAGTACAATTTTTAATTATGATGACTTTAACTAGTATCAAACAAAGTGTCAACAAGAGCCAGAAAAAAAATGTATGCAACATACAACATCAAAGTTGAATTTCATAGCATAAATTTAAGCCAAGCATCAAGAATAGTAAGGACACATTTCAGACCATTAAAAGTTACACTTCAAGTATCCATGTGAATTACTGAAAAGGGTCCTCTACTACTCTGACTTATTATTAGAAAATGCAAATATACTTCATGTAAGCAGGTGGATTTTATTTTGTTATAGTTCTTTGAGGCTAAAATGTATTGTATGTTCTTCAGCGGAATAAGACCGAGTTTTAGTTTGTGTTTTTCTTCTTCACTATTCATATTGCTATACTTATTCAAGTGAAAACTCTATAGTTCATGAAGCTTTCCAAAATCTTCTTTCTCGCTAGGCTTTAGTTGCACTAACATTTTGACAATGAACAATATTCAGTACAAGAAAAATTCCGATTTTCGACGGTTAGTTTTCGACGGGTAAAAATCCGTCTGAAATACCGACGAATTTTTTTGGCGGATCGAATAATGTCAAAATTATCGTCGGATAAGTTTTCGACGGTTTTAGCCGTCTGAACTTACGACGGTTCAAAATTCGTCGAAACTTTCCGTCGAAAATTTCGATGATCGTAACCGTCAAAGATATTAAAACCGGCTAATCCGTTTCCATGTTGGTCTTTCGACGGTTCAAACCGTTGAAAGTTTTGACGATTCACGTATCCGTCGAAATATCTTAACGTTGATGGGTTATCTATATTTTATTTTTTGACGGTTCCTATTTTCGACGGTTTGGAGAACCGTCGAATGTTTCGACGATTCATCCAGTGGGTTTGACCGTCTTAATTTGAATTAATATTTTATTATATTTATCTACTTTCCGATGGTTCCGACCGTCGAAAATTGGCTATATAAATATCCGACCCCACTGTCACTTCCTCGGTTTCCCTCTCTTCTATACTCGATCGCCCGTGCAAGAGATGTCCGGCGGCGACCTTCCCGGCATCCACGCTCCGCCAAACGCCTGCCAATTGGACCGTCGGCCGCCGGTGCCTGTGTCCGCCACTTGCATTGCGCTCGCTCGCCGCCTGAAGCCACCGTCCGCCGCCAGCAGGTTGACCCCCGCCCGCCGCGTCTGCAACCTCCGTCTCCGGCGTAGGTAGGCTCCCCGGCCTCTGCCTTCCGTGCTCTCTCCGCCCTCCCAGTTCCGGCCGCCCTCCGTGTGTGACGGGCAGATGCGGCCGCCCTCCACGCGCGCCGCGGCGGCGGCCGGATCCGCCCTCTGAAGGAGTGAAAGAACAAATTTGAAGGAGTGAAAGAACACTCAACTTGAACTTGATACAACTTTTAGTTTCACATAGCTTGTACAACAAATTTGAAGTGGAAGGATGAGAACACACTGGTCACTGTCAAGTACCAAAGCACCAACAACTACGAAAACAAGATCTGACACTCCAATGTTCATATTTGGGTATAACCAGTTAACACGCCTTGTTGATGCATACATGATAGTCCATGGAAACAAAAAGGAACAAACCAGTTAACCAGTTCTCTTCATTTCAGCTCCTCCCTGAACATGGAAACAAACAACATTCTTTAAATTCATTTCCTCAATTCCTATACTCCATAGAAACAAAAAGGAATCATGGCTGCATTGATCTTAATATGAGACATACTAACCAAAACAGTAGCAATCAATATCAAGTAGCTCCATTAATCATAAGCTCTTAAGAATACATAGTAACAGAAAAAGTAAACAAAAGAAAACAAAAAATTGCAGTCATTCATATTCATGATTGTTGTTAGTTTCATCAAACTGCAAAAAAAAAATATACAGATACTCAAAGTTTTATGAAGGTTTCGTAGATTTTCATCAGATATCTTACTGAATGCAAACTAATAATTTCCATAATTTTCACAATCGTGTAAGAATGCAAAACAAGAGTGTATCATAAATTTAGCCTTCATATGCTTTCTTGTCTTATGTTTGATTTACATGCAGGTTTTGGAATATAACATTGTTGTCGCTGTCATTCTAAATGACGTAAGTCTTTAAGTCATTACTATTTACATGTGTTGGCAATGATTACTTTAATTCTGTCACTCCAAATGACGTAGAGTTTTTAAGTTTGTTCCTTTAGATTTCATTCATTAGTTCTTATTTGTTATTTTATAGTGCAAATATGATTACTTTTAATTAGTGTTTATGATGTTCTTGATTATTTCTAATTAGTATTTATGATGTTCCTGATTATTTCTATTTAGCATTTATTTTTAGTTCTTATTAGTGTTTGTGATTTGTTCCTGATTAGTTGTAATTAATGTTTACGATGTTTCTTCGATGTTTTATTTAAAGTTCAATATGTGAACCTTTGGATTGATTATTAATTTTTGACCGGTTTATTACAAAATTTTTAATTACTATAACTTGCAAATAATGCGGACATTATGTCATACTTGAACGATCGTCGATGGATGTACAATAGAAATAATCTTGATCGTAGAGATTTGACACAAGAATTCATAGATGGCGTTGACTATTATGTTAGTATGGCTTGTCAGTCTTTGCAATATCAGCGGGAGGGAACAATTAGATGCCCTTGCTTGAAATGTATTAGCACAAAGTTACAAACACTAGAGACAGTTAAGATTCACTTACATAGAAAGGGTTTCAAACTCAATTATTGGCAATGGGATGATTTAGGTGAAGGAGCACCTTCAACAAGCGTACTAAATTCAGGTCTTCATTTTGTCGATCCTCGAGAAGGATTTACTTTGCAAGATGAACAGTTAGTTTATGACGCAGCTGCAACTGAGTATGGGAATATTAGATTTGAGCAGGATGAAGAGACACCAAATCCAGAAGCAAGAGATTTTTTATGACTTGCTAAACGCATTGAGTCAACTCTTATGGCCCGAATGTGAAAGTCATTTGGAACTATCACTTACTGTTAAATTGTTGAATCTGAAAGCCGACCACAATATTTTACAAGCGTGTTTTGATGCATTTCTAGATATTTTAAAAGATGTCACACCAATTGGGGCTCGCATTCCTAAAAATTTTTAAAGGAGAAAAAGATTGGTTAGTAAATTTGGTCTTCGCTCAATTAAAATAGATTGTTATTGTGATGGTTGTATGTTATATTATGACGATGACATCAATGTAAATGAATACAAATTTTGTGAGGCCGAACGATATAGAGTGACTAACAAGACTCAAGTGGCTGTCGCAAGAATGCATTATTTGCCTCTTATTCCAAAACTTAAAAGACTATACTCGTCTATAGGGTCAGCGTCACAAATGAAGTGACATGTACAACATAATACTTCTGAAGGTGTCATGCTTCACTCATCGGATGGTGAATCATGGAAACATTTTGATCGTAAGTATCCTGATTTTGCTAGGGACGAAAGGAACATAAGGCTCGGATTATGCGCGGAAGGTTTTACACCGTATGGTCATACTTTAGTTCCTTATTCTTGTTGGCCGGTCATAGTAACACCATATAATTTGCCATCTGGGATTTGTATATCCGCACCTTATATATTTTTGACATGCATTATTCCTATTCCTCACAGTCCTAAACAGAGGATAGACGTGTATTTACAGCCTCTAATTGACGCGTTAAAAGAACTATTGAATGGTGTCGTCGCTTATGATGTGTCGACCAAACAAAACTTCACCTTGAAAGCTGTCTTATTGTGGACCATTATTGATTTTTCTGCCTATGAGATGTTGTCTGGTTGGATGACCGCAGTGAAACTAGCTTGTCCATATTGCATGGAACATTAAATGCGTTCACTTTGAGAAATGGGGGTAAAAATAGCGTTTCTTACAATTGATCATCCGTACAGAAATAATCGAAATGCATTTCGACGGAATAGGATTGTATAAGACATGACTCTAATCAGACGCTTAGGAGCTCAATTACGTAGCATTGTCAATGCTTTATGCAGAATTGTCGATGACCCAAATGTCACATACAATGAGTATGATGTTTCTCATAATTGGACCAAATGAAGTATATTCTGGGATTTACCTTATTGGTCTAATTGTTTGATACGTCACAATTTGGATGTCATGCACTGTCACATCCCACTCTGTGACTAAGTTCTAATTCCAACTATTACCTCTCTTAATTATGTTTAGCAATTTAAAAAATAAAATCAGCAAAACCTCCCTCCCTTACTTCCTTATGTTATTAGCCAAC
Organism: Pontederia crassipes; assembly: GCA_030549335.1. Classification (NCBI taxonomy): domain Eukaryota; kingdom Viridiplantae; phylum Streptophyta; class Magnoliopsida; order Commelinales; family Pontederiaceae; genus Pontederia; species Pontederia crassipes. The sequence goes on along the minus strand of CM060192.1, from coordinate 46,827,675 downwards.
ACATACAAAAGATGCACATATATTCATCAAGGTCAAATAAACAATTATAAGATATATCATTCACATATTATCATTATAATTTTTTTCCACTAACTGCCTCACATATAACACCTCATAGAATCAAGTTTTATACAACTTTACAAAAAATATCTCACAAACTTAATTACAACATCTAGGATTATCTATTACATGCATGTTTCAAAAACAAAAGTGAAGGAAAAAATAAAAGTGAAAGAAAAATAGCAATGCTCCGACGGTTCGACCTCTTCTATATGCATCAAACCAAGCTTCGAGTCAACTCAACTCGAGAACTTATAATCATCTGAAAAAAATCAACAAGGGTAATGTGAGCAACAATCGTTTACTCAGTGAGTGGAATAAATGTACAACATAGGAGAATAATACGAGTGCATATAACATTTAAATAATCATATTCTTTCATATGAGAAAACGTTTAAAGCATAATTACTATCACATAACTTTTCAAATCATATGAACTTTTACTATAAATACAAATTATTCAAGATATCATCATATTCACAGTTAAACTCCACACATATGTCATTGCACATACTCATCATAGGTCAGTACGTATCTCTCTATAATCATGTGTCATATAGTTAAGCAGAGCTTCATAATTAAGAGTCACGGATACGCAGAGCAAATCATGGGTCAATACGTATCCCTCTATGATTGTGTGTCATACAGTTAAGCAGAACTTCACAATCAAGAGTCTCAGATATGCAGAGCAAATCATGAATCAATACGTATCTCAATCATGATTGTGTGTCACCCAATCATGATTCTCAGATACGCAGAGCGATCATATGTCAATACGTGCACGCAGAACAGCCCCCAAAGGACAAAGACACCCGATATACGCTCCAAATGCTTCATGTATATCGAATGCGGTCCCAAAGACCTTTTTCAAACAGCATGGTTAATGAACACACGGAGTTTAACAATATCAAAATACACATATCATAATCTCATATCATTATCAAATAAAATTTATTTTAACTTCACAAGCATTATTCCCTGAAAATATTTTTACGTAAAACGTTATTCCATCTCATATAAAATCATTGAAACATATCATAAATACTTTTCATAGTTCAAGATATATTTCAATAATAATAATGCTAATAATCTTTGCTTGAAATAATATCATAAATAAAAGAACTAACATATAATATCTTGCTATGTTGTAAATTTACCCACTCATCTTGTACTTTATCCCTTCAAGGAGGTTTACTATATTTTCCTCCTTTCACTTGTAGCTTGTTGGTTTCCTACAAGCAATGATGTCTTTTTTACTTTTCCATCACTAGTAAAAATACTACGCAATGCATGCTCATGATGTATGAATAATTATACACCTTAGAATGCATGTGATTTCTTCTAAGTATTCATTGTTCAATCTCAGGTGTCTATGTCCATAGGCTATTACACACTTCAACTACTTATTTCTACCCAATCTCCTAAAACTTAACTAGGTGCTGTATCAGGATTTTAGTTTGAGTGTCTCTCAATAAATAATTCATAATTTCTTAATCACATGAACAAATCTTATGATTCTAGATAAATTAGAAACTAGACTTATTAAGGTGTCCAACCCCCAAACTTCATTTACTAATTTCAAGTGAGTAAGTCATAACATCTAAGGCAACCTTACCTAGGGTTTGTACCCTGGCAGACTGTGTGTCATAGAAAGATTAATTTATATATTCTTAAACTTGCTTATTTAATTAGATAATAATTTTCTAAAAAACTAGACTTCCCTATTTTATACTCATAAAAATTAGAGAATTTAACTCCTTGTATAACTCTATAACAAAAATAGTCAATTCGAGTCGTGTTCTGTTAATTTCTTGGAACGTGACAGAAAACTCATATGAAATGACAAATGCATTTCTCTGCCTCTACACATCCAAATTGGATGATTCCACTTCTCACCGAACCCTTGTGAAGTATAATTTAACATCTATAAATTTCAAACCCTAATTCTATTTATCCTAATCATACCATAATCTACAAGGCGGACTTGTCTCTGACTCGAGACAAAGTGAGCGACCTACGGTACTCGGTTCATAACTTTCTTTATGAAAATCCAGTTTACATGATTATTGTGGTCGTGGAAAGCTAACATCGAGAGGATGAACCGTGAAAATCTTCAGAATTTATGAAGAACTACTTACGAAGATATGATCACATGAAAATGAAGGTCGATTTCGGATCCGCAGATTCACCCTAACTCAGCAAATTTGTCGAATGTCCTCAGGCTGTTCGGCAATGAATCTGATCTTGGGAATTTTTCGGCTTTCAGATAATACGAATAAATGATTTATATATTTTTTTTCAGAATTTTAACACATCATATGACGGTTTGGAAAAATCATTTTCTAAGCAGCTGGTGAGCTGCCTACTTCAGCTGCTTGAAATCCTATTGGTTGAAATGGAGGTCCAATCATATTTTTTGGTTAAAAGTTAGTGTTAAACTTCTAATTAACATTAGTTAATCATAATTAAACATGTTTATTATAATATTTACAAATATTATAATTAATTCCTAATAATTTTATATAATTTCTTTATAACGCTTATCGATAATTTAATTTTGATTATACTTTAATCCAAAGATTAGTTGCTACATGCAACCATGACTATATCAGCATCTAAACTTACTTAAAATACTAATTAAAAGTAAGATTATGTTAAAATGATATTTGTGGAGCACGTCCGTGACAATTCTCCCCTCCTTAAAAAAATTTCGTCCCTGAAATTTAGATATATGTTGTAAAGGATAAGAATGAACACTTCCTTCTTATTTGGTCATTCTCACTTCCAACTTTCTCTTTACTTGAATGAATTTTTTTTATAACACAAATACTAAAGGAAATTTTCATTTATGAAGTTCATTTTCCTTGACTCTAATAATTTATACTATATTTTTCTTCTCAAGACAAATTCTCTTGTACTCGAATGGATTGAGTTACTCTTTATGTGCAGAAGGCTGCTCTTCAATTTATTAATGGTGCATTCTTTAATTCTATATGAGCAGAAGGTAATTGTATGTATTATTCTTTGTTGGTGTTCTGCTCTTTTTGGTTTTTGCTTTAACGCGACTACTAGCACAGCTTATCACAAAAGAGATGAGAAAGTTGATTATTGCATCGACTCAAATGAGTTAGCACCCATTGCACGAGGACATAATCACAAGGGTTTGAAGAACAACGGGGGACTAAATAAAAAAACAAGGAAGATCTCTATTTCACTTGATGCTGGCATAATGATAGGTAGGATATCTTTTTTTTTCAACAAGTATGTCAAAAAATCACTAAGAAGCTTCGAGATGTTTGTTTAGGTTGCTTTACAAAGATTTGACATTGATTATTCTTATGATTTACACTTTGATATTTATAGTTGTTGGACTTCTATTTGAAGATTGACCAAAGGGTACATACGATGGTTTAAGAATCTTACTTAGTATATTTCTAATCATCATAATTACAACAACCAATGACTATAAGCAGTCATTGCAGTTTTTAGAGACTGACATAAGGAAAGGAAAAGGATTTTGATCCAAATGACCAGAGATGCACACAGACAAAAATTTGTGCTCATGACTTATTGATTGATGAGCTTGTCTGTAAAGGATTTGATCAATATCATCGAAGAAACATTGAAGATATCATGAATACACAATATCTTTAGTGGTTGAACTTAACAAATAAACAGTTAACCCAATACATTCTAGAATCTCATATAGTCCCTATGTATCGTGGTTATAATTTTCCATTATACTTTTTTTTCGTAGGTAATGTTGTCCTTGTGAATTCACTATTCTAATTACTTTTTATTTCTTTCTTGATATTTCACAATATTCCTGCATTTATTATATTCTTTTGGCTATAACATTTTCCTAATGTGCGGATTTAAAATTCCATTAAAGAATTAATTCTTTCATCTAATCATGTTACCTATAGTTAATTTTATACAAAGTTCCCATAAAGGTAAATACTAAGATCATGAGTGAAACACTAATTGCAAGGAAATTTTCAAATATTGGACAAACTTTATGGATAACAAGAACAATGAGTAGTAATTCAACAATTATATGAGTCTACCATGACAAGCAAAAGAAGATGATACATTGGATAAAGGGAACGACAGAATAACCATTGATTATTATGCATCCCTAAGTAAAATATGATCACTATTATTCGTAAGAACGATGGTCAGAGTATAAGCATCAATGAGTTTTGTGAATAAAACTTTTCCTTTCTAATTGATTTACAATAGTGAAATGCCAATTCGAATTAACGATCGAGGATCAGAAGGGCGTCCCCCTCCAATCGCTCATTCGTTAAACTTCAAAATAACATTTCATGAGTCGATTTGAGTTTGCGATTGAGGATCAGAAAGGCATCCCCCTTCAATCGCTCATTCGCTAAACTTCCAAAATTGATGGACATACTAAAGTCTAAAATGGCAAATCATTTATCACCCATAAAGGAGTGACAATGGTGATTTAATTAGTCACCCTAGATGAGATGTGATAGATAATGATGAGTAAAAATCACTTCCAAATATGAGGGATTGAAATCGTTAACAACTAATTAAGAATCGTCAATGATTCAGAATGTATAACGATGAATGTTGTTTGATAACTATAAGTTGAAAGTTGACAATAATTTTGATATCAATAATAGTAATTCAAGGTTTCATAGTGATTTCAAAATCACTGATAATAATTCACATTAGATGATGATAATATAATGATCATATAATTTGAATCACATCAAATAAGTATCAATTTTCAACACTAAACTGATTGGATGATTGGTTCTCCAACCTTTATGCGTAGTTTAATATTATTATCCATTTCTATAAAATGTTTATCATTTCATATTAATATAGACATCTCATAATGTCTTCATATGATTACAAGCATCTATTATCTTACTGATTGTCCTTATAGAACCTTTAATATCTCGTATAATCTTGTTAAGATTTGATGTTATCAAATCCGAAGAACAAAACTCATACTTTACTATCTACACATCCAACACAAGTAATTTATAATTTCATAATAAGGATCATTCACACATATATATATATATATATATATATATAAAGTTTTCATGATCATATTCTTATATCACTTATGTTATTTATAGCACATTTGCAAATTGATTTTGACTATTCAAAATAACATAACTATATTTTATTCTTTTTTAAATCTTTCTATCAACATATTTTATTTGGATCAATCCCAATCTTGTAGAATTAAGCTTCAAAGTCAATTTATACATAGGTTATTCAAAATTTTGGATAACCATAATCACTTGAAAATTGAACAATCATAATGTTCAAATTCAAAGAGTTTTTTTTTCTTTGAATATCCATGCTGATTCTCATACGTATAAGTAATCCAATGTATGTTAAATACAAAACTATGAATGGTGGCTTTTAAGTATCCTTTCATCATATTTTCATAAGATTCAAATGTATTTATTCCAAAATACAATGTCTCATTGCAAAACGTTTATAACACAATATCTTAGGATGTGACTTTTCTTTTATTTTGCATTCCCTTACAATGTAAAATACAAACTAGTTGTTCTTAGGTGATAATTCTTGTTTCAATCAACAAGCTTATTCCTACTCAATCATAAAATGATTACTTCATATTTTCTTAGATTTGGTACAAGGGAACCCGTCATGCTTTCTTTCTATATTAGGAAGAAAGGTTGCATGATAAATAATTGATCAAAGTCATTCAGAGATATCAGATGATCATATGTACACAGGACATGATTTGTTTTTCTTATAATTGACATGATCTAATATCAAGAGGTCAACCCCAAACTTACTCATAATTTGGCTCTTACTTTTATTTTTTCCATAATAATTTTGTGAAATAGTGTTTAAATATCTCTCATAATGTACATGACTTTCAAAATTGATAGATCATAAGTTTATGAGTGGTTTGATGGTCAAAATTCATAATGATCATATCGAGTTCCATGTATATAGAGGTTGAGATAAAACATTTTTTTTAACATTAGCTAATGGTATCTATCTCTTAAAGTCATTTTTGAGAAACGATTGGTACTTGTAACGGATCAAACAAGTTACCCATTCTTATTCTTCACAATCACTTAAAATGTATATAATTCATGCCCAACTATGGAAATTATCCTTTTTCTTGAAGAATAAGTCTGAAATTCAGAATTTTGACTGAATGCACACCTCATCGGAATGCTCCTATAATTCTTTTAATCTTGTAGGTGTTACACAATAAGGAGTGTTAGAAGTAGGAATAATTCTATGGACTATATTCATAAATAATTCCGTTTATCTCATTGGTGCATAATCTAAGAAGATCTTAGTATTTTAACAAATTCAGATATGATTGGAATATTTTCCAATCGTGACCTTTTTATCTTTATCTCAATTTCTCATTTCTTCCTAATCAACTTCTATGTCATTACTATATAAATAATGCAAGAGGGGATAGTTTTAACATATCAGAAAATGTAACTCTTGATTTTCCTAATAACTCAAAATAAACTTCTTCCTTAAAATAATGTGAAGTGGCATGATGACGAATTAATCAATCACCTTCGGGTAAGACATTATAGTCTTAGATATTTAAAGAAATGAAATCTGTCATCATTTCCCACTTAGTCCCTTTTGACTCCATATTCATTTATATCTTTTGCAAGTACTACTAGTTTGATCCGTAACATTGCCATCATGAAACATTATTAATGGACCCATTATGATCACATCATCACATAGGGAGGATCATTGTCAGCATCAAATGTCACACCATGTACCGATGCATAATGCATGAGATGAAAATGCACTCCTAATAGGTCGACCACCAGGCGGAGCAAATTTACAAATGCCAATAATATCAAATTGGCCCTCACCACATTACTCATGTGGTGATAGGTTTACCCCTTCGGAAATAAAATAAGAGAAGTAATCAGAAGTATGCACTATTAATATAGTGCACATAATGTCACCTAACCTTAAACTTAAGTCCTACTGTTTACAGAATCTTATAACCTAAGCTCTGATACCGAACTCTGTCACACCTCACTCTATGACTAAGTTCTAATTCCAACTATTACCTCCCTTAATTATGTTTAGCAATTTCAAAAATAAAATCAGCAAAACCTCCCTCCCTTACTTCCTTGTGTTATTAGCCAACACATACAAAAGATGCATATATATTCATCAATGTCAAATAAACAGTTATAAGATATATCATTCACATATTATCATTATAATTTTTTTTCCACTAACCGCCTCACATATAACACCTCATAGGATCAAGTTTTATACAACTTTACAAAAAATCTCTCACAAACTTAATTACAATATCTAGGATTATCTATTACATGCATGTTTCAAAAACAAAAGTGAAGGAAAAAATGAAAGTGAAAGAAAAATAGCAATGCTCCGATGGTTCGACCTCTTCTATACGCATCAAACCAAGCTTCGAGTCAACTCAACTCGTGAACTTATAATCATCTGAAAAAAATCAACAAGGGTAATGTGAGGAACAATCGTTTGCTCAGTGAGTAGAATAAATGTACAACATAGGAGAATAATACGAGTGCATATAACATTTAAATAATCATATTTCTTTCATATGAGAAAACGTTTAAAGCATAACTACTATCACATAACTTTTCAAATCATATGAACTTTTACTATAAATACAAATTATTCAAGATATCATCATATTCACAGTTAAACTCCACACATATGTCATTGCACATACTCATCATGGGTCAGTACGTATCTCTCTATAATCATGTGTCATACAGTTAAGCAGAGCTTCATAATTAAGAGTCACGGATACGCAGAGCAAATCATGGGTCAATACGTATCCCTCTATGATTGTGTGTCATACAGTTAATCAGAACTTCACAATCAAGAGTCTCAGATATGCAAAGCAAATCATGAATCAATACGTATTCCAATCATGATTGTGTGTCACCCAATCATTATTCTCAGATACGCAGAGCGATCATGTGTCAACTATGAGAAGTAATCAGAAATATGGTGATAGGTTTACCCCTTCGGAAATAAAATAAGAGAAGTAATCAGAAGTATGCACTATTAATATAGTGCACATAATGTCACCTAACTTTAAACTTAAGTCCTACTATTTACAGAATCTTATAACCTAAGCTCTGATACCGAACTCTGTCACACCTCACTCTATGACTAAGTTCTAATTCCAACTATTACCTCCCTTAATTATGTTTAGCAATTTCAAAAATAAAATCAGCAAAACCTCCCTCCCTTACTTCCTTGTGTTATTAGCCAACACATACAAAAGATGCATATATATTCATCAATGTCAAATAAACAGTTATAAGATATATCATTCACATATTATCATTATAATTTTTTTCCACTAACCGCCTCACATATAACACCTCATAGGATCAAGTTTTATACAACTTTACAAAAAATCTCTCACAAACTTAATTACAACATCTAGGATTATCTATTACATGCATGTTTCAAAAACAAAAGTGAAGGAAAAAATAAAAGTGAAAGAAAAATAGCAATGCTCCGATGGTTCGACCTCTTCTATACGCATCAAATCAAGCTTCGGGTCAACTCAACTCGAGAACTTATAATCATCTGAAAAAAATCAACAAGGGTAATGTGAACAACAATCGTTTGCTCAGTGAGTGGAATAAATGTACAACATAGGGGAATAATACGAGTGCATATAACATTTAAATAATCATATTTCTTTCATATGAGAAAACGTTTAAAGCATAACTACTATCACATAACTTTTCAAATCATATGAACTTTTACTATAAATACAAATTATTCAAGATATCATCATATTCACAGTTAAACTCCACACATATGTCATTGCACATACTCATCATGGGTCAGTACGTATCTCTCTATATCGAATGCGGTCCCAAAGACCTTTTTCAAACAGCATGGCTAATGAACACACGGAATTTAACAATATCAAAATACACATGTCATAATCTCATATCATTATCAAATAAAATTTATTTTAACTTCACAAGCATTATTCCCTGAAAATATTTTTACGTAAAAGGTTGTTCCATCTCATATAAAATCATTGAAACATATCATAAATACTTTTCATAGTTCAAGATATATTTCAATAATAATAATGCTAATAATCTTTGCTTGAAATAATATCATAAATAAAAGAACTAACATATAATATCTTGCTATGTTGTAAATTTATCCACTCACCTTGTACTTTATCCCTTCAAGGAGGTTTACTATATTTTCCTCCTTTCACTTGTAGCTTGTTGGTTTCCTACAAGCAATGATGTCTTTTTTACTTTTCCATCACTAGTAAAAATACTACGCAATGCATGCTCATGATGCATGAATAATTATACATCTTAGAATGCATGTGATTTCTTCTAAGTATTCATTGTTCAATCTCAGGTGTCTATGTCCATAGGATATTACACACTTCAACTACTTATTTCTACCCAATCTCCTAAAACTTAACTAGGTGCTGTATCAGGATTTTAGTTTGAGCGACTCTCAATAAATAATTCATAATTTCTTAACCACATGAACAAATCTTATGATTCTAGATAAATTAGAAACTAGACTTATTAAGGTGTCCAACCCCCAAACTTCATTTACTAATTCCAAGTAAGTCATAACATCTAAGGCAACCTTACCTAGGGTTTGTGCCCTGGCAGACTGTGTGTCATAGAAAGATTAATTTATATATTTCCTTACACTTGCTTATTTAATTAGATAATAATTTTCTCGAAAACTAGACTTCCCTATTTTGTACTAATAAAAATTAGAGAATTTAACTCCTTGTATAACTCTATAACAAAAATAGTCAATTCGAGTAGTGTTCTGTTAATTTCTTGGAACCTGACAGAAAACTCACTATGAAATGACAAATGCATTTCTCCGCCTCTACACATCCAAATTGTATGATTCCACTTCTCACCGAACCCTTGTGAAGTATAATTTAACATCTATAAATTTCAAACCCTAATTCTTTTTATCCTAATCATACCATTATCTACAAGGCGGTCCTGTCTCTGACTCGGGACAAAGTGAGCGACCTACGGTACTCGGTTCATAACTTTATATACGAAAATCCTGTTTACATGATTATTGTGGTCATGGAAAGCTAACATCGAGAGGACGAAGGGTGAAAATCTTCAGAATTTATGAAGAACTACTTACGAAGATATGATCACATGAAAATGAAGGTCGATTTTGGATCCGCAGATTCACCCTAACTCAGCAAATTTGTCGAATGTCCTCAGGCTATTCGGCAATGAATCTGATCTTGGGAATTTTTCGGCTTTCAGATAATACGAATAAATGATTTATATATTTTTTTCAGAATTTTAACACATCATATGACAGTTTGGAAAAATCATTTTCTAAGCAGCTGGTGAGCTGTCTGCTTCAGCTGCTTGAAATCCTATTGGTTGAAATGGAGGTCCAATCATATTATTTGGTTAAAAGTTAGTGTTAAACTTCTAATTAACATTAGTTAATCATAATTAAACATGTTTATTATAATATTTACAAATATTATAATTAATTCCTAATAATTTTATATAATTTCTTTATAACGCTTATCGATAATTTAATTTTGATTATACTTTAATCCAAAGATTAGTTGCTACATGCAACCATGACTATATCAGCATCTAAACTTATTTAAAATACTAATTAAAAGTAAGATTATGTTAAAATGATATTTGTGGAGCACGTCCGTGATATGCACATTGAAAAATATGTGTTTGAAAATGTATTCAACACTGTAATGAACATTAAGGGTAAAACAAATGACAACCTAAATGTGAGACTAGATTTGAAGGAGTACCGTCGAAGACCAGAGTTGCACTTAGCTAGTTTACCTAACAGTACATTATCTAAGCCAAAGTCAAGTTATGCTCTTACTAAAGAGCAGAAGACTCAAGTGTGTCGTTGGATCCAAGAGCTGAGAATGTCGGATGGTTATGCATCAAATTTGACCCGATGTGTGGACATGAATAACTTACGTTTGTTTGGCATGAAAAGTCACGACTGTTACATATTCATGGAAACTTTGCTACCTACTGCATTTTCATCGCTGTCGGACAAGATTTGGAAGCCGATAACGGAATTGAGTCAATTCTTCAAGGAATTGTGTTCGACAACATTAACGGTGGAAAATATGATCCAATTGGAACATAATATTCCGATTATTATGTAAGTTGAAACGAATATTTCCACCGAAATTCTTTTGATTTCATGGATCACTTACTTATTCATCTGCCATATGAGGCAAGGGTATGTGGACCAGTACAATATAGGTGGATGTATCCTTTTGAAAGATATCTTAATCGAATTAATAGGACGGTTAAGAACAAAGCACGTGTCAAGGATTCATATGTGAAGTCTATATGATTCAAGAAATTTCGTACTTCTATTCTTACTACTTTAAGTCCCATATTAAGTATGCGAGGACCAAAGTCCATCTAAATGATGAAGTTCCAAAAGAACAGTCTGTTGTGACATCCTTGTCGATCTTTAATCAGTTAGGACAACATTTTGAAAAGCTGAGTGATGCAGAATTCAAGTCTACCACGAATCATGTCCTTCTAAACATGCAGGAGGTGCAAGAGTACATTAAGTAAGTTTATTCTTCATACATTCCTTTTTTTTCTTCTCAAACAACATTTTGATTTAGCCATCACTTTGTATGTAGTGCTTTCTTGCAGTACTACAATGTCCTTGAAGAACATGTTCAAGATAGAATCGAAAATGACTTCGCACCGTGGTTTAAGGATCAGGTAACTCTTACGATGTTGGTCAATTTGAAGTCTTCACGATCTATTCTTGACATTCATTTTCAGTTTAGGTTCTCAGTATCAGCACGATGTCTGGTCTCCATAATTTGGCATGGTACCAGCTCGAGAGGTGAAAAGTTGGCCGGTGTATTTTGTGATCAGTTATAAATTTCACACCAAAACTTGGTCGATCGGGAAGAAAATCGTGAACAGTGGAGTCTGTGTCAAAGCATCCACGGACGGAGAAAATGAGCGTGACTACTACGATATTCTCAAAGACATAATTCAACTGGAATACACTGGAGGTAATAGAGTCACATTGTTTGAGTGTAATTGGTTTGATTTAAAGGAAAGGAGAGGGATGCGAGTTCACAAAGATTTCAAAATAGTTGAAGTACGTCACAATAGATGTTATGAACATTTTGACCCTTTCATTATTCCATCTTCTACAAGACAAATATATTATGTGCCATATCTAGAGAAAACTAGGGACAAAGTACAATGGTGGGTTATAATAAAGACGAAGGCAAGAAGCATGATAGAAATTGATGGTGCGTTGCAATGTGCATACTAAGATGACTCACATACTTCTGTGGCCCCTATTATAGATACCGAATTAGTCGACGATTTACAAGATTCAGAACAAGTATTTGAAGACTTCGATAATGCCGACATACAAAATGACGAGAATGCTTCGGACGAAGATGAATTTGAAACTACGTCATCTTAAGATGATGATGATGATGAGTATAAGTCATGTGGTAACTGAGATGATGATTAATGTTATTACTACCTAATGTCACGCTCATGTAATATTTTTATCTTATGACTATCGAGATTTTGTATTATGACTGTTGTTATCTTACGAATTGTTCGATTACAACTAATATTGATGTTGTATCATAATGGTTTATTCAAATTATCATCTCTCGCCATATCGTTTGATGCGTTAGCGATGCATGTTGATGATCATTCGGATCGACGGATGCCTGACACGGACAGTGCATTTCCATATTCGCTTCCATCTCGTGAGTGTTTGAAATAAGGATCACAATTTTATGCATAAACTTAATCGAATTAATTTGTTTATTTTTTATAAGCACCTCTGGATATTAGGAATTGATTCTCGAGTTATACGTACAATTCCATTCCTGAAGATGCGACACAAGATGTAGTCGAACATAGTCAGGTCGAGACGTTTTCAAATTAGAGTTTTGTATCAATTGTAAATTTGACTTGCATTAAATTTTGTATCATGCAGATGTTTCGCTTTGGTAAAAGAAAATATAGGAAAGGAGAAGGTCGTCCCTAGAGATAATTCTACTCCGCCGGCTCCTATATCAGTCACGGGCATTCGCATAATAGAAGGGCAGTCTCCTCCGCCAATTCCTTCCTCTCACGCTGATATTGCGGACCTAGAGACACAATTGTCAGAAAAACCCGTTAGAACTCCTGATTCCATGGAAGGCTTAGATCAGGCTTCGTCAAATCGTGTGCACAAAGCATACTTACAGTTAGATGGTAATTTAGGATAAGTGTTATTTTATGTATTTCGAATCCTTATTCATTTTGTGATTCACCCATTGCATTTTGTAATTTCGTATTCTTTCAGGTTTGTACCGTCGAAATCCGCGGTTACCACAGTTACTAAGGTGTTGCGACATAAGTATAATAATGCGTGGCTTACATGGAGAGGAGTTCCTTATGCCACGAGACAGATGTTATTTAATGAATTTTAGGTATCCTTAGAAGCCAACTTGGTCATTAAAATTTATCTTCGTACTAATTTAATTATTTTTATATACATGCAGACTGATGTGTGGTGGGAGCTCAAGAATATGGAACAAATGTGGAAGGCTTTTAATTCTCGGTGCTCAAAGAGATTGTCCGCGATGCTTTCGGAAGCTCGAGCTGCTGGAGAATGGCTCAATTGGATCCCCGTGGCCGTTTGGATCGAATTGCTACGAAAGTGGTCCACCGATGAGTACAAATCAAAGTGCGAAAAATGAAAATAAGTCTAGAGTTCGACCAAGGAGCATGCTTGCATTCGGGTGGATGTGTATCCACGAGCACGATTGCCAAGAAAATGATAAAGTCTTTCAATATTGTGCAGACAAAATATTATACTTTATTTGACATTTTTAACTGCAGGAGAAAGAGACGAGTAGATCACCTACTCAGGATGAAGTATTTTTCCGAATTTATCAGAAGAAGAACAAAGAATGAGTTTTATCATTTGCTCGGGAGACATATGTATGTAAATCTAAGTGCCTCTTATTTTTTTTTAAAATTTCAAATAAATCTATAAGATAGTAAAATCGTCATTGATTTATTATTTTTTTTGGTATCATTGATTTATCTTTTTTCTAATTTCAGGAGTCTTACAAAATAAGAGAAGTCGAGCACATTACGCAAGCCACACAGGAGGGGACCACACCGCCGACCCCAAGACAACTTTGGACGGACCACGTCGGGGTGAAGAATGGTCGCATTTACGGTCTCGGATCTTTTGTCAGTACTGCAAATATTGGATATGATCGTAAATCTACTTTAGGTTCAGGTTCCTCTGGCAAGGTATGCAACAAATTCTTGATCAGATGAGGCAGGAGATTAGGCAAGAGATCAAGCAAGAGGTTACGTAGGAAATCAGAAAGGAGTTCAAAGAACGTGAACATCGTACCAAAAAAGAAATGAAGAAAATGGTGTGTGACATCATGTGTGGTGAAGTCGATGACTAGGACGATGAGGACGATTTAGTTTTATAGTTTTTTATGTATTGTGTTGCGCTCGAACAATGTGCTAACTTTCTTCCCCTAGTTTTGTACACATTCTGCATATTTGTTCTCTTAACTCACTCTCTCCCGACTCTTTGTGTTGTGCAGTGATGATCGAGGTGCCTTGCGAAAAGGTGGATCGAATTGCCAATTCATCAAGTACTTGAGATCTGACTGGAAAGGCGAGACCACATCTCTTTGCTCGGCCCATGTGTTCATCTTCTTTGTGATTAAGACCACATCTCTTTGCTCGGCTATCTCTTTGCTTTGCTTTGTTATCATCTTTATGTTTCCAAAACATTATAATGTTTGGCATTTGTGTTGAACAATTGTTATGCTTGGATATTATGTGTTGTGTTGCATTTCTTATGTTTGGATATTATGTGTTGTGTTGCATTTCTTATGTTTGAAAATTATGTGTTGTGTTGACTTATAATTATGTGATGGACAATTGTTGTGTTAGATATTATGATCCAAATGGATCCTTTGTTGTATTATCTGTTTGGACAGCCAATTTCTGTCATTTTTTTATTTATTTTTATTATTTTCGACGGTTAGAACCATCAGAAATAGATTTTTCGATACTTATCGATGCTTCTAACCGTCCGTGCAAACTTATAGATGGTCTCAACCGTCGCTAAGCATCGACGATTTTAACCGTAAAAAATTAACTACGGTTTAAGCCGTCGAAACTCAACTATTGAGTTGACAGCTCAAACCGTCGATATGAATTTTCAACGGTTTGAACCGTCGATAGTATCAATAGTTCAAACCGTCGATACATATCGACAGCTCAAACTGTCTTAAATTTTCAATGTTCGATGGCCGCGCTCGTCGCTGGATCGTCGAAGATGTCGACAGTTCAGAAATAATCGTCGCAAATCATTTGAGACGTCTCATTTTTGCACGGACGCTATTCATCAAAAAATCCGTCGGAAAACGTCATTTCCGTTAGTTTTGACCAAATTACAGACGGTTCTGACCATGTGTAATAAGCTATTTTCTTGTAGTGATTGATACAATGTCTACGACCCTTTGTATATAATTGTCTACTTATAACTCTTTAGCCTTTTCAACTTAAAAGAGTACGATGAAAAATAAAAC
Source organism: Pontederia crassipes (assembly GCA_030549335.1). Lineage (NCBI taxonomy): Eukaryota > Viridiplantae > Streptophyta > Magnoliopsida > Commelinales > Pontederiaceae > Pontederia > Pontederia crassipes. Next base: position 46,811,942 of record CM060192.1, on the reverse strand, counting down.
AACGAAGAAATATAATAGTGTTTGGATACACATCCAAATACTATGAATTATAAAAACGGAAAATATTTTATATGATTTCTCTTTTTGTATATCTTTTTGCATATCATAAAATATCAAATACTATAACATAGTATCTAAAAATATTATAATAAGTGATAACAAATATATAGTTTAAAATTCAAATAATAATATAATACTTTATATAAGAGATATATATATCATATTGTATTCTTGACGACAACGTTTGTGTAAAGTCAAGGATCGTGGGCAACCTTTTGACAATTGTTCTTGAACTTTATCCTTTTTTTTTAACTCGATTCTCTGATTTTAATTTATAAGTAGACGATCTTTCAATTACTAACTTATTTCAATTACGATCCTTCCAATAAACTATTATAGATTTATTAGTATAATCACTAACATGGCACTATATTAAAAAATAAAATTAATAAAGGTTGCCCCCTCTTTCACATTTCCTTCTTGCCGTAGCTAACATCTCCACCTCAAAAGCTACAAAGCGTGCATTACCATGGTGGCTTTGACGACATGATGGAGGTGGAGAAGAAGTCTTGTTGTGCCCTCACCTCCCAACCCTCCGCCTCCCTCCCCTATCTCCCGCCGTGACATATTCGTGCGCCTCCTCTCAGATTTGGTTGATCCAATTAAAAAATAAAATTATAATGATCGAATATTTCGACCATCAATCCGACCCAACCAAATACTAAAAAAAGAGTGACCTAATCCAACCTGACTTCGTGTCAAGTTCAGGATCGAGTCGAATGAGACCCGGCTCATGAATCTAATTAATTGGCATAATGTTGAATTACTTCAAACGATAATAATTAAGGCGGATCAGTAAAATATGATGTAGTACATTTAGGTTTTTAAAATTTTAAGGTATGATTGTAAGAATGTCTTTTCCTTGTGTTATGTGATAATTTACATATCATAAAAAGTTATTTACTAAAGCTACGCTGAATAAATTTCACCAAATATTTTTTAACTTTGAACACTTTCCTAGCATTATATCTTTTATTTATTAACTTGTTTTACCAACTACCGGTGGTCAAGGCAGGATTTTTTTTAGTGGGTTCACCAATATCACTAATTGAATAATAAAATGAAAATATAACAAAAAATATAAATTGATTTAAAGTAAGTACATAATTAATTACAAAAATATTTTAAATTTATTTTATATAGATGAAATTTTAAAAATAAAACAATAACAAGAGCAAAAATTTGCTACAAGCATAAAGTAAACATGTTATAGAATATATAAATTATACATTACTAAGTAACCCTTCAAAAATTCAAAGTAATATAAAAATAAATATTATTAAAAATCGTATAACTGAATAAGAATATAGGAAAAATAAATAAAATTTAGTAAGTGAGTATGATAAAAGAGAAAGAACCCAACCAATTATATAAATGATAAAAAATATAACAAAATAAATGTGTTAAAAGGAAAAAAATAACATATAAAACATTGTAGAAACTTAGGGAGAGGTGACTTAATTAATGATTAGAGAGGATATTATGCTTTAATCTTCATCCAATAGAAAAAGGAGAAAAATATTGTAGATGTCAGGATTCAAACAGAGGGCTCAATGTCAATTGTTGACCATATGACCACTACGTCGAGATGATTTTGCTTGAAAAGATGTGCTACTACATAGTATACATAATTTCAGTGCATGCATGTGCACGTGCGGGCACCTAGTTCCGCCCTTGCCAACTACTCTTTTGATAAGTGATTTCCCGTGTTTATAGATGTGGTGTCCACGCGACGATTTTCTCTTTTGATCTTCACACAAACAATTATCCGATGTAGTATCATTAAAAAATAAAAAAATATTAAAAAAATTTGATGCGCCGCCAGAAGGTCGCATGTACCCTCTCCCCTCGATCACTCTTTAACATATGAGTTATGGATTTTGATTGATGCCTACTATTTTGAAGAGCAATACGATAACTCTTAAATTAGAAGAATTCTCCTAATTCCCTCATAATAGCATAATGTCCAGATTTATTAATTTTTTTTTGTAAACACAACAGTTTTCAGCACTTGAATGAAAGTTCAGATATGCAATAAGATTGAATTGGCTCGTAAAAGAGACAAAAGCTTTTCTGAGCGCATGTAATGGGAGCATGGGTGCCCTTGCCTTTCCTTAGCCAAGCTCTACAGTCCCCGTCCCTGGCGATCGCCGCCGGGGACGCCTTCCCTCCCTCCCTCCCTCTCCCTCCTCCCCCCTCCTCCTCCTCCCCTCCTTCCCTTCTCTCTTCTCTTCGTCAAGTTTTCTCAAGCTCTCCTTCTCCTCTTCAACTCATCTTCCTTTTCCCCCCTTATCTACAAATAGCTAGCCCACCCGCTGGTCGGTCGTGGGCAGATACTGTCCATGGAAATCGTTCGGCCGTGCTAGTCCCCATGTCGGCTCGACAGCTACGTGAGATCAAAGAGAGTGTTACAGAAGAAGTTATCATTCTGGCGGAAGATACCCTGGGTCGTGAGCAGGAGCTCCGGCTATGTTTACTGGGACGTTATGTTGGAGAGCTAGTTTCGCTATAGGCGGAGCTCCCACAACTGTGGGGCACGACCTCTCCGTGGAGCTTCTCAGAACTGGGTAACTCCTTCGTTCTCTTTAAATTTGCTAATGAGGCTGACCGCTTGCAGGTGCTCGTCGACGGTCCCTGGGAATTTAAGGGGCATCTTCTGCGGGTGGCTCAGGTTTCCCCCTTCTTCCGGCCGGACGGAGATTGTTCAATGGCTACGCCCCTCTGGCTCCACTTTCCCGGTCTTCATCTTGAGCTGAGCAATCCTTGCTCCTTGAGGAGAATCGCGACGTCCTTTGGCATTCTGCTACGCGTTGAAGATGTTCCTCTGGATGCCCCAAACTCTCTTGCTCGTGCCTGTGTCGAGGTTGACCTCACGGTGCCAATTAAGCAAGGTATCTGGATCTGTTTACCGTCCGGCGATCGCTACTTCCAACAGGTAAAATATGAAAATTTGCCACTATTCTGTTTCCATTGCGATCTTGTTGGCCACAGATTCGAACACTGCTCTTCGATTTCGGCGACCCAGCCCGGCGAGGGGAGCTCGACGGTGATGTTGTTTGGCCCCTGGCTTCGGGTTGCTGGGGTGCGTCAACCTCCGCGGTGCCCTCCTGACCCGTCCTTCGATCTCAATCGGCCGGCATGCCGGAGCAGGAGGGGAGGATGAGTCACATGACCTGCAACGGTCGCCTGGCCTGCATCAGATCCCACCAGCGCAATGGCTCGCTACGACTCAGGGGGCCATGTCATCGATCCATGGGTGCCCGCTGACATGTCGCAATGACGAGTGGGCGGTGTATTCTAACGGTGGAGATGGCCCCGGCGAAAACACATTTTGTGCTTTCTCAAGAGATGCCACATCATCAATCCGTGCAGATCGCACTGATGGTGCTGCGAGTGCTCATGTGCGGGCAGTCCACGTGGAGGGCATCCGATCAACTACCCAGATCGAGGCAAATCTCAGCCGTCCCTTGGCCCACCAAAATCCCTCATTCGCAATTGTTTTGTCCCATACCACCACTACTACCTCCTCCCCCGCTCCCGTGCTACCTTCGCAGGCGGTGAGCACTGCTCTCCCTCCTACCCCTCAGCCCTCTCACACAGACTCCGCCAATGCCGAATCTGCCTCTGCTACTACTCCCGGCTCACCTTCCTCGGCCTCCGACACCCACACAGTTCCTTTTGTGCCTCGTCTTACTGTCGTCCCAACTTACGCGACTGCCTCTGTGTTTGGTCCTACGCATGAAGAACTTGTTGTTCAGGCTACTAACATGTTGCAGGGTTCGGTCGGTGCTTCGGAGGATGACTCTTCCGAGGCGGAGGAGGTGGACACTGATCTGATTCCACCAACTCGTTCAGAGCGAAAGAAATCGAGGCCTCAACGTCCGAAGTCATCGCTCCCAAGCCTTCATCTCAAGAAGAAGGCACCGAAATCATCATGTAACTCTTTACCGTCATCAATAGGCATAGTTTCACGTCGTGCTTATTCTGTGCAGGTGATGGTGTCCTCCTCAGAGCCTGACGGCGCCAACCTCATCTCTTCTGATGCGCATTCTGTCTTGGAATTGTAGAGGCACCTTTCGTGCGAAAGTTAGGAATAGATTAGTTAATTTAATTAGGGCATCTAAGCCTGATTTTGTAATATTGCTAGAAATCCATTCGGATTCTGTAAAAATAAAATATGCATTCGTCGTTTGGGGCCTCTGTGGAATGACATTTTCCACGAGGCCGCAGGTGTTTCTGGAGGCATTGCCTTGGCCTGGCATGGCCAAGGCATTCAGGTGACTTTGATCCACTCTTCCCCTCAAATTTTGCATGCCGCCATCTCTTTTAACAGTTTTACATTCCTACTTTCATGCGTGTATGCTAGCTCTATTCCTTCTGCTCGTAATCTTTTGTGGCATGAACTCTCTTGTATGAAACTAGTTCTTTTCCTTGGGCCCTCATGGGCGACTTTAACTCCCTGCTTGGCCCTGACGACAAGCTCGGTGGCCGTCCCTTTACCCTCATCAGATCAACCTGCCTTCTTAGGAATATTATCGATAAGCATGGTCTTCTTGATGTAGAGCTTAGGGGTCCATCATTTACTTGGTGTAATAATCGTTCAAGTTTAGCAAGAATGCATTGTCGCCTTGACAGATTGCTGCTTAGCCATCATTGGTTACAAACATTTCCAAATCTGTCCCTAACCACACTTCCCCGCTGTGTCTCGGACCACGCCCCTATCTTGTTTCAAACTAATAATATTACTTCCTGCGCTAGATCGTTCAAATACGAACATTTCTGGCTCCAACATCAAGAGGCACGTAGTATAGTCCAATGCTGCATCTCTAACTCAAAATCTTTAGGGTCTGCTCTTAAGAAAATCAAATCTGAAACCCTAAAATGGAACAAAGTCACTCTAGGTAACCTTGAAACTAGGGCAAACATCACCCTTAAACATATTTATGAACTTGAGAACTTGGACATCACCCAAGGTCTCACTGATACTGAGCTTGGCCATCTTCGGTCTGCTTACCACCTTCACGCTGCCCTACTTAGGCAAATTGGCCTCAAGTGGTGGAGCAGAGCCATGACACACTAGATCACAAAAGGCGATAGGAATACAAGATTCTTCCACCTCTCTACCATGATCAGACATAGGCAAAACTCTATCCTAGAAATACAAAACACTGATGGCAATATTATTACTGATCCCAAAGATATTAGAGCCTTGTTCGTCAACCACTATAAAAATTTCTGGAGATCGGATCCATCCCCTGAAATTCCCTCGGCTTGCTGGCCCTCTCTCTCATCATTAGATAGTACCGTATCTAACTCACTCATTAGAACCATTTCTGATGACAAACTTCGGGATGCTCTCTGGAGTATGCCACCTGGCAAGTCGCCTGGCCCCGACGATTACACTGTTGAATTTTATAAGGAATATTGGAACCTCCTTCGCCCCACAGTCACTACTTCCATAAACTCCTTTCTATTGTATAACTCATTCCCAACTGAATGGTCGTTCACTTCATTAATCTTTATACCTAAGAAAGAAAAACCCAAAAAGCGTTACCGATTATAAACCAATTTCCCTATGCAATGTCCTTTACAGGTTACTCACTAAAATCCTAGCCAATCGTTTGCGACCCACCTTACACCTCCTTATTGATCAAAATCAATCAGCTTTCGTGCCAGGTCATCAAATTCAAGATAATATTATGATCACTCAAGAGCTCGCCCATTCCCTTAATAATGATAGGAGTAAATTTATGCCCATTAAAGAGGATATGGAGAAGGCTTTTGACCGCATCTCCTGGTCCTCAATAAATAGAATTCTGACCCTCATGAATTTTCCTCCTGCATTTGTTAAATGGATTGACATTTGCATTCAATCCCCCACCTCTATGTGTGTCATAAATGGCCAAAACTATGAGACTTTCCTGCCCTCCCGTGGAATCCGTCAGGGTGATCCCATATCTCCTTATATCTTCATTATTATCAGTCAAGTCTTCTCCTCTCTCATGAGTGCTTATGAGTCTATCGAAAAAATAATTTCTTTCAGTATCCATCAATTTACCTTATCACATCTACTATTCGTTGACGATGTACTTATCTGCCTCAAAGCCACAAAAAAGAACTTTAAGAGCATTAAAGAGGTCCTTCAAGTTTATGAGTATCTTACGGGATAGAAAGTCAATACCTAGAAGTTTGAGCTCTATCTTCCGAAGCTAAGCATTAGGCGGAAGAACGTGATCAAGGCCTCCCTTAGCTTCAGGTTGGGGAAATTTTCTTTCTTATATCTCGGAACTTCTATTTCTCCCTCAAAGCTTACCATCTACGAACAACATCGGATTTTAGAAAAGACCTCTGCTCTGCTTGCTGGGTGGAGTCAAAAGATTCTTAACCAGGCCGGTCGAACCACCCTAATCAAATCTGTTCTATCCGCCATCCCAACTCATTGGCTTAATACTACCTGTTTGACCACAGTCATCATCAATTCTTTTGAAAAGCATTCTCGATCTTTCCTTTGGAACTCTGGGTCGACACACCGTTCGGCCCACCTCATCAATTGGCAAACTGTCCAGCTACCTAAGACTCATGGTGGTCTGGGAATTAAAAATCTACATGCGGTGCAAACCTCCCTTATGGCTAAGCGTGTTCTTTCCCTTCTCAATCAAAGTAACAATTAGTGGGTCAAACTCTCTATCGCTAAATATGGACATATTAGCCTGTGGAACACCCCACCACAGAACCCAAAATCCTCTCCTATTTGGCGCCGCATCACTCAGACCACGCTTGACTTACGACTCGGCTTTCAAAAACAAATTGGTAATGGAAGAACAACATCAATCCTTCTCGACCCCTGGGTCTCACAGATTCCCTTCATTAATTGGCCCACCTACATCAACACTTCATGTTCACTTGATAATTTGTTTGTCTGCGACCTCATTGAAAATGAAAATTGGAATGACAACTTCATGATCTTTTTGGCGATGACCTCTGTCATATGATTAAGCGTATTGACGCGTGGGTTTGGGTGACAGATGCTCATGGATACGCCAATACTAAGTCAGTCTATAGTTTTGTCCGTTGCCATGCTTTGTCGACCATCTCCAGTGGAGGGTGTGCTTGGACCAAGATATGAAAGATTCCAATCGTTTCAAAAATTCATATCTTTCTTTGGAAACTCCTACATAACAAATTACCTATCCTCGATTGTGTATCTCATTTTAACTGCACAATTAACCCCTCTTGTTCAATTTGTGGCCTTGCCGTCGAAACTAACTCCCATTTTTTTCATTGAATTTTTGCCCAGCAACCCTGGGACCTTTTCTAGCAGCAATTAAACTTTTCCTTTTAGCTTGTTGATTCTTGGCACCTTGGTTCGTGGGTTGACGAGGGTGCCGAATTTAACAAGCAGTCCCTTTTTGTCATGCGTTCACTTTTTTCTTACTGTCTTTGGGAGCTCTGGAATTTAAGAAATACGATGCACTTTAGATCCAAGCACGCAACCTTGAAAATGATATGGGAGAAGGCATTGGCCGACTTCAAAGACTTTGCTGACTCCCATGCTCCTGAGGCAACATTTCAACATCCCCAAGGCCCTCCCAAGGTCCAGTGGGAGACCCTCCGTTCACCCTAGCTGCTCCTTCAGTCAGATGGCTCCTTTCCCATTAGGGGAGGAATGGGGGGGGGGGGGGTTATGGCGTTATTCTTCGCACTGATCATGGCTCGCTTCTTTTTGCAGGGGCTTCAAGGACTTTTGCTGGGACTGTGCTGGAGATCGAGGCTCGCGGTTTGCTGGCCGGACTAAAGAAATGTGCTCAAAGATCGTTTACTCACATCCTTGCTTACTCGGATTCCTTAACGCTGATCAACATTATAATGCATAAGGTGGACTACCTTGGAGCATCAAAGGAATCATTCTTGATATTTGGCATCTTCTCTGCCAATTGCACCCCGCTGTTGTCAAACTCTGCCACAGAGACAGGAATCGGGCTGCTGATTTTCTTGCTTCTTTTGGTCGCATTAATCATAGCGACACTTTTTTTGCTTGGCAGTCTCCCTTCGGAATTGACTCATATATTGTACGAGAACTCCAATGAAGTTATTACTTAATGAATACAAAGCTTTTTGAAAAAAAATATTTTTTTTGGGCAATTTTAGAATATGGGTAACAGAAAAAAATTTTCTAATCCAAAAATTTAACACGATTTAATATTTTTCTATTTTGAATATGAACAGGCAAGTACACTTCTTCAGCGTTTACTCTCTCTAATCATTTTATGCTATTTGATAAATTATGTCCCTTTTATAATGTTCGAATTGCCCCAATAATATCGAGTTATACATACATTTTTAACCCAGTCGAAAAAAAAATCCATGTATAAATTTTAACCTAGTGGAAATTTATTTTTTTAAAACAAAAAAAATTCTTTGATAGGTCAACCCTGTCAACTGTGAAAAACACGAGCGCGTATGCGGGTTTTGAGTCGGAATTGGAGGAATAATTGATGCGAGTGGTCAAATGTTGGACTCCGTCTTTGTCTGACTCCGACCCATTTGACAATCCCTCCCTCCTCCTCCCCCCCCCCTCCAAAAAAAAAAAAAAATGGTACATATATGAAAAATGTAATGTCTTTAACAAGTGGTTATTTGGCTAATAAAAAATATTTGAATATTAGCGGATAAAGATAATAAATTGAATATATAAATGTAACAAAGAGCACTTGATAAATACGTTGATTAAATAATCATTAAATGCAAGAAAATATAATCTACAGCACTTGTACGCATGAGATATATTTTTGTTGCTATGACATAATAACTGATGGAAGCAATTTTTAATTTCAAATAATAACTTGTTATAAAATCATCATTTTTTTCATGAAAATGAATATAAAGTATTAATTAATCAACTTAAAACAAAAAGAACTCAAGCAAAAAATAAAGATGTTAAACAATAATAAATTAAACATGGAATGTGATATCTATAAACTAAATGCGATTTCTTAAATAGAGAAATGAATAGTAGGAATACATTGTTCATGAACAATTTTTTAAGGTAATGCCTTTTTCAAATTTCAACCCTCCAAATTATAATATTTTTTTTTCGTTTTTGATACTAAGTTTCTAAAATTCTACTTTGCTCCCCTGAATTGCTAACTTTTTTGTCACTTTTTGCATTTCCCATTAGTCAGTGTTATTTTTTTAGAGCCAAATTACTTTGGTACCTCTATCTCTCTCATTAAGGTTAACTATAATCTTTTAGGTTTACTCACCTTTTGAACCTATATAAACTAAATTTTCTAAAATTCAAATTTTTTTTGCATATGACCATAGGTTTCAAAATTCCGCTTTGCTTTCCTGATTTTTTTTAATGCCAGATGATATTTAAATCTTTAACAGAGAGAGAGAGAGAGAGTCCTCTTTAGGCTTCGTTTGGGAAGCACCTCATATGCAAATAAAAGCAGGTAGATCTCCCGTACTGTGGTGTCTCTCTCTCTTGATTAGAAAGGAAATACTGTTTTACTTTTTATTTCGACTTTACTTATTAATAATCCTAAGTAGGATGTTAAAAACAAACCCTCTCTCCTCCTGTGTGAAAAAGCATCAAAATGCACTGTGCGCAATAAAAATTTTATCAAAAAATAATCTAATAAATTTTTTTTGCCAAATGGCCAATTGATGGAATGCAAGTTACCAGTAAAGAAAAATTAACTGACAATACTCTTCCAAAAGAAACCTTAAATTGGTTCCAAAAGAGACACGACAACATCCGGACATCCACACCGGCTAGAGAAGATCATTGTCCCGGTTAATCCGAAAATTCGACCCGACTCAATCCGACCAAGGGTCAAATCAGGTTCCCGATGATCTGATTTTTATTTTTTATTTTTTATAATTATTTTCTAATTAAATGTATAGTTTTATATTATTTAAAATCTAAAAAAATATGAAATAAATTATTTTAAATATAGAAAAGTATATAGATATTTAAAACAATATTTTTGATATTTTAAAATATTTTATTTTATATTAAAAATAAAATAATAAATACTTTTTATATTAAAAAAATAAACAAAAAATTAAAAAAGGGTGATCGGATCGTGTCGCAGCAAAAAAAGGGTAGAAAAATAAAATGAGAACATCTCTCTTATTTTACCTTTTTCATCCAAACAGTGATGACGCGAATAAGAAAAAAAAACAAATAAAAAATGTTCAAGTCTTGGTCGATCAACAAAATAAAAAATGTTCAAGTCTGCCCTTTGACCTCTGAACAAAAAAATTGGAAGCCCATTGTTTTCCTTTCCCTCCTCGCCTTTGGACAAAAAAGGACAGTGGCCTTGCCCTCTCTCATAAGGGGATTTTAGCTCTCTACAAAGTTTAAAGTAAAAAATCATTACATGGAAAGGGTCAATGCATAAATGGGAAAAAAATGCCTAAGTTGCTGATAAGCAGAAGTGTTCATCGAATCATGTTGACTCGATGAGTTTGATAACTCGACTTGACTCGATAGCAAGTGATCGAATCAAATACGGGTTAAAAATTTTCAATATGAGTTACCCCATTTGATCCAATTGTCTTGATAGTTTTTAATTTTGACTTTTTATTTAATGTTAAATTTATTTTTCAACAAACAAAAAATATATTTAAATATGAGAACATTATTTAAAAATTTGAAAACTTGTTTTATTTTTTAAAAAATAAGCATTAAATAATAAATTTAAAATATAAAAAGCTAACAAAATAATAATAAAAATGATGATTTGATTCGACCCAATTCAATACGAATTAGGTAAAATTAGATCGAACCTAAAATTAAAATCAAATACAACCAGATTTGATCCGATTAGAGTTGAACATAAATTGAATGGGGTTAGGATTCTCATCAAATTTTCAATGTAAGAAAAAAAAACATGTAAGAAATATACATTTCAGTTGTGTTTTGCAATGTAAAAAATTAAAGGGTGAATATCATATCGTCAAATTTTCAACTAATTTGATTAATAACATGTTATGCATATATTTTTTTAAATTTCCCTATGAATCATGCTTGGGCAGAAATAATCCTAAAAATTAGGACATATGTGGATTCGCTATAATATATATATATATATATATATATATATATATATATATATATATATATATATACGTTCAAATACTGTAACAATGCATTTTTGTATCACGCATCAAACATCAAATACTATTTTTATTTTTTTGGGTAACTTTTTTCTATCAATAATTTAGAGAATAATTGATAATAACAAAAAAGTGAATGAAAGCATTATAATAATTATATTTATTATTTTTGAATTTTACGAACTTTTTGAGCATTATTATTCTTCAGATATAATTATTTTATATAGTTTTCTATGATGTAAAATTAGTTTTTTACCATCAATAATTCTCTTACTAATAAATAAATATGTCAAAAAAATAAATAAATAATATGCGCAAAGTTGTTTGAACAATAAGCTATTTTTTATATACATATATTTTTTCAATAATTCAATAAAACCATGCCAAATTTCATATTAACTAATATTTTTTTATCTAATCAATACTTCCGTCAAGGATGTAGTAATGTTCTGATTTTATTTAAGGAATCAACTATGAAACATATTTTTGAAAAACGAAAGAAAAATGAAACTAAAAACAGATCCCCATAAAATACTTGAACGTTTTATATATATACTAACTTTTGCCTTAAATTTGACCCTGAAAGGAAACTAATGAACACGAAAATAATTTGTAGACCGTTGATAAATTTCATTAAATACCTTTTAACTTCGCCATTTTCATAGCGTTATTTTTTAACTTTACTTTCTGACTAGACTATTTTTATTTTTTTAACTTATTTCACCAATTATACTTCATGAGCTATGTCGTATACACGACGATTTTTTCTCTCTTTCACGTGAACAAATGAGCGACATGGAATCATTAAAAAAATAATAAATTAAAAAATTTAAAAAATGAAGAGCGATGTCCACCCTCTCTGCAACCTTCAACAATCTTCTACATTGGCAAAGGGTGCCACCCCTCGTGCCGACTATCGAAGGTCGCAGGGTGGCACCTCATTTTTTTATTATTTTATTTTTTAATGATGCCACATTATTCATTTGTTCGCGTGGAAGAAAGAGAAATTCATCATGTCAATTGAGTAATTAGAAAACGAACCATCAATCAACAGAAGTAATTGAAGAGCATTAAAAAAATATTAAAATTGAAGAGCATTAAAAAACATTAAAATTGAAATAAGTAAAAGAATGAAAGACAAATTAATTATGAACTAAAATCGAAGAGCATTAAAAAAACATTAAAATTGAAGGTCATCTAGTTCAATTTACTCCCAGACCGAGTACAGATCGGCCCAAGTATCCAATGTTTTTTTAGCCCAGTAAATTAGTCCCCTTCTCAGTTCACCTTATAAACCCGTTCCTAAAACACCGCGAAACTCTTGTTAGGGTTTCTTCTCGCTTCGCCGTCATCCCGGAAAACCCCGAGCCATTCGGCGGCTCCAAAATGGTACGAATTCCTCCAATCTCGTCGTGTTTTTGCTTTAGCTACCGCTACTTTCCGCATATCATCTCGGTTTTTTAATGCGTTTTATTAATTTCATGTGAATGCTTACCCATTTGTTCCAATATTTTGATCATGATGTATGATTTTGTTTTGCTTCCAACAGGCTCCAAAGAAGGCTGTGAAGACGCCCGCCAAGAAGAAATCGGTATCTAAGTTTGCTCTAATGATGTCAAATGGCCTCATTTTTATGCAAATTTGACGTTTTTTTTTTGTGAATTATTGCAGGAGAAGGTCGTGAATCCTCTGTTCGAGAAGAGGCCGAAGCAGTTTGGCATTGGCGGAGCTCTGCCGCCAAAGAGGGATCTCCATAGGTTTGTGAAATGGCCGAAAGTGGTGCGCATTCAGCGACAGAGGAGGATTCTGAAGCAGCGGTTGAAGGTTCCACCAGCGCTGAATCAGTTCACTAGAACTCTAGATAAGAACCTAGGTGACGGTTTCATGGTCATCTGTTTAAAAATCTTCTTTTTCTTTTTTCAAGCTCAGTTATTTAGCTTCCAGCTTCCATAAATTAATTCCATCCTACAAAGTTATGTTTATTTTGGATTCTTAGTTATTGCCTTCGATCGGGATGCAGGTTTCATTTCAGATACTATGTACACTATTATACTGATGGATACTGATGCCCTTATTTACAAATGAAACTGTGAAAAACGGAGCTGCTAGCGGTTAGGCTACTAGTATCTGTTGTATAATGTTTATAGCTAATGCAATTTCGGTTTAGAAGTTTTGTTTGGAATTGGTTAGTGTTTTTTTTTGTACTAGTTGGTTCTCGCCAACGCCAACATTAGGCCAAAACTTGGTTTAGTATATTTGTTTCATGGAGCACATTCCAAGAAAACATTCTTCTGGTTGACAAACAAAATTTGTCAACAAGAAGTTTTGGTCGACCAAGAAGGTGTTTACAACTTGGGTGTAAAGGCTTACCTTTCTTTGACTATAAACATGTTCTTTCTCACAATACACTGTTATTTGATATATAGGAAACATGTTTGGTTTGTTTTTATATTTCTGTCATCTGAATATCAATCATGTAATAAGTTAATTTTCCAAAATACTCTTCTAATTTATGTTCAGTGATCCATATGTCATAGATGCTGTTCAGTGCAACGATTTTGCCTATTGGTGTGTGTACATTGAGTTCTATCTCAGATTTGAACTTTTCTATATGTCTGGAAGCTGATTATTTATGTATAAGTTTCCATCTTCGATCAGCATATTTCATTATTTTTTAATCTTGCAGTTCTTCTAAGTTATCATTGTGGCTTTGCTTCTGATGTTATCTTTTGGCATATTTGGTTGAATGCGATAGAAATGGTCTCTTTTGCATTCTTTTATGTGTTACTTAAATTGTCAATCTATGGATTGCAACTATTTGCTTAGTTGGAACTATGAAACATGATTCCATGGTTGAGCATTTATAGTCAAAATAAGAATGCATTTTAGAATATATATATATATATATATATACCATCTCTTAACTACGACAGCTCCTGAGGAATTCTGCTTAGGCATGCACAATTTATTTTGGATTGGTCATCTTTCTAGCTTTCTTATATATAGTTTTACATTCTGTATTGTGATATGAACATGCAATTCTGTAATGTTAGATGTTGAAGTCCTCTGTAACTTAAAATTTCCACTGATTGCCTTTAGATAGGGTTGGTGCAGGCAGTTGTAATCTTGTTTGAATTTGTTAAATGCAAGAGGTGTGTATAATTCCACTAAAGAATTTGCTGAAGTCAAATACTCTTGCTAATATTTGATTTAGAAAATGATTTATTAATCTACAACCAGCACCTAGCTTTTCTCATTAATATAACTTAACTGTGATTATTTGATTTTGCAGCAACAAATTTATTCAAGATGCTTCTAAAGTACCGTCCCGAGGATAGAGCAGCAAAAAAGGAAAGACTTCTAAATAGAGCTCAGGCTGAATCCGAAGGAAAAACTGTTGAATCTAAGAAGCCTATCGTTGTGAAGTATGGGCTCAACCATGTGACTTACCTCATTGAACAGGTCTGTGCTTTTATCAAGTGCCAAGTAGCACTTTGAAGCTTGACAACTAATTCTCTCCCAGATTCAACATTATTAGATTTATGTGCATAATTGGTATCATTATTTCTTGTTTGAGTACTGTTAATTTCAAATATGTAGTAGACAGCGCCACCTTGCTGTTGTCATACCTCTATTAACTCTGCTTCTCAATATTACATTTCAACAGAACAAGGCCCAACTCGTGGTTATTGCTCATGACGTTGACCCCATTGAACTGGTGGTTTGGTTGCCTGCCTTGTGCCGAAAGATGGAGATCCCTTACTGCATCGTGAAGGGAAAAGCACGCCTGGGCGCGGTAACTTAGTTGTCCAATGTTTTCTTTTCTAGGATAAGTGCTTGTGTGCTTTTACACTTACTCTTTTATTCTTGTTGCAAAAAGATTGTACACAAAAAAACTGCATCAGTCTTGTGTTTGACCACCGTGAAGAATGAAGACAAGTTAGAGTTCAGCAAAATCCTTGAGGCTATCAAGGTGAGTAAATTAGCTTTTAATTCTCATGTGTAAACTTCAGCATTTCGACTGATATAACATATTTTCAATTCAGGCCAACTTCAATGATAAGTATGATGAGGTCCGAAAGAAATGGGGAGGTGGGATTATGGGTTCGAAATCTCAGGCTAAAACAAAGGCCAAGGAGAGGATTCTTGCAAAGGAGGCTGCCCAGCGGATGAGCTAGAGATTTTTTTCCCCAAAATGTCTAGTGTTTTTGCTGTTTTTATGGCTGTAGTGTCCGTAGACCAAGCTTTCCCTGTATGTGCTTCCGAGTGCAATTTTTTACTCTTTCTTCAGAGTCAACTTTTCCTGGTTTCGTGTTGCACTTCCGCGATATTTGCTCAAACCCTAGTTAGCATGCTTGGTGCTGCATCTTAAATGGATTCCTTTAGGAGTGTTTCGTCATAAGTAATCAGTAATATGAAGATAATTTATATGGGTCCTTTTATTTTGTTTTAATTTGTACGTAATTTCAATTGCAACAATGATTAGCTTGTGAAGTTGCAATTCATGATTGATAAGAGGTGTCATTTTACCTTCCTTACCTTTCCAATTTTAGATAAATAAAATTTGAAATAAGAAAAAATGTAACAATAATGGAAAAAATTGTCATAAACAATTCTATGATATCAAACTATAACACTTTAAAATTTCATCTTAAAATTTAATGGCAATTAGAGCATTCGATTGTATTAGCATTTTTGTCATCACATAATCATAATAAAAATTTATGATATTCTATTATTATTATAGAATTTGGAAAACAAATATAATAATCATTATTAAAACATCTTTGAGAACTAAAGTCAAATGGACTCAGATAACAATATGACTCTAATTAAATTTAGACCGAGAAGTCGTTTAAATATTAATTACTTGCACAGATAAAGGGTGCAAGGTTTTGCCAATTAAAATATGTAAAGACCATGTTATGAGATATCAAGATCCTAATAGGATACTTACATTATATGTATATTCGTTTTCATATAGTAGAGAAATAGAATTATGCATACTATGTACTTAACATATGATCTAATAGCATTTTAACATCATGCATATAAAATAATAGCATAGCAAGACATATAAAATTAGTCATAATCATACGTTTAGTATGAGAGCATTCATTAACAATCATCAATCACTATAGGCATGTAAGTGACTTGCACTTATCTTAACTCTCATTGACTTTTCTCAGGTTGCTTTATAACTTTTTCGATAATATTATATCTTCCGATAGTTAAAATTTATGCCGTTGCCATCACAAATAGGCTAGTTAAATTTTTGAGACAATGCTTCTTTTTGCTCATAGGTGATTTAGGATTACATACACTATTGTCGATGTAAGAATGATTATTCTCGAAGAAAATACATACACCAAAGTGTAAGAGCGATTAATTTTTGAAAATTTGATAAGGGTCATTGAAAGACGACATGTAATATAATTCATAATTGGGTTCATTATACTTTTCAAACAACAATCAATTATGTCGTTCAATCTTTAAAGTAAACCTAGTTAGGTGGGAACATGCATTTTGTATATCTGGCTTCATATACAATAAACAATCAATTACATACTATAAATACTTTGAAATAACTTTTAAAATATCATAGGGGCCTTTAATGGTCGGTGATGACTGTGACAGGAGTGTCGCGGTCGTGATCGTGACATGGAAAAGTCTATTTTCTTATGGGCGTGAGCACGTCCCTTCTCGCTTGGTTGAACTCAAACTGCACAGTTATGACCGTTTCGAGGACCATCACGGTCGTGACATGGTTCAGAATTCTATTGTGAAGTCTAATTTTTACATGATTTTGATCCAAAACTCTTGGGTAAACAATACAAATCATAAAGGACGATAGAAACATGATTTCTTGGCATTAGAGTATTATAAGAACATTAGAAAACATGAAAAGCTATGCAATTTTTGTGATTTATGGTTCATCCCCTAAACATGAAGAATCTAATCATGAACATAACAACTCTAGCAATTAGATCTATGCAATCCTAGGCATATATCCATATCAATCTGTGCATAAATACGTAGAGCTAGAAATACAATCGATGTACCCTTAATCACAATTCAATATGAGGACATGATGTCCTCGTACTCTCAATTCAATACAAGAAAATTATTAAGAGAGGAGTATGACCCCTTTTACATACATTAGTCTCGAATCCTTCTCCTCTTCTTCCTCCTTATTCTTCTACTTCTTCTTTCTCAAGCTTTAGTCGTGAGATGAGAAATTGGAAAAAAAGAGATTAACAAGAGAACACGTGGTCTTTAAATAGAGGAGATGGCCCAAGGACTAAATTGTCCTTGATTAAAAATATGTGATATTACAATTATATCTTAGAGTTGGGAGGGTTTTGGCCTAAAAAAATTAATTCACTTTTGGGTTGATATTTTAAATTCCAATTATCTTAAATCATTTATAAAAAATATTCTTGGAGAGTTATTTTTTTTAGTTCTTGATTCTTATTTTATAACAAATTAGTCTCTCAAAAAAGTTCGTAATGTCAAAATTTCAAGTCAATTTCTTTACTAGAATGCTAACATCACAACTAAACACAAATATAATATATTTATTAAAATAATATATAAATATTTATTTAAAAATAAATTAGAGAGAGAGAGAGAGGAGGGGTGCCCCTCTCATTCTCTTTTTTATTTTTTAAAATTTATTTACATAAAAATATTAGTGTGCATAAAAGTATGGGTATACTATATTAAGTTTTTTAAGATACTAACTTGGCATACTCTAAAATAAAATAAATATATTTATTAAAACAATAAACACATATTATAAGAAAATAAAAAGAGGTGCCCTTCTCTCCTAAAAAAGTTTAAATTTATCTTATGAATATTTAGATATTATTTTAATAAATATATATTTTTATTTTATTTCAATTCAACTTGTGAATAATTTCAACATCCTTTTGCCACTCTCTTTTTTATTTTTAAATAAATATTCATATTTTATTTATTTATTAAGATATAATATTTTATTTAAGCTTAGTTTCACATCAACATTATAATTAATACATTAACTTGAAAATCTATTATTGTAGGTTAAGGGACCTTTATGTTATAATTTTATAAGTTTGGAGACTCATTTGTTACTAAAACAGGAACAAGTGAATGTTGAGAAACTAGTGATGAAAATTACTCCCCTTTGGAGGATCATAATTTTTTTGAGTGATTATCTCGAGTCCCTATTTTAATAAAATAATATTTTGTATATATATAGTAATTTAAAATTAATGTTAACATATTTAATTTTATAACTAAATATAGGATGTAGTATTAGAATTATTAAATGAGAGTTTTATAATGCGATAGATTGATATGAACATATTAAACTATATAAAAAAAATATTATATCACTAATAAATAATCATCATTTATGAATTAATTATATAAATAAAGATTAAAATGAAAATGGACCCCACGGACCTCTACAATTTATTTTGGTGGCACCCTATTTTAAGTGGATCAATTTCGCTCTATTAAAAAATCATTTAAATCATATTTAGTCTTCTAATTTTAAAATTTTTATTCAATTTTTTTGGAAGGATAGAATTTTCATGACTGTCCATTTTTTCTTACACCCAACTCCCGAGTAGCAGTGCTCAAACTTTCAAAAGAAGACTTCACACAATGTCAAAATAATTACTCAAAGCAAATTGTCAAAAGTATATAATTTGAATAGCATGTGACAAAAATGTATAGGGTAAGAAAATAATATATAATTTAAATAGCATGTGACAAACATATAATTTAGATGGCAATCAAAACTTCACGATGAAAATGACAACAACAAGGAATAATACAAATAGGAACTCGAGATATAAAGTAAACGGCTATTGCTACTTAAACATAACTTAGAAAAAATAATGTTCAGAAACATAAATATTCTTCACAATTTTCCTAGCTCAAACTATCTCTTCAACTACACATAAAGAAATAAGAAAAGAAGAAAACAAAAGAAGAGAGAAGAAAAAGGGAGGTTGTTGATGCCGCCTCCTCTTCAGCTTCCTTCGGCGGCTGCATAAATGGATTGTCTTTTTGATTGGGATCCCCTTTCATGGGGCAACTTCCATGTCCTTTTATAGCCTTCATGTTTAGTGTCACATTCCCACACATTTGTTTTCTTTCCATGTCCTTTTACAGCCTTCAGGTTTGGTGTCACATGTCCACACCTTTATATTCTTCTGCTAACTTTTTCAGGTCATGATTAGAATGTTACGGGCCATGAAAATACAATTTTTATTCTGATTTGGACATTATGAGGATTGTGAAATCAGGATTATTGGTCGTAAAAAGTCATATTTAGGACGTTGCAAAGCTGGATTTCGAGACTTTTTTTTACTTTTCTTGGAGATTTTAATTGCAGAACAATTTCAAACTTATTCCTACATTCCAGGATCAATTGGAAATATATTTATTCAGATTTAAAGAAGTTTTGGATAGTTTTAAAGTTCAAACAAAGTCTATTCCGAATTTTTATTATTTTGACATGAAAAGGCTCTCAGTCAAATCAAAACTTTACTAAAACTTTTGGGACACCTAGAGGCTATAAATAGAGACCTTAGGATATAAAAAACATAGTGCTTAGGTGCTTGAGACTTGGAAATTCGTGCCTTATTATAGAGAAGAAAATTTCAAAGCTTGAAAATCAATCAAAAGAGAAGATTGCACAACAATTCGTCATTTGTGTTGTACAATGATACAGAGGTTCCGAAGGCTACGAGTTCTTCTTATATATTTACTTGGATGATCTTTTACCTAATTTTTCATTGGATGCTCTTTACTTGGCCTCTCATACGACAGGGGTGGGGCTGTCAGAGGGGGTCGTGACGAGGGTTTGTCATCCGACAATGGCGCATTGTGTGTGTGTGTGGGTTGGGGTTTGGGGGTGGGGCTTCTTGTCCCGGATGCTTGGATGGTGGTGATGAGGTTGTGAACGAGAGAGAGAGAGAGAGTAGCCCCCTCTGCTGATGGAGCTCGATCAAGCTCCTCCTACCTACTCTGGCGAGGACCGTTCTACGACTGCGAGCTCGCTGGGACCGTCGAGCACCAATCCCCCTCTTCTGCCAGGGAGCTCGCAGTCCTCTACGATATGCCCCCCATTTGCTGATAGAGCTTGAGCTCCTCCCCCTCTTGCTTTTGTCGGTGAGCTCGCGTCCCCTTGCCGGTATGTCGCCCTTCGAATGTGAGCTCGAGCCCCCTTCTACCGATGGAGCTCATACCCCCACTGCGAGCTCGAACCCCCCTTCTACTGACCTCGAGACCCGCCCACCACTCGCCCCTTGAGAATGCTTATGACAGACGACCTTGCCGCCTTGAAAAGCGAGCTCAACCCACACACCCCGTGAGCACTCTTGAGCGCCGGCGAGGAGAGGGGACAAGGGTGAGCATCCCCTTTTTATATTATTTATTTTAATTATTTTTTTATTATATATTGTTTTAAACTCTTAAAGATTAAATAGGAGGAGAAGGGTAGTTTAGTATTTTAATAAATACAAAAATAAAAAATGAAAACTTAACAGAATTAGATGAATGGACTAAAATGAAAATTATGATATAGTCTAAGGATGTTTTAAGTTCATATATTAATGTTAGATGCCAAAAATCACGATAGTTTATGAGAGGTATAAGGAACACTAAAACGTTAATGATTTTCGACGGTCAAATCTGTTGGAAATCTCGTGAAATCCATCAAAAAATTTATTTTTTGAAGGATTTTCAAATGGAAAGATATCGGTCAAAATAATCCTCGTCGTTAAAAATTTTTTATGGATGAAGAAACTCTTCGAGACTTTCGAAGGACAACAGGTGCTTTCCGTCGGACGGATGCTCACATTCCACCAAAGAGGGAGAGAATTTGTTGGACAAAATGATAACTTTTCCATTATGATTTAATCTTAGCCATTTATTAACTTTATGGTATTAAAATTATAAATATAATAATATTATTTTTCTATCAACTTAAATTCTTGCTACCGTTGGTCAATGTATTAAAATTTAAGATGTTATCATATCAAAAGATTTCGAACTCAAACTTCATGAAAGTTGATATTAGAACAAAGATTCTCCGTTAGTTGTACATAAACCTTTTGATTTTACTATTTACATATACTGGTTATGAACCATGAATCCAAATAATTTTTACTCAAAGTTAAATTATAAAAAGCTCGACCGCACACACATATATATATGTATAATTCTGAAGATTCAGTGGCAGTTCTATGAATAGTCTACATTGCTTTGCTCAACATTCCTATTTATCTTTTTTCTGGTTCTTTTAGAATTTCACACCTCATTTTTTTTAAGAATGTTATAAATGGCTCGTATTAATTGCATATCTCATTTTTTAAATAATATAATAAATGTCACGTATGAATTACAAATGTCATAAATGACACGTTTTACGAATATGATAAATGACCACAATGTTATAATGAAAAGTTTTAACATTTATGTGTATAGCATTTTTTTCATGCAAATATATATATATATATGAGGATTTAGTGGTAGCTTTTTAAATAGTCTACATTGCTTATTTGCTCAGCATTCTTATTTATCTTTTTTCTGATTTTTTTAGAATTTCACACCTCATTTTTTTAAGAATATATATTTCTAAAGATTCGGTGATAGTTTTGTGAATAGTCTACATTTTTTATTTGCTCAACATTCCTATTTATCTTTTTTTTATATAATTTCACACCTCATTTTTTTAAAAATCACATCTTATTTTTTTAAGAATGTTATAATGACATGTATTAATTACAAATGTTATAAATGACACATTTTAAGAATATTATAAATGGCCGCAATGTTTTAAATGAAAAGTTTTAACATTTATGTGTATATCATTTTTTTCATGCAAAAGAAGAATAATTCCAAGTATTCATCAAAGATTGTCATTAGAATATCTCTATTTTTTAAATCTATTATTTTTTACATGTAAACAAATAATTTCAAGGAAAAGATTGTGTAATAGCTCATTTTTTTAAAATAATAGTCAATTATTTAACAAACCATCAACTTTTTTTTTAATTTTGAAATAACTTCTTAAACCATGTTTTAGAATGCCTATCAGAATTTTCAAAAATTGAAATTATTGAGACGGGAATAAAAAAAGAGACATTGAAGTTGTGACAAATTTATAAATAAATATTATATTCTTATTACCAACATTATTAAAATATTTTTATATTAAAAATATTTAAAATTTATTGTATGATTTTAATGCTTTTCATTAATTTTTCCAATTCTTTTTTCAACCTCATTTCATCCATAAAATTCTTTGTGCAGTTCTCTTCTAACAAAAATTACTTTATGGGGAGAGTTGAGCGATAACTTTGTACAAATCTATATAAGAAGGAAATGACCTTGCATTGTGATAGTTACCTCTGTATGTATTACTGAAAACATTTCAAGGCAATATAATAAGTTTCTTTCTTGATTTTAATATTTAACTATATTTTAAAAAAAGACATGTCTCATAATTTGATATTTGCCCCTTTTAGGTGAAGTGTCATTTTCTTCTACTACTACTTCGATGATATATGTCAATTTGAAAATTGATTATATAAAATCTTTGGTCAAAAATTTTTCTAAAACTTTAACTGCAATTGAAGTTATTGAAGCTAACTTCCCTAACGAGGTTTTCTTTCGCACCCATGTGGAGGAGGGTTTCTTTGGATGAAAAATAAGAATAAAAAATTATAGTGCACAAATATGATGAAGAGAGATGAGATAAATTAATATCATTTAATATTAAATATATTTCAATAAGTATTTATTATAAATTTAAATGAGACTACATAATAAAAGGTTCTAAATATTTAAAATATTTTAGAAATGCCTTATAAAATATCTAATAAATTTGATAAACTAAGTTAATATTTTATTTTAAATTATATTTTACACATATAAATAATAAAAATATTTAATTATTATGAAATAATAATTTAAATCGTATGAAGCACGTTTGTGTTCCCTAATTGCATAATAACATTCGATTATAAAATGTCCTATGAAACTGAAGATAATTTAGGTGAAAAGATCTCGAAATTAACAAATCAAGTCCGAATTGAAATATCTTTGCAGAGTGATCCATGCAAACTCACCACAAAAGATAAGACTCCGCATCGATCGGTGTCCAAACCAAACCCACATCCGGAAATGAATTAAACTGCTCTATGTTTCTCCATAAGAAAAAAAGAAAAAAAAGTAACAAAGACTTCAGTAGTTGCTCGGAGTATCAATACAGAGTAGAATTAACGTGACTATGAGTCGGTTCCATTATAATAATTTTAATTAGTTTGACAAGATCTAGGAATCCAGACCGAGTACTGCTATGTGCAATCGGATTAGAAATGCACCTGCCTCTCTCTCTCCTCTTCCCTATAAATATATATACAATTCTGAGGATTGAGTGACAATTTTTGAAAAGTCTATATTGCTTATTTGCTCAGCATTCCTATTTATCTTTTTTCTATTTTTTTAGAATTTCACACCTCATTTTTTAAGTATATATATATATATAATTCCAAGGTTCAATGACAATTTTATAATTAGGATATATGCATTCTCCTTTCACCATCTTCATTTATCTTTTTTTCTTGATTTTTTTGAATTATTTGCATTTTCATTTGTTTTTTTCGATAAGGACATTTTTTTCCAGCATTCCAAGGCTCAATGGCATTTTCATTTGTTTAAATGATCACAATGATATCAATTTTCGATTACAAGTTCCAACACTATTAATATATTGGCTCCAATAAATTATACAATCATGATCACAAGCCATCACAAATCAGCTATAAAATCATCGATTACAATACTCATAATATACTTATTTATATTATATTGAATTCTGATGTAAAGGTGTTGGGTTTCTAACTTACGGGGTTACTAAAGTCTTTATCATTATTAATCTTACTGTTACTAAAGTTTTATCAATATTTGATATTCCTATTTTTTTTTTAAATTTTCACCCATAAATCTTTTATCACTCATCCTTCTTTACCATATAACTATCTATATATCAATATAATATAGATAGGCTACTACACTTATCTTTTCACTATTAATATTTATCTTTTATATCAGAATTTTAGAATTTATCATTTATTTATGTTCTTTTATTTGTTTTAAAAAATCTGTTATTCCCACTAACTCATAAAATTCACTATGATATCTTTAACATATTATTAATAACTTCTTATTAAGGACTACACATTAATGGTGGTTACACAACAACCTAATATATTTAAAACTACACTATATTTTTTCAGTTACAAAAACAATAATTTTATATGGAATTTTTCACATATTCATTTATCAATTTTCCTAATTTTTTGAATTATGTGGAATTTATATGCATTTTTCTTTGTTTAAACCATCGTGTGGCATAAATTTTTGAGTTTCAACACATAGTGGGTGATTAACTGGCATATATTTTCGGTTACAACATGTAGTGGATCCAAGAAGTTACAAAATCATGTCTTCTAATTTAAGTTACAAGTTTTTTTAATGCTCCGTGTCAAACGCCACATTCTTGGTGAGTACGGAAACATGTCCAACGCCTGTGTCCTCTTCATTCTCAACGACATGCAGAGAAGATCATCTTCATTCTCAATGATATACAGAGAAGATCCTCTTCATTCTCAATGACATGCGGAGAACATCGCCAGACGACGGTAATGCCACCACCAGCGATGGTCATGTGATGGATTCCAACATTTTAAAGTTTTCTAATTGAGGACACAAAGGATGATTCAAGTTCTATTAGATGATGTGATGATTCACCTAGTGAAACGATACGGCCCGGCTTATTTTTTCGTCTTCACCCCTCGTCATTGTCACTATCATCCGTGCTCCTCCTCCATGGCCCTTCATTTCTATGCATCCATGTGGCGTCATGATCACTTGCCTCCCGCGCCTGCCCCGTCAAATAAGGTTGTATTAGCTCATTTCCCGTGAGCTCCATGCATTTGTACGTCACTAATTTACTTGACTTAGTAGTTCTCTTGTCCATATATCTTCATACCCTCCTCTTTAACTTCTCACTATCAGCATAACCTTCTTGCACGTGTAACCTCCTCCCATGAACATAATCTTTCCATGTGTAACCTCCTCCTAGCATCATAACCTTTCCATGAGTAACCTCTTCATTTAATCTTCCAACGACATCCTATAAAGTTTCTTTTTTGTTCATAAGCTTACACTTATTTGATAGTTTTGTTCATAACCATTCCCTAAATTTAATATTGGAAAAAGATATACAATCATTCATCCCTCTCTAGTCAGGTATAATTTTTTATGATAAAAAAGATATATGTTAGTAATGAAAAAATAATAAAAAAGATCAATTATAAAAAAATAGTATATCATTGTAAATGTTTATGATTTATACACTTTTTTAGTCTTTAAAAATTATTTAAAAATATAGTTAAAATATCTTAATCTCTTCTCATCTAAACATCCATCACTTTAATATTGAAGAGTTTATTTATTTCTTATCTTATCAATATATTTTTTAATACTATAAATTCATCGTATAATTAACTTTTTATGACATTTGATTATAAAATATTAATATTAGTTTTAATTGTGCAAAGCGCAAGTGTGTTCACTCGTATATATATAATTATGAATGTCTAGTGACAGTTTTATGAATAGTTTACATTGCTTATTTGCCCAGTGTTCTTATTTATCCTTTTTTTATTTTTATAGAATTTCATACCTTTTTTTAAGAATGTTATAAATGGCACGTATTAGTTGCACCTCAGTTTTTTAAGAATATTATAAATGGCACGTATTAATTGAAAATGTTATAAATGACACATTTTAAGAATATTATAAATGGCCATAATGTTATAAATGAAAAGTTTTAACATTAATATGTATAACATTTTTTCATGCAAAAAAGAATAATTTCAAGTATTCATCAAAGATTGTCATTAGAATATCTCTATCTTTTTTAAATCTGTTATTTTTTTATATGTAAACAAATAATTCTAAGGATTCGTCAAAGATCATTTTTTTTCAAACAATAAATTTTTTATTCCATCGAAATGATGGAATACATATAGTCTTATCATTTTCATCTTTTAAAATTTCTTTTATTTTTTATAATATAATCATATATTATTATTTAATTAAATATAAATATTCATAATAAAATATTTTAATTATAAAATAAAATATATTTAAATTTTATTTCGATTGAATCAAACAAAGAGTAGAATATAAATATGAGAAGAATATTATATTCTTCTGAATAAAATTTTTTATTCTCTCTTTCGTTAGTCACGTAGGATATTATTTATTCAAACGGGACCTTAGTGACACCAAGAGAAAGCCACTCTCTTTCCTTAGTCATGTAGGATAAATGAACTAATATATTCGCAAAATAAGAATTCAATTTTGAAGGTATTATAGCATATAATATTACTTGAAAAACATGCCAACATTCAAATTTAGTAAAAAATAAAAGAGCAAAAAATAACTAAATTCAATTTAGCTACTTACATCCAACCACCATCTCTTATCCTTTATAATTTTTTTAATAAAACTAACCTTCGATAATACATTATTTTGCATAACTCTAGAGGAAATAACAAAGAGAGAGAGAGAAAGAGTGGGCATGAAGTGAAGTTTGTTTCCACCTCATCGGTAATCTTCGCAAGTTGAGAAGAAAAAAATTGATCCTCAATAAGAGAGAGTGCATGTGTGAGTAGGCACGAAATAAAGTTTGTTTTCTCAGTGTTTATAGGGTGTCAAAGAAAGAAGTTGTTAATGAGAACAATCAAATATTAATAAAATTTTAGAAAAAGCTTTTAGCCTAGATATATATACATTATATCTCAATATATCTTACCAGTGCTCCATCGGTTATAATCGGTGTTAAAATTCTCTATTAACAACTAAAAAATAATTCCAAATTAATTTCTTAATTAAAAGACGTGGCTGGCATCCTCTCATTTCCATACTATTTTCCTGTTAATATAGTATAGAAGATAGATTTAGTTTTGTAACTAACTCTCATAGTTAATCATAAAAAAAATAGTTACAACGTAATATTAATATTTTAATTAATTAATAATAATTTTTAAATGGTTATATTTTTTTCAACATGTGGGCTTGTGCGAAAAATAAAAAAATAATTTTTAATGATATAGTTTATTTATAGTTACTAAATTAGTTGCCTAGTGAGTACAACTATTAAGTGGTTAAAATAATAATCTATACTATTTTTAGTTTCATGTACGGTTAATTATTATATCTATATGTTTTGAAAAAATTATTTATAAAAAAGTTTATAGACACATGGCAACATATTATGATGCCAAATGTCTCTTTCTTATGCAAAGTACTCTCTTTTTAATATAGTACTAGTGTGATGGCCCGCGTGATGTGCAGATGATGTGAAATTTGACGAATTGTATGTTGATAAAATAAATAAATATTAGTTTTTTATTTAAATAAAATAAGTATAAAGTAGAGAAATAATTTATTAGTCTATCTTATTCATGTGTCCCATTTATTTTACTCTATTTTTAGAAACTAATATTATAATTTAACTTTTGGATATTAATCTATTAGTCTATTTGACATCTATATGAATTTCATGATAAATATAATCATATATTATATTTTTTCAATCACTACTAATTATTTGAAAACATGATAAAGTTTAAATATGATGAATACTCGACAATATATTCATGCAAATGTTGAATTATTCCTATTTTTTATCAAACATTTATCTATTGTTTTGTGTTTCATATGTCATAGATAGTTTTACATTATCTATTGTTTGAATTTTCAACTGATGCATGAAATTGTATTTTTTTGTAATAAAATATATGCAACTTGGCATCTAATGAAAAAAATGTCCAAAACCTTTGGATATTGATGTAGGGATAGAGTCTAACTATTATTCATGATGAATTATTAATTTTTTATTTAGTCTTATTTCAAAGTAAAAAAAAATCATCACATATACACATCTACACACTTATATTTTATAAATATTTTTATCTATGAAATATAGTATAACTAGGAAACTCTTTCGCGCATAGCACGATTAAAAAAAAAGATTGATAAAAATAGTTATTCATATATATATATATATATTATTGAGATATATTCTAAAGTTAAAAACAATTTAGATTAAAATGACCAAATATTTTAAATCATTTCTTATTAATTTAAATTAAATATGAAAAATAAGTAATAATTAAAACAAAGTAATAATTCATTCATTTATTAATTGTATTAAGTATTAACTGTAGGAAAATAATTATGTAATGAGGAAAGTTATTTTCCATCAAATCATAAAGATTATAATTGAATTAGTAGTAATATAACTAAAATAAGAAAGGATAATTGAAAGGTTATAATTTTTTAAGAATGAACTATTAAATAAATAGTTAAAATACTTGTTTTAAAAAATATCAATTATATAGTGTGCCTTCAAACTCATATCACGGGACTGAGAGTTTTATTTAATTATAATATTTTGCACTTCTTTATTTACTTTATTTTGTTTTTAAACATGATTTCATTATTTCTTTTACGTCAAATGTACTTTTTTCGCATGATAACAAAGAGTAAAATATATGTGAATATCCATTGTGAATATAGTGAGTAGTTGAATAAGTTAGATATCACCCACTTATTAAACTTCAAAATGTCTATAGCCATCTATATCATAACATGTTTTTCTTATTTTTGGTCATGGCCATAAATTTTCGTTCTATGAAATGTGAATTTTTTACACTCCAAAAGAAAAAAAATAACAAAAATATGAGAGAAGGGTGGACAATGTGATCTTCGCATGATTACACCAAATGGGAAGTGGCCATGATGTCAATCTAATCGATAAAATTTTAGGCCATCACAAAACAAAATGATAACTATTTTACAATTATTTTATATGATCAGAAATTGATAAATAAAATAATTATATGGAAACTCCCAAACATTTCAGTGAATGACGAATCATGGACATTGTTTGAACAATTTGAAATAATATATAAAATAATAAATATTAATTATTTTTTATATAAACAACAATGCAATCATATGATTAAATTTTTTTTAATAGAAAGACGTTATTATTATATATTTATTATCGTTAGTTTCTTTTGCATGTATAAGTACATCTTCCTCCACTCTCGCGACGTTCCATCCTTTATCAAGTATTTAAGTTCCAATCCCCTTGCAAATATGACTCAAGGAGGAAAGTGGAAGCAAACTCTGAACTCCTCCTCGAGCATGCTCCTTTGCTGCTGCTGCTGCTGCGCTCCTCAGCGTCCTCTCATGTTTTCTCTTCTTTATCGTTGATTGTGCTATAGTACTGGTAAGTTATATGTCGACGTCTGTTCCTTCTTCTGTTCTACAAGAATAATCAGAAATGTGCTGCTGTCTATAAGGTGTTCAGTTGTGACGTTCACGTTGACGAACAAATGCGGCCACATGTTGTGCTCGGGCATCTTGTCCAACGCTGGGACGACTGCGTTGGTGATGAATATTGGGTTCACACTTCACAAGGGAGAATCGAGGAGCGTCGAAGTCCCTTCTTCGTGGTCGGGATGCCATTGGGAATGGGACCACATCCTGCTCCATGGATGCTTCCTTCGGAGCCTTCTCCTGTGGCACTGACGACTGCGTCTCCGACATGTGGAGTTCTCAGCCGATGGGGCCGCTCCCCCGGGCACCCTTGTGGGGTTCACCTACGACGAGTGCAGCGACATGGACGTCTACGACGTGAGCCCTATCGATGGATACCAAAAACTTCAAGGTGGAGTCCCGATGCTGGTGGCACCGCAGGGTGCAATGACCACCGCCGACCTCAAGGTGATGATCTCGAGCTCGGAATCTCGGACGGAGGCGATGGTGAAGCTGTTGAATGCAAGAGCGTTTACGAGACTTTCGATTTGCCAAAATATCGCTTCAGCAGGGAGTATGGGAACCCACATACATGCTGGCCGTCGTCCTACACTCATTTCTTCAGGAACATGTGTCGGGCTCGAAACTGCAAAGTCGTGGGAGCCCACTTTCCATCGACCACGACATAAAGAAGCTCATGGCATCGTCAGTGTGGAAGCACTCCGCTATAAGATTCTTAACCGCGATTGGCAATATCATGTCATCGTCATGCAACCACCATGCTTATAGACAACGGTTCCACTAAGAGGACAACAGTAGGGATAAGTCGTGGCGTCGACATCAACGGGAGCTGGGACCCTAGCTGTAATACCCAGCCCATTTAGAAAAAAAAATAAAAGAAATAGAAAATAAAAATCAAGTTGCAAAGACCAATCTCATAGCCCAACTAATTAAGCCCAATTAGCTATTAAGCCCTACAATTACCTTATAAAAAAGGCTATTGTCCTAAAGCTCTCTCTTAGCCACCCTCATTTCTCTCCTTCACTTCTCTATCTTTTCCCTTAAGGCATATCATCCAGCAAAGATAAAGAAGATACATTAAGGTTCATCTAATTTTTTTCTTCATTTTTGCATCCTTAAATCTCTAGGGCCATTACTCACTTTCTCTCCCCCATTGGCATGCTTCATGGGTGAAGAACGATAAGAAAAAGTGAGTATCGAGGTTCGGAAAAGGCCAAGCTAGGATCAACCATGAAATAAGGTAGGTGATACCGAAATCCCCTTGTATAACATGATTAGTAACTGATTGGAATTAGGTTCTTATCGTATGATGTGTTCTTGATGATTGAAACGATATGGGAAATAATGGATTGATTGTATTACCATGTTTGCTTCATGTTTGTGATTCCTTTTGATCCTAGATATGTTCTGTATTGTCCTTTATGCTTAAATGAATGATTGTATGCTTTGATTGCATTTTTGGAGTGAAATTCGCTGTTTCTAAGATTCTGCTCGATTCTATTTTCATCAAGACCGATCGACCGATTCTGAATATCGGTCGACCGGTGATGAGAATATCGATCGACCGATCCTTGGAGATCGGTCGACCGGTCATTCTTCCCGAGCCTTGTATCGTTCGATCGATCGACCGATCGAAGCTCTTTTTGATTAAGTATTATCGGTCGACCGATCCAAAGATATCGGTCAACCGGTGTAGCAGGGTTTACTGTATTGTATTCAGACCAACCGGTCGACCGATCTAGAGATATCGGTCGATCGATGTCCAAAAAATGATCGACCGACCAGAGAGGACCGATTGATCGATATATGTCCAGATTGCATATTGATTTCTGATTTGATTGAGCTTCTTTCTATGCTTGTGTGATGCTACTTTTTACTATTTGGAATGTTATCTGATTGAATCCTTGATCTTATTTTGATTTGTCATATGATCCAATTCTATCATGATATGTAAGTATGACAAAATGATAAAGTGATTAAGTAAGAAAGATATGAACATGTTTATGAGAGTGGTGACTTGATCCTCCATTGGCTGTCGCTCTAGCGTAAATCCCCCAGTATGAAGGCACCCAAAGGCACATAATGTTAAGTGAAAATAAGAGCATAAAGAGCATGGACAAGTAACATGAACATGATGAACAAAGCATGATTATTGATCCAGCATGATATCTGAAATCTTTTATGATTATAAGATTGACTCATAATCTCTATCTCTTTTATCCATCGATATCTCGATAGAATGATCTTATGCTATCAAATCTGATCTTATTGCAAGTGATTACTAATTCTGTCAATTGCTATTTATTATTATGCATTGTGCACTTATAGATCCCCACTAGGCTGTATAGCTTACGGGAGGATCTCCTCCCCTGTGTTGATCATCACGGGGCCAGGTCAGTGATGATGTCGAGATCGTGTGCCGCGACCAGCGATACTAAAGCACATGAATCAAGAGAGGGCCTAGTTATCTTTATCTTTATTTTCCGCATTTTGAACTTGATGTAATTCAGATATTATGACTATCATGGACTTTGTAATATTTTGGGACTTTCACTTTTATGATATTTCTATCTTTCCTTCTTTGCTCTTATTATTGACATGCCATTGTTTTTTTTAATTGAGATTTGTTCAAGTTTTGGTCTATGTATAGTGTTTTCGTAGCGCCTTCGAATAGATCCTCGTCACGTGGCGTTGGTCGATTTGAGGGCGTTACACTAGCATTGACAGTGGATTGCACAATATCAGAGCCTTGGAGCCAACCTCATCGAAGAGGAAGTAGAGGAGACCATTAGAGGACATGGCATGAGAGAAGCCGAGGGGATGTCGAGCAATGGAGGGACATGGAGGAGGAACAAAGGACTACAGTTGCACAGTGGTGAGATAGGATGACGAAGAAGAAGCATCATGTTGTTACTGCTTCGCCTGGTGGACTGACAATGTCGGGTCGGGCACGTTGAGAGAATGGAGGATCTACACCACGGCGTTGGAGAAGCCTTTGTCACCTTCTCATATGGACAGGGCTTGACAGTGGTGCTCATGCCGAGCAATGAAAGGATGAGGAGAAGGAGGAGCGACAGATGACATTGTCCATTGCGAGAGAGGAAGGTGATGAAGAAGACGGGTTGCTATTGTTTCATTAGGTGCAACTGATGGCCATCGAATGGCCTTTTAAACTCAGTGCTCTTCATCTACCAAAAATGGGTGTTATTCGGCAGAAAAACTGACCTCGAGATAAAGTAATGAAATTTATGAGATAGGGGGTTGGAGGTTATGAGCTCATGAAATTTATGAGATAGTGGGTGAAAGTTTATGAAATCGTGGATGGAAGGAGTTATATCATTTAATATATATAGATTAAAATAAAAAATGTGATCAAATTTTAAAATAAGAATATGTGTTATTTAATTTAAGTAATAAAAAATCAATCATGTCGCATGAAAGAATTTTCTACACGATAATTTCGTGAATGAAACATATTATAAATATACATATTACCCTCGTGTTATGAGAATTTGGATGAAACATATGTTATTTGCATGAATAGGCTTCGATAGAGAAGATGCTCTATGTCATTTCTTATTTATAATAATAGAATTTTTTAAAGGCTTATAAAAAGATTATGATGATGAATTCTTGGCAATAATTACTTATTACAATATAGTATGACTTATATTTATGCTATTTGAGATTCATTAGAATTCTTCGCTTTAGTTTCTTATTATAATAAATGAATACTCTTATCTTACATAGTTATGAATTATTCTCTCCATACTCTCTATTTAATATAAAGATACATATAGATGTATATAGT
Source organism: Pontederia crassipes (assembly GCA_030549335.1). Taxonomy (NCBI): domain Eukaryota; kingdom Viridiplantae; phylum Streptophyta; class Magnoliopsida; order Commelinales; family Pontederiaceae; genus Pontederia; species Pontederia crassipes. The sequence continues at coordinate 46,778,518 of CM060192.1, read as the reverse complement.
TATTATATGATTATGATATTTCATAACTGATTTTTAATACACACACACATGTTCTATATGTTATATTTAATTCATTAAAATTAAATGTTATTATGTTATCAATCTTTTAACCAACTCTTAGATAATCGTTAAAAATGACAATCACAAATTAATATATGAAATTTTAATCATTAAATTAATAGTTATTATAAACATATAGATAATATATTTTTCATAATTATTATATAATTATCAAATTTAATAATCATAATTGCCCATTATTATTTATTTATAACTAGTCCAATATTTTTTTTAGTGACATTTGCCAAGAGATAGTTAAGTCAAGTGTAAACTTCTCATATACCATTCTCCTTTTAATATAATAGTATGTGTCCCACAAGATGTGTAGAAAGTGTGAAAATAAAATTCATACTACAATATCAGTGATATATTTATTTAAATTTTATATTGTTACTTAGATAAATAATTGCATCTAGAATTAAGTAATATTTATTTAAATGTATAATAGTTACATTAACTTTTAATTATTTATTTCACTGTTCATTTGGTTGAAAAATAACACAAAATGAAGTTTATTAATTTTAATACTAAATTTGTTATAATGTATTTACTTTTCGTATATTAGGTCCATGGGCCTCTCATTGCAATAGAAAAAAAAGGACCACAAAATTAGTTAACCTTGTTAAAGATTATTAAATAGGTTAAAAAATGATGATGAAAACATGACACATTTACTGTACTATTTTCATTTCAAACATTAGGTCAATTATCTATAATTACTGTTATCTTATAAAATTATATCCTTATTATAACTGTTGATAAGTTATATACTTATTGTATAGTTAATGATATCTTGTAACCATTTCTCATGGTTCAATAATATTTTGGTAACTAACTAATTGTTCATTTAGTATGATAATTTATAATTCTAAGAGATAATTTGTTAAACATATGACTAACCTTTTATTCTACATGAACGATCCATGCAAAATAAAATTTTCTTTTAACTGGAAAGGTCAAAATAACAACACAACAAAAGGGCAGTATACATTTAACATAATAAGAATATGAATTTATAGAATACATATCTCAATAATTTTTCAATTTTTCACATTTAATTATATATATTTATATTACTTTTGTATGAGATGTTTTGAAATTTATTATACGTAGTAAAAAATACATTCGAATCCATCTAGTTATGTTATTAATTTTTTTAAAAAATAATTATTTTAATAATGCTGAAAACAATATTTTTTAGAATCAAATCCATGTAATTAGTTAACTAAGTTTTAAGTTATTATTTACCTATATGTATCATTATTATATTAAATTATAATGATTAATCTTAAGTTTAGCTTAAATTAATGAGAGGTGTGGAAATGTATGGGCCATTTTAATTCAATTAAAGATGTAAGAGCAATTAGTAAAATAAATAAACATTTGCATGTACATATTTTAACCACTCCATGGCATAAGTTTAAGATCCTATTTCTAAAGTTGATAATTAATTGTAGATTAAAATAAATCAAATTAATTTTAAAAGAAAGTTGACATACAGTTAAATATTTTAAAAATAAAAAAAATAATTTTCCCTAAAAATAATAATGACCTTTAAGAATCTTGAAAGTAGGTTATGGTGGCATTATTTTTTTATACCCGACACTTGTCCATGATGATGAAAATTAGAGCTAAAATATATATAAATATATAGTGAAAAAAAATTGAATATGCCATATAAATATTAGAGCTATAATATATGATGTTTTGAAATCGAATGATCAGATTTTTAGTGAAAAAAATGTTGCCACAGAAGCATTTTTGTGCCACGAAAATGCATTGTTATTTGATTTTCCCAATACGAACAAGGGATAAAATAGACACACACACTAAGAAGTAAAAAATATTAACAAATATGATAATGGTTAGAGACATATTAATTGATTCTTTTATACAAAAAAATAAGAAAATAATTCATATGTCTATGAAAGCAATCCACCTATAGTCCTTAAGCTTTTTATTTTCAGTATGCAAACACTAAAAAATAAGGATCGCATCAATACAAAAATAATTATATGATAAAAATAAATTAACTTGACTATATATTGCAATTGATGTCCCTGATAAACAAATTTGCCTCTGCCTTATGCACGAACCTAAAAACAAAACAAAAGGATCATTAGAAAACAAAGATCAGCCAAATATAAATAAATTTCTCATAATGAAGTCTATATTTTCAATGGTTCTATTTGGATAAAAAAAAACATTTAAAAATAAGGCATCAAATAGATACAAAATGATTGCTAGAATATTTAAAAAGTAAAATATCAAATATGATACAAAATGATTGCTAAAGTATCTAAAATAGTAGATAGAGAGAGGAATTTTACGAAGAGGGGAGAGAAATGTGAAGAATCATCCGATTGGAATTGATTTTTTTTTCAGATATTTATAAGATGAGAGTATAAGAATAATGAAGACAGTTGCTAAATGGTATAACCACTATCCACCAATTTTATATTTAGTAACCGTCCAAAAAAATTATGATCTATTAATTTTTTATTTTATTATATCATGGTAACTGATTTTAAATAATTATATACTTAATTAATTTTGTAACTAACTTTCATAGTTAATCATCAAAAATTAGTTACAAATCTATGCAATATTTTACTTATACGTACTAATGCAAAGAGTCAAGTTCTTTTAATATATATGATAGAACATCCTATATGATATTTCCAATTCATCCTTCGTGACCTATGGTTATGCATGATAATTTAGATAACTCTAAAAGGAAGAATGGTTTTTAATTAGCGTACTATTGACTGTCCATGACAACAATTAAGTTTAGAAAAATGTAAACGTTTACATATGGTTACAATAATGATAAAAGATGAGCATAGTTAAAATGTCATATATATTTTGCGTTGGTTTATCCATGTTTGATATCGGCATATGGGGGCCAAGCTTCCTACCTACAAAACAATTTAGAAGATTACGACGATCCCTTTTACAAGTCAATACCAGGTGTACACACATATATATATCAATGTTGCATGAACGTATTTCTTTCTAGCTATGCATGAACAATGCATACCAAGTACTCAAGCCATGCATGAACCATGCATTCAAAGAGCATATTGTTAATAATGCCTTGAACCTAAATCCAATTGGTCCCTCTACATGGTCAGGCGCTTCAGCGGAATTCTTCTACGGGGGTCTCGCTCTGATGATTGCATGTGTTACTGTAACCATCGGCTTCAAAACCACTTTATTGCTCGGCAAACGTGTATGGTGCGCATACCATCTTGAATAATACCTTTACCAGAAGAACATGTATATGCGTCTATGCTCATCTAGTGTAATATTATCAATTACAGGTCTCGCAGTGGTATTTGTTATGATCCTCACCTCATCGTTCTTGGTTCTCATGATGCTCCTTATGTGCAAAACACACACACTCCTCATACTCCTCTACATTGCCGTCGTCGGATCGGTGGAGTCAATATACATGAGCTCGGTGCTTTATAAGTTCCAACAAGGAGGTTACCTTCGACTAAGCTTTGGTGCAGCCCTCATCTTCATCATGGTGGTCTGGAACTACGTCTACCATAAAAGCTACAAGTACGAGCCGGTAAATGTCTATCGCAAAAATAATAAGAAGTGAGAACAATGTTAAACTCAAATTAACTAATTCTATCTACCATCATTATTATGCTAATTGAAGAAAAAAATAATGAAAAAACAAACCTCAACAACATAACAAAGAAAAACCAAATAGACATATATAAGTGCTATCAAAACAATGAACCTTGGAAAAAAAGGAAAAGAATGTAAAGTGAAATCCAAGATAGTTTCCTTCTTAGTATTTATAAGGTGATTAAATGATGAAAGCGGTTGCTAAATAAAATAACCGTCCAATAAGTTTTGTTTAAGTAACTAACTAATCATTCCCCAAAAAATTAAGTATAGATGACACGTCTTGATTCATCTTTTTGTCGGATGTTTTCTGAATTATTATAGAAATTAAACCAATTTTATAACCAACTTTCATAATTAGTCAATAAAGAAATTAATTATAATTTTATATTTCAAGATGTGTCATCTCATGAACGTGCAAGTGTCACTATTTTTTTCTTTTTCTAATTTTTTATCAAAACTTGAAAATAATAATACTAATAGTAATCTTAATCCTTTTATCAAGTGTCACTATATTTTTTTATCTTATTTGAGTTTAATTAATATTATTTATTAAAAAATTAAAAAAATAATTATATATTTGACATTTTAGATCGATTAAAATTCTTGACTTTAGTTTGTTATCATAATATCTTTATCTTAGTTAAGTATGATTATGAATATGAATTTAATTAATTATTAATATCCTATCACTACAAGAAAAAGTCGTATTTCTGACGGTCCATTTTCGACGGCCCGAAATCCGTCTTAAATATCGATGATTTTTTCGGCGGATCTTCCAAATCATCGATATTTTCGTCCGATAATTTTCGACGGTTTAACCCGTCTAAAATTTTGACGGTAATAAATTCGTCGGAAGAATCCGTCGAAAATATTTATACTTCGACGGTTATGACCGTCGATAATTTCGGCGGTTTATCTAACCGTCGAAACTTCCAGCGGTCTGAACCGTCGAAAAATTTCAAGACTGGTTGCGCATAATTATTGAACTTATCGACGGTTTTGACCATCGAAATTTGCGACGTTCAAAGCAACCGTCGATATTTCGGTGGTCATAACCGTCGATAGTATTTAAATAAAATATTCTACCTTACTTTTTTCGACGGCCTCAACCGTCGAAAATGGAAATTTATAATTTACACAACCTATATATCTGTCGATGTTTTTAAAAATTATCATTAAGGGAATCGACGGCTAAAACGGTCGATATTTCGACGGTTTAAAGAACCGTCAAAACTATCGACGGCTAAAATCGTCAATATTTCGACGGTTTGAATACCGTTGAAACTATCGATGGTTTTTCCAACGGATTGGAGCTGTCGAAACGCGAATTAATATAATATTATATTTACCTATGTTGCGGCGGTTTTGACCGTCGAAAAGTGGTTATATAAAAACCCGACCGCACTCTTACTTAGAACGTTTTGAACGCCCGTCCGCCGCCGCCCGTTTCGTCCGCCGTTCGTCCGGCCGTCGACCACCTCCCGCCCGAAGCTTCCGCCGCCGACCATCTCCGGTGTAGGTAGGTCCGATCCCCGCCTCCTTTGATATATAATTTTTCTCTCCTTCGACCATCTCCGCGCGGCGGCCAGATCCGGCCGCCATTCGCGCGCGGCGGCCAGATCCGTCCGCCATTCGCGCGCGGCGGCCAGATCCGGCCGCCATTCGCGCGCGGCGGCCAGATCCGGCCGCCATCCGCGCGCGGCGGCCAGATCCGGCCGCCCTCCGTGCGCGGCGGCCAGATCCGGCCGCCCTCCGCGCGCGGCGGCCAGATCCGGCCGCCCTCCGCGCGCGGCGGCCAGATCCGGCCGCCCTCCGCGCGCGGCGGCCAGATCCGGCCGCCCTTGCGCGGCGGCGGATAAAGCCGACAATATCAATCCTTGTTAATTTGAAGTGCTCTTTTGAACACTTGGTGCATGATGCCATTTGTTGAATCTTATCTTGAAAACTTATAAAAGAACCTTTTGTTGCCATTGTGCCAGAGAGAATATACCACTGAATTGCTTGTAAATCACAGTTTACTTCTAAGGCGTGCATCTCCACTCCCTGGCTGCATGTAACTTGACACGTGCGTCCACAAAGATGAATTATTCAGATCAAGGCTTTATAAACATGTTCAAGGTTCTTGAATCAAATAAAAATGGAGAAAAGCAATATACAGAGTAACATAAAGTTCTAATCAAATCTTACTACTAGTTGTATTCATGCAGACCACGAAACTTTGGTATTTTTGTTGCACCATCATTTATTATTGTGAATATTTTGTTCATAGGCCAGAACAAAGTTGAGTACTGTAGTTACGTTGTTATTCAAAACGTGTCGTACTGGTTATGAAAGATCTTACTAATCCACCTGCGATCTGCTGCTGCTGTTCGGCTTTAGACTTTTTGTGCTAATAAGAAATTTTTAGAATTTAGAATTATAGTTGTAATATTTAGAATTATAGTTGTAATATTTTTTTTCCTCCTTTTGTTTGATGGAAAACGATCATGAGCAAAAAGGGCCAAAACCATTATATATACTTATTATATGCTATCTCTATACCTAGCAGTATGATTAGTAAACATTAGCTAAACAATCTGTTCTTCCTCAGTTATTTAATATTCATTTTTCTTTCCTTATACAATTTTGTATGACTGAAATTTTTTATGATTTGCAAATAATGTAGTCATTATGTCATACTTGAACGATCGTCGATGGATGTACAAAAGAAATAATCCTGGTCGTAGAGGCTTGACACAAGAATTTATAGATGGCGTTGACTATTATGTTACTGTGGCTTGTCAATCTTTACAATTTCAGCGGGAGGGAGCAATTATGTGTCCTTGTTTGAAATGTGCTAGCACAAAGTTACAGACGATAGAGACTATCAAAGTTCACTTATATAGAAAAGATTTCAAACCAAATTATTGGGAATGGGATGATTTAGGCGAAGGAGCGCCTTCGACAAGCGTCCCAAATGAAGGTCTTCATTTTGTGGATCCTGAACCAACATTTGTTTCGCAATATGAACAGTCTGTTAATGACGTAGCTGCAACTGAGTATGACAACATTAGATTTGAGCAGAATGAAGAGGCACCAAATCCAGAAGCAAAAGATTTTTATGACTTACTAAACGCATTGAGCCAATCCTTATGGCTTGGGTGTGAAAGTCATTCGGAACTATCACTTGCTGTTAGATTGTTGAATCTGAAAGCCGACCACAATATTTCACAAGCATGTTTTGATGCATTTCTAGATATTTTAAAAGAGGTCACACCAACTGGGGCTCGTATTTCTGAAAATTTTTATAGGACAAAAAGATTGGTCAGTAAACTTGGTCTTGGCTCAACTAAAATAGATTGTTGTCGTGATGGTTGTATGTTATATTACGGCGAAGACATCAATCTAAATGAATGCAAGTTTTGCGGGGCCGAACGATATAGAGTGACTAACAAGTCTCAAGTCGCTGTGAAAAGAATGCATTATTTGCCTCTTATTCCAAGGCTTAAAAGACTATACTCGTCTATAGGGTCAGCGTCGCAGATGAAGTGGCATGCATAGCATAATACTTCTGAAGGTGTAATGCTTCATCCATCGGATGGTGAAGCGTGGAAACATTTTGATCGTAAGCATCCTCATTTTGCTAGGGACCAAAGAAACATAAGGCTCGGATTGAACCTACTCTATTTTCAATTTTGTGTAGTGATGTTTTGCGACGAAGATGATATGCGAATTGAACTTCAGCTCTTCGTCGTGACGAAGACGTTATGTCGTTCAATTTGTGAATTAAGCACGCCGTTCCATTATCTCGTTCCACTATAGTTGACGTTATTGAATCTGTGAATTATGGATTATGTTTCATGTTTGGATACCATTATCACAACACATATGGATTATGTTTTATGTTTAAACTATATGTGATGTGCTTTATATGTGAATTACGATATTTCAATCTGTGATGGATTATATTTCAATATGTGCCGTTCAATTGAACTATCAAATGTGTTATATTATCTGAGAATTATCTGTGAATTCAATATTTTTTTAAAAATTTTTTTACGTTTCCGACGGTCCTGACCGTTGGAAACAGCTGAAATATTGCAATTTTCAGCGGATTTTTTCGATACTTACCGACGGTTATATCCGTCGGTACACAATTATCGACGATCGTAGCCCACGAGTAAAAGCCGTCGATACTAGATTGTCGACGGTTTTAACCGTCGATAAAATCGACGGTTCAAGCCGCCGATATATATCGACGATTAAAACCGTCGATAGTTTCCACGGTTCAAGCCGCCGATAGATATCGATGGCACGAACCGCCGATATTGTCGACGGTTTAAGCCGCCGATAAATATCGACGGCTCGAACCGTCAATACTATTGTCAGTTCAAACCGTCGATATATATCGGCGGTCCTGCCCGTCGATAATATTGACGGTTCGCACCGTCGATATTTAACGTTCGACTGCCGCGCCCGCCAGCTAGACCGTCTGTAATATGTTCAGAAGAAACCGTCGCAAAAAATTTGCGACGAGCCTTTTTCACACGATCATTGTCCGTCGAAAGAACCGTCGAAAATCGCGATTTCCGACGGATCTGGCAAATTTACCGACGGTTAGGACCGTCGGTAAAAGGCAGTTTTCTTGTAGTGTATGAGTAGGTAAATCAATATCTAAAATGATTATAAATAATAATTAATGGACATGTGGCACTCCATTCACATGTCCATTGTCACTCACTCCTTTATCATAATGGGTGTATATTTATTTTGGTTCAATTTCTACAATTTTCTAGTTGGTTGGTTATTTAAATTAGTTATAATTGTTATAACGCATAATAAATGGAGAGGTTAATTACTACTAAACAGTTTAAATTACTAACTAAATGCCTAATAAATTATAATATTTTAATTAGTTAGGGTGTATATTTATTTTGGTTCAATTTCTAGAAAGGTAGGGTTGCTTCCCAGCCAAAAAGAAGAAGACCGTGAGATTTCCAACTTCCAGCTGGACTCACCGGACCAGCATGAACCCCGAGAGGCATCAAAGGTGAAGGCATTCTTGGAGAAGAGCAGCTTCGCCAAGAACCTCCTCTTGATTTTAACGATGCTCGGCACTTCCATGGTCATCGGAGATGGGATATTCACTCCATCTATATCAGGTACAAAGTTCTAGAGATATCTCTCTATAAGTACGTGCGGTGAAAATATAGAAGCATGCTAGATTGATCCAAGAAGATGAAAACACTAACTTATAAATAATTAGACATTCAAGGAGATGAAATTAACATTTAATGAACACTACAGTAAACACCATTCATTAATTGCTTTTGTTAATAAACATTATGTCCAATTAGTCTTAACTAGTGCTGATCAGCTTTCTAACGATTCTCAAACTTTTGTATGCGACAGTTTTATCCGCTGTTGGTGGGTTAAAGCAGGCCAGTCACCACATGACCGATAGTAATATCCTGAAACTTGAGGCGTTTTCTTTTTCATTTCATCTGAGGTTTGTAGCTTACTGAAATGTTTTTGTTTCTTGTTTCAGATGTGATCGCGTGGATATCAGTTGCCATCTTGATCTTTCTGTTTGCCGTCCAGAGGTTTGGAACCCAAAAGGTTGGATACGCCTTTGCGCCGGTCCTCACCTTATGGTTCCTCTTGACGGGTGGCATAGGCATCTACAATTTGATCAAGTACGATATCTTGATGGTCTTCAAGGCTCTTAGTCCTGTCCACATTATTAACTACTTCAGGAGAAATGGGAAGAGGGCATGGATATCTCTTGGCGGCGTTGTCCTTTGTAATACAGGTAATTATGACAATTTTGCCTAATTTATATAATATTTCCAATTCATCCTTGATCACCTATGGATGATGCATAATAATTTAGATAATTCTAAAAGCAAGAATGATTTTTAATTAGTGTACTATTGACTGTCCATGACAACAATTTAAATTTAGAAAAATGTAAACAACATATGATTGCAATAATGATAAGAGATGAGGATAGTTATATATTTTGCTTACTAATGATCCAACTGCATGGACAGGAGTGGAAGCGTTGTTTGCTGATGTTGGACACTTCTCTGTCAACTCCATCCGACTTAGTACATCTTCCTACCTACGAAACAATTTGGGAGATTACGGCGATCCCTTTTACAAGTCCATACTAGGTATACACACGCATATATCTATCAATGTTGCATGCACGTATTTCTTTCTAGATAAATAGTCATGGGTATCATATTATACACACGCATGCATATAGTACTCAAGCCATGCATGAACCATGAGTACAAAGAACATATATAAATTGCTCTCACGATAAGCAAACCAAAAGACACTGATATTATTTGTTTCTTATTGAAGCATGCCTGTACTGGCCAATGTTCATTGTGGCTCTCTTAGCGGCCACTATCGCAAGCCAATCGATGATCACCGGCACCAACTCCATCGTGCAACAATCGCGTGTCCTCGGTTGCTTCCCTCCTGTGAAAGTTGTCCACACTTCCAAGAAATACCAAGGTCAAATTTACATCCCCGAAATCAATTTCGCTCTCATGATTGCATGTGTTGCTGTAACCATCGGCTTCAAAACCACTTTGCTGCTCGGCAATGCATATGGTGCGTATACCATCTTAATTAATTAATATACCTCTGCTCGAAGTATACATGCATATTCGTCTATGCTCATCTTGTGTAATATTATCATTTACAGGTCTCGCAGTTGTATTTGTTATGATCCTCACCTCAGCGTTCTTGGTACTCGTCATGCTTCTCATTTGGAAGACACACATACTTCTTGTACTCCTCTATGTTGCCGTTGTGGGATCGGTGGAGATGATATACTTGAGCTCTGTGCTTTACAAATTCCAACAAGGAGGATACCTTCCACTAACCTTCTACCGTAAAATCTACAAGTATGAGCTAGTAAACAGAGTGTCAGATCAGAGGTTGCAGCAGATAATAACGAGCTCCGACGTGTCTCGCCTCCCCGGCATCTCCTTGTTTCACTTGGAGCTCGCGCAGTTCGTGCCGCCCATATTTGAGCACTATGTCACCAATGCCCGAGGTCTGCACTCGGTACTTATCTTCATCTCCATAAGGTCCTTGCCCATCAGTAGAGTTCCGGCGAATGAGTGTTTCCTGTTCCACCAAATAGGATCGTCCATGGCATTCAGATGCACAGCTAGGTACGGCTACGTGGATGTGTTCAAGAATGAGCAAGAACCATTCGGGCTGCTACTCGTGCAGAAGCTCAAAGACTTCATCAGAGATCAGGATGCTGCTAGGGTGAGGATGGAGGATGTGGCGTGTGCATTGAACTTTGTAGAGATGCAAGAGAGGAGTGGCATCGTGCATGTGTTGAGCGCCAACGAAGTGGTCGCAAGTGAAGGGTCTGGGTTTTGGAAGAGGATGGTCATCGATTACGCGTATAATATATTGAAAAGGAACTTCAGGGAGCAGGAAGAAGTGTTCACCATCCCTAGGAAGCAATTGCTGAAACTTGGGATGACCATTGAGTTGTAAATTTCTTTTTTCTCTTTACAGATTGATTTGTGGGTCTATCAGGGTAGTCGTGTAAAATTACTTCTTAGATGAATGTTTTTTGGGGCATGGTCTTTTGGGTAGGAAAATTACCGATTACCCTATCTAATATCAATTTTTTCTTTCTCTAAAAACTAGTTCAGAACCAATTATTGTTTCTATTATGAATATTTTTTTAAAAAAAGATTGCTTCTTCTCCCATTTGCTAATTAATTGTCCGTATTTGGATCTGTTGTCGTGTTAAGTTCCGACAAGTTTATTTATCTTCTTGTCACCCTTCTAAAAAAATAGATCTTAAATCTTAAATTGTTCTATCACTATTCTTGTCTAAATTTCCTTGAATCAAGTTGCAAATGCATTAACATAAAGTTTCTAACTATCACAGTTTTGTGGCCAAGGTAGGAGATGAGGAACCTAAAACTCAACCGGCTAGAGTAGCACGAGTTCGCATTTCTTTCCATAGCACAAGTAATATGGGTCATGCTTTCCATCAATTCCCTCTGATCTCTTGAAACATTTGAGGGACCCCCAACTCCAACCTTCACATAACAATAATCGACCAAACATTAGTTGGTTAATTTAAAACATACAATCATATACACAAAACTTACATACTCTTGATTTTGAATGGTTGCTCATGACAATTGCACATGAACCTAGACACCTAACAATTCTATAACATACTTAGCATAGGTCATAAACATACTCTGATATCAAACTATAACAGTCCAAAATTTCATCTTAAAACTTAATGGCAATTAGAGCATTCAGTTGTATTAACTTGTTCGTCATCACATAATCATAATAAAAAGTATGATTTTCTACTATTGCAGCTAAAGCTTAAATCAATAAAAAAATTGAAATAATCTTTCAAATATTGCAGAAAACTTCATCAAAACATCTAAAGTATATTATAGAATTTGGAAAACAAATATAATAATCATTATTAAAACATCTTTGAGAACTAAAGTCAAATGGACTTAGATAACAATATGACTCTAATTAAACCTAGACCAGTATGTAATTTTCTCATCATGAGTTGAGCTACCATCATCCAAATACTAATTACCTCCACAGATCCATGGTGCAAGGTTTTGCCAATTAGAATATATAAAGACCATGTTATGTGATATCACGATCCTAATAGGATACTACATTATATGTATACTCATTGTCATATAATAGAGAAATAGAATTATGCATACTATGTACTTAACATATGATCTACATGTCAATGAATAGTATTATTTTATCATCATGCATATAAAATAATAGCATAGTAAGACATATAAAATTAGCCATAATCATATGTTTAGTATAAGAGCATTCATTAACAATCATCAATCACCATAGGCATATAAGTGACTTGCACTTACCTTAACTCTCATTAACTTTCCTCAGGTTGCTTCATAACTTTTTCGGATTTTCACTTTCATCGACATCAATCCATCAATTCTACATTGACTCTTATAATGTTATATCTTCCGATAGTTGAAATTTATGTCGTTGCCCTCACAAATAGGCTAGTTAAATTGTTGAGACAATGCTTCCCTTTGCTCATAGGCGACTTAGGAATACACACACCATTGCCGATGTAAGAACGATTATTCTTGGAGAAAATACATACACCAAGGTATAAGAACGATCAATTCCTAAAAATTCGATAAGGGTCAATGAAAGGCGACATGTAATATCATTCATAACTGGATTCATTATGATTTTCAAACAACAATCAGTTACATCACTCAATCTTTAGAGTTTAACCTAGTTAGGCGAAAACATGCATTTTGTACATCTAGATTCATATACAATAACAATCAATTACATACTATAAATACTTGGAAAATAACTTTTAAAATATCATAGGGGCCTTTAATGGTCGGTGATGATCGTGAAAAGAGTGTCTCGCTCGTGACCGTGACATGGAAAAGTTTGTTTTCTTATGGGCATGAGCACATCCCTTCTCGCCTGGCTAAATTCAAACTGCACAGTTGTGACCATTTCAAGGACCATCATGGTCGTGACACGGTTCAGAGTTCTACTATGCAACCTGATTTTTACATGATTTTGATCCAAAACTCTTGGGTAAACCTGATTTCTAGGCATTAGAGGATTATAAGAACATTAGAAAACATGAAAAGCTATGCAATTTTTGTGATTTATGGTTCATCCCCTAAACATGAAGAATCTAATCATGAACATAACAACTCTAGCAATTAGATCTATGCAATCCTAGGCATATATCCATATCAATTAGAGCTAGAAATGCAACTGATGTACCCTTAATCACAATCCAATATGAAGACATGATGTCCTCATACTCTCAATTCAATACAAGAAAATTATTAAGAGAGGAGAGAGGAGTATGATCCCTTTTACATATGTTAGTCTCGAATCCTTCTCCTCTTTCTTCCTCTTTCCTCCTCCTTATTCCTCTAGTTCTTCTTCCTCACGCTCTAATCGTGAGATGAGAAATTGGAAAAAAGAGATTAACAAGAGAACACATGGCCTATAAATAGGGGAGAGATGGCCCAAGGACTAAATTGTCCTTGATTAAAAATATGTGATATTACAGTTATATCTTAAAGTTGGGTGGGTTTTGGCCTAAAAAATGAATTCACTATTTTTTGGGTTGATATTTTAAATTCCAAAAATTATCTGAGAGTTATTTTTTTAGTTCTTGATTTTTATTTTATAACAAACTAGTCTCTCAAAACAGTTCCTAATGTCAAATTTTCAAGTCAATTTGTTTACTAGAATGCCAACATCACAACTAAACATAAAAATAATATATTTATTAAAATAATATGTAAATAATTATTTAAAAATAAATTTGAGAGAGAGAGAGAGAGGAGGGGTGCCCCTCTCATTCTTTTTTTTTTAAAATTTATTTACATAAAAAATTATAATTATTTTTTATTAGTGTGCATAAAAGTATGGGTATACTATATTAAGTTTTTTTAAGATACTAACTTCTCATACTCTAAAATAAAATAAATATATTTATTAAAACAATAAACACATATTATAAGAAAATAAAAAGAGGTGCTCTTCTCTCCTAAAAAAAATTTAAATTTATCTTATGAATATTTATGTATTATTTTAATAAATACTTTTTTATTTTATTTCAATTCAACTTGTGAATAATTTCAACATCCTTTTGCCTATCTATTTTTTTATTTTTAAATAAATATTTATATTTTATTTATTTATTAATATATAATATTTTATTTAAGCTTATTTTCACATCAACATTCTAATTAATACATTAACTTGAAAATCTATTATTGTAGGTTAAGGGACCTTTATGTTATAATTTTATAAGTTTGGAGACTCATTTATTACTAAAATAGGATCATGTGAATGTTGAGAACTAATGATGAAAATTACCCCCCTTTAGAGGATCATAATTTTTTTAAGTGATTATCTCGAGTTCCTATTTTAATAAAATAATATTTTCAATATATATAGTAATTTAAAATTAATGTTAATATATTTAATTTTATAACTTAACATAGGATATAGTATTAGAATTATTACATGAGAGTTTTGTAATGCGATAGATTGATATGAACATATTCAACTATATAAAAAAACTATTCTATCACTAATAAAAAATCATAATTTATTAATTAATTATATAAATAAAGATTAAAATAAAAATGGACTCCACGTTCCTCTACGATTTATTTTAGTGGCACCCTATTTTAAGTAGATCAATTTTGCTCTATTAAAAATCATTTAAATCGAATTTAGTCTTCTAATTTTAAATTTTTTATTCAATGTTTCTGGAATTGGATAGAATTTTCGTGTTTGTCCATTTTTTCTTACACCCACTCCCGAGTAGCAGTGCCCAAACTTTCAAAAGAAGTCTTCACACAATGTCAAAATAATTACTCAAAGCAAATTGTCAAAAGTATATAATTTGAATAGCATGTGACAAAGATGTATAGGGTAAGAAAAGAATATATAATTTAAATAGCATGTGACAAAAATATAATTTGAATAGTAATCAAAACTTCATGATGAAAATGACAACAACAAGGAATAATAAAAATAGGAACTCGAGATATAAAGTAAACGACTATTATTGATTAAACATAACCTAGAAAAAATAATGTTAAAAAACATAAATATTCTTCACAATTTTTCTAGCCCAAACTGTCTCTTCAACTACACATAAAGAAATAAGAAAAGAAGAAAATGAAAAGAAGAGAGAAGAAAAAGGGAGGTTGTTAATGCAGCCTCCTCTTCATCATTCTTCGACAGTTGTAGAAATGGATTGTCTTTTCAATTGGGATCCCCTTTCATGGGGCAGCTTCCACGTCCTCTTATAGCCTTCATGTTTGGTGTCACATGCCCATGCATTTGTATTCTTTCCATGTCCTTTCATAGCCTTTAGGTTTGGTGTCACATGTCCACACCTTTATCTTCTTCTGCTCACTTTTTCCGCCAAAGGAATATGCTTTAACTGAACTTAGAACCTTCTTTCCTTGGCTATTTTTATTTTTACTTTAGGCGAGATTCAAGTTTGCCACATGTCTAACTTTTGTCTTATTATGTCCACTTTTCCAGCCAAAGGAATATGTTTGTAGCTCTTCCTTAATTGCTTTTGCCTTGGCTTGACACATGTCTAGCTTTTCTAGCTCTTGTTTTCTCTTCATCTGCCCATAAAAAGTAGAGGAAGCTTCCTTCTTCTTGTAGGATCCCAAAGGGCACCAAGAGAGGGGGGGGGGGGGGAGGGGTGAATTGGTGTTAAATAAAGAATGTCGATATTACAAAGATCGCCACGGAAGCACAAAACCGATTCTTTAAAACTTTTTAAAATAAAGCAATTCAGATCATAAGCATAATATGAACGGGGAGAGAGAGAAAATTAAATGCAAAGACACAGTGATTGTTGACGAGGTTCGGCCACACCTTGGCCTACGTCCCCGCTTCCACTTCTCGACCTCGAGACCGTCGGAAATTCCACTAATTCCTTCCTTTGTTCCAAATGGGGCAAGGAAAAAAGCCCTTTACATCAACCACATTTTCTCCACTTTGAGAGGCAAGGCAACCTCTCATCTTAGGAAACTAATATTTTTTCTCTCGTTCAAGATGTAAGATTTCAAACATCTTTTACACAGGAGCTCTCTCTATTTTTTCTGAACAAAATGTTTCTCTCTTTTACAAAGGGAGAAAGAAAGAAAACTCTAAATGATAATTTCAAAAGAAATGATCTTCTTTTGATTTCTTGAAGTTTTGCTTCAATGCTTGGATGAATGTCTTTCCTTTTGGGTTTGGCATTCCTTTTATAGGCTTTAGCAGAGAAAGTCATCCAAAAATTATTCCATAATTTTTTTCCTTCAAATTTGACCGTTACTGTTCATTTGACTCGAAGGCCAGTCAACTGCACATATGGACGGGTCGATCGGTACATTTTCATTTATGAAAAAATATGACCGTTGGTGAATTTTACAATGTCCGATCGACCTGTGTTCTGGACCGATCGATCGGTACCTCAGTCTATATAGTATCGACATTTTGTATGTTGAAAATGGGCATTTTTGGCATTGACCGATCGACCTGTGTTATGAACCAGTCAACCTGTGTTCCTGACCGAGTTCCTGACTAGTCGACCTATTTTTAACCGGTAGCTCGACCGCCCTGCACTATTTTAAACATAATATTTTGCACAGTTATCCAAATTAGATAATCTTAGATTCTATAGAAAGATAACAGAATTCTCTACAACTTTGATATTTTGAGTCATCCAAAATCTAATAGGATCATAGTTAATTATTTAATCAAAATGTAGTGTATAAAGTTATCCCTTTTTCTTTAAATTTTTTCAGCATTTTAACTTTAATCTTTCAAGGTTTATATTATCAAAATATAATTGTATATGTCATTAAAACTTAAATCCAACAATCTCCCCCTTTTTTATGAAAACAAATCGAGAAATATGAAAAATGTATAAGTTGCGAAAAAGTTATAAAATAAGTTGTAAAATCAATTTTACTCTCCCTAATACTTAACTTTCCTTACAATGATAAATACTCACATAAGTATAAATTGTAAGTAACTCTTCATATAAAGTGATATTCAGATCATATTTCTCTTATATTTCTCCTCCTTTTGTTTCATCAAAAAGAATAATTTATATATAAAGCATATAAGAAACCATATGTAATTCCTCTATCAATTTTTCAAAAAAATTATTCTTCCCCCTTTTATCATATAATGGACATGTAGAGTATTGCAAGTTTTAAAAGATAACTTCTTCTAAATTTATGGCTATTTTATAATGAAAACCAATTTATGAA
This sequence comes from Pontederia crassipes, assembly GCA_030549335.1. Taxonomy (NCBI): domain Eukaryota; kingdom Viridiplantae; phylum Streptophyta; class Magnoliopsida; order Commelinales; family Pontederiaceae; genus Pontederia; species Pontederia crassipes. Next base: position 46,760,975 of record CM060192.1, on the reverse strand, counting down.
AGCCAAAAAAACATATTAAGAATCAAAATATGGAATAAAACTTTGATTCAACAATGATGTCCATGATATGTCAAAATAAAGTTTAATTATACTCCCTCTATCACTGTTACAAGTTTTCATTTATATGTTCCTCTTTTAAAAATATAGTAGTTTTAAATTTTTTAGTGACATAAAAAAATAGATGATACTTTTACCATAACCTTTGTGCTTTCACATTTTCAATTCCATATGTTCTTTGCATGTGAGGCATACCTAAAAAATAATCAAGTAACTTTTGGTACCCAAACTTCTTTAGGTCCGATTTTGTTAGATAATATTCATTTTAGAACCCAAATCATCTTATGTTGTGAAGATTTTCTTATTTTATATTGGCATGCATAATGATCATAAAATCCACATATAAAACATTTGAGATATGATTTTCTACCATATAGATGATTGGATTTCCAATATAAATTTTCATGTCCAAAATGATTCCTAAGATTATTTGTCGTTACATGAGAAAGTCTTATTTTGTAAGTTTTCAAAATGTCATTTTCCTTCTTTACCTTTTCTAAAGAATGCTAGTTTTACAATTTCACATGCATATGTAATTTTCAAAGTTTCAATTTCATTTTTGAGTTTTTCAATTTCGTATAGTAATTTTTAATTTTTCTTTTTAGTTGAAAAATATCTTTTTATGAGAGATGAGAGTTCTTCATTTACATCTAAAGAAATATTTTCTTCGGAAAATCTCGATAAGTCATTATTTGAAATTGAAGAGTTTGAAGTCACCTCATCATTGTGTACCATTAGGCACAAGTATGCATCCTCACTAAAAGAGCTTGATGAGTTATTTGATTCATCTTCACTTAACTCTTTATATTTCTTCTTCTTCTCCTTCTGAGATGTCTCCTTTTTGTCTTTTGAGTGATATTTACATAATCCTATTTTCGGCATCTTACTATTTTCTTTAGATTTCACCAACTTGAGATATTTGTCAAGTTTTCTTGTATAGCGGGTGAATTTCATTTCGTCCACTTCTTCTTCACTTGAGTTATCTTCATTTTTGCTTGCTTTCAAAGCCAATGTCTTCTTTTTGGGAGCATTGGATTCTTCTTGGATTCCGATCTCATAGGTTAGAAGTGAGCCAATAAGATCATCAAAATCTAATTTATTTATATCATTTTCTTCGATCATCGCCCTTTTTGTATGCCATTAAGAGGAGAGAGACTTGAAAAACTTTTTCAATTTTTGGGAGTTAGTTATAGAGGCCCAAAGAGACTAAGCCATTCACAATATCATTAAACCGAGCAACCATATCATTTATGAATTCATTTTCATGCATCTTGAAGGAATTATATTAATGATTCAAAATATTTAATCTAGATTCTTTGACTTTATCCGTTCTTTCATAAGTAGTAAAGAGTTTCTTCCAAATTTCGGTTGCACTTTCACAATTAGAAATCCGATTGAAATCTATTGAATTTAAGGCACAATAAAAAATATTTTTTGCTTTCGAATCCAATTTTGAATTTTTTTTTTGTCTTTTGTTATGTTCGATAGGTAATTTTTCATGAAGATAATAACATTTTTCAACGATATTCCATATATTAATATCAATAGAACAAATGTATGCTTGAATCCTAATTTTTTAATATTGAAAATTTAAATGCATTTAAAAGAGGGGGATGACTAATTGATTGTCCTTCGGTGAAAATAAATCCACTTGATGCCATAGCTCTTAAGATGGTTAAATATTAAAACAAGATAATTAAATCTTAAAATGATTAGATCTAAAAATGATTAGATACTAAAATAAGATGATTCAAAAAATTAAAACAAGAGCAACTCGCTCTGATAGCAATTGTAGGATTCCAAAAGGCACCAAGAGGGGGGGGGGGAGTGAATTTGTGTTAAATAAAAAATGTCAATTTTACAAAGATCATCACGGAAGTACAAAACCGATTCTTTAAAACTTTTTAAAATAAAGCAATTCATATCATAAGCATAATATGAACGGAGAGAGAGAGAAAATCAAACGCAAAGACACAATGATTGTTGACGAGGTTCGGCCGCACCTTAGCTTACGCCCCCGCTTCGACTTCTCGACCTCGAGACCGCAAGAGATTTCACTAATATATTTCTTTGTTCCAAATAGAGCAAGAAAGAAAGCCCTTTACATCAATAACATTTTCTCCGCTTCGAGAGGCAAGGCAACATCTCTTTCTAGGAAGTTAATCTTTTTCTCTCGTTCAAGAGATAAGATTTAGAACTTCTTTTACACAGGAGCTTTCTCTATTTTTTTTTCAACAAAATGTTTCTCTATTTTACAATGCTAAGCTCACAAGCGTGGAAGAGAGAAAGAAAACTCTAAATGATAACTTAAAAAAAATGTTCTTCTTTTGATTTCTTGAAGTTTTGCTTCAATACTTGAATGGATGCCTTTCCTTCTGGCTTTGGCACTTCTTTTATAAGTTAGCAAGTGAGAAAATCATCCAAAAATTATTCCCTAATTTTCTTCTTTAAATTTGACCGTTATTGTTCATTTGACTCGAAGGCTAATCGACTGCACATATGGACGAGTAGACCGATACACTTTCTTTCATGAAAAAATATGACCGTTGGTGAATTTTACAATGTTCGATCGACCTATGTTCTGGACCGGTTGACTTGTGTTTTGGACCGGTCGACTTGTATTCCTGATCGGTCGACCTATGTTCTTGATCGGTCGATCTGTTTTCCAACCAACAGCTCAACCACCCTGCACTATTTTAAGCATAACATTTTGCACAGTTATCCAAATTAGATAATCTTGGATTCTATAGAAAGCTAGCAGAATTCTCATTTGATATTTATGATTCATCCAAAATATAATAGAATAATAGTTAATTATTTAATCAAAGTGTAGTACATAAAGTTATCTTTTTTTCTTTAAACTTTCCAACATTTTAACTTTAATCTTTCGAGATTTGTATCATCAAAATATACTTTTAGGATTTAATGGGGGTCCTCCCCCCTCGAAGGGGGAGGAACCCCCTCCCCCATCCACGCCCGTCGGATGGAGATTCGACGGGCGTGGATTTCGTGCGCGGTTCATGGGGTTAAAAAAACCCGCCCCGAAGCCCACCCAAGTTGAACCCCTATCGTCGACTCCCTCTCCGTTCCCTCCGGCGACGTTCTCTCCCTACGTCGTCCGGCTCCCTCTACATCTTCATAAACTCCCTCTCCGTTCTCTCCGATGACGTTCTTTCCCAACGGTGACGATCTCTTCCTATGGCGTCCGACTCCTCTTCGTCGACTCCCTCTCCGTCCCCCTCCCTCTCTCACGATATATTCGCCTGACAGCCGATCTGACCTCGGTTGGCCGAATCTAGCCGATGACAGCCAATCTGACTGTGAGCGGCCAAATCGGCCGTGCGGTTGGCCGGATCTAGCTGCCCGAGCGGCCGGATCTAGTCGCCCGGGGCCGATCCAACTGTGGGCGATCAGATCGGCTGCCTGGGCGGTCGGATTTGGTCGTCCGCGGCTGATCCAGCTGCGAGGCGGTCAGATCGGCCGCCCGCGATGAATTTGGCTGTGGGGCGGTAAAATCGGCCGCCCGGGCAGCCGGATCTGGCCGCCAGCGATCGATCTGGCTGCGGACCGCTAGATCCGGCCAACCGTGACTAGAGCGGCTGTCGGGCGGTCAGATTCGGTCGCCCGTGGCCAGATTGGCCGATCTGGCTGCGGGTGGGCAGATCTGGCCGTCCGGTGGCCGATCTTGTTGTGGGCGGCTAGATTCGACCAACTGCGGTCAGTGATCCCTTTTCGGTCCGTTGTTGGCCCGAGATCGACTACTCGTCGCATTGAGGTTTCGCGATTGTCGACGCACGATCTTCGCCGCTGGTTCGCCGTCGTTGTCATTATCACCGCACCATCTTCTTGATGTTTTGTGTTGAACCGCGCAAATTTTTCGTCGATGAACCAAACCGCTCATTTTTCATCTTAAACCACGTATGAAATCCATGCCCATCGGATCTCCATCCGACGGGCGTGAATGGGTGGAGGGGGTTCCTCCTCCCTTAGAGGGGGGAGGACTTCCATTAAATCCATAATTTTATATGTCATTAAAACTTAGATCCGACACTTCTAATGCAAGAGAATCTACTATGATGATGTGAAAATGTTGTCCTTTGCCAAATTTGATTTGACGTGAAAGTGAAATCGAAGTTCAAACGGATCCAAAAAGTGAAAATTAGTGGAGTCCAATGATGAAATAAATATAACGGACCATAATAGGATCATAACGATCGTGACAATAGGGGCGTTACATAGATATAATGATCTGTTAAAATGCCCAGATTCATCTAGAAATTTGCCCCGACTTACGGGCCGTGATTAGAATGCTACGAGCTGTGAAAAGACAACTTTTACTCCAATTTGAACACTATGAGGGCCATGAAATCAGAGTTATAAGATGTGAAATCAATATTATTGGTCGTAAAAAGTCATATTTAGGATATTACAAAGCTGGATTTCAAGATTTTTTCGACTTTTCTTGGGAATTTTAATTGCAGATCAATTTCAAACTTTATCCTAAGTTCCAAGATTAGTTGGAAATATATTTAATCAGATTTGAAGAAGTTTTGGATAGTTTTAAAGTCCAATCAAAATCTATTCCGATTTTTTATTATTCTGATTTTTTATTATTCTGACATGAAAAGACTCCTAGTCAAACCGAAACTTTACCAAAACTTTTGGGACACATAGAGGCTATCAATAGAGACCTTAGGACATAAAAAAACATGGTGCTTAGGTGCTTGAGACTTGGAAATTCATGCCTTATTGTAGAGAAGAAATTTTCAAGGCTTGAAGATCAACCGAAGGAGAAGATTGCACAATAACTCGTCATTTGTGTTGTTCATCGGTATAGAGGTTCCGAAGGCTACAAGTTCTTCTTCTATCTTTACTTGGTCTCACATAGGACAAGGGGTGGGGCTGTCAGAGGGGGTTGCGATGAGGGCTTGTCATTGGGCAATGGTGCATTGTGTGTGTGTGTGTGTGGGGGGGGGGTGTTCTCATCTCGGATGCGATCGAGCTCCTCCTCCCTACTTATAGCGAGGGCCACGCTACGACTCTAGGACTGTCGAGCACCACTCCCCCTCTTCTGCCAATGAGCTTGCAGTCCTCTACGATATACCCCCCATTTGCTGATGGAGCTTGAGCTCCCCCCCTTCTTTCTTTTGTCAACGAGCTCGCGGCCCCCTGCTGGTATGTCGCCCTTCGAATGCGAGCTCGAGTCCCCTTCTACCGATGGAGCTCAAACCCCCAACTACGAGCACGAACATCCCCCCGTCCCCCCCCCCCCCCCCCCCCCCCCCCCCGCCCCGCCCTTCTGCCGCCCGCCACTCGCCCCTCAAGAATGCTTATCGCCGCTTCGATTGACGAGTTCGCCGCCCCCCGAAGCGAGCTCAACCCACACACCCCGTGAACACTCTTGAGGCGCCGGCGAGGGAGAGGGGACAGGGGTGAGCATCCCCTTTTTATATTATTTATTTAAATTATTATTTATTATATATTATTTTAAACTTAAAGATTAAATAGGAGGAGAAGGGTAGTTTGCATTTTAATAAATACAAAAATAAAAAATGGAAACTTAACGGAATTAGATGAATGGACTAAAGTGAAAATCATGATATAGTTTAAGGACCATTTTAATTCATATATTAATGTGAGATGCCCAAAATCGCGATATTTTATGATAGGTATAAGGAACACTACAACATTGTTAATGATTTTCGACAGTCAAATCTGTTGAAAATCTCGTGAAATCCATAAAAAATTTATTTTTTGACGGATTTTTGAATGGAAAGATATCCGTCGAAATAATCCTCGTCGTTAATTTTTTTACTAATGAACAAACTCTTCAAAATTTTCGAAGGACAGCGGGTGCTTTTCGTCGGACGGACACTCACATTCCGCCGAAGAGTGAGAGAATTTGTTGGTCAAAGTGATAACTTTACCATTGTTATTTAATCTTAGCCATTTATTAACTTTAGGTTGTTAAGATTATAAATATAATAATATTATTTTTCTATCAACTTAAATTCTTACTACCGTTGGTCAATCTATTAAATTTTAAGATGTTATCATATCAAAAGATTTCGGACTCAAACTTCATGAAAATTGATATTAGAACAAAGATTCTCCATTAGTTGTACGTAAACCTTTTGATTTTACTATGTACATATTCTTATGGACTCCGAATCCGAATATTTTTTACTCAAAATTAAATTATAAAAAAATTGAATATATATATATATATATATATATATAATTATGAATATTCATTAGAACTTTTGTGAATAGTCTACATTGCTCAACATTCCTATTTATCTTTTTTCTAGTTTTTTTTTAATTTCACACCTCATTTTTTTAAGAATGCTATAAATGGCTTGTATTAAATGCATATCTCATTTTTTTAATAATGCTATAAATGGCATGTATTAATTGCAAATGTTATAAATGATACGTTTTAAGAATATTATAAATGACCACAACGTTATAAATAAAAAGTTTTAACATTTATGTATAGCATTTGCTTATTTTCTCAGCATTTTTATTTTTATAGAATTTCACATCACATTTTTTTAAGAATGTTATAAATGACACGTATTAATTGCACAACTTATTTTTTAAAGAATGTTATAAATGACACGTATTAATTGCAAATCTTTTCTTTCTTTTTTTTAAATTCGTGAAGTCATAATTTTTACATCCAACACATCATTTTTTCACTCAAAAAATAAGATAAAAATCTTTGTACAATGAGCTTTAAGAATCCTTTTTTGAATAATCTTACTTACATGAATATCTTCTCTTAAGATCTAAATGTCACTTTTATAAGCTTTCATGGCTCCAAATGAATTTTTTTTTTGATAAATTTTAATCTAAAAATTAGTCGTCAGTGTAGCGATCAGATTGGGATATGTTGACGGGGCATAATCATTGTAGTTTTTTCTTATGACCAGTCATACTTTTCCTTAAGCTGATCGATTGGTCTTTCCATGGGTAATTGCATTTTGTTTGAGCACCAATTGATATAAGCGATCGATAGTGAAGAGACTAGCCGATCATATTAAAATTCTATTTAAATTCACTCTAATTCATGTGCAAGCTCTGAAATCTATTAATGGATAATTATATTTAATCTGCATGCATTTCTCAATTCAGCATGTTATTACTTTAGACTCTCACATTTGAGTTGTTTGACATCTTAATTTAGTTCTTACTTCTTGCTAACTGCCCAAAAGCAAAGAGAAAATAATCTTTTCAGCAAAAGAGACTAAAGGACAAGTGACATTAAGGAAAGGAATCAAAGCTTCTGAGATGCAATCATAAGGTTAGGAGAATGTCTTATAAAAGAGAAATATTTAGGAGAGGTATTTAGGAGAATGCATCTATCAGTTTCACCTTGGAGCTACGGAAAGGGAGGACAACAGAGAAGAAGAAGCAGCAAGGAGGGCTATTCGAACTAAATTTAGTAGCTTTTTATATTTTAGAATGTTGTCAATTTTATTTCTCACTAGTTTTATAATGAATTTGAGAAACTAAATGTCTAACTCACTCAGGGTAGATGTAGTTTGATGCTATTATGGTGGATACTATTATGGATGTATGATGATGAACTAGTGTTGCTTTTGATGCTAATTTCGAGCTTAACGCTATTAATGTCAACTGAACCATGTTTAGATTGTTGGTTGAGTTTATTTTGTTCAATCCATATACATAAATGAACTATGGTGTTTTCTATTGATATTAATTTCTTGATTTCGAATGCATGTTGACATTGTTCATAGATCTTTCAAGTCTCTTATTTGAATGAGATCATTAAAATGTGACATTTAAGAGATTAATCATTTATATATGAAAAGGTATCAATAACTTCTTCGAATTGAAAATTACCATTATATTGAAATCATGAACATTACTAGCTAGTTATTGATATATTCTAGCTAATTATCATCAATAATATGATACTTAGTTCTAGTTCAATTGCACCATGAGAACAAACATTTTAAGGAGTTAGATTAATTAATTGGTCTTAATCACTACTTAAGCATCCATCCCTAACAGTAAATGATATATTCCCTGAGTAAGACATTCATCTATTGTTTGACTCACACTTTTATCCTAATAATTGTCTTGCTTAATTTTAGTCTCATTTTTAAAAGCAAAAAATCCAAGAGAAAGCAATCCATTAATTAAGTTTAATTTTTAATTTGACTCTATCATTGTATTTTCCTTTTTTTATTATCTATTAACTTACCCTTTTTTATTAAAACTTAACTTAAATTAGTTAGTGAATCTTTATTTTTAAATCATTATGGATACATCATTTGGGTATATAATTGTTTTTTCCAATTGAATTACAAGTGAGTGTAGTGAAGAGTTAGGGTATATAATTGTTATTTCCAATTGAATTAAGTAGGTCTTAGTTTTAATTTTTTTAGTTATAGTTAGTTAATTAATTACTTGCATGATCTCATTAGAGACATACTTCAACTAGGATCGCACAAGTTTGACTTGTTGTTTGACCGGTCGCTACAATAAAATTTTGATTTATAATTCTTTATTGCACGAATCTTTTAATATATATTAACTTGACAATATTATATTGTATTGTCACCACTCAAACTTAAATTAATGACTTTCGACCAGATTTCATTTGTTATAATCAAAACTTAGAAGTAAACTCAGGATTTATCCATCTCCCACTTTTTTATAATGACAAAGTCATTGAACAATGGAGAGATAGAATATTAGGAATATAAGCGTACTCCCCCCAATATATGCTCTTGGTATATAATAATTGAAGGCCCCATAAACATGAAATATATTATGGTGCAAGTGTGAATCAATAATCATATGATGCAAAGTGTCATAGTCATAAACATCCAGAGTAAGATAATCATAGTCATCCAGGATGTGTACAAGAGCATATGCATAATCATCCAAAGTACATTCAAAATGTGTACATGCACCCAAATATATGTGGCATATGTAATTACAAATGTGGACTACAAAATAGTGCATGTCACTAAAAACATAAACATCCAAACATAAAGCGCTGGTGTGTGTGTATATATATATATATATATATATATATATATATATATCCAAACTTTTCTCCTTCTTGTCATCATCAAAGTGGGATACATACGAAAGAACATCAAAGTATGCCTACAACTTGTTGGGACTATCATTCTCCCGAACAATCAATGGAACAAAGTCTGAGTCGCATAAAAATCCTAAAGAGTATGAGACATATTACAAACATCATAACTAATCCTCCTAATATCATGTTTCATCCGAATCACAGGATAGAGATAGATGTCCTGTCATAAGATCCATAAGGTAACATTGATGCACCCCATTCCTAAGTGGGTGGAGGACTCCATGATTTAGTGGGAGGACCTCGTGACTTAGTGGGTGAAGGACCCCAAGACTCAAAATGTGTAGGACCCTGACTCAACAACTATGGGGTGTGAAGGTATAAATGTACTCAATTCTAATTCGTTCTCTTGGGTATCGTTAGTCTCCATAGTTGTCGATGACTCAAATTTATCACCTTCATCGTCAAAGTTACCCTCTACATCATCATCAACCCAAGCATTCTGAACCACACAAAGATGCTTCATGAACATAGTTTTTGCACTAATGGCGTTGAATGATCGATGCTTAATATATTCCTTATCATAACAAATGAGAACACCAAAGGTAGATCCTCATGATCCACGGATCAAAGTAGAGAGGATGACTCTCCCTAGCACTAGAAATATTATTTTCTTTGGTATTCTCTGTGGTAAAAGAGATTATTCCCAAAATAGAGATAAATGGTATCTAGATCACATAGGCAATGGAGAAAGAATGATTCAAAAAGAGTAACCTCCGTATACTGGCTAAATCATAAGGTAATAATGTGTGACTAGGAATGTGATGGACCAATTTTATTTGAAGAGATAGAGATTGATGCACAATTTTGTGATGAGTAGTGTATCGCAAATATGATACTAACGTCATCATCAAGGGGTAGGTAATCATGTGGTCATTCATGTGTGACAAACTGATGATAACCCGACATAGGAGAGGGAAGACCAGAAGATGTTACAAGCTCAATTTATGTTGAGAAGTATTTCGAGAACTCGAGTGCAAATCTCGCATATTCTGACATGACATTCACATAGAAGAGACAAACAAGGCATGGTTACACACACTCGAAGATAGGCAGTAGCGATAATCATCCAATAGCAAAAAAACATCTCACAAATCTTCATTGCATCTAAGGAGTCAATTAATACTGATGGCCCTCCAAACATTCGAGATCTATAAAGGACATCAAATGTCGTGGCTGCCATTCAATTAGTAATAAGTGTCATAGTAGGTGGAGACAAAGGTCGATGAAAAGGGAGGACGGCAACTAGAAGGAGGAGGAGGACACACGAGCATGCTCATGATCGACACATGGAGGAAGGAACTACATATTCGAGCTAGGGCTCTGGCGCAAACACTAGCATGCTTTGTGCGATGACGGTAGACATTAGTCATTGTGACGAAATGAGATCACAACTTCAATAAGGGATTTCGTTGAGCACCTATGGGGTTTGTGCTTCTACAATCAATTTGAAGATTCAATAATGAGGGGTGTCAATTAGGCAACAACACATGAAGAGACGAAAGTTAGGGTTAGGGTCTGAACACACCAAACTAAAATCAAGAACCTAGTTGATAGGAGGTAGGATGTTGGTCGGCTGGTGATGGTGGATGATAGGCCGATAGACGAATGTGGATCGAAATGTGGTGTATGTAGCAAAGTGAAGTCTTCGAGAGGTTATTTAGGGCCAAAAACATGTGGAAGAGAATGAAATGGATGAAAGTGAGGTAGAGAAGGTCCGATGTTACTATTGTCAAATGGCGGTGGATGGGTCAGATGGTACTAATTATAGTGAACTTTGAATGAGAAAGAGAGTTCATCGGAGATGGTGGAAGATGGATCTTAGAGGCTTGATGAAGGTTGTAGGAGGAGATAACCAAAGGCAAGGGATCATGGTCAGAGAGGAATGGATGAGGCGTTGGCGGTCGTAGGATGAGGGAAAGGTCACAGAGTCAAGAAGAAAAAGGGTAAGTCCAAAGAGTTGAGGTCTTAAAAGCATGGGTGTCAAATTTTCGCATAGGCCGATTGATTGGTCCTTTCAGAGCGGTCGACCAATTAATACTTGTGACATGTGATATCCATTAATTAATTTTACCAGTGGTGTCTAGCCGATCGAGAAATTTCATGGTAGAATTTTAATTCCAAAACAAAATCTGATCTTTGTAAATAGGACAAATGCAAATGTAAGTGTTGCTCAACACCTTTTCTATTTTTAATTCATTTCAGAAGTGAATTTTGTGAAATCAAATCTTCAAGATTCAATCATTTATAATTCTCATATAAACATGAAAAAATATTTTTCACTCAAAGGTTTTATCAGCTAGTTTGATTCCAGTGGATTTTTTTTTGCACACTTGATGATCTCTAACAAAGTGATATCTAAGATTAATATGTTTAATTCTAGAGTGTTGAATCAAATTTTTAGTCATTTTCATAATACTACTATTATCGCACTTATGTATACATTTGAACAAATAATACCATAATCAAATAAACTCATAAAATTTGTGCACAACAACTATCAATGACAATGTAGTTGGCAATAGAAAGTGCAATGAAGTTTTGTCTCTTTCTAGCTTATTTTATGAAGGAGATATCAAGAAAGTAACACATGTATCTCATTAGTGTTTTTGCTTTCAACTTTGCATCAAGTAAAGTCTGCATAGATGTAGACAGACAATCAAAAGAAGAGCTCTATCATATCAAATGTCTATATCACAAACATAATTCTTTTAATGATAATTAAATGTGATTTCACACGTGTCAATTTAAATCTAGTACATAAACACATACTAAAAATAATATCCTGCATAAATTTTGTTAGTTAAAACAAATTAATTGTTGTACTTCTATAGATTTTTAGTTAATAGGCTTGTCTTTCCCATTATTGTCCAATTTGAATGAGCTGCTCATGAAAGTTGAACTTGATTTGCACTCATCCATTTCAAAGTGCTTAAGTTCTCTTGTATACTTGTTATATAGGAAGATACCATTTTGCATTGTGTTACTTGTAAACTTAGGAATAATGTGATCCTGAACAATAATTCATCAATATAAACATAAATAATATAAACAACATAATATAAATTATAATAGCAGTATCAATTTTTTTTAAAATTATTTTAATAAATTAAGTGTTCAATCTTTAGTACCAATTTTTAGGAGTTTGTTTTAATCCATAGAATCTCTAAAAGTTTAAAAAACATGTTATTAGAAATCTAAATTTTCAAAACGTTAAGGTTACTCAATACAAAATTATTTTAAAAATCATATTTCAAATCCATTTAAAAAGGTTTAAAATATTTCAAAGAACCAAAATTCGAAAGCATATGAATTACTTCAAACCTAATATCAAAATTAGTTCTTTTAATATGTGAGTAACCCTTGGGAAAGGTGAAAAGAACCCCAGTCGGGGAGTGCAATAGAGAACCTAAGATCCGATGCGAACAATCAGTCGAAGGAGCAGAGCACAGGCGCACTCACTCTAACAGCGTACCTTTTGCATGATGGGTCAGCGAGAAAATGGGAACAGCGGCTTAAGCCATTAGGTGTAGGTGCTTTCCAGAGGTGGAAGATTTACGTTCTTCCTATTTGACCCGAAACTGATCGATCTAGCCATGAGCAGGTTGAAGAGAGCTCTAACAGGCCTTGGAGGACCGAACCCACGTATGTGGCAAAATATGGGGATGACTTGTGGCTAGGGATGACTACTAATCTAGTCTTATTTCTCACAATGATACCATTTTTATCTAGTTAGCTTGAAAAGGCCCATTTTGTTCCAATGATGGGACAAGCCTTGATTTTTTTCCACAATTCTCAAACTTCATCTTTCTCAAATTTATTTAATATCTTATGTGTAACATTTATATAATTCAGGTCACACAAAGCATCATTGATGTTAGAGTGTTCAACTTGACAAAGAAAAATAAGAAAATAGAAAAACATTTTACTTGAGTATTGAATTTTAATTCCATCACCTATGTTACCACTGAGTGATCAATCAGATATGAAGAGATGTTCGTCCAATTCCTTGAAATAATTTATGGAGCATCAATTGGCTTGTCTTCAATTTGTTCAACATTTTGATTTTTCAATTGCTCTTCAATTTGACTTTCTTTTTCTTTCTCATTATTTCCTCCATGTGACAAACTCCCTTCTAAATGATCATTCTATAATTTTAAAAAAAAAATCCCGATAACACCTATATCATCTTCATTTACTTATTTGTTCAAGATAATATTTAGTATCATTAAACTTAACATGTATGTATTATTCCATCGAAAAGGTTCATATAAACTCTACCGTTTGTACTAAACCAAGAAAACTAGCATTATCACATTTAACATCAAAATTTTCCAACTTATTGTTCAACACAAAATATTTACATTTAAAAAGTTTGAAATATTGAATATTTGGTCTTTTTTCATAAATGAGTTAAAAAAGAGTCTTCTTAGTTAGTGATTTTATCAAATTATTATTTAGCACATAGCAATAAGTATTAACAACTTTTCCCAAAAATATTTTGGAATACTACTTTCATTCAATATAGTTTTGCTATTTCTTTTATAGTTTCATATTTTCTTTCAACTACTTCATTTTATTGATTTGTCTTAGGAATAAAAGAAATTATGCACAATATCATTTTTCTAAATTGATTCAAACATTTTGTTTTCAAATTTCTTTACCATGATCACTTTTAATTTTTTTAAAATTTAAGTTCAAACCCATTTTGTACTCCTTTGGAAAATTTATAAACATTTAAATGGCATTATCTTTATTTGAAAAAAAATAAAATAGTCCATGTAAAATGAGAATAATAAACACATTTCCCACTGCCTAGGATTAAATAAGTTAAGACGTAAAAGTTCCAAAAATCAGTTTGAATTGAAATAACTTTTTGTTTATTTTCCTTTTAAACAAGAATCACAAATAGTATTCTTTTCAAATTTAATTTTAGACAAGCCTTTAGTTAACTCATTTTTGAAAAAAAAAATACTTAATAACTTAAAGTCCACATGATCAAGTCATTTATGACATAAAGTAGCATCATCATACAAAGTAGTTAGACATTGTTCATTTCCTAATTCATCAAAACCAATTTTATGAACATTATTGTGTCCAAAACCAATTTGCAACACACAAGGATCAAACAATTTTCTTTTTCACAATTTCATAAAAGGTTTTGTCACAAAGTTGACTAGTATTAATTAGATTTTATTTCAAATTATTAACAAACCAAACATTTTCAAGGTAAATTCTGTTACATTTACTAGTATTATCAATTCCAATTACTTTTTGTTTTTTCTTGTCACCAAATGTAACAGCATTTTTTTATAGTCACCAAGGTAATGAAGTTGGATATCTCTGATCATATGCCTTGAGTATTTGGTATCCAAATACATTTTGTTTAACCAAGGATGATTGACACAACAGAATAGTGGGTTTGTATTATGAAATTATTGGGTACTAATAGTCTCATGTTAGATTTACAAAGTCATCACTTTAGTCAGCGTTTATTCATACTGCTCTCATCTCAACACCAAATAAGTAAAGTTCTATGACTCAATAAAAAATACTTTTATGTTTCTTCTTACTTGTAGTTTCCTACAAAAATCATCATGATATACATTTAACTCTTGGGTACCCAATTTTTTTTATTCATTTTGGTTAGTAGTAATATTTCTTTAATATCAATCTTTTTTTTTATTTTCATGCTTTTATATTTTCTAATGTGGCACTCAAAAGCATAGTGATCATGTAAACCACAATGAAAACAAGTTATTGTTGACTCTTTTTTTTTTTGAAACTTTGAAAAACAAATTTCTTTATCATGTTTCTTTTGCAAAAGAATTAAAATTGATGCATGCATATTTTAATATATAATTATGATTACATTTAAAATTATTTTGGATACTAATGACATCTAACATTGGTGCACATGAATGTACATATTAGTCTTTTATTCCCCTTGTTGGGAATATAACATTGAAGATCGATGACAAAACAACGAAGAAGAGATAAGATGCACTATAGGAAATATGCAATTACAGACGGTATTCCGACGGTTTTTTCGATGGATTCGATTCGTCCGAAAAATGGTCGTTGTAAATCAATTGAGAAAGTAATGCCGAAAATTTCGACGGATTTCCGATGATCACGACCGTCGAAGTTTTCGACGATTTCATCGACCGCCGCAAATATCGACGGCCATCCGACCCCCAGCGGCCGGATCTGTCACCTGGCTGCCGGATTCGGCCCCCAACCGCCAGATCCGGCCGCCTGATAGTCCGGACCGGAGAGAAAGAGAGAGAGATGCCAGCAGGAGAGGGTCGCCGGTGGGAGACGCTTGACGTCCGGTCAGAGGCTCGCCGATTGGGAGCGGGAGAGGGAGAGAGAGAGAAAAGAGGAGGGAGTGAGGAGAGGAAAGGAGGGTATTATATATATATAGGTGGAAAGATGAGAAAGCGGGAAAACGAAAAAAAAGCGGGATAATAAAATTTTAATTACCAACGATTCTGGCCATCGAAAAAGCAAATATTAATTATTTTTAAAGTTATCGACGGTTGTGATCGTAAAAAAATTATTTAATTATAAAAAATATATATATTTAGTTATATATAATATTTATTTTTTATTTTACCGACGATTTGAACAGTCACTAATTATTACCAACGGTTGTAACCGTCGAAAATTGTGACGATTTGGCCTGTCATTAATTATATTAATAAAATACTCTTCATATTATATTATTATACATTTATCGATGTTTACGACCGTCGGAAATTACGACGAATTTTGCGACAGTTGCGTCGAAAATATCGACGTTTCTAATCATCGAAAAATAAAATAATAATATAATAAATTACATAATTTATAATTTTAATTTCCGACGGTTGCGATCGTCAAAAATTTCATCAGAAATTGTGAAGGATGAATATCCGTCGGAAATATCGACGTTCCTAATCGTCAAAAAATAAAATAATAATATAACAAATTACATAATTTATTATTTTTATTTCCGACGGTCGTAACGTCAGAAAATCCGTCGGAAATTGCGACGGATGG
Source organism: Pontederia crassipes (assembly GCA_030549335.1). NCBI lineage: Eukaryota > Viridiplantae > Streptophyta > Magnoliopsida > Commelinales > Pontederiaceae > Pontederia > Pontederia crassipes. Next base: position 46,744,735 of record CM060192.1, on the reverse strand, counting down.
ATATCCGTCGGAAATATCGACGTTCCTAATCGTCAAAAAATAAAATAATAATATAATAAATTACATAATTTATTATTTTTATTTCCGACGGTTGTAATCGTCGTAAAATCCATCGCAAATTGTGACGGATTTCTATCCATCGGAAATTGCTCGTCGAAAAATGGTAATTCTCTTGTAGTGATGAACACAAAGATTTAACGTAATAAAATTATTTTGATCAGTGTGAACAAAAGGAAAACATTCATAAACAAAGGATTCCGCCACCAAAAAAATTTCACTATACGGAATAGAGAGTACATGATAAAATCTTAATCCTCATACATAAAGATCAGTACCACGGGGGTTTCATCCGAGCACCCCTCACAATTTCTCATTTTTCCTTTTTCTCATTTTTTTTCTTTCATAATTTTGAGTATAGGATACAACAAGGCGTATCAACAACCCCCCCCCCCCCCCCCCCCCTCTTCTTACTTATGGCAATGAAAGTGATGATGTTGAGGATTGAGGAAGATTGAAAGACAAGGGATTTGCTGCAAAAAGTAAGAGCAGTGCTTTTTGCATTTTGAATTTTCTTATATGGGTAATGACTTAAGCATAAATGGATATTCGTTTATCAACAATTATACAACAAGTTTCCATATTGAGGGTAAGTCCTATTGTTTTGAAAATCGGACTGGACTGGCCAATTCAACTAGTCCCATCACGAATCGGCCGCCAGCCCGATTTGATTTTTATTTAAAATAAAAAAATGTCAAAAATGAAGGTAATGGTGTATAAATGAGGTGAAAATTTTAAGGATAAGAATGAGTGAAAAGTTTAGAGAGGAAAAATAGGAAGTGAGAGAAAAACTAAAAAAGGAAATAATTAAATGGAAAAAAAGGAAGAAAATTTGTTTAATAGAAAGATATGAAAGGGAAGTTATTAACATAAAAATAATTAAAGTAAAAATTTAAAAAGATATTAATAGAAAATAAAAGAATATAAATATTTTTAATTAAAATAATAAAGGTAAATTTTCTAATTAAGTTTTCTCCTGATTTATTCCATTAAGTAATTTATTCAATTTTTTATAGTAGTTTTGTTATAATAATTTTAAATAAAATTATATGGTTCAACTTTAAACTCTTTTAAATATAATATAAATGGAGCTCCAAATTGACATATATTTTTTAATAATATAAATATTCTCATATTATTTTAATATAATGAGTCTATCCAAACATATTAAACTTATATAAAGTTGGAATAGATTTTGAATAAGTTTATCAAATATATTTAATGTAAATATTATTTATAAAATAAAAAAATATTTAATTTAAGAAAAATATTTTGTAAGGCATTTTATTATATACGTTTTTATGGTATTATTCATAATATATCGTTGAAAACATAAAAAAATAGTATTTCGATAAAAATCTAATTGAATCCGATTAAACTGATCTAACCATAATTTAGTTGGCATACCCGTTGGATCTCGGGTCCGATTTTAAGAAAATTGGTGAGTTCTATAAAAAAAAGTCAAATTGTTGTTTGTTTAGTTAATTGTCCCAGTTAATGGCGAGACAACCAAATGTTTAGTTAATTGTCCCGGCTAATGGTGAGCGCATCAGTTCGTTGGCTTGAACCATGTTTTCTGTACAAGCCAGCGGAAAGTCACATTCTAATGCAAAATTTTGATTTTGTGTACATGGTTAGATTGCTAACACTCGTAGTGTTGAATGCTCGAAGTGTAATCCATTTTATTGTCACGTGTGAGAGCCTAATGTAATTCTCCCTTACGTGTAATTCTTAGCACGCAGACATGCACGCAATCGTTTTGGATAACTCTAATATTTGGTTATGATGGCTCCCGTTCTTAAGAAAATTGAATAGTGCTTTCTTCTATCATCATCATTCTTTAGTTACAAACTAAATATATCTTTTATTGTGTTTATGATGCCCCTTTCTTCATTGTTTTCTACTCCAAGTCCACCTTTTTTTATAGGAGATATATAGTTCCTTGCATATCTGTTGGATGAAACTTCTAATCAAGATAACACTATACTTTCCATGTTAAAGTTCACTTCTGATTCGAGCTGACTTTTTTCAGGTGTAATGATCTGTTGCCAAACTTTAGGGCATCCTCTTATATAAACGCTCTCTCTTTTATAACCTAGTTCAGGTGATGATTAACCAAAATGAGATGAGGCGCAGAGAACACGAGCTTCGCGTTCTCACAAAGGTTGGAGCACTAGATGAGGATGGTGAGATGGAATATGAACCTTGTGAAAGTGATAATACTGTGGATTCTGTGTAACGACCCCAATTTTAGAGAGTTAGAAAAATAATATTTTATTATTTATTTGAGAAAAATAACCATTAATATTATTATAATAAATAATTCCGAAAATAAAGAAAAATAGGGGAGGAGTTTAATTAAGGATAAAAATATATTATGGGATATTTATTTAAATTCAAATTTATTTAATTATTAAAATAAATCAGAATTGTTAAAAGAGATTAATTAAAAGATTAAATTTGATCGGAATTGAAAGTTATAGATAGATTGAAAATCTAGGATCTAGAACCCTATAAATAAATTCTTAGGGCCGGACGTCAAAGGGGTTTTCTCCTTTTTGGTTCTCGGTGTCCGACGGCAGAAGCATGATGTTCAGATGATGGCAAGGCATGATTCAACGTCGAACGACTACGAGGTACGTGGGGGGATCCGTAGGCTTATTACATTGTGCAATTATTTTAAATCGACAGCAATAATGGATTTCTAAGGATTTAATCTCTTTAATCCTTTCGACTGTGCGAAAAAAAATGAATTGGTGTGAATTTTAAGGAAGAGAGAGAATCGAGCATATGACTCATTATGCAGCGTACGGTGTCAAAAAAAAGAAAAACATAAAAAAATAAAAGAGCAATCATTACCGAGAGGGTGAGCGGAGAAAAAGTGATAAAATGTTTTGCCCAAGGAAAGAAATAAAAATAAATAAAAATAGGTTTTCTGTTGGTGGACAATAATGGGGAGAACGTGAGAGAGAAGGGGTAAAAGCAAAAAGAAAAAAAAAAGAGACTGATGGCGCCATTACGGGTGGATGGAAGTCAGAGAGAGAAAAGGATAGAGAGGAGGAGAGGCAAAAACATCATTTGGTCTCATGTTGATATTGCAGCCGTATGATAATAGGAGAGAGAAATGTGAAAAAAGAGGAATTAGTGCCATCCGAGAGAGAAAGAAGAAAATATAATTTTTCTTCATTTATAATTTTTCGACAAGAATTAACTAATTGGATTTCTTGGTCAACGAGAAAAGAAATAGAAAAAAAAAAGGAAAAAGAATTGGGAGTTATTTTATTAGTTAATTCTTTTAATTACTAATTTTGTAATAATTGGCTTATTGTTGTTATTATAGGAATATGATGTGTTGATTATATTATTATTGATTGTGGTGATCATATTGTTATCATTCTTGATTATATTCTTATCAAATATAATCATCATATCAGATCATATCATCATCGTATTCGATCATATTTTATTATCATATCTAATCTTATCACTGATTATGATACTAATCTAGTAGTCTTTCTGGTTGGGTCTTGTTTCACCAAAATTAAATTACTAAAAGATAGACGTCTTAGGTAAACAAGATAAAAGCTAAAAGCTGCTGGATCTTCATGTTCTCTGATTGTCTCCAAGCCCCCGGGCCATATTGTTATTGAATTGAATTGAATGGGACAGATAGTGGAGCTAAAGGTTTGAGGCGCCATCATCCTTTAGAGAAGCTATGGCTGTCCTGTGTTTGGTCATGGTTCCCCGCCATTCACGAATAATTGTTAGTGCTATATTGTTGGGTGGCTTGCCGTGGCACTGATCCCCCACTGGCCTACATGAAAGAGACATGGAGTTTCTCGTAATTGACCGAGCGCTCCCATCGAATTGGATAACTCCGAACATTATAAATTGAATTGAATTAAATTAAAATCGAATTGAATTGAATTGGGTTGAAATCGAATTGAATTGAATAGATCATGGTCATTTGGATACTGACGTTGACTGGCATTGCCTTCACCTATTGAATCGAATGGAATTGTTATTGACCAATGACCATTGATATTGAATTGAAAATTGTTAAATTGAATAGTGTCATAGTGATCAGACATTTAATTGCTAAATTAATATTGATCGATCATCTGATCTTTTTCTGATCCTTCCTATTGATTTATGACTTTATTGTCCTATTGTTATATTGAATCATGGATCCAATTGATTAGGCAATTATTAATTGCTATCTCTATTGATTGGTCTTTTGACCATAACTTGATATAGTTGCTCATATTGATAAATCATTATATTGTTAATTGATTGCTCAATTGACTCATCATTGATTATATCTTATTTTCGATTGAGCATATTGATTATTTAGTAGACCCTACGTACTGAGTATTTTTATACTCATGGATATTTCCCTGTACCTGGATCCGTGCAGGTGAGAATACTTTGATAGAGGATGATCCTGCAGGTGGCTATGCTCAGTGATAGATAGATGTTACACATGTTCTAGATTGAGTTGTCTAGTTTTTATTATTTCCGCATTTATTAGAATTGTGAACTTATTAATATTTTAATTATTTTGAATATAATGGATTATTAGCTGTTATTATTGAAAAAGTATTCCACATTTATTGTTTATATTCCGCAAAAATATTTTATAGAAAATTGAGTAGCGCCTTTGGGACGACTCTGAGCACGTGAAAGTCACGTGGGTCTCGGGGCGTTATAAAAGGTATCAGAGCCTAAGGAGAGACACTTCTTAGCTGTCTCTAATAGATAGAATAGAGTTCATGTGCAAGTGTCACGAGCAACCACTTCAACCATCCAGTAGGGTCAAGTGAGTATTGAATTGTGCTATTGATTATTGAGCTCACACTTATTGATTTTATTGTTATCATTGTGTGAGAACATATTTCTCCTAAGATGGTATTTCCGAATCAGATACCACGAGCTCCTAAAAATGGTTCACAACGGGCCGATCAAAAGGCCCAAGGTTCCCAATTTAATAATCAACATGTTCTGAGCCCGCAAGTGAGTAGACAACAAGTGCAAGACCTCCAAAGGAATTAGGCCCAGGCTAATGGGCACCAGGAGGAATAATTGAGAAAGGGATTACTACCGCCTGAGTTCCACTCTGTGCACACTGAGTACTCGAGTCTCAATGTGCCACCACTTCACGATCGTAAAGACACTATTGAGAGATTCCTCAAGTTGCAGCCCCTTCAATTTGACGGGAAGGGAGACTTCGAAAAAGCCTATAGATGGTTAGAAGAAATTGACCAGACTCTACTAAAGATAGACTGCGATGAGAACTGCAAGATTATATGTGCTACAAGGCGCTTGACAGGTGACGCTAGGCATTGGTGGAAAGCAACAAAGGCTCGCACATTCTCCGGAAAGGATTTGATTCCCTGGAGAAAGTTTAAAAAGACATTCAAAGATCATTATTTACCTGTTTCCCGGAGAGCGAGGAAACGGAAGGAGTACCGAGATCTAAAATAGGGTACCATGACGGTCAAGAACTACATGATCGAGTTCTTAAAGTTGGAGAAGTATGGTACTCGATGACAACCAGAGAGAAATCATGTGAAGCAATGGGTTAAAGGTCTCAAGCCAAGCCTTCGAGAAAGGGTAAAATGTTGTAATTATCAGACCCTTCAAGTGGCAGAAGAGTTCGCTACCATGCTTGAAAATGAAGACGCAACAAACGCAACTCAACCAAATCAAGAGGATATCAATAATGATCATAATCATATTTGGAGTAAAGATAGAAGACATGAAAGAAGAGAGAAGCGGTATCAAGAAAACTACAATCGAGGAAGGCCATATCCAACACGGAATGAGCCTCCATCACATAGAGAATCATGCAACTACTGTCACAAAATGCATCTCTGTGAATGTTATTGGGTGATGGGAGCATATGCCTAAATTGTGGCAAGATGGGTCACTTCGCAAGAGATTGCGATGAACCGAGACGGGTCGAACCTCTGCAATAGTAGAATAATAGGCCTGGTGCAGAAATCACCCAAATAGATTGGTATGTTAGGACACATGACTTGAAGCTTAATCAAGTTTAAATTATAATTTTCACTTCAATTAGACTTTAGATATGTTATAGTATCCAAATAGCATGTGTTATATGGAATGAATATAGTTCATAGTTTACTTTTCATAAAATGAAAGATCGACCGTTGAAAAGTAGAGTATTTAATGGAAGCACTCATATGACAATATTTCTAAGGAGGTTATCGATTAATTGGTGCTCATAATTCATCACAAAATATCGAGCACTTGAACTCGATAGCAAAAGTGATGACGCACACACATAATGGTATGGAGGAAGGACAACATCCAAGTATGTTGGAAAAAATTATAGCATAGTTGTTACTACATTGGTTAACCAAAGATCGACGACATTCTAATATATTCATCGAGCCTAAAGTAACATGCGGAATATTTGCAGATCGCACTGCAAATATTAAGTATACGCCAAAGTCTCAAAGGACAAATTTTGACAGAACGAAATAATGTTCCTCAGAAATATCATTGATATAAATGGAATATCAAAATATAGATGCTATGACAAAATAAGTTCAACCAAAGAATGTGTTGAAGAGAAAAAAAAGCCTCCTTAGACTTGCAGAATATTAGCAGAGAGTCGCACCACCACACGATAGTATCACTATGGACGAACCTCACTAAGAATATCAACAAAAAAAATTGAATAACTCGGGAAAGACTAAAATAGGTTTTAGAAATTGGAGAAAATATTGGCAACGATGTCTTTTCTGAAAATACCTTCAAGACAAGAAGGTTATGTCACCACAATAATGCATACAACACCAACATAGCGTGTGTCTTGATGCTACATAGGAAGATAGTTGCCTACACATCAAGACAATTAAAGAAACACGAGAAGAATTACCCAACAGTCGAAGTCTTCATCCCAAGAGCTGATGACACAACATGTATGGTGAAGATCTTAAATTCTCCACAGATCACCAAAGTTGAGGTACGTTATTCTCGTGACAAGGTCTGAACATGTGTAAAAAAAAAGATGAAACAAATTACTGAAAGATTACGAGTTTGTTATCAATTACAAAGCAAACTCAATTGAGAAGGTCTTAAAAAAATGAAAGGATCACTTGCTTGTTTGGGGGTGAGCCGATGGAATATGAGCAATGAGCAATTGCATCATCCAAGCCAGTCCAATGATCAGTAATAATGGTGCAAAGATAATACCACATCTTGCATGCAGTTGGAATTACTATGAAATGTTGACAAATAAAAATGGAACATCAGAGATCACCAGTGCACCACAAGAGCTTGGAAATCCCCAATAGTATTAGAAAAAGGTAATGATAGATTCCAAAAACTCAGCATGATAATGATACAATATGGATAATAGAGGATCGATATTTTAAGATAGCCAACACCATATCCATTAAAGAAAGGTTAGTCCATCGAAAGCCTCATGGACATTTTTTTAAGGAGGTTATCCGACTACATGGAGTATTGATATCCATTATGTCGGATAAGAATCTATAGTGCATAGCACAATTCTGATGGAGCATCTATAGAGCAATTGGGATGTGGCTAAACTTCTAAGTCACCTTCAATCCACAAATGGATGAGCAGTTTGAATGGACAATTCAGACCTTAAAAAAATATGTTTTGGATTTGCATTAGACCGGAGTGATAGTTGGAACAATCAGCTCCCACTAGCGAAGTTAGTATGTGGCAACAGTCGCGACATAGGCATGCCGCTTCATAGTCATGTATGGAAGGCATTATTGCTCACCTATCAGCTGGAGCGAGGTTGATGGACAGTTCGTTGATGACAATTCTGGTCATGAGAATACCTGACGCACATTCAAAAGGATGTTGACAAAATTTGCTTCATCAAGAAATGTTGAAGGTAGTCCACATGAGACAAAAATAGTAGGCTAACATAGTGAGATTACAGGAATTGAATCAAAATGGAGATCTAACATATGTAGGACACATCATGAAGATGAAGATGACATTTAAAAACGGAAAGTTGAAATCAGAAAAGATTTTTCAAATTTGTTAGGTAGATGATGTAGTTTCGTTTACGTAAATTCGAGGACGAATTTATTTTTAAGAAGGTTATGATGTAACGACTCCAATTTTAGAGAGTTAGAAAAATAATATTTTATTATTTATTTTGAGAAAAATGACCATTAATATTATTATAATAAATAATTCTGAAAATAAAGGAAAATAGGGGAGGAGTTTAATTAAGGATAAAAATGTATTATGGGATATTTATTTAAATTCAGATTTATTTAATTATTAAAATAAATCAGAATTGTTAAAAGAGATTAATTAAAAGATTAAATTTGATCGGAATTGAAAGTTATAGATAGATTGAAAATCTAGGATCTAGAACCCTATAAATAAATTCTTAGGGCCGGACGTCAAAGGGGTTTTCTTCTTTTTGGTTCTCGGTGTCCGGCGGCAGAAGCATGATGTTCAGATGATGGCAAGACATGATTCAACGTCGAACGGCTACGAGGTATGTAGGGGGATCCGTAGGCTTATTACATTGTACAATTATTTTAAATCGACAGCAATAATGGATTTCTAAGGATTTAATCTCTTTAATTCATTCGACTGTGCGAAAAAAATGAATTGGTGTGAATTTTAAGGAAGAGAGAGAATCGAGCATATGACTCATTATGCAGCGTTCGGTGTCAAAAAAAAAGAAAAAGATAAAAAAATAAAAGAGCAATCAATACCGAGAGGGTGAGCGGAGAAAAAGTGATAAAATGTTTTGCCCAAGGAAAGAAATAAAAATAAATAAAAATAGGTTTTCTGTTGGTGGACAGTAATGGGGAGAGCGTGAGAGAGAAGGGGTAAAAGCAAAAAGGAAAAAAAAAGAGATTGATGGCGCCATTACGGGTGGATGGAAGTCAGAGAGAGAAAAGGATAGAGAGGAGGAGAGGCAAAAACATCATTTGGTCTCATGTTGATATTGCAGCCGTATGATAATAGGAGAGAGAAATGTGAAAAAAGAGGAATTAGTGCCATCCGAGAGAGAAAGAAGAAAATATAATTTTTCTTCGTTTATAATTTTTTGACAAGAATTAACTAATTGGATTTCTCGGTCAACGAGAAAAGAAATAGAAAAAAAAGGAAAAAGAATTGGGAGTTATGTTATTAGTTAATTCTTTTAATTACTAATTTTGTAATAATTGGCTTATTGTTGTTATTATAGGAATATGATGTGTTGATTATATTATTATTGATTGTGGTGATCATATTGTTATCACTCTTGATTATATTCTTATCAAATATAATCATCATATCATCATCGTATTCGATCATATTTTATTATCATATCCAATCTTATCACTGATTATGATACTAATCTAGTAGTCTTTCTGATTGGGTCTTGTTTCACCAAAATTAAATTACTAAAAGATAGACGTCTTAGGTAAACAAGATAAAAGCTAAAAGCTGCTGGATCTTCATGTTCTCTGATTGTCTCCAAGCCCCCGGGCCATATTGTTATTGAATTGAATTGAATTGAATGTGACAGATAGTGGAGCTAAAGGTTTGAGGCGTCATCATCCTTTAGAGAAGCTATGGCTGTCCTGTGTTTGTCCATGGTTCTCCGCCATTCACGAATAATTGTTAGCGCTATATTGTTGGGTGGCTTGCCGTGGCACTGATCCTCCACTGGCCTATATGAAAGAGACATGGAGTTTTTCTTAATTGACCGAGCGCTCCCATCGAATTGGATAACTCCAAACATTATAAATTGAATTGAATTAAATTAAAATCGAATCAAATTGAATTGGATTGAAATCGAATTGAATTGAATAGATCATGGTCATTTGGATACTGGCATTGACTGGCATTGCCTCCACCTATTGAATCGAATGGAATTGTTATTGACCAATGACCATTGATATTGAATTGAAAATTGTTAAATTGAATAGTGTCATAGTGATCAGACATTTAATTGCTAAATTAATATTGATCGATCATCTGATCTTTTTCTGATCCTTCCTATTGATTTATGACTTTATTGTCATATTGTTATATTGAATCATGGATCCAATTGATTAGACAATTATTAATTGCTATCTCTATTGATTGGTCTTTTGACCATAACTTGATATAGTTGCTCATATTGATAAATCGTTATATTGTAAATTGATTATTGTATTGATTGCTCAATTGACTCATCATTGATTATATCTTATTTTCGATTGAGCATATTGATTATTTAGTAGACCCTACGTACTGAGTATTTTTATACTCATGGATATTTTCCTGTACCTGGATCCGTGCATGTGAGAGTACTTTGATAGAGGATGATCCTGCAGATAGCTATGCTCAGTGATAGATAGATGTTACACATGTTCTATATTGAGTTGTCTAGTTTTTATTATTTCCGCATTTATTAGAATTGTGAACTTATTAATATTTTAATTATTTTAAATATAATGGATTATTAGCTGTTATTATTGAAAAAGTATTCCGCATTTATTGTTTATATTCCGCAAAAATATTTTATAAAAAATTGAGTAGCGTCTTTGGGACGACTTTGAGCATGTGAAAATCACGTAGGTCTCGGGACGTTATATCCTGTGACTAGAAAATATCAGAAACCAAAGATGAACTATGTAAAGAGGCAAAAAGAGGAAAGAGAAAGAAATTGAACACCAAAGCATAACAACATTCAATGTGAGATTGCCTTTGAGCAGGTTGGGGTGCATTTATGAGCAAGACATGGTCATATATTGGAAGTTCTCATTTCATACCATGTTGTAAGTTAATATATTTTTACTTCTGGTTTTCTGCCCTGTGATGTGCTGCATGAATAAAGCTGCACCATCATAATAGGACATAGTGGATGGTGAGAGGCAGATCACAATATCACATATCAGGTTAACTATGCATCCAGCGTCTGGACTGTATTATTAATTACTAGACATGTACATCCTTTCTGCAGTGTAAAACATTGTGTTAGTTTTGATATATTTCCAGCAGTTTCTGGACTTGGCAGCTCTCATACTATTTATTTTAATATTCTTTTTCGTTGTGTCTATGATGTTATGCTGAGAGATGTCCAAGTTGTAACCTTTAGATATAGTTCTCATATTCCTGTCTCCAACCTTTTTTTTTATTCTTTTTGTGTTCCTTTCACTAAGAAATTATCTAGAAGAAAAAAAGACTATTTAGTACACCTGGTTTAATTGAGAGAAGCCAATGAGAATTAATATTTAGCAGGTTCTGCTCAGTGCGGTGCAAAGGCATAGTTCAATGGTTCACAAATTGAGAACATTTTTTTTACAGTTACGATACAAATTACGTACAGAGTTTTGTGATTCATGAGAATTTTGCAATCATGACCGTTGAAAGATGTTGAAAATTTTTTTAAACGTGCGTGGTTGCTTCCTGTCTATTTTAGCTCGTCGCAAAAAAAAAAAAAAACTCAACAAGTTTCTGTGTATTTTAGCTTATCACAAGAAAAAAAGTAAATAATTTCTGATTGTATAGTTTTGAAACCACATAAACATTCAAACTCAGTAAAATAAAAAGTGTGCATTTGCTATTTCTGACGAATGGTTAGGCAATACGTTTACAGAAAGAACTTAAATCTTGAACCATATATTATATTTTAAGCAAATGGAGGAGGGCTCTTTTTTTTTTACCATTCCTCATTTGCCTCTTTACTTTTGGCTTTTTTTTTACAATGAAGACAAAGAAGTAGACTTCCAGAAAGCAAAAGCTCAGATCTCAATGTGTGTGTGTGAGAGAGAGAGAGAGACAGAGTAGGGATCTTATACAATAGCTAGACAGGCTTTGAGTATACAATAACGGGACTTGTCTATATTAGGGACACAGATTCCTCCACAACTTGTGTACTCTGTCGACAGTAAGAGCATATTTTTATAAACATTTTAGTTTATATTTGAATTAGGTCCTGTCTACGACTGGGTTTAGGTCCTTAGGAAGCATATGTAGTAGACCCCATCAGAATTTTTTTATTGAATCGCCATGGATCCAAGCAGAACTGTTTACTGAACTTGTAAGTGCAGCAGCTTTTTAGTCCCTGCCTTCTGCAGCTCTTTTATTCTGTCTGCCATGGGGCATGCGATTGTGTATATTGGCTGCTTACAGACAGTAAATTGAGCACGCTTGTCATTTGTTACACAAAGAAGATTGAAATGGTTACAGTTTTTAAGAGCATCACTTTAGCTGAAACCTAAACTTTTTCTGATTACACTAAAAATAGTTGATGAACGCTAAAGAAGACGTTTTTCAAGCAAGAGAAAATAGGAAAGCAAGAAGAAAAAAAATACTTGACATGTTGTTCAATCAGAAAATGCATTATATACAGTTTGGACAGAACTTGACGAAAATTACAGACCAATTTCATCTCTCTGCTGTTTCAGCACTTGGTAGAATCTGAATTCAAGCGTCCAGAACCATGCAGATATACATCTTTCTGCAAAACTTTGTTATTGATCTGAGGATTCGAAAGGTGTCGTTCATGATGGATACTGAAGTTGGATAGGAAAGATTAACTTGGATCAAGGATCGGATTCTACAAGATGAACCATCAAACAGAACCAAGGAACGGTATCGACACAGTATACTTATACCTCCTCTGTCATCGTTGCTCAAACAAAAATTTACATGTACAGGTACTCAAATGCTTCACTCCTTTTTTTTTCTTGTTCATATTTTTTTTTTCCTTTGAACTTGGATGCTACTATACTCACATCATGGTGAAGCCAAATCTCAAGAACTAAACGCAAAAAGAAAAAAAAAAAGAATCCTATCTGTTGTGGAGAGGATTAGAGCCTGTGAACACCCTCCTCTTCTCTTCATCAAACTGTGGATCTTTCTCTCTGTGCATCTCTCCTCCATTTGCAGTTTTAGCTTGAACAGGACGCGACTTGGTGGAGCCAAACCCTCCTCTCAGTCGTCCACGCCTATCAGAACCTTCAACATGCTGACTACTGCAACAAGTCTCCAACTGCAGCAGCATCAACATCAACAAAAAACAGGCAAAGCGCTCCCTGAAACCCATATTTTCTCTCTCTCTCTCCCCCTCACTATACCATGGCGATGTTGTTTGGTTATATGGTCATAGCTGAGGAGACCAACCACAGTAGGTTTGGTGAGGTGAGCACTGTAACTCTTGAACCTTGAAACACGATGAAATTAAATATCTTGTGCTGGTCTGACGCTGTTTGCGGTCTTGTGGGATACCTTGAAGTCTGCAAATTAAATGTGTTCTTTGGTCAAGGTGGAAAGTTTTGCATTGATCCTGGTGCAACATAAATATGGTGCAGCTTTTTGTGCTGGAAGCTTCTTTGGATTCTGAATTCAGAGCTTGATACCCCGTTTGGCTCCAGACGGGCTTTGTAAAAGTTAAAACTTAAAAGTGACACTACTATAAAAACTAAAAAGAGAGAAAAAAAAAAACTTCACCCTTGATAAACGTGGGTCCACTGTCGTAAAAGATAATTGCTTGGGAATACTAATATTCTTGTGTTTTTTTAGAAAAATACATATATTCTCATTTTATTATTTTTTTGTGTGGTTTCATGTTTTTCTACTTTTGTTCAAAATAATTCAATTCTAGTTAACGTTTGACTACGGCTGTTAGTTATTCAAATATATTTAACAGGTTTAACGAGGAGAATAAGAGTTATTCAATAAATCAGGGATTTTGGCTGAACACGAGATAAGTCAATTTAGATTTTTAGTTATATAGACTAAGCTTATTATAAAATAAAAAATATTTAGGCCTCACCTATAACGTAGAATAAGTTAAGAACATAAGTTTAACCTCACTTTGATTTATTTTTAATGCTTATCCTAGTTTGTTAGTCAAACATATTTTTTTATACTATGCTAGATTAAATATGGCAAATCTTATTTATTAAAAAATAATAAATATGAACTAAACAAAAGAAATGACTAATTTACTTTTTTTTGTGAACGGATAATAAAAATAGTATCATCCAATTCAAAATTAGAGATTTAGAATATGAAGTTATGTTTTAATTTTTTTTAAAATTCTATATAGAATACAATATATTAATAAATCATGATGAGGTATAAGGTTAAGTCAATTATTAATACGCTAAGCCTCTTTTGAAAAAAATAGACTTTTATTTTTCAGTCTTGTTTATTTTAATAATAGTAGATCAAAAATAAATCGAGTCACGAGTGGCTCACAAATGACTCGACCTATTTCCAACCCTACCTAGGGTGACCCAATTTGTCATTTGGCCATCTTGTCTCAACTGGACTGAATAGCTGGGTCGGCTAATCTTTTTACATATATAATTAAATTTTTAATAATAGTATCAATATACTAAATTATAAAATACTAAGTAATCTATAAAAGTATAACAATTTTTATATAATGTCAGTATGTCACTATGCGAGTAGAAGTCTTAAAGCATGAATGTATAAGTTATTACTTATAACTGATAACATTATCAATTTATAATAATATTATGAATATACAATAAGAATAAATAATTAAATATTATATCATATTATAAGGTATAAATTATTAGTAATTCAATATATAACAATTTACATCTACCATAAGCACCTATTATATATACTTATATCTAATTAGTTGTTAGTTATTAATATATAGATTATAGTTATATACTATATAGGGAAGTAGCATTCTAGTGACTACTAACTAGTAAGCACTATGTAGTAAGTGCCCATTACTATATATAATAATTATACAATAAGTTAATAAGTTTTCCGCTTACAATAATAAGATAATAATACATATTATATTATATAAAATATAGCAAACATGGTAAATAAAAACTCGACAAGGAAATTTTTGTTGGTTTGATTTTCGCTTACATCTGTGTCACATATGTTCACTATAGAATAAATTAATTACAAATTTATAAATAATTAAATATAAAAATTTACATGCCTATATGTTGAGGTAGGGAACCTTGGCTTTCATTCTCATAATTATCCATGTGTAAGATCACAGTACACCAAGAGTATAGATTGTGAATTGGTGATGTGGGAGTGATAATATGATTAAGCCAATGATTCAATTCACATAAAATCAACCAACCAATATCAATACTCTTATAATATGATCTTCATTCGATGGTGAAGGCAACCTTTTCAATAAGAAGTTTGGAGTACTTTATATAATTATCAATGGACAATATATTGGAGTATTTAATGGAGTTTTTATATGCTTCCAAGCTTTTAATGGCCAATGAAATATGCTTGAAGTTTTTTATGTCGATACTAGATAGTACTACATTGTCAATCCAATGTTTTGTTATACTTCTTTTTATTGATCCTCGATGGTAAATCAACTGAGCATAATACCCATTGGAGAAATTTGACAAATTGCATTTAGATAGGTCACACTTTCTTGACCGATGATTCTGTCATATGTCGATGTAGCTTTTATAAATTGGAGTAAAATGCATCATTTGATTAGTCGAACCTTTCTACATTGACCCTTTTGTCAATGATGTTATCGAGCATGCTATTAACATCAACCTCCACAATTTGATCTTTTAGACTTTTGATAGGTTATACTATTTTGTGCTAGTTCAACCAATCAATACTTCATAATACTCTATTATTTTCATCTTTTTCAATAATAAGATTTCAATCAACTTGTTGGATTGATCAATTGATCTTGTGCTAGATTTAGTGATTTTTCTAGGTCTCAAAAAGTCACGACCACACCAATATACTTGAAAACGCATTATATCATCATAGAGTAAGATGGTCAATTATAAAATATCATGCATATTTTTTATCATAATAAAATCATTTTAATATTTGTCATCTACTATGTTCACATGGTTTACAAAACATAGAACTTAATCCATAAAGTACTTGATTCAACAATCTCTTTTTTGTTAGGATGACTAACTCAAAAATAGGAAAGCCATGTAAAGTGGAATGATATAATATGAAATTCTAAAGTTATCATAAGCTAACATTCTCCATGATTAAGTTCATGCTTCCCCTTACACTAAAAATTAAATCTAAGTACTCTTGCAAGGGTGAATTTCATATCCCTAAATCTCTTCTCTATCTATTTTTTATGCATTTGTTTTCATTTCATATTCCTTTAGGTATTTTTTCCCTTCATTATACTTTCAAAGTTTTCATATTTAGTCTCCCCATTTTTCCTCATAGAAAAGATATGCAAATAAATGTAGTATAGCAAAAGATATCATATATCATCATTCTTGCACACCCCCCCCCCCCCCCCCCCCCCCCCAATCTTATCCACAAATTTTAATAAAGAGTAAACAATTTGAAATCAATCAAAAGGTTATGGGTAAAACATAAAGAATCAAGGCATAAATGGTAATGAAGATATAAAGCCATGAGAACAAGTGAGAGTCATTATGAGCATAACAACATATGTCAACATCACATAATGAACATCATCACAACATGATGAGCGCATCAAAAGTAAATTGAGGAGTCATTCTCCTTTTTACGTCATTAAAGAGGAATACAACAAAAAAACTTAATACTAAACATAAATAAATAGAGACAACTAAGACTTGTTGCAATTGTATTTGCTCTCTAGTCAATAGAGTAAAGCTAATAAAACCTTGAGCATTGTCCAAATGAAAGCTCTGAGGATAGCATGTCAAACCTTCATAATCAACTTTGCCCAATATAGTTTATGTCATGCGAACTACATGGCAGTGCTATATGGTGATTGTGGTTCACATGGCTCTCTAGGTGCAACTTTGGATGGAGTGTGTCTCTAGCATGGTCAACCATCATGTGCTATTCACATCTAAGGAACTTGTGTTGCATAATTTGGTGTTGACTACACCATATGAGATTGTCTTAAAATGCTTCTCATTCTTAGTAATCAACATGCCTTTTCTCAAAAAAATGTACGTGATCCGATGGAAAAACTAGAGGGATTGCTTTCCTTTCTCTTCAAAATCTATCTTTTTATTAATGTCCAGCAAGTTATGAAAAAGATAGATAGTGATCAAAATGGAGGTGAGGGCACAAAGAATGTACAAATAAAAATGTATCCCTTCATGAGCGTCCTACCCAAGGGGTGATCATATCGTGGACAATATGATTTGTTTTCATAATGGGAGGAAGAAACTTATGCATAACAATACTCCTATAAGTCATAATATGATCCCAAAAACCAACTCATCTTCATTTACTAGGGAAATGTCAGAATGCCAATTGTGGGTGATAAATTGATGTGCCTCATTGCAAGAGGATGGATACCAAACATCATGCACAACTTTTCATTGATAATGTGACTAGGATGACCAAGAACAAGTGAGCTAAGGGTATGAAAAGATGACTTGAAAGTGATGTTCACATGGAAGAGGAAAACTACTAGCGAACAAACTCTCTCAAATAATAATAAAAGTGGTAATCAAACGATGTTATGAAATATCTCTTGAACCTCAAGAGATTAATGGACTCCTATCTATTGAAAGAATCTGATAGACTTCTAGTTGTGTGAAATGAGACGGAAAGGTTTGTGCAACTATCCTAGTGATGAACATCTACTTGTCAAAATATGGATGACTGACTCGATGATGTGAGGACTCAAGAATGATCTCGAGATCAATGGTCATAAGTTGATATCCACTCTAATAATATGTGTAGGAACTCACCGATCGCCAATGGATTCATATGAATAAAAAGTTAGTCATGTTGTGTTAACCATCCCTCTAGAGTTTAGAAGACAAAATGTCGAACATGGGTGTACACACAAAAACAAAGATTTAGAAAGATTGTGTGCTCTCTATATCAGCATATATATGATACAATTAACTTATCCTACGCCCTAAACCCCTAACGAATTTGCCTAAAATATGAAGATAATTGAATATAGGTTTATAGTGTTAAGGGGAACAACCAACCAAATAAGTGAAAGAAAAAAGGTAAAACAAGAAGGGGCATCTAAGAAAGGAGCCTTATGTATAGGAGAGTTTTTTGGATGAATTAGATCATCAATGGTGGCAAGAAATGGTCGTAGAGACTTGGTGTCTATGTGTTGGCTTCAAGCAGTGGTCAAGTTCATAGAGAAGGAAATAAAAATTGACTCAGGTTGTTAGGATTTTAACTTATTCTCCTAAGTTCGGTCAAACTATTTTGATCAATCCATTAGTTCATGCAATCATGCTCAAGTCAAATCTCTTAATTGTTTATCCATTGACCAACAATTGTTAGACTCTCAAGATCAATTGAGAAATCTCATCCTTTGTTTACTTATAAGCCTTAACTTGAAAGGATTTATCAAGTTTGATTAATTCAAATCCATGCTATCTAGGGGTGTAAATGTAGTGATGATCACTATCAATTTTAACTTACCTCAAATTTGATAACTTGATCATTTCCAAAATAAATTGATCTTCATTTTGGCCTAAAAGAATGTCCTTTCCTCCTAAGTATTCAAATATTGTCCAAAATTTTGAATTAATAAGTATTTCACGAAGCTAATATCACCCATCTTGTGTGATATGAACATGTGCACATTTTCAAATAAGACTCATATTTGATTGTGCATGTTTCACGCTTTCAAATAACACTTAGCCATGTACTCATTATAATGTGAGTTTGGATCGTCTTGTCATTTAAATATGCATATTCTAGAATTATAAACCTTGTGCACAAGAAAAAAATATCTTTTATGACATCATTCAATTTCACTTATACATTCACTCATATTTTATAAACTTTAAATTTTGACTATATCTTTGCTTTTCAACTTTCCTTCTCCATTGAAGCATGAGTTTACCCACACCTATATCACACAACTATTGGTTCTTTGGTACCCAATTTCTCTTTTTCCATTTTGGTTAGTGGTAGTTCCCTTAGCAACCCAAAACAATTTCAAATCTTTATAAAATTTGCAAGTGGTGAGTATGATGACCATAATAGCCACAAAAATGACAAAAATGATCATATTAAAATATTTTCCATTCTCTTTTTTTTTTGTTATTCATACTTGAGACCTTTAACTTATCATTTTTACAATATTTATTTGACTTAGATGTTTTGATCTTATCCAATGAGATGATTCGACGAGTAAAATTTTTCTTTTCCCTTTTTGTACTTCACACATTGCACTAGAAGTTAAATTTATCTTCCCTTATATTATTCATCTTTGAATTTTGTATCATGAAAGTGTTCATTTAATTTTTATTTTTTGAATTATATAATTGGTGCAATGGCTCATTTATATATTGGAAGCTACCTTTTATCATAGCAATCATATTTTAAAATATCAGTAATGTCATACTTATCACCATAAAGCAATTGTAATACTCCTAACACGTGGAGTGAAAACTCAAAACAATGGAATTCATCACATCCTTGATCAATTTAATTTTGTAATTGGTGCTCTTTTTGTCTATCCTAAAGTTATTTTATTTGCATACAGATTATTAGATGCGTTCAAGAGCTACTGATTTAAGAATTTTGTAGTGTGAGGGTGTAAAACGCAAAGTATTGTAGAAAAATTGAGATCCAAAGTGGAAATTAGGATATTCAAGGACTAAGTTGTCTTAAAAACACGAAGTGATCCACTTGTGTATATGACCTCACTCAACAAAAAAAAAAATCCAATCGGCTTTAAAATTTATAAAATTTTTAGTACACAAGACAAAGTCGCAAGCGCACGACATCATTGTAGTACTAGAGGTTCGATCCATAGGGAACAAAGCCAAAATAAAATAAGTTAAAGAGATTGTTATAATCTTGTTAATATATAATATCTTATTTAATAAAAATATAAAATATAGTATAATAAATTAAAATAAAATAATTTAGATTAAATAATATAATAAAGTAACATAAATTAAATCATCAAATAAATAAAAAATTCTTGTGAGGTAGTTATAAATAAAAAATAGTGAAAATTTTTTTTATATGTGACAAGAGGACATTAAAATATAAAATTTAATATATATATATATAATATGTATAAAAGTTTTAATATTTTTTTATGTTTTAATTTCATTTTCATTTCAACAATTGACCCGGCCGGATCGGTTAAACCCGCTGGGTCGACCGGTTGAACCCGAGTTTTGACAGGATTTGATTAGGTCAAAGCAGGTCAAACCCTTCCCTAGGATTCAATTGACCCGCAGACTATTTTAGGCACTGAACACTGGTCCGACTGATTCGACCGGCCGGGCTGGGCCGGGTTTGACAATATTGCTTGGTACTGATCGTCAATCTCTCTTTTGAAATAACTCAATCATGACCCAACCTCTAAGTTCGTATACTACAATTGAAGAATAAAATTACTCTCTCGAGCTAAGGATATTGATATCTAAAATCTCAAAACACTTGAGCAAAAAATAGAGAAATATGAAATATGGTTATGCCCCAAGTTCACCTTTCGACCTTACTTGGTGCCAACTGTAATCGGACCTCTCGGCCTGTATGTTGTAGTTGAGGATAAAACTACCCTCTTGGATAGGGTGACTAATGCCTACGAACATAAAACACTCAAGAAACAAGAACTAATGTTGAAATGGAAGAAAATAAAAAATGAAACTTTTGATTTTAATACATCTTTTTCATGTAACTCAGTATTCAACCTCTCCGTTTGTGGACCAATGCTGAGGAAAATAATACCGTCACGGATGAAGAAGCATGAGATCAACAAAGAGAATGATTCGACATTATAAAAAAATATGTGCATATAAAAAATAGGAAAGGACAATAATGAAACAATCAGCTGAAACAAGATAAAATAACTGCTAGATAACACTAAGTTCAGAAAAAAAAAGTAATGTTTAGAATAGAAATTCATCCACAAATCCTCAACACTAGTTGGTTTATTAACTACTCATCTTAAAGAAATGTGACGTAGCATCAATGTCCATCACCGCTAAAAATAGAAAAGAAAAAAAATAAAGAAAAGGTTGTTATAGTTGAATCCTCTTCTCTAGCGCCTTCTCCTCATATGGAATATTTTGAATCCCCTCTTTTGTTAGTCTCCTTTCTCTTTTATAATCTTAGGATTTGTGTCCCCTCTCCACCTACATATCTAACAGTGCAACAGTTTTGTATCTAGTAGTAGTTTTCTCCAAAGAAAGGAGGTGACATCATCTATCCATGTGCCTCCACTTGCTGCATTTTCATAGAATTGCACCCCTAACTCTTTTTTCTCCCGAGTGAGTCTTCACCTCCAAGGTTACTTGGGACACGAGGACAGTACAAAAAAAATGAGAGGAAATAGCAATATTCTATCTCAAAAACAACAAGTTTCCATTCTTATAAACATTAATGTGGAGAAATTTATCAAACTGAAGACTAACAATAAAGTGCATATGCATGCATCAAAATGTAGGAAAACATAATTGAAATGCATGCTGGAGATGTTGAAAAAGTATATACAATTTCTCCACATCAAATTACCCCAAACTTAACATTTTACTTGTGCTCAAGTAAAAATTAGGAACTTAAGATAGATAATTTTCAAAATTTCTATTGATGACATTATGGATGACACTCAATTTCTCTAGTCTACAAGCATCCTCTTTCTGTGCACTATTTACCCATTTTTAGCCCATTAATTTCTTGACTCATGATCACTAAAGCATGTGACCCCATGAACGTCAGGTAAGATCACTTATGTCGACTAACTAATCTCATAACTAGAGGTATGAAGCTCCTAGACCCTAGATCGCATAGAGTGAATCGTAAATTGCCTATCTCACATGGAATGGGGAAACTACATGAATCCATTAGTTTGGGAGGTAACATGTTCTCGATGATGGCACTTGCTTCCTCTGTCAAAATTATGGTTTCCTAAATGTCTTTCAAAAGTATAGCATATGCAAGCATTTGTTTGATTGCTTCGACGAAAGGAATGTTTCTCGATAACATCGTTTGAAATAAGGAAGTAAAATACTACGAAACTAGAACTTACAGTAAATAAAGCCACACTATTTTTTTTATGAATTTTTAATATACGCAAAAAATAAAATAGAAAGACTGAAATAACATAGAGATGAAAAGCAATAGATATGAACATTATGGCTTAGCAATTTCTTCAGGAGCTTATTTCTAAAATCGATGAAAATCATAGAAAATGGCATCAAATATTTTCTCACATGGGTAATTTGGTTGTCATGGCGACCACCACCAAAGGCCAAATCACTCTCGTACTTATTGATCAAGTAATTCACAAGCCTGAAAACAACACCGAGAATGTATCAATCTTGTTCTCACGATTTGTGGAGATTCCTAATGTCAAGTATTCAAATGGAGCCGCCTCTCAGTGTGACCCTAACTTCAAACTTAGCTTCTCTTCTGTCGTAAATTGAAACTCAATCAATCTCTCAACCTATATAAGTTTGTGTAGCGTAAATAATCTCTCTTGGGCAGAAATACTCAAGGCCGAATCAAGCAAAGTGTAAGGAAAATTAAAACATGCACCAAGTTCACCTTTCGACCTTACTTTGTACTGATCATCAATCTTTCTTTTGACACAATCCAATCATAACTCGAGCTCCCAACCGATATGCTATGATAGAGGAGTAAGATTATTCTCTCGAGTAGAGGAGATTGATATCTAAAATCTCAAAACACTCGAGCATAAAATAGAGAAATATGAAATTAGGTTGTGCCTCAAGTTCATCTCTTGACCTTACTTGATAGAGACCGTCAGCCACACTTTTGACATAACCCAACTAGACTCTCGACACGTATGTTGTAGAATAAACCTACCCTCTGGGGCAGGGTGACTGAAATCTATGAACAAAAGAAAACTCGAGCAACAAGAACTAATGTCGAAATGACAAAAAAAGAAGAAGTGAAACTTTTGATCTCAATACATCATTTTTTTATGTAACTCCACGTCTGTTCAATCTCTCGATTCTCAGAAGATAACATCCTCTCGAGCAAGAAGCATGAGATCAACAAAGAGAATGATTCGACATTATCAAGAAATTTGTGTGCATAAAAAATAACAAAGCACAACGATGAAATTGTGATCCCAAGTAATCAAACCTGCTTTTGACATATCTATTGTGAAGAAATTTATCAAGCTGAAAACTGACACTAAAGCGCGCACTCATGCATGTAAACATAGGAAAATAAAACTGAAATGCATGGTGGAGATGGTGAAAAGTGTAGTGCCCCAAAATTTGACCCCTCCACGTGGTGAAACCTCCTCTAGCTACTTTCTTCGATCTTTCTTTGACTCTTTCATTAACCCAAATGGTCAAGAAAAGTAACACGTAAGTGGAAGACTTAACGATTAAAATAATACAACAATGAAAGAGGAATGCAGAAGCCAATAGATGAAAGTACATCAAACTGTCTTGATACGAAGCAAAGTGCGGAAACAAAAGGTATATCCAACTATCTCATAATGAAGCAAAGTGCAAAAACAAAAGTTACATCCAACGATCTCAATATGAAGCAAAGTGCGAGAACAAAAGATATATACAACGGTCTCAATATAAAGCAAAATGCAAAAACAAAATGTACATCCAACTGTCTTAGTATGAAGTGACAAAAGTAATGACACTGGTGCTACACATAGAAAAACTTTTAGTCAGCCATGAACTGGTATGTTCCATCCAAATACATGAGCCACCTAATATATCGTAAAAACATACGCCTCATACTGGACTCCACTATGACTATGTGCACCACCCGAATTGTAGACGTTGCACACATAGCAACATATCACGCATCATCATGGGGATCACACAGAGGAACAAGTTCAATCATTAGCATAAAGCTAAGTGTGAGTTCGTATAATTCATAAATCATTTCTGTCAGAATAAGTATGAAATAAACATACAGTCAATCGTAAGAGAGTTACTCCCATCTCGATAGGGCAAATGGTAACCCGTGGGGAAGTGCTTCACATGAAGCTGACATAACTTTCCCCCATCATCAGTCGACCTCTCTTTCAATCCATAGATTGATCAAGATCATATGAAGTATAGCTCCGAATCATCTTTAGATTCATTTCATTCGGTATAAATTAGGTGGACAGAATCTTACAAATTAGAGAAGTTCGGTTAAGGTCGTATTTCTTCTGTCCACATAGCCCGAAAGTCGAGCGATCATATGCTTTGGGTTAATTCAGTGGTCATCCAAAAAGAGAGAGGACACCCGTTTATCAATGTTTTGCAGTTGACCGAAAAGGGAAGCGATCGCCCATTTATCTATTTTACCAATCGACCGAAAAGGGGAGCGGTCGACCGTTCCATGTTCATTCTTTCATCATTTCATAGAGATTCAAGATGGTTCATAATCATTTTTCATGGTTGTTAATGTGATCATAGTCATACTTTATTCATGTTTCGATATAGTGACATAATCATAACGATCCATTGGTTCAATACAATCATGAAGGGTAAACAATAATCTAATTAGCATAATTAACATTATAGAATAGGTTAGATAGCAAGTACTTTAATAAGAGTTTAATTCATAAAAATCATCATTTTGTTGGTTAGAACCCGGGTACAGGTGGAACCCGGGCCGAGGTCATACCTGAGTACAGGTGGAACCCGGGCCGAGGTCATACCCGGCCCAAGTTGGGACATGATCAAGTTGAGATGATTGTCTCGCCTGATCACCTTCTTCGCGACAAACTTGAGTCCGGTCGGGAGTAACCCGGGGCCGAGTCACTGGTACGCACAGAACTCGAGCTCCGCGTTAATGGTGGATCGGGGGCTAAGTCGCGGACGAGCTCGGTCCGGGTTGGTCTGCCCAGGCTGGGTTCTTACT
Organism: Pontederia crassipes; assembly: GCA_030549335.1. NCBI lineage: Eukaryota > Viridiplantae > Streptophyta > Magnoliopsida > Commelinales > Pontederiaceae > Pontederia > Pontederia crassipes. The sequence continues at coordinate 46,719,916 of CM060192.1, read as the reverse complement.
GTTGGGTCAAAGTTTTAATATCTTATATAATTATATTTTGATGATACAAACTGTAAAAAATTAATGTTAAATGGTGAAAAGTTTAAATAAAATGGACAACTTTATGCACTACACTTTGATTAAATAATTGACTATGATCTTGTTAGATTATGAAAAGGAAGATGAATATCAAAGTTGTAGAGAATCATGTTAACTACCCATAGAATCTAATATTATATAATTTGGATAATTGTGCAGAAAGTTATGATCAAAAGAGTGTAGGTCGTTCAACTTGTCACCGAAGCAAAGCATGCCGGTGGAGACAACACCGGTCGATCGATCCAAGACGTCGGTCGATCGATCAATGCATGTAGTGCCCAGGTCCCATGACAATACTATATCGGTCGACGTCGAGATGATATCGATCGACGAACCGGTCGATCGACCAGCTACGGCAACTAGAGAAATTAGCGGAACGGTCATATAGATTGGTCGACCGGTCCACTGGTCAAATGAACAGTAACGTCTAGTTTTGAATGAGAAAAATGTGGAATTAATTCTGGACAAATTTTTCACATGTTAGAGCCTATAAAAGGAGTGCTAAAGCTAGAAGCAAAGACACCCATCCAAACATTGAAGCAAAACTTCAAGAAATCAAAAGAAGATCATCTCTCTTGAAGTTATCATTTAGAGCTTTCTTTCTTTCTCTCTTCTCTTCTTGTGAGTGTTCTATTGTAAAAAAGAGAAACTATTTTTTAGAAAGATTGTGAGAGCTCCTGCATAAAAGAGGTTCCAAATCTTACCTTCTTAAGCGAGAGAAAAATTAGCTTCCTAGGAGGAAAGGTTGCCTTGTCTCTCGAAGCAGAGAAAATATGATTGATGTAAAAGGCTTTCTTCCTTGCCCCATTTGAAACAAAGAAAGTTCTTAGTGAAATCTCCGACGATATCGAGGTTGAGAAGTCAGAGCGGGGACGTAGGTCAAGGTGTGGTCGAACCTCATCAATAATCATCCGTGTTCATTGTATTTGATTTCTCTCACTCTCTCTCCCTCACATATTGTGTTTATAATCTGAATTGCAATTTTTAAGAATCGATTTTAAGCTTCCGCGATGATTTTTGTGAAATCATTATTTTTGGATTGAACATCAATTCACCCTCTCTCTTGGTGCCCTTTGGGATCCTACACTTACTACGCAGAAAAGCTGCATGAGTTACGTGTTTTGATCATTTCATTTCTATGGTGATATCAGGCATCGAATATAAACAAGTTAATCGTCGCATAACAAAGCATTTCATGATCATTTAAACTATACAGAAATAGATCTAAGCATGTAGCATCTAAAACATTGAGAAAACTTTAGATGTTTGACATATAAACAAGTAATCTATAACACGATATAATACATCACTAGCATTCATGGTTTCGATAGGCATGACGAGTAATCTATAACATGAGATCATACATCACTAACATTCACAGTTTCGATAGGCATGATACAGTTCTATCAAAGCATGGAATCGATGGCAAATCAGTTCTGGAGTTGCAAGGGATCATATGCTACGTATTCCGATCAATATTATCGGGTTCCTATATCTAATCCAGAACCTACAAGCATGCATGGTTCGTCCAGAGCTCAATTTATGAAGAAGATCCTGAACAACACACCTGCTTCAAAGTTTGTCGGCATGGTGCTTCGTCGGCTCGAGCTTCAGTAGCGTCCTCCCTATTCTTCCTCGTCGCTTTCGCCGAATGAAGCCATCGGTGACCTCCTCTCGTCCATTGGTAGTGACCCACAGGAGCATGACAGGGTGAGAGAGAGAATGATGAGGAAATGAGAGGAAAAGGGGGTGGTGGTCGGGATCCATATAGAAAAGGGCCCGACCCTTGGCCTTCCATCTCGGGAGTGGGAGGAAAAATCTTGCCTTGGAGCTTCTGTCATTGGGAACCCAAATGATAGGGAGAGAGAAGAATGGAAGTGAAGAAGAGACAAAAAGGAAAAAAGACAAGTGTGAAGAGAAAAGGGCAAGCTGCCCGTTCGTTTTTTTTTTGGTGTTTTACAAAAAGTGTATAATTTCTCCACATCGATTATGAACTCAATGGCACAGGATGACACTACGCTATGCAAGAGAAAGAGATTATTGTTGTCATTCATTGTCCACCGAAGGTGGTGGCACTACTCTTAGGAGTATACTTTGTTGTGAGGAAGAACAATGTTGCAACAAGCTATTTCGAGACATAAAAGAAGCTATCGTGGAAGCAAATTAGACGATTGGACTTTCTTGTACAATTTTACTATGTCCTTCATTACAAGCCTACCGAGACCAACATCTTTGCAAATGCTCTCTTTCAATGAGCAAAATTAGCAGCCATTAGTTCATACTTGATTGTGAGGATCAAGTCAATGTTGGTTTTGATTTGACCATGAAGAACCCTGAGAGAAGACAAAGGATTTGAGTATGTCTTATTTTCACCATGAGGTATCATTTCTTTGTGCAACAAGTGGATATGTTTCAATGAGAAATCATGAAGAAGTGCCATGAGTTTAAGTGGTCGGGCTATTCTAGGATCTACTGCACCTAAGCACTCCTCAAAAAGCAATGTTATTGGCCCCAAATGGAGGAAAATGTCGAAGCTTATGTTAAGTTGTTTGTCCGTAGATAAAATCTCCAACCAAGCTCCCACTAGACTTCTAAAACTTTTGTCCATTCTAGGTCAACCATTGAGATGCCTCCGTGAACTTTATCACAAAATTGCCTAAGTTTGAAGTTACAAACACAATTATGGTGATGGTTGATAAATTTTTCAAGTATGTCATCTTTTTCGTTAGCTTTCCAAGTGGCCTCGCAATCAAGGTTTCGAAACTTTTCTTCAAAAGAATGATGAAGAGTTGGGGTATTAGGCAAAGCATTGTCAATGATCGAGATGGACAATTCATTGGCAACTGGAACTTCCTTGGTCATGAAGATTCATTCAAGGTGCTAAACACAGATGAAAAAAATGGCCTACAAGCTGTCCATTACTCCACTATTATTCGCTTTCCATATTCATATGTTCAAACCTTCATTGAAGACTCCAATGGCTTAAACCATTGGATGTCAGACTTTGCTCCCCCCGTCATCCGCAATCAATTAACAAATGACGTTGCAAAAAATTTTCTGTGCTAAGTAAAGGAAATGCTAAACCTCGAAGAAAGTTGGAAACTAATCGAAGCATTCAAGATGAAGATGGAAGAGTATGAAGATGCAATAGTTCTGAGGACATTATTAGCTTAAGTGGGAAAGAATTTCACAGGTCTCGACTTTGTTAATGTTTCCATATAATTTTTTCTTTTGTTCAACATTTTTATTACTAGTCTTTTTTCTGTCCGCTATTGATATAGTTGTAATTACCAATTGGAAAAGCTCATTGCCAAGTGATGATCCTCCATACAATACATCCCATATTCACCCCCTATACCTACGACACATTGGTGGGAATGATGCTAGTCTTGTTCTACTTATTCAATAAAATTTCAACTGCCAAAGTTATTTTATTTCAGTGTAGTTAAAACTGTTGTGCACATTTCATTCACTAGTTTAGATTCCACAATTGTGAGCATTCGCTTCCTCAAGAGCACTCTAGCTATCAAATGCCCATTCGGAGAAGCTGATGCTCACCTTGCAAATTGATCACCTTTTTTATACTCATAATCATTATAATTAAATTCATGAATTCACATAAAAGTTGAGCATATTTAAATGTTTTTTTATCATTTTTAGTGGAGAATTTGAATGAGTAAAAGGGAGGACTAACTACTTTTCAAAATTTGAATTTTGAGCAGGGAAGAAACAAAAAGACGAAGAGGAAGCCGGAAGAGGGGGGAGGAAGAATAGAGGGGTGGAAAAAGAAGACTAAAGCTATGAAGATTTAGGATGAACTAAAGAAGATTCTTGATTCCCTTGTGATGAAACTTTGTTGATGCTGACTTTTATTTCGACTTGTTGATATTGCAAATTTGACTCTTCCTTTCTATTTATTTGATACACGACAGTTTTAGAATTTATGTCCGATTTCAATTAGATTGAGAGATCAATTGTTTTCTGCGTTAATTCCATCCGAGAGAAGAAATTAGTTACATTACTTGCTGTGTTTCTAGTGATTATTGATTTATTGTTCACATAAAGATCGAGAGATCCGTCATAGTGACTGTTGTGAGGTGAGAACCTTTAACAGTTGTGAGAGGTGTCAACTGCATTTCGATCACTTCGATTAGGATCAAAAGAATGGGTTGTAGGAGATCGAGAGATCGAACTCTTTTTTTGATTAAGGATGAGAATTTTATTAATCAGTAGTCCTAATTTAGTGATTAGCAGTTACTCTCTTCTTGGTCTATAGATACATCGGTGGGTTGAGAGATAGAATATTTCATTCGCGTCTTAGTGAAATTATAAAATCAATAAGTCGAACACTGAATTTGTAATAGCATCAACGGGTTCGTTACAAGGGAATCTCTTCTATCACTTCTTGTTCTTTTCTTACTCTCCTTTGTTATTCTTAATCTATGTTCGTTCCTTTATCCAATTTCTTCCTAATAATTTCGTGACAATTTTCGGGATATAATTAGAACAAGTAATCGATCTAAATCAAGGGGGTTACGACACTCAAGATTTTTACTCGACCTGTGCACTTGCAGTTGCGTGAACTCTAGAGTAAATTTAAAACATGACTACAATTACTTTCAGTGTGAGAATCCATAATTCCATAACTACGATAAGTTCACATCAAGTTTTTGGCGCCATTGTCGGGGATTTAGATTATTTACTCTTTATGTATATCCTTGCTTAGTTGATTTAGTAATATTCACTATTGAATCTTTTCTTTTGATTTCAGGAATTAGTATATGCCTAGAAACATTCGTGGACAATTGTTTGAACTAGACCCTGAGATTGATCGAACTTTTAAAAGAAGGGTGCGAGAGTATAAGAACAGAACATCCTTTCTTGAAGGTACAAGCAGCACTCAATCCATAGAGCTTGAGGAGAACTCTGATCTGGAAGCAGAAATGATGGCTCAACAACAAGAGCCACTTCAACCACGACCACCAGTCTCGTCATTGGAAGAACTCTATACTCCCACTGCAGATGGGCTGGAGCCAGTGATTTTGAAGCCTGCCATTCAAGCCAACAATTTTGAGTTAAAATTGTCTTTAATCTCTACAATCCAACATAACCAATTTGAGCTTTTGAAGCCTGCCATTCAAGCCAACAATTTTGAGTTAAAATCGTCCCAAATCAACATCTTAAAGACATTCTGAAAATATGCGAGACAACTAAGTTGAATGGAGTATCACCAGAGGCATTGAGATTAAGGGTCTTCTCTTTCTCGTTAAGAGGTAAAGCTAAGCAATGACTATAATCACTAGAACCCCGAGAATTAACTATCTAGGAGCAACTGGTAAAAGCATTCTTGTCAGAATATTTTCCTCCAAGTAAAATCATCAGAATCAGAAATCAAGTCATTGGTTTTTGTTCAAAAATATCAACAGACTTTGTATGAAGCCTGCAAAGGTTTAAGACATTGCTAAGGTCGTGTCCTCATCATGGTTTAAGCAAGTGGATTTTGGTTCAATCTTTCCATAATGGACACAATTACACTTCAAAAATGGCACTTGATAATGTTGCAGATGATGTGTTTATAAAGAAAAATGTAGATGAAGCTTATCAACTTATAGAAGAAATGGCAAGGAATCAACATTTTCTAGCTCACTCAAGGTCTAATGAGTCAGTTGCATTAACTCAAACACAATTTGATGACGAGGATTTTTCTTCTAAAGTGAAGTATATAGTTCAAAAAGCAATTAGTAAATTGAGACTCAATGGTGCTACTCTTACTGTCGATATGATAGCAAGGTGCTGCGAGATATGTGGTTCGCCTGATCACATTTCTGTGCACTGTGAACTACTAAAGCAGCAAGGACATCAACATCAGACAAATGTGATAGGTCCTTATCCATTGAATAATGATCCATATTCTAACACTTTCAATCCTGGATGGAGGAAGTATCCAAAGTTTTCTTACAGAGACAACCCTCAACAAACTCAAGTTCCCACTTGGCAAAACAGATTCAATCAAAGAGCACATTCTCAAAACTCCTCGCCGGATCAAGGGTCATCTTCCACGAACAAGCTAGAAGTAATGATGGAAAAGTATATATCAAAATAAGACACTCTGATGTAGAAAATGTTTGAGAAGATTGAAAGTCTTTCCATTCATAACAAAATGCTGGAAACACAGATAGCTCAACAAGCTGCTCTTCTTCAAGACAACCGAGAATTTTACATGGACAACCAGAGAAGAATCCGAAGGAACAAGTTCAAGCTGTAACCTTAAGAAGTGGAAAAACAATAGACAATACTAAAAGAACAAGACCAGAGGTCTCGACAGAGGTAAATGAGAGGATTGGTGAACAAGATCAAATGGTTAAACTAGAGGTTACATTGAATGAACAAAATAAATCCAAGCAACAGCTTATTGAAGGACATTCCAACTATTCTTCTCGGATACCATTTCCTAAAGCCCTCGAAAGATCTCGACAGGATCAACAGTTTGGCAAGTTTGTAGAAATTCTAGAAACTTTATATTAATGTACCTTTCGTGGAAGCCATACAAAAAATGCCAGCATATGCAAAATTTCTCAAAGACATTCTATCGAAGAAGAGAAAGATACAAGAAAATGAAATAGTTGCACTAACTGCTGAAGCAAGTGTTGTAAATCAAAATAAATTGCCTCCAAAGTTAAAAGATTCTGTGAGTTTCTCTATACCTTGTAAAATCGGAAACCGAAGGATACAAAGAGCTTTGTGTGATCTTGGTGCCTCAGTGAGTGTTATTCCCTTGTCATTATGCAGAAAGCTCGAAATGGGTGATATTAAACCCACGAATATTTCTCTCTAATTAGCAGACTGATCTATAAAAATTTCACAGGGAATTCTAGAGGATATACCAATCAAAGTAAGAAATTTCTACATACTAGCTGACTTTGTAATTTTCGACATGGATGAAGATAATCAAACTCCCATTCTGTTGGGGAGACCTTTCCTAGCTACTGCAGAAGCAGTGATAGACGTTAAATAAGGTAGTCTCACTTTTCAAATAGGTGATGACACAGTCGAATTTTGACTGAATCATATTATTAACTATCCAGACATGGAAGATCACCATCTTCAACCCGAGCAAGTGGATTCGCTGATACAGAAAGTGGCATTAGTTATTCATATATCTGATCCTCTAGAAATATCCTTGAAGCTCAAGAATCATCTTTGTGGCCAGAAGAAGAAGCAAGCATTCTTACAAGTCATATGTTCTCAACAAAAATACAACACCCCGGCAATCCACTAGAGGACCAATCTACAGATATCATGCAATCGTCTAACTCAAAGAAGCCAACGAGGCTGGAGTTAAAGAAACTTCCTCAAAATCTCAAGTATGAATTTTTAGGAGAAAATTTCACTTATCTAGTGATTGTCAGTGCAGATTTAAAGACAACTCAACTTCAGCAGCTAATGGACAAATTAAAAGCTTACAAGCATGTCATCGGATACACATTGGACGATTTCAAAGGAATCAATCCTACTATATGCATGCATCATATCCATATGGAAAAGGATTATAAATCTTCCGTAGAAGAACAAAGAAGGCTTAATTCAGGAATGAAAGAAGTAGTGAAAAAAGAAGTGATTAAACTTTTGGATGCAGGAATTATCTATTCCATATCAGACAGTCAATGGGTGAGCCCTGTCCAGGTCGTGCCAAAAAAGGGTGAAATGATGGTAGTAAAGACAGAGTCGAACAAACTCATTTCCGCATGAACAGTAACCGGGTGGAGGATGTGTATCGACTTTAGAAAGCTTAATAAAGTCACTCGGAAGGACCACTTCCCACTACCTTTCATCGATCAGATGTTAGAAAGGCTAGCAAACCACTCTTACTTCTACTATCTGGATGGATTTTCTGGATTCCATCAAATTCCTATTCATCCAGATGATCAGGAAAAAACTCCATTTACTTGTCCTTATGGAACCTTTGCATACAGGAGAATGCCCTTTGGGTTATGTAATGCTCCAGCAAGCATTTAAAGGTGCATGATGTCAATTTTTTCTGATTATATTGAAGAAATAATGGAGGTATTCATGGATAACTTCTTAGTGTATGGCACTTCCTTTGAAATTTGTCTGCAGAATCTAGGAAAGGTATTATAGAGATGTGCTGAATTTAATCTCGTGTTGAACTGGGAGAAATGTCATTTCATGGTACAAGAAGGAGTAGTTTTGGGACATATTGTTTCAGGCAGGGACATCGAAGTTGACAAAGCCAAGACAGAAGTAATTGAAAAATTACCTCCGCTTACTAATTTCAAGGGAATAAGAAGTTTCCTTGGACATGCTGGATTTTATCGACATTTCATTAAAAACTTTTCTCTTATTACAAGGCTTTTAACAAAACTCCTATCTAAAGAAGCAGAGTTTATATTTGACGAACATTGTTTAGAGGCCTTTGAAACCCTGAAAAGAGCTCTTACAACAGTCCCAATTATCCAACCACCCGATTGATCTTTGCCCTTTGAAATTATGTGTGATGCTAATGATCAAGCTGTGGGAGCAGTATTGGGATAAAGAAAGGATAAAAAGCAACATGCAATTTATTATGCTAGCAAAACCTTGGATGAAGCACAAATCAATTATGCCACAACTGAAAAAGAATTCATAGCAGTCATTTTTGCAATGGACAAATTGAGATCCTACCTAGATGGCTCCAAAGTCATTGTGTATACTGATCATCAAGCCAAACTTGATTACTAAAAAAGATGTCAAAACCCAGACTCATCAGATAGATCCTTTTGTTACAAGAATTTGATTTAGAAATCAATGACCGGAGGGGGACATAAAATTTAGTAGCTGATCATCTTTCTGGACTCCAATTATCAGAACAAGACATTAATCCTGGCACTCATAGACCTATTAACGACTCTTTTCCAGATGATCAATTGTTTTCAATCCAAAAAATACAACTTCCATGGTTTGCCGACTATGCTAACTACTTAGCTTTCGGAGTTCTACGACCTGATATATCCAATCAACAAAAGAAGAAATTCTTCTTAGATATTAAGTACTACTTTTGGAATGAACCATTTCTCTTCAAAAAGTGTGCAGATGAAATATATCGTAGATGTGTACCAGATGAGGAACAATCTGTTATATTATAGGAGTGTCATTCATCTCCTTATGAGGGTCATGGAGGATATCAGAAAATGACTTCTAAAGTTCTCCAAACAGGCTTCTATTGGCCGACTCTATTTAAAATGCAATCAATGTTGTTAAATCTTGTGATGCTTGTCAAAGAACTGGAATTATAGGCAGAAGAAATGAAGCACATCAACGGCCTATACTTGAGGTAGAAATATTCGATGTATGGGGAGTGGGCTACATGGGACCCTTTCCTCCTTCTTGTGGATACAAGTTCATACTCCTAGTCATAGATTATGTTTCAAAGTGAATTGAAGCTATCCCTACAATCTTAGCAGACTCAAAGTCGGTTGTTAAACTCTTTAAAGATATAATATTCCCAAGGTTTGGTGTGTCCAAATTGGTTATTAGTGATAGAGGATCATATTTTATCGAATGGAATTTTAAAAAATTGTTGCTTAAATATGGAGTCAAACATCGGATTTCTACCGCATATCACCCTCAAACCAATGAGCAAGCAGAAGTCTCGAATAGAGAAATCAAAATAATTCTCGAGAAAACAATCTCAATAACTTGGAAGGATTGAAGCTTGAAACTCAATGAAGTACTGTAGGCATACCGGACTGCATATAAAACATCAATTGGAACAACACCATTCAAGTTGATTTATGGCAAGCACTGTCACCTACCTGTGGAACTAGGACACAAGGCTTTTTGGGCAATCAAAACACTGAATTATGATTTTCAAACAGCCTCTGGAAATCGACTACTGTAGCTCAATGAGTTAGATGAACTGAGACTAAATGCCTACAATAATTCCCGCATCTATAAAGAAAGAACAAAGAAATGACATGATATGCATATACTGAGAAGGAGTTTTAAGGAAGGCGATCAAGTTCTGTTATTTAATTCTCGACTATGACTTTTTCTCGGGAAGTTAAGAACGCAATGGTCTGGATCATTTATCATCGAAAAAATATATCCCCATGGTGCAGTGGATATCAAAAATAGTAATTCGGAATTTTTTAAGGTCAATGGGCAGAGATTGAAACATTACAATTCAGGTGCAGCAAGGTTCGAAGAAGTTTTACACCTGCAATCGGACCACTAGAAGAAATAAGGTCGGGCCAACAACGTTAAAAAAAGGTGCTACAGGGAAGCAACCCAACCAAATAAACGGCCACCGGCCATGTCAACACTCACAAGGTCAAAAATATAAAAAAATCACTGGAAAGTACACTTTTTAGATTTTGTTGAGAATCCCAACAAAATCTAACACCATATCTATCCAAACACCTACTTTTCCAAGTCCCACACAAACACCCTCACGTCACTTCGTTTTCCACCCGACCGACTAATTCCTTTCCAACACCCATCGTACCTCGGCCACCCAAAATCCCTAACAGCCTTTCATAGTCCTCCGAGAAACCTTAGGCGTCCCACACCCCTTAGATCGATGTCATCTTCAATCTACCAGCCGGCAACATGAAAAGAACGCGTACATCGTCTGAATCCGTGACCAACAGTTCTTCCGAGTCTATCAAGCACCGGCTATGTCCAGATGGTCTCCTGCAACCAACATCTGACATACGACAGTCAGAAAATAGCAATGAAGCTCAATGCCTCCTCAACACCATATTCAGAAATTTCTCTTCTACTTCACTGATCCCGTCTCTTACCCTTCTTCATGAAGTGATGGGACCTCTACAATGAGGTATCAGTCGAGTTCTTAGGAACTCTATATCCCACCAGTTTTGATGAAGATGGTGTTCCAGACCACATCAAGTTTCATTTGTGCAATCACGATCTCGCCATGAGCCTAGATACTCTAGCTCATCTCCTGAATTTCCCTAATACTGGCCACAGGACCTCTCCACCTTCCTTCTCTGCATTCGAAGTTTGGTATCAACTTATCGGCCGATGTACAAATAACATCCTACATCTAGTCGGCCAAGATCTTAAGAACCCTATTTTTCGTATTCTTCTCACCCATACCGTCCTAATCCATCCCAATTATTAGAAGGATTTTGTTTCCAATGACGAACTTTTTATCCTCTGGTGTCTTCTGTTTAACACAGAGGTTAACCTTGCATCATTTTTCTTGCAAATTTTGATTACAGAGTCAACCCAAGAATGCAATCAAATCCTCTGCAGCAACCTCATTACACCCCTAGCCGAACATTATATGTTCTTAGGAGACACCAGCCCCACAGCTACAACATTGATTGATTTGGATTTCTTGACAAGGAAGGTGTTCTTCTCACCGTAAACGGCTAACATTTTTTGCGACAATCTAACCCATCTGCCCTCTTTCAGTTGCCTGACCCTCGACAGACTTCAATCCTAGAAGACAGGAATTGGTGGATGAATGACTTCATCCAAGTCATGAGACCTATCCCAACACTACCCCCATTACTTTTGGATTACAAGATAACTTCACAAATTCCTTCTAGTTCTAGAACTCCTAGAAGGCACATTGTCTCCTCTTCCTCCTTATCAGCTTCATATGCCTCTCAATCTTTACCATTTACCTCTTCCGACAAAATGGACCTCATCCTAGAACAATTGACCAAACTTGCTGAAGCCACAACTCGTAATCACTAAGACGTCCAAGCACTCAAGGATCAACTGTACACTTTGGAGCAACAAAACTTGGTGCACCAACAGCGAGTACAAGAAGTGGAAGTTGTCCAGAATTCTGTTCTAACAACCCTCAGTGACATTCAGCAAGTCACTGACCGTATACTAGAGCTGCAACCAACTTCTGGTCCATCTTCCTAGCATGATCGACACTGAGGACAGAGTCGATACTAAGCTTGGGGGAGAGGGCAACATGGTACATTTTTACTCTCTCCTTGATCTTGATATATTTACACCTTTACAAAATTTATACAAATTTTAAATTTTGCAAATTTACATTGCACCATATTAGCTCCAAGTAGTAGAGTAAGAGACTTCAAATTTACCTTGTAGCCATAGCCTCTTTTGCAACCTCTTGAAACTTTGTTCAAAAGCATCTTGCTAATCTCTCCAACATTTTAACATACTTTGCAACCAAATTCAATGCTTAAAGTGAAAGGGTCAAGGCTAGCAGAAAGTGTCTATTTTGATATATTAAAAGCTTGATGACCAATTCTATTTAAGTTCGCCTCTCAATTTAAATGACTGTTAATGGGATTGTTAATACTAATATCTTCAAGTGTAGTATGGAACTAAATGAAAAAAAATAAAAAAAAATTTGGCAATAAGCAAAACAAAAGTTAACAGCAAAAGAAAAGAGGGCCAAGAAAGCCCCAGAAGATACAAAAATGGTGGATTCCTGAACCAGGGTGAATTTGGGTGAGTAAATTCGTAGGGGTTCATGCCTGGTACCCTAAGAGCAATTGCCCCTGGGATGTGCCGATAAAAAATCTGCTACATAGATTCCCCTGAATGCTATGGATAATCACATGAGTACTGGACAAATGAAAAGAAATAAGAATCAAAAGAGAGTCGTACAAGCCGATTCAGCATTAACATTCCTATTTTCTGCTTCTATTATTTAATTTCTCTGTCTTGAGCTAAAAAGGAGGAAGTTAAAAATATTTTATTTTTAATATCTTCATTAAAGTTAGGGAATGAAGGAAAAGAGAAGACACTTAGGCAAAGAATATCAGGTTGGTATATTAAAAGGTTGGCTGAAAAGCAAGATGAAGATTACTCTTATCTTGAACATTGCTTGAGGACAAGCAAAAAGCTAAGCTTGAGGAAATTTGATCACCTTTTTTATACTCATAATCATTATAATTAAATTCATGAATTCACATAAAAGTTGAGCATATTTAAATATTTTTTTATCATTTTTAGTGGAAAATTTGAATGAATAAAAGGGAAGACTGACTACTTTTCAAATTTTGAATTTTTAGCAGGGAGGAAACAAAGGTAGAGAGGAAGCCGGAAGAGGGGGAGGAAGAACAGAGGGGTGGAAAAAGAAGACTGAAGCTGTGAAGATTTAGGATGAACTAAAGAAGATTCTTGATTCCCTTGTGATGAAACTTTGTTGATGCTGACTTTTGTTTCGACTTTTTGATATTGCAAATTTGACTCCTCCTTTCTATTTATTTGATACACGATAGTTTTAGAATTTATGTCCGATTTCAATTAAATCGAGATATTAATTATTTTCTGCGTTAACTAATTCCATCTGAGAGGAGAAATTAGTTACATTACTTGTTGTGTTTCTAGTGGTTATTGATTTACTGTTCACATAAAGATTGAGAGATCTGCCATAGTGACTGTTGTGAGGTGAGAACCTTTAACAGTTGTGAGAGGTGTCAACTGCATTTCGATCACTTCGATTAGGATCAAAAGAATGGGTTGTAGGAGATCGAGAGATTGAACTCTTATTCTGATTAAGGATGAGAATCTTATTAATCAGTAGTCATAATTTAGTGATTAGCAGCTACTCTCTTCCTAGTCTATAGATACATCGGTGAGTTGAGAGATAGAGTATTTCATTCCGTCTTAGTGAAATTATAAAATCAATAAGTCAAACACTGAATTTGTAATAGCATCAACGAGTTCATTACAAGGGAATCTCTTCTATCACTTCTTGATCTTTTCTTACTCTCCTTTGTTATTTTTAATCTATGTTCGTTCCTTTATTCGATTTCTTCCTAATAATTTCGTGACAATTTTCGGGATATAATTAGAACAAGTAATCGATCTAAATCAATGGGGTTATACGGGGTTACGACACTCAGGGTTTCTACTCGACCTGTGCATTTGTAGTTGTGTGAACTCTCGAGTAAATTTAAAACGTGACTAGAATTTCTTTCAGTGTGAGAATCCATAATTCCATAACTACGATAAGTTCATGTCACAAATCATCATGTTAAGAACTTCCCTGCTATTCAAGATCGTCAAAAAGCTTGGATGGACATTCCCACATGACCCTGTGTTGTGCTACAAAGCAATGTTGTTAAAATCAGACTGAACCGAACGATTCAATCATGAGCCGGTCAGTGATCTGGTTCGGTTTAACATAAAAAAAATGATATTAGACCGAGTAAAAACTAAATGAACTGATAAAAATCGGATGAAACAGTGAACCAAAAAAATTCCATTCAAAATTGGTTCGGTCATTTGTGAAAATAGTTTGTGGTTGAAGAGCATTTTAAGAAAAAAAGTAAAAAAAAAAAAAACAAACCCCACTATAATCTCTCTCTATGTTCTTAGTCCAATAACTTTTCCCTTTTGTTCCCTCCTTAGGGTTTTGCATGCTATTTTCGGCGAGATGTCATCTAGAAGCTGTGATCAGTTGACTTTCGATTAAACAAAGTTTGTGCTCTAATATAAGCCAAAGGACAAAAAAGATATGTAATCCACTAGTTCAACCAATATTTTATATTATTGTTGTTTATTAGTACTTTTGGGCTATTGGTTCTATTCCAAATATTTGTTTTTATTGCAAGCAGTTAGGTTTTTAAATTTTTTTCCTTATGTGCAAAAGTGTCCACCGTCTTGTTGTTTTAGGCCTACAAAAGCATTTGAATATTGGATTCTCTCTCTTATTTTTATTTGTTTATTATTGAGATTATTTTATAAATTGTATCTATAAAATAAATGCTATAGTTATAGTTGACATGTCTTTTTGTGTTTTTTGTGCCATTTAATATAGTTATAGATGGTGATGAATGTTGATATTATATCAAATGTTTAGAATACTTTTTGGGGTGATGAATGTTGATATTTTACTCACAATATGAGTGTGAATGGCATGTTTTGTGATATTTGAAGTATGCGTAATGTCAATATTTTGATATTTTTTGTGATGAATGATAATATTGTTTGAAGTTCATGTTTCAATGATGAATGCTGAAGAATGTTTAGTATACTTTATGTGATATTTGATGGTGAGAGTTTAATTTAGTTCGAATATGTAATGTAATGAATGTTCATATTTGGTTGGAATGATTATTGCATTCACAATGTATTTTTAGATGATAGTTTTTAAGCTTAATTATGTTTGATAATAGGAGTATACTGGTTTTTAGTTAATGTATGTTTGTTAGTGGATAATGATAAATTCTAATTTTATTCCGAATGTATTTTTATGTGATATATTTTTGTGTTTTATTTGATTGATGAAGTTTATGTTTATTGTTGAAACTTGTTTTATGATTTTAGAGTCTATCTTATTCAATTGACTTGATGCTTTTATATTTACAATTATACTTTTGTATTTTATGCTTAATAAGATTTATTATTAGAATTATATCTTTTATATGATGTTTCATAGTACACTTTTTATATTTGATGATTGATAATGTTATACATTATTATATAAATAATATTATTTCAATAAAAATACGATTCATTTCTATTGAATCCGATCATCCAATCGGTTCAATGTCCGATTCGATTTCGAAAACGTGGCTACAAAGGGATCGTGATACTTAGCACTCAGGCTCAACCCACCTACGGTTGCTGGTCGAGAGCTCTAATTTCGATGGGACCAATCCAACATCACTAGTGCCGATATGATTTGTATTCACAATTTATAAAGTTCTCTACAACCCGGGGGCGAAAAAAAGAAATAATAAAACTCTCCGGAGCCAAATCGTACATCGCTGTTCAAAACCATCCCCACAAGCCCATAATAACTGTTCATGGCCAAAGCCCAGCCCATGAAGCCTCCCTTACTACTACCCTCACCTCACCTCACCTCTCGGGAACCAAATCTGGAAGCTTCCAGAGAGGCCCGTTATCTAAAACCCTAGCCAACAAATCAGGGTAAGTTACTAAATTCTCGATAACACCCCCACGCTCGATGGGCAGAGAGGCCACAAGGAACCACCAGTTCCGATCCAGCGCCGAGGGCAATTTTGTCACGTAATCCCAGAGACCCCCTTCTTAAACCCCTCATTTCTTAACGCAGACAGAAGGAAAATTGTAAAGCAGCCTCGTTGTGCATTCCTTCTCTTGTGTCGTGGGAGTTGTGATCAGAGCAGAGCGAGCAGTCATGGCGAAGCGCTTGGTGCCCCTCTTCAATCGCGTGCTGGTGGAGAAGATTGTGCCGCCGTCCAAGACCACCGCCGGAATCCTCCTCCCGGAGAAGACCACCAAGGTTTCTGCCATCTCCTTCCGTTCCTTTTCTGCTTTTGTGTGTGTATGATTCGTGACCATAGCCTCTTCCTGGTGATGTGATGTGGTGTTGGATTCGCTTTTGCAATTAAAGTGTTGGAATTTGTTCCTCGTTTGCAGGCGGCCTTGTTCCTTGAAGCTACCGTTATAGCTATAAGCTTCCACTTTCTACTGATCTTAATGATCGCTCCTGCATCGCTGCTGTCCTACTTAAATTTCTGCCTTTTGTGGTTGCATCTATGTTGTTTTTTTTTCATAATAAACGGATGATGATTTAAAATTGTCACTTCAGACTAAATAGAGTATACTAACTCTTCTATAGTATATCTAGTACTGTGTGTTCGACTCGATGGTTGTCCTATACACCTCAAATCTTACTGCAAGTTTGCCTTTTTAAATGCTTTAGTTGTAAATGTGGCAGCGAACATTGGACAAGAGGGTTAGTCTGGAATTGTACTCAAATTCTCTCTTAAAGAAAGGAATTATCATCAACGAATAGGTTGTAGATGAATGCTTCATGACGGGCACTGCACTCTTCATGTCAATTTATTTGAGGAAATTTACTAAATTGTTCTGAAGGTTTATATTTCCATAGGACATGAATGTTATACTTATTGTGTTGTGTTTTGTTAAGTTATTTAAGCTAATTTCTGGCAAAAAAAACTGCAGTTTGGATTCTCATAAGCATAAAGTTCTCTCTTTTCCACTTACTTTTTTCTCCTTTTTTTCTCTTTTGCAGTTAAACTCTGGAATTGTTGTTGCAGTAGGCCCGGGCGCTCGTGACAAGAATGGGAATGTTATACCTGTCTCTGTAAAAGAGGGAGATACTGTGCTTCTGCCAGAATATGGTGGAACTGAAGTGAAGCTTGCAGATAAAGAGTATGGGCTTCTTTCCTTATTAACTTCTTCCCTTCATATTTCAAGTTAATGTAGACAATTTAAACCTCGGGTGATTGTGATGTGTAATGTGGCTAAATATGATTCTTTTCTAGCCATTGTAACTATAAGAAAAACCTTGTGTCCATATTTAGATAATGGTGAGTCTACTGACTCGTGTTTTAGTCAAAAACAACACCCAAGTCCAGGTGATATGTATACTTGATGTGAGTAGAAGTAATCTAAATAGGGATATTATGTGGTGCCAACACATATCTTCAAGATTAACAATACACAACTTGAAGGATGGCGGCAGCTTAGAATAACATAATTTAATGTTGTTTGTCTTCAAATGACATAGAATAACAATGTGGATTGTGTAATTGGTAAGCTGCAAGTGGTTAATCTAATATTAACAATGTATACTTGTTCATATTTGAAAAGTGGAACAATATGCTTTCTACATCTTTCCACAAAATTCAGGAAGTTTCTTTGCATATAAATGCCAAGATGCTAATGCATGTGTAATCCTTCTTTTTTTTCAGGTATCATCTCTACAGGGACGATGATATACTTGGAACCCTACACGATTGACGTGCCCCACTTTGCCTTTTGTGATACTTTTGCCCTAGATCAATGTATTTTCACTGAATTGTTGAGGCTACTTAAGAGTTGATGCTCCAACACTTGGAGCGAAAATTCAAAATAATGGATTTCATCACATCCGAGATCAATGCCATTGTGTATTGGTGCTTGTTTTTCTGTCTAACCCAAAATCATTTTGCTTGCATGCTGATTATTAGGGGCCATGAGACATTGTTGTAATCAAAATGGCATTTGAGGTGTAACGCTAGGGCACTTAATTGTTTTGGATGAATCCTAATTGTCATTTCTTTGGTTCTTCGATTTGAGCATTTCTCTCTGTTTCATAGTAGAAAAATAAGTAGAAACTAAGCAGATGGGATTGTTGAGAATTTCTAGCAAAAGGGCAAATGCTCGTCTCGTTTTTCTGACGTTAATCTCGTTTTACTTTTATATTCTTTTGCACATTCACCAAATAAATCAAATGTGATCAAGTTTAATCAGAGGACACATCGTCGTTTCGTATTATTTTCAAATCTTACTTTCCTCATATTTCATTTTAAATAAATATCACTTCAGGTAACTTATGATATTGTTCCTGAAATATCACATTATGAACTGAACATAAGAAAAATGATAAATCCACAAGATGTTCTAAACATATCAAATATAATTACATTTGTTATTTGGCCAATTCGAACATCTGCGTTCCCCCTTTATTAGGCTGAGATAATTGCAAGTCGAATCCCAACTGGTTAAATTTTAATACGATTTTAATTTTAATCAGATATTATCATATGATTGAAAATATCTTTATGATAATAATAAGTAATGTAGATGAAATTTAGTATATTTTCGTCCTTTAATATATTTTGATATGATTTGACTTAATAACTCATAAAAATGAAATGTAATTTAATATTTAAATATATAAATTTATAAAAAAATATTTATTATCTTCAAAATCTATTTTTATTAATATGCTGGATTTTAGGTTCATCGATTCGATATGATCTCGATGTTTTGACACTCGGAACTTTTGAAGATCCTAATCGTACTTTTTTCTGTTAAAAAGAAATCATCCAATATTTTGAATGGCAACTTCAAAAAAAGTTAAACCATTTTTAAAAATATTTATATATAGTATAATATAAAAAACAGTTTAATTTATACATTGACGTCAACAATATTATATATTTTAACATCATCTTTTTTTACTGACACGTATTTTAGTAAATAGTAATACTTATTCACGTGCATTTTTTATTAACTCTTATAGACTAAAAATATTAAAAACTATAATTGCCTAATCTTTAATTATTTTAAAGGGTTATTTTCACAAAACTCCTCTACATTATCGTAATTTTTCGCATCTAACACTAAACTACTAACTTATTTTTTTTTTATATTCCTAAACTATCACAATTTTTTCACTTTAGTCATTCTGCCTACTTTTGTTACGTTTTTCGTTATTTTTTATTTTTCTCATTTATGAAAAGACTAAATTACCTCTCCCTCCATGACACATCAAATAATAAATATAAAAAAGAAAAAAGGGAAAAAATATGAAGGAGAGTAATTTAATCTTTTTCATAAAAGGCAAAAAAATTTTATTTACCAGTTTGATCCTTCCAAGAATTTTTTATTTTTTTATATTTTTTATTTCATATTTTTCTGAAGGAAAGGATAATTTAGTTTTTTCATAAATGAAAAAAGTAACGAAAAATATAACAGAAGTTGATGGAAGGACTAAAGTGAAAAAATCACGATAATTTAAATATCAAAAAAATAAGTTCGCACTTTGAGATTAAATATAAAAAATCATAATAATTTAGGTAAAGTTTATGGAAATAATTCTATTTTAAAATTTAAAGAATACGTAAGACCTTTTTACTTTAAAAATTCAAAATGTTATCATGAATTAGGTTAGGAACTGCATGAATCACTTGGCTTTTCATGAAATAATGGGCAAAACATGTGAATCAATCTTGTGTCCATTTCATGCTTAGCTTTTTCATGAATTAATAGGCAAATCATGAGAATAGATCATGGCTGCTCTATTACGTTTTGAGGAAAAAAAACATGGAAAACAGTTGCTGAAACAGTTTAAAGTGCAAATAAAAAAAAACCCTGACAGCAACATGGCTATTGGTGTAGTAATAGAACAAAGTACATTGGACAAGTGCTAATAGCCTCGCACACTGGAGTTTTTTGTAAACTCGGGTCAACACTAACAAAAAAATATACTAGATAAATAATGAAACATTTTTAATTAAAATTTACATATTTTTTTAGCATATTAACTTTTCTCGCTAGTAGTAGGAATGACAAAAAAATTTCGACGATCGCGGGGATCTTGACCGACTCCCGCTTGCATGATTTTTCTCTCCGCTGGGTGAGGACGGGCGAGAGTGGTGCTGAAAAGCACTTCGATCCAGTGGTGCTGAAAAGCACTTCGGGGATCTGTGCAGGATACATGTTTCTATCCCTAGGGGTCCAATTCTTGAAATTATTGTCATTTTCTAATTTTAACACTTATGATTTTTAATATTGTATAATAAAATATTGTATTGTATGATTTTTAATTAATTATATTTCAATGATTCAAAAATATATAATATTTTATTATTTTTATTTATTTATAAATAAAAATGATGAGAATTTGATATTTTTGCGAGATCAGAGGGGAGGTTTAAAAAGAAAACTGATTCTGATAAAAGAAAATTTTGATAAGAATGTACGTACTAACTTCCATAAATTTCAATCCCCAAAATTACAAAGATTTAAGTTAAGAGTGGAGGCCCCAGCTCCTACGACAAAATCTAGTTAACAAATTTGTTTGAGATAATTATTTTTAAAAATTACTTCATTGAATATTGTAAATAGACCAAATAAATCTGCAAGAGCACAATTACACTTCTCCTGTGCTATTTTGTCATTCACGGTCAATTCTCAATTCCATTGAAGAATTTAAGAGAACCCTTTTTATGCTGCAACAACAAGCTTAATGACAAGGATTTAAACATATATCCCGGTTGTGCAACAAAAAGTAGGAAAAATCAACAGTGAAGAAACAGTTAAATATTGCCACACACAAAGGATGCTCCGACTGCGAACACTACGAGCCTCGTAGACAACAAAAAAGATCATTTTTTTTAGGCAAAAAAAAATCTCTAGCTCATCCTCTGGGCAGCTTCCTTAGCAAGAATCCTCTCTTTGGCCTTTGTTTTAGCCTGAGATTTCGAACCATAATCCCACCTCCCCATTTCTTTTGGACCTCATCATACTTATCGTTGAAGCTGGCCTGAATTGAAAATATGTCAGATCAGTCGAACTGCTGAAGTTGACGCATAAGAACTAAAAGCTAACTTGCTCACCTTGATAGCCTCAAGGATTTTGCTGAACTCTAACTTGTCCTCATTCTTCACTGTGGTCAAACACAAGACTGATGCAGTTTTTTTGTGCACAATCTTTTCAACAAGAACGGAAACGTAAGTGTAATGCACACTTGTAACAGTTGTAGAAAAAGAAATATGGGGCAACTATGTTACCGCGCCCAAGCGTGCCTTTCCCTTCACAATGCAGTAAGGGATCTCCATTGGAGAGTACAGAGTGCCGAGTGCAGAGCTGGGACATTGGTGACATAGTGCTCAAATATGGGCGGCATGAACTGCACGAGCTCCGAGTGAAACAAGGCAATGCTGGGGAGACGAGACACGTCGGGGCTCGTTATTATCTGCTCCAACCTCTGATCTGACCAACTCGTACTTGCAATGTTTATGGTAGACGTAGTTCCATACCACCATGATGGAGATGAGGACTGTAGCGAAGGTTAGTGGAAGCTATCCTCATTGTTGGAACTTGTAAAGCACAAATCTCAAGTACGAGGAAAAAATTACATCAAATGCCTTTCAATGTTAAGATTTGTTCAGCGATATCTTCTGACTTCACTTTGTAACACAAATACCTTTCAGCTTTTAACGTATTTCACCCGATGCCCTCTTTACCTAGGACAACCGATTTCCTAATTTTTCGTCGATGTGGCATCCACATGGTCATCTCCTCTCTCATACATACAAATAGTCGTCCGATGTGACATGCTCCGATGTGACACATAAAATTACACCAATGTTCTTCTACTTTAAGGGTCGCTCAGTGATACCCTCCAACTTTACTTTATAACAAAAATGTTCTTCATCTTTTAACACGTTTCACCCGATGCCCTCTTTACTTGGGACAATCGGTTTCTCAATTTTTCATCGACGTGACGTTCACGTGGACGTCTCATCTCTCCTCCACGCAAATAGTCGTCTGACGTGGCATACTCTGACATGACGCATAAAATTGCACCTAATGTCCTCTAACTTTAAAGTTTGCTCATCAAATGCGCATAAAATTACACCAATTTGGGCAAAGATGAACGATGAAGGAGAGCGAACGGCGAATGAATGCGAACGACGAAGGAAGTTTTCACGCGAACGACGACAAAGAGGAAAATAAGGAAATGATTTAATAGTGAATGAGTTAACTTACGGTAAGTAAGATGGTTTAATATGTGGTGCCACGTCAGACAACTATTTACATGGAGGAGAGAGAAGATGGCCACGTGGACGCTATGTCTACGAAAAATTAGAAAATCGACTATCCCAGGTAAATAGGGCATCGGGTGAAATGTATTAAAAGATGAAGGACATTTATGTTACAAGGTAAAGTTGGAGGGTATCGTTGAGCAAACCTTAAAGTTGGAGGGCATTGATGTAATTTATGTGCCACGTCGGTCGACTATTTGTGTGGATGAGAGAGGAGATGACCACATGGACGCCACATCGACGAAAAATAAAAAAACTAGCTATCCTAGATAAAGAGGGCATCAGGTGAAACGTGTTAAAAGATTAAGGACATTTGTGTTATAAAGTGGAGTTGGAGGATATCGCTGAGCAAACCTTAAAATTGAAGGGCATTTGGTATAATTTTTTTCAAGTATAATGACAACGTAGAGTATGAGGAATATGTGTGTTTTCTAAACGAGCATCACAAGCACCAAAAACACTGAGGTGAGGATCATAACAAATACCATTGTGAGACTTGTAAATGATAATATTACACCAAATGAGCATAGATGCATATACATGTTCTTCTGGTAAAGTTATTATTCAAGATGGTATGCGCACCAAAAAAATACAAAAAATACAAAAAAAAAGATGGTATGCGCACCATATGCGTTGCTGAGTAGCAAAGTGGTTTTGAAGCCAATGGTTACAGCAACACATGCAATCATGAGAACGAAATTAACTTCAGGGATGTAAATTTGGAAAACTTTCACAGGAGGGAATCAACCGAGGGCACGCGATTATTGCACGATGGAGTTGGTGCGGGTGATCATCGATTGGCTTGCGATAGTGGCCGCTAAGAGAGTCACAATGAACATTGGCCAATACATGCATGCTTCAATATATAAGGAACAAATAATATATATCAATTTCGATCTTTTGTTTTTCTTATCGTGAGTGCAATTTATATATATGCTCTTTTTACACATCCACATCTTTCGAGAATCGTGGGGACTAGTCACGCATGATTTTTCTCCCCATTGGGGTGGGGATGACCCAAAATGGTGTCGGAAATCACTTTGAGAATAAGGGGCAGAGATAGATGCCTCTATACTTAAGGTTTGATTCTCAAAATTATTATGATTTTTTAAAATTTTAATACCTATTATTTTTAATATTGTATAATAAAATATTGTGTTGTATGATTTTTAATTGACTGATCTTTAATATATGGACAGTGCCCTCTCTAGTATGGGGCAAGTTGGACAATCCATATCACTTCTCAAATTAATATAAAAAACTAACTATCCAGAAAATATATTTTTTAATATTTTTGTGACACCCTTAATTTAATTGAATTAAGTTTTAAAGTTAAAATAATAATAATTCAAATATCCATTAGTTTTAGGAATGTCAAAAGAAACATTAGTGTAAAAAAAATTTGAAGAGAAAAATCTAGACCTACAAAAACACCCTGGAAGATCTCGAAATGAAGTTAGATCATATTATTTATAGATGGTCTCCTTTCTTTTATTTATGTAAATCACCCCTAAACTATCATGATTTTTTATATCTAACTTTAAATTATGAATTTATTTTTTTAGATCCTTAAGTCATCATTATTTTTCTAATTTGATCCTTCCATAAAATTCTGTCAACTTCTATATCATCTTTTATTTTTCACATTTGTAAAAATTCAAAAATATCCCTCCCCTCGACACATTAATTACCGAAAAGCCCCTTTCTTGTCAAAACTTGGACCAAAAAATTACAAACCGAAAAGCAATCAAATTGGAGTTAATGTGTAGAAGGGAGGGGTATTATATATTTTTCACAAATGCAAAAAATAAAAGATAACAAAGAAGTTTGGATGGAAGAAAAAATTGAAAAAAAGCGATAATTTAAAAATAAAAAATAAGTTCGTAATTAGATGTGAAAAATCGTGATAATTTAGGGATGATTTATTATCCTTTTCTTTAATAAGCAGATCGTACGCCATCGATTATGCAAATTGATGTTAAATGGTTTACTAACCTTCGTTGAAATGGTAAAAAAAACATGTTTAAAAAGAAGCCTGATTCTGGTAAAAGAAAATTCTGATAAGAACGCACATACTAACTTTCATAAATTTCAATCCCCAAAATTACAAAGATTAACTTAGGAGTGGAGGCCCTAGCTCCTATGACTGTATCCTATGCCAACAAAATCTAGTTAACAAATTTATTTGAGATCATTATTTTTAAAAATTACTTCATTGAATATCGTAAACAGACCAAATAAATCTGCACAAGCACAATTACACCTCCTGTGCTATTTTGTCATTCACGGTCAATTCACAATTCCATTGAAGAATTTAAGAGAGCCCTTTTTATACTGCAACAGCAAGCTTGATAACAAGGATTTAAACATATATGGCGGTTGTGCAACAAAAAATAGGAAAATTGGATAGTGAAGAAACAGTTAAATATTGCACTTGACAGCACATACAGAGGGCGCTCGGACTGTGAACACTACGAGCCTCGTAGACAACAAAAAGATATCATTTTTTTTAGAACAAAAAAATATATCTCTCTAGCTCATCCTCTGGGCAGCTTAATCCCACCTCCCCATTTCTTTCGGACCTCATCATACTTATCGTTAAAGCTGGCCTGAATTGAAAATATGTTAGATCAGTCTAACTGCTGAAGTTCACACATAGAACTAAAAGCTAACTTGCTCACTTTGATAGCCTCAAGGATTTTGCTGAACTCCAACTTGTCCTCATTCTTCACTGTGGTCAAACACAAGACTGTGGTCAAACCAGAGCAACAAAGATAACTTCGAACAGCTGCAAGATTAAAAGATTTAAATGAAAAACTAATTAAAGATGGAAACTAATACATACTAATTACTCAAAATCCTATCTACAGAAGTTCAAATCTTTGTGACAGAACTCAATGTACACACACCTAAAAAGGACAAAAAATATTGCATGTTTAATGCATTTAAAATATAGGTGAAATACTTTGGAAATTATCTTATTTTATTATGTGATATTTATATGAGTATAAAGAAACAAATGCATCATGTTTCCTATCTATCGAATGACAGATATTGTAAGATGGAAAAATTTTACATTAGAAAAAGGCAAAACCTTGACCCCTACGTTTTTTTTTTTTTTTTTGACAAGATTTTCTGTTTGTCAACCAGGAGAATGTTTTATGGGAAAGTATTCTTCCAGAAACTGACTAAACCAAGATTTAAGCTAATGTTAGCATTACGGAAAACCGACTAGTATGAGAAAACAAAAACACACACTAATCAATTTGTAAACAAAAATTTTAAACTAACATTGCATTAGCTACAATACAAACAGAAACTAGTAGCCCAACATATAGCTGCTCCTTTTTTCACAGTTTCATTTGTAAATAAGGGCATCAGTATACATCAAATAATATTATGCATAACATACAGTATCTGAAAGGAAACTTGCAACCTGCTCAAAGGCAATAACTGATGCAACAAGATCATGGAAGAAACACAACTTTGTAGGACGACATTAACTTATGGAAGCTGTGTTAAATAACTGAACTTAAAACAAGGAAAATAGATATTTAAAAAAAAAGGAGAAGCCTTCCAAAAAGTCACCTAGGTTCTTGTCCAGTGTTCTAGTGAACTGATTCAGCGCTGGTGGAACCTTCAACCACTGCTTCATAATCCTCTCGTCTGGCATTGAATACGCACCACTTTCGGCTATTTCATGAATCTATGAAGATCCCTCTTTGGAGGCAGAGCTCCGCCAATGCCGAACTGCTTCGGCCGCTTCTCGAACAGCGGATTCACGACCTTCTCCTGCAATAATCCACATGAGAGGAAAACTGTCAATTTTGCATAAAAATGAGGTCGTTGCACATTATTAGATGAAACCTAGATACCGGTTTCTTCTTGGCGGGCGCCTTCACACCTTCTTTGGAGCCTGTTGGGAGCAAAAAAAAAAAAAAAATCGTACATCATATGCAAAATATTGGGATAAACAGGTAAGCATTCATATGAAATTAAGAAAAAAAAACATAAAAATATTGCTTCACAATTAAATGTAGCTAAAGCACAGGAGGAATTCGTACCATTTTGGAGCCACAGCTGGGCTCGGAATAGTGAGGGGTCAATTACACGAATGGTCTCTCAACTTTGAGTCAATTTTTAATTGGTCTCTCAACTTCAATTTATAATTAGAACGTCCCTCATCTTTTATTTTCTTGCACGATTAGTCCTCTTAATTGGTGATAGTGGATTTTCCGGTTGCCTTGCATACGTGGCCGACACGTCAGCCGTTTCTCTCTCATCCACGTCATTTAAGTCATTCACGTCATTTAAAGCTTCAAAACAAATAAATTACATGAATCATTCATCAACTTTGAATCAATTTTTAAATAGTCCTTCAACTTTGATATTATTACATGATTTATCTACTTGACCGGTAAGAAACAGTCTTCTGATTATCTTGCGATGTGACATAATAAAATATAATAAAAAACTTTAATTAGCTGACATCATATAATAAAAATTATTATAAAAATTTTCAGAACGCGGACGAGCTGGCAGAGGGGTGTCGGCCCCCTCTCCAAGCTCGCCCTTTGGCGAGCTGGCATAGGGGGCGTCGGCCCCTGTCTCCAAGCTTGTCCATAGGCAAGCTTCGCACAATGAGCACTAACGTCCCCTCGCGAGATCGTCGGCGCTCCTATCATTTTTATTTTTTATAGTCTCTTAACTTTGAGTCGTTTAGGGTCGTCGACGAGCTCGTGAGGGGGTGTTGATGTCCCTTGTGCGAAGCTCACTAGTGGACGAGCTTGGAGAGGGGGGTCGGCGTCCCCTATGCTAACTCGCCAAAGGGCGAGCATAGAGAGGGGGGCCAACACTCCCCCTCTGTCAGCTCGTTCGCGTCCTTAAATTTTTATAATATTTTTTATTGTGTGATGTTAGCTAGTTAAAATTTTTATTATATTTTATTATGCCACATCGTAAGATAATCGGGAGACTATTTATTACCGGTCTAAGTGGATGAATCGTGTAATAATATCAAAGTTGGAGGATTATTTAGAAATCGATTCAAAGTTGGAGAATGATCCGTGTAATTTATCTGGTTTGTAGCGTTAAATGATGTGGATGACTTAAATGATGTGGATGAGAGTGAAGCGACTGACGTGTCGGCCACGTATGCAAGGCAACCGGAAAATCCGTTATCACCGGTTAAGAGGACTAATCGTGCAAGAAAATAAAAGATGAGGGACGTTCTGATTATAAATTGAAGTTGGGGGACCAGTTGAAAATCGACTTAAAGTTGGGGGACCATTCATATAATTTACCTGAATTGTGAGGGATAACTGCAGTAACGGTAAAGGGAACCCTAAAAAATGAAGGTTTTGAGGTATTTTTGAGAGTGAGTTTATAAGTGAACTGATAAAGGACATCTATGTCATTTGCGCTTTCGTAACTCCAAAACTAATTGATTGGACCGAAAGCAATTGGATTCTTGGGCCGATCTCTATTTGATCTCATTGCAGTCTACAAACAGTTAAATTTATCCATATCTATAAACTATTTCCATGTCCATTAGTTTTAGAATCGAGTTTAAGGCATAAGTTACATATAAAATTCAAGTTATTAAACGAGCCTGTGCTCAATCTCATATATATATATATATATATATATGCATACATATTTCAATTCCCTCGTGGTAATGGTACCTTCGCCACAAACATGTGACTGTGACATGACGTAAAAAAAAGGGGGGGAGGGGAGGTCCTCACTTCCTCTTCACTGGTTGCGGACGTGCAATAGGAGATCGATGAGAAACAAATGGACTGAGGACGAGAGATAAAGAAGAAAAGAAAGAACACGAGAAAAAAATTATCGTCAAAATGGTATGTAATGGGGATCCCACATTATTCAATTAGAGATGATTTGGATTGATCCCGCAATTATCATAATTTAGATAAATGTCGCTACTACAAAACTAATGATAAAATGCATGCGCTCCACCATCGACCGCTTCAAGCGGATGCACGACATCGGCGGAACGTGCAACGGAATGACGCGGATGGGGCGGACTAAGCGATGGAACGTGCGAACACATTGCCTATTGGGAGCCCCGAAATCGCACTAAATTTCATTCAGTGGTATCAGAGCTTCCGGTTGCATTTTTCGGTGATCTGTTTCCTTCTCTTCCGGCAATCTGTTTCTTTCCTTCTTTCGGCGAACTGGTTTCTGTCTCGATGGAATACTGCAGTGAATTTGACTCGAACTGAGCGCCTACGGACGACGACAGACGAACGCTGACAGAGGCACTGCAAATCCATCAACCCCTGTAAAACATTTCGGCGCACATCGACCCCGATTCCGTCAGATCCAAAATTGACGCTTCTGCGCTACCTGCACATCTGCTTCGAATGTCCTCAAACCTTCAATTTCATTTTTGGACGAACTCCAGTCCCTGATCGCGACTCCCCTGGCTTCGGTGAAAGGTACGCACGCACAGAATTTTTTTTTAGAACAATTGAAGAAGATGAACAGTGTATTACTGTAGCGATTAATCCTAGCCATTGATTTTTTTTAATCTAATCTGATTTATTATTTTTACTGTCCACGTGATCTTAATGATCAAATCTGCCCACGTGATCTCCCCATTTTTGAATTCATTTATTATTTGCAGACATTATACTGATTTCCAGATTAATTATATTGATATTAAAAAAATTTTAAATTACTTATTGAAAGGGATCAATATATATTGTTTGAATTTCAATTTTTTTGTTATTGAAATTTAAATACTTCATATATAATAAATTATTCTCTTTAAATTAGAATATTAATTTTAGATAAATATTTTTATATAAACGTATTCTTGTTTCTTAAAAAAACTTTTGAATTTATTTTAAATTTGAGTTTGACTTTAGTGTTTTAAAAGGGATTTTTTTACAAATTATTAATTGTTTCTTATCCTTCGATATATTAGCAATTCTCATTCTATTTCTTTTACTTTTAGATTATTTTTTTAGCAAAATATCTTCAAAAATGATTGCATCTGAAATGACAAGATGAGAAAAGTTGAATGGCATGAATTATGATATGTGGAGACGAAAAATTCGATATGGACTGATGCATGAGAACCTGCATAAAACAATTGATACTCCTATACCTAAGCTTTCTGAGGCGGCCACTGATGAAGAAAAGAAAGCGCATGAGAAAGCAATGGAGCTGTGGGAGCGCAATGATAATAAAGCTAGATCCTTTATAATGATTCACATGGAGGATGATCTGTTAGGGTCTTTGAAACCCAAGAATCTACACATGATTTGTGGAATGCCATCAAAGATAAATATGATAACAAAATAAATACTAATGTGCAACTCCTTCTTTATAATTACAATAATTATAAAATGAAGGAGAATGACAATGTAATAGATCATGTAAACAGAATGGTCGTTATGGCCAAAGATCTAGCTGCTGCAGGAACAGTCCTACCTGAAACCATGCAAGCGGCAACTATTCTAAACAGTTTGCCTCCTTCTTTTGACATGGCTGCCATAACACTTCGACTTAATGGAACAGTTAAGTCAGTTGCCGATCTACCAGCTCAACTAGCCATGTAACAAAATATGGCTAAAGGCAAAAAGAAAATTGAAATATATGAAGCTGAAGAAGCTGGAGAAGAAGAAGCTCATGTCGTTTACCATCAGAAGAACCTTGGTCCCAACAAGAAGCAATTCAAAGGACAACGTTCAAAAGTACCAAGGGGAGCCTGCTACAATTATGGAAAATTTGGGCATTTTAAGTCCAATTGTCCCACAGGAAAAAAGCCGAGTCAGAATAAGACTCCGCAGAATAAAGGCCCCAACAAGATTGAATTTGCTGGAGTCGTCGAGTGCAATACTGCGACGACAGACGTTGAAGGATGGTGGATCGATTCTGGTGCGACTCGTCATATTGCAAAAACCAAGGTTGGCTTGACTAACTTCAAGGAATTAAAGAAAGGTGAACAGAGGATATTCATGGGGAACAATACCTATCTAGACGTTGAAGGTATTGGTACATACAAGTTAGATCTGGGTGATAGTATCATGATCCTTCATGATGTGCTATACGCACCTGGAATTCGTCGAAACCTTGTCTATGTTCCTACTCTCCTTAAGAAAGATCTTAAGTTAAATTCTATAAAGGTCGTGTAACTATAGGGAAGAACAACAAAGTCTTAGCCATGGGAAAGTTTGAACCTAGCCATGACTTATTTTGTCTTCCAGTAGTTAATAATGAATCAATGAATGTGACTTCTGAGTATTCTTTGTGTCTTCTATCTGATTTTGATCTCTGGCATGAGAGATTAGGACACCCAGGAAAAACAAAAATGGAACAAATAATTAGAATGAACCTAGTACCTAACATATCAGGAGCAAGAACATTGCCATGTGAACATTGTTTGATCGGAAAAATGACTCGGAAACCTTTTCCGATAGGAACAAGGTCAAAAGAATTGTTAGAGTTGGTTCATTCGGATATTTGTGGTCCATTGAGTGTCGCAACACACAGGAATAAAGAATATTTTATAACATTCATTGATGACTATTCCAAATTCTCCCATGTATATCTCCTGGAAAAAAAAGCTGAAGCTTTTGAAATGTTTAAGAGATATAAAATGGAAGTGAAAAATAAATTGGGGAAACCAATTAAATGTTTAAGGACAGATAGAGGAGGGGAATACACATCCCGGGAATTTGAAAATTACTGTATTCAGTGTGGCATAAGTAGGCAAACTACGATGCCTTATACACCACAACAAAATGATGTAGCAGAAAGAAAAAATAGAACCTTGATGAATGCAATTAGATGTATGTTGTCACACTCAGATCTCCCTAAAATTTTTTGGGGTGAAGCAGTGATGACTGCAAATTACATACAAAATAAAATTCTCACTAAGTCCGTAGAATCAACGCCATATGAACTTTGGAATGGCAGGAAGCCCGAGTTGGGTCATCTCCGAAAATGGGGATGTAAATTGCATGTACTAGTTCCAAGTCAGCTTAGGGACAAGCTGGACTTTAGGACGGTGACATGCAGGTTTATTGGTTATAGTGATAAGTCCAAAGAGTATAGGTTCTTTCATGATGAAAGAGGACTAATCGAGAGTCGTGATGCAACTTTTCTTGAAAATGAAAAGAAAGATATGCATGAAGAAGAGGACAGAACAGAACCTCTAATTATCCTTGACGATAATGTCGACTCTGAAGAAGACACATTGGATATATGTCCAACAGTGGGAGAAGAACATATACATGATAATGAAACTCTGGCAGAAGTGGAGGAACCCATACAATCCACGAGTATAATCGGCAACAAGGGGCCCCGGACGACGCTCGCATATTTGGATGACTATTATCTGTACGAATGCGAAGCTTCGTGTTACGCCGTCGATGTTGATACAGAGGATTGTACAGATCCTATTTCATTTGATGAAGCAGTTGCTTCTTCTGAGTCAGAATCATGGTTGGCTGCCATGAGAGATGAGCTGGACTCAATTGATCGAAACAGCGTATGGGCACTATGTGACTTGCCAGAAGATAGGCAATCCATAGGGTGCAAATGGGTATTCAAAAAAAAATACCGAGTTGATGGTACGACTGAAAAGCACAAAGCAAGATTAGTTGCCAAGGGTTATACTCAGCAAGCCGGAATTGATTTTCAGGAAACTTATTCTCCGGTAGCTAAGTTTGCATCCATAAGGGTCATCTTAGCATTGGTTGCATATATAAATTTGGAATTATTCCAAATGGATGTAAAAACTGCTTTCCTCAATGGAGAATTGAGTGAAGACATATATATGCGACAACCTGATGGTTTTCAGGTAGAAGGTCAGGAGAACAAAGTGTATAAGCTGAAAAAATCATTATATGGCTTAAAACAATCATCACGTCAATGGTACAAAAAGTTCCATGAGACGGTCATCCAATTTGATTTTATTACAAACAAATTGAATCATTGTGTGTACATCAAGAAGAGTGGGAGCAAATTCATAATAATGTCATTATATGTAGATGACATTTTGCTCGCAGAAAATGATGTCACAATGCTCAATGAAATAAAAGAAAAATTGAGCAAAGAATTTGAAATGAAGGACATGGACGAAGCTTCCTATGTTCTTGGAATTCAAATTATTCGAGACAAAAACTCAAGGACATTGAGTTTAAGTCAAGAAAAGTATCTAAATAAGATACTCAAGAGATTTGGAATGCATAATAGCACTCCGGCACCAACACCGATTGTGATTGGGAAAAGACTTAGTAAAAGTCAATGTCCCAAAATAGGGCAAGAACCTCTAGATGTTCCCTATGCACAAGCAGATGGTAGCTTAATGTATGCGATGTTATGTACAAGACCTGACTTGGCTTATCCAGTAAGTCTAGTTAGTAGATATCAAAGTAATCCTGGAAAGGCACATTGGGAAGCCATTAAAAGGATTCTTAAATATCTAAAAGGTACTGTACAATTGAAATTGACATACCATGCTGATACATTTGAGGTTATAGGCTACTCAAATGCTGATTTTGGAGGGGATATTGATGATCGAAAATCCACATCAGGTCACTTATTTTTATTGGGTGGTGCAGTTGTTTCATGGGGTAGCAAGAAACAAGGATGTGTGGCGAGACACACACAAGAAGCTGAATATATTGCCTGTAGTATGGCAACTACCTATGCTGTATGGATCAGACGTTTTCTTTTAGAACTGGGGCTCAATTTAGTTAATGGACCATTACAAATGTACTGTGATAATCAAGCTGCAATAAGTTTGATAGACAGTGGAGCAAACAGTTCTAAAGGAAAACACATAGAGATCGAATATCATTATGTACATGACATAGTGGAAAAGAAAGAAGTGACAGTAGCTTATATGCCTATAAATGACATGTTAGCTGATTCTCTTACAAAGGGAATTCCAGCAGGAATATTCATTAAACATGTTGGTTTAATGGGACTCAGGAATACATGAGTAAAAAAAAAAAAGAAAATTTCATCTCCTATTAATACCTCAAGAATAGTGGGAGTATTGAAGTCGCGATAATACTATATGAATAATGAAAGTGTTGGAATTGCATGACCACATTGGTCAAGTGGGAGATGTAATGATATGTGACCTTCGTGGTCATCAACGGGAGCGTGAGATTCTCTCCACCATCGATCGCTTCAAGCGGATGCACGACATCGGCGGAACGTGCAACAGAATGGCGCGGATGGGGCGGACTAAGCGATGGAACGTGCGCTATAAAAGGACTTCGATCGAAGTCGGAACACATTGCCTGTTGGGAGCTCCGAAATTGCACTAAATTTCATTCACTGAGGACGAGAGATAAAGAAGAAAAGAAAGAACACGAGGAAAAAATTATCGTCAAAACGGTATGTAATGGGGATCCCACATTATTCAATTAGAGATGATTTGGATTGATCCCGCAATTATCATAATTTAGATAAACGTCGCTACTACAAAACTAATGATAAAATGCATGAGTAAGCGTTCCGCTGTGCTGATTTAGATAAATTGATAGTATTATCGTAGTCAATACTTCGTCGTTGAATAATTTTATTAGTACAATGTTCCTTTAATTAGTTGAAGTTTTATATTTTGTTTATATAGAATATTATATCCCTTAGATGCTTCATACGCGGCTTCACTTAATCCGTTAATTAATTAAATGCTATGAGTTGAGTTTACCCCTGTTTAGATCCATCTATATGCCTGCCATGAATTGTTTTCTCTCTCCATAAATCAGTCTAGAACTATGCCTATTGCCATTAGTTAGCCTGACGAGATTTAGATAAAATGAGATATATAAAATCTGATATCTACTATGCTGTCCTTATATTCTATTTTCATGAGAAGATAAAGGATATATAAATGTTTAGGCCCTTGCTGGTAACTGCCCTTCTCAATCTCATATTATGATAATATATATAGGAACAGAGTCACAGAATGTTTTGATAAATCTCACAGGGTACTCATGTGTCATTCATCCAGAAGTGCTACGACATGCTAAACCATATTAGACCTTTATATGTGTGCAACTATGGATGGGAACCATCATTACGTTCTGATGATAGAAATGAATAGCTACGTAGGAAATTGTACTTTGGCATTATATGACATTATATGGTGCTAGTAAAAAGAAAAGCATTCAGATGCATGGCCTAAACTGATATATGTTTATTAATTACTAGTGAACCGACATAGTAAATGGAATTCCTATTTGAAAATCTATTTACATATCATGTACTTAATTGGTATTTAAATTGTAATTTTTGTTGACCACTATGCAGTTAAACTAGAAAGATACGATTACATTCTTAGGGTAACTAAGTGTCAGCTTATCTTATTGTTAACAATTATTATGTTTACTGCATGATGCTTATTAAAAGTATGTATGTATTTAATAGCGTTCTCGACATACGTCATTTAACGACACTTATAGACTAAGGATGTATTTAATTTATACTCTCCATCATAATCTTAGGTCCCTGCACTAGTCGACATGTATAAGGTTGGTATTTTACCTATGTCACCACATGCTATTCTTGTTTATTACTGTCGTGTTAGGATTTCTGCATGAGAAAAATTATGCACTGCGAGAAAATTTAAAAAATTTAAGACGACGCAGAATTCTATTAGATGGAAGAAACAGAAGTGGATTATAAGTTCAGATTTAATATCTCTTTGGACCCTTAGGAAGTTTATATGCATACTCTCTTTAACAGATGATAAGAATTACAGACCTATTGAGACTTTATATTAATCCCAAAAATAAGAGACCTATCTTGTGATAAGGAAATAGACATAATATAAAACAAGTTTCCTTTTATTTTAGAGTTTGGGTCCAGATGAGTTTTCAGTTATAGTAGGATTCAAGACATTATTAACAATCTCCACCCTAAATTGAATCCTCCAATCAGATATGCATATGCGATAGCATCCTTGTAGCTTGATCTAGCGACTCCACCTTTTCAACTATGAAATGCATGTGCAATCATGTCCTCAAAGCTTAACGCTTAGGAGGACCTACCTGTTTGCGTGCACGTCCAGCAGCTAAACTTGTCATTGCTTCATCTGGTTGTTTTTCAAACTTTGGTTGTTCAGCCTGATGAGATTCTTCTACTTCATTCTGAATTAAAATTAATCCAAACTCCACTTGTTTGTTGACATCCTCCTCCACTAAGTCAACAACATCTGATTTCTGCTTGAGCATAGACATCTCATTAAAGGATATATTTCTACTGTGAATAAATTTCTACTCTGAAGGACACCAGATTCTGAAGCCTTTTACATCTACACCATATCCCACAATGACTCCTTCTTTGACTCTCAGTTTGACATTTTCTTTGCTGACATGATAATATGCTGGACAGTCAAAAACTTTCTTAGGATTTCCTGACCATACATCAATGGGAGTTTTCAAATCGATCACAGTTGCAGAACTCTGATTGTTAAGGTAGCATGTTGTGCTTACAGCCTCAGCCCAGAATGACTTGTTCAGATTAGAATTAGAGAGCATGCACCGTACTCTCTCCAGAAGAGTTATGTTCATGCGTTCTGTTACACTATTCTGCTGCGGTGTATCTCTGATAGAATAATGTCTAACAACACCTTCATCCTTGTAGAACCGATCAAATTCAGACGAACAGAACTCCAAGCCGTTATCGATACGAAGACGTTTCACTTTTCTCGATGTCTAATTCTCCACTAGAGTCTTCCATTGTTTGAAAAGTTCAAATGCCTCGCTCTTGTGCTTCATCATGAATACTCATGACATTCTTGAGTAATCATCTATTACAGATAAAAGGTATCTAGAACATCCTAGAGATGGAACACAAGATGGGCCCAGTGTGGATGTAATCGAGTGTTGCCTTCATCTTGTGCATGAACTTTGCTGAATTGATATCATTTTTGTTTGCCAAAAATACAATGCTTGCATAATCTGATTTCAGATATCTTCTGATCATTCAGATTGCGCTTACTAAATATGTCCATCTCTTTTTTACTCATATGTCCAAGTCGCATGTGCCACAACTTGGATACTTCTGATTCTGATTTGGATGAACTATCTATTGCAACTACATCATAAATTACTATACCTTGTAGTATGTGCAAGGACTTTGGTCTAACTCTTCTCATGACTTTAACATCACCCTTGGTGACCATGAGAACATCTTCTGCAGCATCCATCCAACATCCTTTGGAGTGCAGAACTCCTAACGATGTCATATTTTTCTTCAGCTGCGAAACATGACGGACCTCTGTTAATATTCTCACCCGATTGTCATGACTTCTGATATGAATTGAGCAAATTCTAACTATTTTACAGGCTGTATCATTGCCCATGATGACGTTTATGTCATCAATATTCTATTAAGTTGAGAACCACTCTTTGAACAAAGTCATATCCCAACTCTCCTCCAAATATCTTTGATCAAACACCACGAGAGCCAAATTGTCATCATGAGCTACTGCACAAACCATATCTTTCTTATTCTTCTTGGGGCAGTCATTCTTTCAATGACTCGGTGCTTTACAGTAGTTGTAAATGTCCTTTGGATTGACATTCTTCTTTTTCTTCGACTTAGCCTTCTTAGAGCTTGGATGATGTTTATTCTCTGTGGTTGTCACTAACCCTACGACCTGAGTCTCCACAGTCTTTCCAGATGCCCTATGACGAAGTTCACGAATATGTAGACTTGATCTTACTTCTTCCAGAGTAATTGTGTCTCTTCCGATGATAACAAACTGAACGAAATTTTTGTATGACAAGGGAAGAGACACCAACAAAAGTAGGATTGCATCTTCATCATCAATCTTCCCATATATATTTCGTAATTCCATTAATATAGTATTCATCTTATCAAGATGATCTTTTAGAGGGGTACCTTCTTGCATGCGGAGGGCAAACAGTTGTTGCTTCAACAGCAACTTGTTGGTCAGAGACTTGATTATGTAGAGACTCAAGTTTTGTCCATAGACCAGCCATTATTTTTTTATTGGTGACTTCAATAATTACCTCATCCGCCAGACACAACATGATCATAGAGTACGCTTTCTCCTCCTATGCCGTCAAAATTGTGAGGCAGACCTCCTTTTCTTTACCATTGGAGTCTTCCTCCTTTGATTTGTTCTTCGGCACATTCACAAGCGGCGCCTAGATTCTTTGTTATTTTAGAAGTGTCCGCGTCTTGATCTGCCAGAGACTAAAACTATTTCGCCCTATAAATTTCTCGATGTTCATGTTGTGTGATGTCATCTCTACGTTTGACGGAAGATCGACGATGAAGCTTCACTCTAATACCAGTTTGTTAGGATTTTTGCACGAGAGAAATTATGCACTGTGAAAAAATTCAAAAATTTTAAAGCGACGTAGAATTCTATCAGATGCAAGAAACAAAAAAGGATTACAAAATCATATTTAATTTCTCTTTGGACCCTTAAGGATTTTATATAGGCACTCCCTTTAACATATGATAGGAATTATAGACCTACTGAGACTCTATATTAATCTAAAAAATAAGACAACTATCTTGTGATAAGGAAATAAATCAATTCCTTAACAATCTCATGATAAGAAAACATACATAATATGTAAGATAGGTTTCCTTTTATTTTGAAGTTTGGGTCCAGATGAGTTTTCAGTTAGAGTAAGATTCAAGGCATTATTAACATATCGCATATTATTTTAGTAGTTCTAACAGTGGCGACAGCATATAAATGAAGTTCATTACTATGTTGACATCGCATGAGTGTCTTATCTTGGTGTTCATGATTTAATTAATTATTTATTATTAAATCTAATGTTCGGTCTTTAAAATTATTTACGATTAACCATTATGCTTCCAGCAATTGTCCTTAGTTAAGTTGGATTTTATTATGCAAATGTAATGGATATGTTTATGTCTCTTGATTATGAAATGTTTCCCACTGTTAGGTGTGGGAAGTTTATTATAAGGATCATAGTTTAATTAAGATAAAAGGATAAAAGAAAGGAGGGTCATCATGCTCATGAGTTGATATGGGAGAACGAAAGATAAATGTAGGGATGGGTAGTGTAGCCGAAGGAAAAATAGCGAAACTACAGGCCGGTGAAGGCAACACACTGTGATCACCATTCCTATTAAATGGGACTCTCCATCTTGTGCAACGAATTAGAATCCTTGTGAGTGGGATTCTTGCTTTATGATGGGAGCCCGTCATGGTGTGTATAGTCATTGATGAGATGATGCATGAAGTGACATGATGTATCCTAAAAGAATGAAGAGTTCTTCAAGATAATAAGATTAAATAAAGAAGTCAAATGTATAACCTCTAAGGCACAAGTTAAAGAAAGAATGATGAAATTTAAAGAAAGCAAAAATGAAAGAAAAATAAATGAAAGTGATGTATGATCTGTTCATAGTCTATGAATGATATTTTTCTATTCATGATATATGTTGTACTCAAATACATTTGTTTATGTTATTTATGTCAGCTTATGAAAAGAATGGTATGCTTTATAATTGCATGACTATGAATATATGTATATGAATGTTATTTTTATTTGGGACGTTCCATACTAAGTAATACTCACAGGAAGAATTTCTCCTTGTATCAAATCTTGCACATATGTAGGAATAGAGGTTCTGATGCTCTGTTTGATAGTGATGCTCATGACAAGATTACTTCCACACGAAAAAAAATGTTATAGTCTAAGTCTCAGTGTCTTTATTTTTATAAGTGTTGTTATGTTCCAAATCAATGTCTTTAGAGTTGTATTAATTTGAAGTCTGTTATTTGAATTATGAAGTTTTATTTACGCATTAAGATATTTATGTATTTAATTAAGTTTGCCTCCGCAATTGAGTTTTCTTTTGTTGACGAGTCGTAAGTTAGTCAAAGTCAAATTAAAAGTCAAAAGTCAAGTCATAGCGTTTCGGGAGTGCATTCGAACACGCGTCAAGGGGGATTTCGACGGTGCTTTCGGGTGTATTTTCGGGGCGTCACAGTGTTGGTTAGAAACTTTATGTTAATACATTTGCAACTTGATTTCATGAAAATTAGAAGATAGTAATAGATCAATTTAAGATCTATTTTTCCAAATATGAACAATTAATTAGCAAATGGGAGTAGAAGCACTCTTTTTTAAAAAAAAAAATATTTATAATAGAAACAAGAATTGGTTCTGAAGTAATTTTACACGACTACCCTGACAAGCCTATAACTCAATCGACAAAGAGAAAAAAGAAATTTACAACTCAATGGTCATCCCAACTTTCAGCAATTGCTTGCTAGGGATGGTGAACACTTATTCCTACTTCATCAAGTTCCATTTCAAGATATTGTATGTGTAGTCGATGGCCATCCTCTTTCAAAACCCAGACCCTTCACCTACGACCACCTCATTGACGCTCAACACATGCACAATGCCCCTCCACTCTTGCGTCTCCACAAAGTTCAACACACGCCACATCCTCCGTACTCGCCCTAGCATCATCTTGATCACTGATGAAGTCCTTGAGCTTCTACACGAGCAACACCCCGAATAGTTCTTGCTCATTCTTGATCACATCCAAGTAACCGTACCTGGCTGTGCATCTCATGTTTTTATTATATAATTATTCATGTCTTATGTTTTTATTATATAATTATTATATAAAGAATTACATTTATTTTGTCTAGTTCGTAATTTCATCTTGGCCCATTTGTTATTGATTTCATAGCAGTACTAACCATTTAACTTAGGATGGTTCTCTATTGTGACTCCAAAAATATTAATATTATTTTTTTAATTAATGTTGAATACTTTTATTCCTATCAATAGTATATGTTTTAGGACTAACAACTCCTCCTTAATTAAATAAAGTTTCAACTTTGATTTTTTATCATTGTAAAATAAAAATTACAACTCCTCACTTTAGGGACGACATCTAATATATGGACAATGCCTTTTGTAGTGTTCCATCAATATCGCTTGTCAAATATCGAAGACTAATTTTAAAAAATAAAATAATATTTTAGTATTTTTAGATGCCCTTAATTTAATTGAATTAAGTTTTAAAGTTCAAATAATAATAATTCAAGCATCCATTTGTTTTAGGAATGTCAAAAGAAACGTTAGTGTAAGAAAAAAATTTGAAGAGAAATTTACTCGACCTAAAAAAATCTCAGAACATCTGCTTTCTTTTTTGTTAATAAGCATATAGTACGCCATCGATTATGCAAATTGATGTTAAATGGTTTACTAACCTTCATTGAAATGGTAAAAAAACATGTTTAAAAAAAGAAGCTTGATTTTGGTAAAAGAAAATTCTGATAAGAACCTACATACTAACTTCCATAAATTTCAATCCCCAAAATTACAAAGATTAACTTATGAATGGAGGCCCTAGCTCCTACGATAGTAGCATATTCGAACAAAATCTAGTTAACAAATTTACTTGAGATCATTATTTTTAAAAATTACTTCATTGAATATCGTAAACAAACCAAACAAATCTGCACAAGCACAATTACACTTCTCCTATGCTATTTTGTCATTCATGGACAATTCACAATTCCATTGAAGGATTTAAGAGAACTCTTTTTATGCTGCAACAGCAAGCTTAATAAGAAGGATTTAAACATTTATTTTCATTGCACAGAAAAATACAGGAAAATTGGACAGTGAAGAAATAGTTAAATATTGCACTTGACAGCACATATAGAGGGCGCTCGGACTGCGAACACTACGAGCCTCGTAGACAACAAAAAAGATCATTTTTTTAGAACGAAAAAAATACATCTCTAGCTCATCCTCTGGACAGCTTCCTTAGCAAGAATCCTCTCATTGGCCTTTGTTTCAGCCTGAGATTTCGAACCCATAATCCCACCTCCCCATTTCTTTCGGACCTCATCATACTTATCGTTAAAGCTGGCCTGAATTGAAAATATGTCAGATTAGTCGAACTACTGAAGTTCACGCATAAGAACTAAAAGCTAACTTGCTCACCTTGATAGCCTCAACGATTTTGCTGAACTCTAACTTGTCCTCATTCTTCACTGTGGTCAAACACAAGACTTATAATGCACACTCTTTTCGACAAGAACGGAAATGTAAGTGTAATGCACACTTGTAACAGTTGTAGAAAAAGAAATATTGGGCAATTATGTTACCGTGCCCAAGCGTGCTTTTCCCTTCACAATGCAGTAAGGGATCTCCATTGGTGAGTACTGAGTACCTAGTGCAGAGCTGGGACATTGGTGACAGAGTGCTCAAATATGGGCGGCACAAACTGCACGACCTCTGAGTGAAATAATGCAATACTGGTGAGGTGAGACATGTGGGGCCTCATTATTATCCGCTCCGACCTCTGATCTGACACCCCATTTACCAGCTCGTACTTGTAATGTTTATGGTAGACGTAGTTCCAGACCACCATGATGAAGATGAGGAGTAATGTTTATGGTAGACGTAGTTCCAGACCACCATGACGAAGATGAGGACTGCAGCGAAGGTTAGTGGAAGGTATTCTCCTTGTTAGAACTTGTAAAGCACCAAGCTCAAGTATATTGACTCCACTGATTCGACGACGGCAATGTAGAGGAGTATGTGTGTTTTACAAATGAGCTGATTCGACGACGGCAATGTAGAGGAGTATGTGTGTTTTACAAATGAGCATCACAAGTCCCAAGAACGCTGAGGTGATGATCATAAGAAATACCATTGCATTACATCAGATGAGCATAGACGCATATACATGTTCTTCTAGTAAATGTATTATTCAAGATGGTATGCACATCAAAAAATACAAAAAATACAAAAAAAACAAAAAACAAAAAATATGGTATGCGCACCATACGCGTTGCCGTGCAGCAAAGTGGTTTTGAAGCCGATGGTAACACATGCAATCATGAGAGCGAAATAGACTTTGGGGATGTAAATTTGGACAACTTTCACAGGAGGGAAGCAACCGAGGAAGCCAATTGTTGCACGATGGAGTTGGTGCCGGCGATCATCGATTGGCTTGCGATAGTGGCCGCTAAAGGAGCCTAACATTGGCCAATACAAGCATGCTTCAATGTATAAGGAACAAAGAATATATATCAGGCTTATCGTCAGTACAATTTATATATATGCTCTTTTTACGCATGCACAACGTTCAAGAATCACGGGGGATCCTGACGGGAGTCGTGCATGATTTTTCTTCCCATTGGGGTGGGAACGACCCAAAATAGTGTCGGAAATCACTTTGAGAATCAGGGGCAGAGATACATGCCTCTATACTTAATGTTTGATTCTCGAAATTATTATGATTTTTTAAAATTTTAATATCTATTATTTTTACTATTGCATAATAAAATATTGTGTTGTATGATTTTTAATTGACTGATCTTTAATATATGGACAGTGTCCTCTCTAGTGCTGGGTTGGACAATCGATATCGCTTCTCAAATTAATATAAAAAACTAACTATCCAAAAAAATATATTTTTTAATACTTTTGTGACACCCTTAATTTAATTGAATTAAATTTTAAAATTAAAATAATAATAATTCAAATATCCATTAGTTTTAGGAATGTCAAAAGAAACATTAGTGTAAAAAAATTTTGAAGAGAAAAATCTGGGGCAACTTTGTTACCGCGCCCAAGAATATAGTAAGGAATCTCCATCTTCCGGAACAAGGCAGGCAACCAAACCACAAACTGAATGGGGTCAACATCATGAGCAATAACTACGAGCTGGGCCTTGTTCTGTTGAAACACAATATTGAGATGTAAGGTTAATAGAGATATGACAACAGCAAGGCAGCAATATGAAGTAGTCATAAAAGGAAACACTGATATGAACTATGCACATAAATTTAATAACATTGCATCAAGGAGAGAATAAATTGTCAAGCTTCAAAGTACTACTTGGCACTTAGCCACAGACCTGTTCAATGAGGTAAGTCACATGGTTAAGCCCATACTTAACAACAATAGGCTTCTTAGATTCAGCAGTTTAGTATCCCTTCGGATTCAGCCTGAGCTCTATCTAGAAGTCTTTCTTTCTTTGCTGCTCTATCCTCGAGGCGGTACTTTAGAAGCATCCTGAATAAATTTGTTGCTGAAAAATCAAAAGATCACAGCTATGTTATATTAAT
Source organism: Pontederia crassipes (assembly GCA_030549335.1). Taxonomy (NCBI): domain Eukaryota; kingdom Viridiplantae; phylum Streptophyta; class Magnoliopsida; order Commelinales; family Pontederiaceae; genus Pontederia; species Pontederia crassipes. Next base: position 46,676,422 of record CM060192.1, on the reverse strand, counting down.
GAGAGAAAAGTGAAGTGCTGACTGTAGACAAGTAAATCACTTTTAATAGAAAAAAAGCAAGAATATTTGGCCTCAACAAACACTTTAGTGGAAGCATACACACTCGTAGGTTCGTAGCATTTAAAAAGATCAATCAAGGATACAACTGCCTTGCACCAACTCTATCAAGCAAGGTTAAAACTTTCGGCCATTTCACGAATCTATGAAGATCCCTCTTTGGAGGCAGAGCTCCGCCAATGCCGAACTGCTTCGGCCTCTTCTCGAACATCAGATTCACGACCTTCCCCTGCAACAATCCACATTAGAGGAATACTATCAATTTCGCATAAAATGAGGTCTTTGCACATTATTAGATGAAACCTAGATGCCAGTTTCTTCTTGGCGCGGTCATAGCCTTCTTTGGAGCCTGTTGGGAGCAAAACAAAATCGTACATACACAAAATATTGGGATAAACAGGTAAGCAATCAAATGAAATTAAGAAAAAAAAAACATAAAAATATTGCATGACAATTAAATATAGATAAAGCACCGGAGGAATTCACACCATTTTGGAGCCACCGCGGGGCTCGGAGTTGTGAGGGATGACGGCGCAATGGCAAAGGGAACCCTAAAGGCGCTTTTGGGAATGGGTTTATAATTGAACTGAGAAAGGGCACCTACGTCATTTGCGCTTAATTGATTGGGCTGAAAGCAATTGGTTTCTAGTGCCGATCTCTATTCACAGCAATGTTGTAAGACCCGGACCGGACGTCGACCCGGATAAGTCTCCGGGTCAGGTTGGACCGGTCGAATCGGTTAACTCGGACGGTCGGACCGGATATTAATAAAATAATATAAAAAGATAAATTGTAATACTTATATATTCTTATCAATAATTAATATATTTCTACAACAAAGTACATATGATTAAATCATTTTAATTAAAATTAAAAAATCAAATGTGACATATTTAACTATTGATATGAGTTTTATGTGATTTTAATATATTCAATTACAATTTACAAATTCATTTTCTCAAATTTAACTTTACTTAAACTAGAAAGATTATTGTAGTTTCTATTTTTTAATTTAATTAGGTAACTAATCTTTTCATATTTAATTTTTGACATTTAAAATATTATAAAATTTCTTATCAAACAAAATAATTATATAAATGACTGATGATAACCATTGTATAATATAAAATAACTTGGCATTCAGATAAATAAATATAGCATAGTGGTATATACACATAAGTTGGTTTCAGGAGGTTTTGAGTTCAAAACCCAGTGTCCACATTATTTCAAGATATTTTCAATTTTTGGACTGGCCGGTTCTTGCAAAACCGCCGGTTCAACCCGGTTTTAGGCGGGTTTTGACCGGTCTTGACCGGTTCGAAACGGTCTGACTCCTAATCCGGTTTTGGGGTCGAACCAAACCCGCCCAGAGTGGCGGTCGACGGTTGGACCGGTCGGACCGGCCGGTCCGGTCCGGTCCAAACAACCATGATTCACAGTCTACAAACAGTTAAATTATCCATATCTATAAATTATTTCCATGTCCATTAGTTTTAGGATCGAGTTTAAGGCATAAGTTATTTATAAAATTCAAGTTATTAAACGGGCCTTTGCTCGATCTCATTTGTTTATTCCATTTATTTTTAAATATGCTTTTCACTTAATTTATTTTAAAAAATTGTAGTCCCATATATATATATATATATATATATATATATATATAATCAATAATTTACTTCATCCTTGAGTGATTATTAAAATAACACTAAGACTCGCTACGAGAAAATGGTTAAATACAGGCTGATTAAAATGTGAGCTAATTGTCTTGTTGGCGAGTACAAGATGCTCTCTCCGATTTAATAATTCAAGTCCCTCATGGTAATGATACCTTGACCACAAAACTATGATAGTTAGAAACTTTACGTTAATGCATTTGCAACTTGATTTCTAGAAATTTAGACATGAATTGTGATAGATCAATTTAAGATTTAAGATCTATTTTTCTTTAGAAGGAAGACAAGAAGATAAATAAATTTGTCGGAACTTATCACGACAACAGATCCGAATACCGACAATTAATTAGCAAATGGGAGAAGAAGCAATCTTTTTTTAAAAAAAAATTTATAATAGAAACAAGAATTGGTTCTGAACTAGTTTTTAGAGAAAGAAAAAGTTGATATTAGACAGGGCAATTAGTATTTTTTCTAAGCAAAAGACCATGCCTCACGAAAATGCATTCATCTAAGAAGTAATTTTACATGACTACCCTGACAAACCTACAACTCAATCTGCAAAGAGAAAAAAAGAAATCTACAACTCAATGGTCATCCCAACTTTCAGCAATTGCTTTCTATGGATGGTGAACACTTCTTCCTGCTCCCTCATGTTCCTTTTCAAGATATTGTATGCGTAGTCGATGACCATCCTCTTCCAAAACCCAGACCCTTCGCTTGCAACCACCTCGTTGGCACTCACCACATGCACGATGCCCCTCCTCTCTTGGGTCTCTATAAAGTTCAGCGCACATGCCACATCCTCCGTCCTCGCCCTAGCAACATCCTGATCTCTGATGAAGTCCTTGAGCTTCTGCACAAGCAGCACCCCGAATGGTTCTTGCTCATTCTTGATCACATCCAAGTAGCCATACCTGGCTGTGCATCTGAATGCCATGGACGATCCTATTTGGTGGAATAGGAAACGCTCTTCCATCGGAACTCTACTGATGGGCAAGGACCTTACGGAGACGAAGATGAGTACCGAGTGCAGAGCTGGGACATTGATGACATAGTGCTCAAATATGGGCGGCACGAATTGCACAAGCTCCGAGTGAAACAAGGCGATGCCGGGGAGGCGAGACACGTCGGAGCTCATTATTATCTGCTCCAACCTCTGATATGACACCCCGTTTACCAGCTCGTACTCATAACTTTTACGATAGACGTAGTTCCAGACCACCATGACAAAGATGAGGACTGCAGCGAAGGTTAGTGGAAGGTATCCTCCTTGTGGGAACTTGTAAAGCACCGAGCTCAAGTATATCATCTCCACTGATCCGACAACGGCAACGTAGAGGAGTATAAGGATTATGTGTGTCTTCCAAATGAGGAGCATGACAAGCACCAAGAACGCCGAGGTGAGGATCATAACGAATACCACTGCAAGACCTGTAAATGACGATATTAGACTAGATGAGCATAGACGCATATACATGTACTTCTGGCAGAGGTATATTATTCAAGATGATATACGCACCATATGCATTGCCGAGTAGCAAAGTGGTTTTGAAGCCGATGGTTACAGCAACACATGCAATCATGAGAGCGAAATTGACTTCGGGAATGTAAATTTGACCCTGATATTTTTTGGAAGTGTGGACAACTTTCACAGGAGGAAAGCAACCGAGAGCGCGCGATTGTTGCACGATGGAGTTGGTGCCGGTGATCATAGATTGACTTGCAATCGTGGCCGCTAAGAGAGCCACAATGAACATTGGCCAGTATAGGCATGCTTCAATAAGAAACAAAGAATATCAGTTTCTTATGGTTTCCTTATCGTGAGAACAATTTATATATGTTCATTGTATGCATGGTTCGTGCATGGCTTGAGTACTATAGGCATGCATGTGTATAATATAATATCCAATATCATTTAGCTAGAAAGAAACACGTGCATGCAATATTGATATATATGCCTTTGTATACCTGGTATGGACTTGTAAAAGGGATCGACGTAATCTCCCAAATTGTTTCGTAGGTAGGAAGCTTGGCCCCCATATGCCAATATCAAACATGGATAAACCAACGCAGATGTACTAAGTCGGATGGAGTTGACAGAGAAGTGTCCAACATCAGCAAACAACGCTTCCACTCCTGTCCATGCAGTTGGATCATTAGTAAGCAAAATATATAACTATCCTCATCTCTTATCATTATTGCAACCATATGTAAACGTTTACATTTTTCTAAATTTAAATTGTTGTCATGGACAGTCAATAGTACACTAATTAAAAATCATTCTTGCTTTTAGAATTATCTAAATTATTATGCATCATCCATAGGTGATCAAGGATGAATTGGAAATATTATATAAATTAGGCAAAATTGTCATAATTACCTGTATTACAAAGGACAACGCCGCCAAGAGATATCCATGCCCTCTTCCCATTTCTCCTGAAGTAGTTAATAATGTGGACAGGACTAAGAGCCTTGAAGACCATCAAGATATCGTACTTGATCAAATTGTAGATGCCTATGCCACCCGTCAAGAGGAACCATAAGGTGAGGACCGGCGCAAAGGCGTATCCAACCTTTTGGGTTCCAAACCTCTGGACGGCAAACAGAAAGATCAAGATGGCAACTGATATCCACGCGATCACATCTGAAACAAGAAACAAAAACATTTCAGTAAGCTACAAACCTCAGATGAAATGAAAAAGAAAACGCCTCAAGTTTCAGGATATTACTATCGGTCATGTGGTGACTGGCCTGCTTTAACCCACCAACAGCGGATAAAACTGTCGCATACAAAAGTTTGAGAATCGTTAGAAAGCTGATCAGCACTAGTTAAGACTAATTGGACATAATGTTTATTAACAAAAGCAATTAATGAATGGTGTTTACTGTAGTGTTCATTAAATGTTAATTTCATCTCCTTGAATGTCTAATTATTTATAAGTTAGTGTTTTCATCTTCTTGGATCAATCTAGCATGCTTCTATATTTTCACCGCACGTACTTATAGAGAGATATCTCTAGAACTTTGTACCTGATATAGATGGAGTGAATATCCCATCTCCGATGACCATGGAAGTGCCGAGCATCGTTAAAATCAAGAGGAGGTTCTTGGCGAAGCTGCTCTTCTCCAAGAATGCCTTCACCTTTGATGCCTCTCGGGGTTCATGCTGGTCCGGTGAGTCCAGCTGGAAGTTGGAAATCTCACGGTCTTCTTCTTGTTGGCTGGGAAGCAACCCTACCTTTGTCTTCCGGCACAACAAGGAATACAACGCAAAAGTCCCTCCTGCATGCATCCGATGCAAACAAATTAGTTGATTGATAAAAGATTGAATTGATTGGGGGAGAATATTTATTTATATATGTATCAGAAAATTAATCAAAAGACTCACCGTCACCGTTGTCAGTGGCCTGGAGAACAATGAACATGTACTTCACCATGAGAAGGAGCGTGATGGAGTAGAGGATGAGCGAGAGCACCCCGACCACATCATCGGGATGGCCGATGCCGTCCGGGAACGTCGAACTCATCACGTAGAGCGGCGACGTCCCGATGTCGCCGTAGACGACACCGACGCACTGGAAGGTCAGCTTCAGAAAGCTTGCCCAGCCAATTGCATTTGCAGCGCGGCGTCCCTGAAAATATTTAGTAATTAATTAGAACAACATATAGTACCATATTTATAAATTTTATCCATGGACCTTAACATATTATAACTATGTATCTTATGATTCGTCTTACGTACATTGGCAGCAGGTGCGACAGTCCCGGCCTCGATGTCGAGGGACTTGAACTCTGCAATACTGTTGACGCCTGTGGAGTTTCGGGAGGAGGAAAGGGAACCGCCGCCGCCGCCGCCATGGGAGTGACCATGTGCACGCTCTGCGGCCTGATCCTCCTCCATCGATGACGAGTATTAATGAAGACGATGTCGTCGACGACCACCAGCGACCAAGGACTACGACTTGTGGGCGGCGGGGAAGGAAGAGATCCTGCGACAGGGAGTGCGGGAGCGCGAGGGGGGCTTTTAGTTTCTCACGCCGCCTATCATATATATTTATAGGGAGGAGTTCTAATCCGATGGCGACAGAGAGCTAATTCGATTGCGACAGAGAGCGCGAAGGAGGCTTTTAGCTTCTCATGCATGTTCTAATCCGAGCGAAGGAGGCTTTTAGCTTCTCATGCATGTTCTAATCCGATTGCGACAGAGAGCGTGCATGTTCTAATCCGATTGCGACAGGGAGCGCGAGGGGGGCTTTTAGTTTCTGATGCAACAAGAGTACTTTGCACGAGAGAGTTACATTTGACACCTCGTTAGAGTTATAACTAATTAAAATATTATAATTTATTAGGCATTTAGTTAGTAATTTAAACTGCTTAGTAGTAATTAATCTCTCCATTTATTATGCATTATAACAATTATAACTAATTTAAATAACTAACCAACTAGAAAATTGTAGAAATTGAACCAAAATAAATATACACCCATTATGATAAAGGAGTGAGTGACAATGGACATGTGAATGGAGTGCCACATGTCCATTAATTATTATTTATAATCATTTTAGATATTGATTTACATACTCATAGGATATTAATAATTAATTAAATTCATATTCATAATCATACTTAACTAAGATAAAGATATTATGATAACAAACTAAAGTCAAGAATTTTAATCGATCTAAAATGTCAAATATATAATTATTTTTTAATAAATAATATTAATTAAACTCAAATAAGATAAAAAAATATAGTGACACTTGATAAAAGGATTAAGATTACTATTAGTATTATTATTTTCAATTTTTGATAAAAAAATTAGAAAAAGAAAAAAAATAGTGACACTTGCACGTTCATGAGATGACAAATCTTGAAATATAAAATTATAATTAATTTCTTTATTGACTAATTATGAAAGTTGGTTATAAAATTGGTTTAATCCCTATAATAATTCAGAAAACATCCGACAAAAAGATGAATCAAGACGTGTCATCTATACTTAATTTTCTGGGGAATGATTAGTTAGTTACTTAAACAAAACTTATTGGACGGTTATTTTATTTAGCAACCGCTTTCATCATTTAATCACCTTATAAATACTAAGAAGGAAACTATCTTGGATTTCACTTTACATTCTTTTCCTTTTTTTCCAAGGTTCATTGTTTTGATAGCACTTATATATGTCTATTTGGTTTTTCTTTGTTATGTTGTTGAGGTTTGTTTTTACATTATTTTTTTCTTCAATTAGCATAATAATGATGGTAGATAGAATTAGTTAATTTGAGTTTAACATTGTTCTCACTTCTTATTATTTTTGTGATAGACGTTTACCGGCTCGTACTTGTAGCTTTTATGGTAGACGTAGTTCCAGACCACCATGATGAAGATGAGGGCTGCACCAAAGCTTAGTCGAAGGTAACCTCCTTGTTGGAACTTATAAAGCACTAGCTCATGTATATTGACTCCACCGATCCGACGACGGCAATGTAGAGGAGTATGAGTTTATGTGTTTTGCACATAAGGAGCATCATGAGAACCAAGAACGATGAGGTGAGGATCGTAACAAATACCACTGCGAGACATGGTGGTTCCGAAGGCGCAGTCGTCAGTGCCACAGGAGAAGGCTCCGAAGGAAGCATCCATGGAGCAGAGGATGTGATCCCATTCCCAGAGGCATCCCGACCACGAAGAAGGGACTTCGACGCTCCTCGATTCTCCCTTGTGAAGTGTGAACCCGATATTCATCACCAACGCAGTCGATGCCCAAGCACAACATGTGGCTGCAGTTGTTCGTCAACGTGAACATCACAATTGAACACCTTATAGACAACAGCACATTTCTGATTATTCTTGTAGAATAGAATAACACTACAAGAAAACACATCATTAGAGAAGGGAAATCTAGTCGTTAATATTTAAATTCCGGTCGTTATTGATCATTAGCAACCAGCATTTTTCATCGTCACCCGTCGTTATAGATGCTGCCGTTAAAAGTCAATAGCGACGGCTTAAAGGTATCGGCCGTTAAAAGTCATCAACGACCAGAAATAATCTGGTCGTTAAAACTATATAATGACCATTTAGTTGGTCATTAAATACATTAATGGTTAAAAATATCTTTGTCGTTTATAATCTTCAATGACTAGTAACTCCATCGTTAAAAGTCATCAACGACCGCAATTAATCCGGTCGTTAAAACTATACAAGGACCATTTAGTTGGTCGTTGAATACATGAATGGCTAGAAATATTTTTGTCATTGATAATTTTCAACGACTAGTAATCCCGTCATTATTAGTCATCAATGACCATAAATAATTCAATCATTAAAACCAATGTTGTCACGACCGGACTGGACGGACCGACCGGACCATCAACCAGTCACTAAAATGGTCCTAAATCACCGCTAAAACCAGAGTGAAAATTGGACCAGTCAAAACCGGATAGAACCGGCCAAAACCGAATAGAACCGACCAAAATTGGTTTGAGTGAACTGGTTATGTTAAAATTTTTATTTTAAATCAAAATTTGTGTTGGACCATTGCCTACTTCTGAAGCCCATTTTATAGAGGATGTGTTCATTTCACTTTCTTAATATTTTCAATGTGGGACTATTCACTTGTACATAAGTTTCTTTTGTTCTACTTATTTAATAACTTTCTATTGTAATTTTTGTTAAAAATTCATTTTTCCTACTATTTTATATACATTTTTTTATTTTTTTCCCTCATTTTATGATATTTAAATTTATAAAATACTAATAATTTGGTTTTTATATTCAATTTTATAAAAAATTTGGGAGAAACTCTATTAGATTTTAGAACGATTTTTTTCTTTCCATTGGATTTTATCACATGTAATTAAATTAACTAAATGCATAAACTAATTTATTTTTTAAAATTGATGTTGTCAAATTAGTGGAGGAAAATGTTTAGTTCCCGTCAAATAAAATATTAATTGCATGCTTACTTGATCTTAATTTATAAATAATTAATGATGATAAAATTTAATGGTCATTGATTAATCACTTTAACGACCACAATTTACTTTTTTGAGATGAGCATTTTTCTCTTTCGCTAATAATGTGTTTATTAATGTCCATATTTTTTTGTCACTATTGACTTTTTTTAATGATCATTTTTTTTGTCTCGACATTAATAATTGGTCGTTAAAAATTCATTTTTTTGTAGTGGAAGAAACATACGTCGACATATAACTTACCAGTACTATAGCACAATCAACGATAAAGAAGAGAAAACATGAGAGGACGCTGAGGAGCGCAGCAGCAGCAGCAGCAAAGGAGCATGCTCGAGGAGGAGTTTAGAGTTTGCTTCCACTTTCCTTCTCGAGTCATATTTGCAAGGGGATTGGAACTTAAATACTTGATAAAGGATTAAAGGATGGAACGTCGCGAGAGTGGAAGAAGATGTACTTATACATGCAAAAGAAACTAACGATAATAAATATATAATAATAACATCTTTCTATTAAAAAAAATTAGGCGTAGGATTGCATTATTGTTTATATATAAAATAATTAATATTTATTATTTTATATATTATTTCAAATTGTTCAATCAATGTCCATGATTCGTCATTCACGAAATGTTTGGGAGTTTCCATATAATTATTTTATTTATCAATTTCTGATCATATAAAATAATTGTAAAATAGTTATCATTTTGTTTTGTGATGGTCTAAAATTTTATCGATTAGATTGACATCATGGCCACTTCCCATTTGGTGTAATCATGCGAAGATCACATTGTCCACCCTTATCTCATATTTTTGTTATTTTTTTCTTTTGTTGGAGTGTAAAAAATTCATGGTCATGGCCAAAAATAAGAGAAACATGTTATTAAATAGATGATTTTGAAGTTTAATAAGTGGGTGATATCTACCTTATTCAACTACCCACTATATTCACAATTGATGTTCACATATATTTTACTCTTTGTTATCATGTGAAAAAAGTACATTTGGCCTAAATGAAATAATGAAATCATGTTTAAAAACAAAATTATGTAAATAAAGAAGTGCAAAATATAATAATTAAATAAAACTCTCAGTCCCGTGATACGAGTTTGAAGGCACACTATATAATTGACATTTTTTAAAACAAGTATTTTAACTATTTATTTAATAGTTCACTTCTTAAAAAAATTATAACCTTTCAATTATCATTTCTTATTTTAGGTATATTACTAATAATTCAATTACAAATCTTTATGATTTGATGGAAAATAACTTTCCTCGTTACATAATTATTTTCCTACAGTTAATACTTAATACAATTAATAAATGAATGAATTATTACTTTGTTTTAGTTATTGATTATTTTTTCATATTTAATTCTAATTAATAATAAATGATTTAAAAAAATTGGTCATTTTAATCTAAATTGTTTTTAACCTTAGAATATATCTCAATATTATATATATATATATATATGATAACTATTTTTATCAATCTTTTTTTTAATTGCTCTATGTGCGAGAGAGTTCCCTAGTTATATTATATTTCATAGATAAAAATATTTATAAAATATAAGTGCGGATGTGTTTATGTGATGAAATTTATTTTTTACTTTGAAATAAGACTAAATAAATAATTAATAATTCATCATAAATAAGACTAAATAAATAATTAATAATTCATCATAAATAATAGTTAGACTCTATCCCTATATCAATATACAAAGGTTTTATTGGACATTTTTTTCATTACATGCCAAGTTGCATATATTTTATTACAAAAAAATATATAATTTCATGCATTAGTTGAAAATTCAAACAATAGATAATGTAAAACTATCTATGACATATGAAACACAAAACAATAGAATATATTGTCATGTATTTATAATTTATCATGTTTTCAAATAATTAGAGTAGTGATTAAAACAATATAATATATGATTATATTTATCATGAAATTCATATAGATGTCAAATAGACTAATAGATTAATATCCCAAACTTAAATTATAATATTAGTTTCTAAAAAGAGAGTAAAATAAATGGGACACACATGAATAAGATAGACTAATAAATTATTTCTCTACTTATACTGATTATATTTTAATAATTTTAAAATAACAAATTAATATTTACTTATTTTATCAACATACAATTTGTCAAATTGGATCATCACATTAGTACTATATTAAAAGGAGAGTACTTTTCATAAGAGAATGACATTTGACATCATAATATGTTGTCATGTGTCTATAAACTTTTTTTATAAATAATTTTTCAAAACATGTAGGTATAATAATTAAATGTGGTAACCGTACAAGAAACTCAAAATAGTATAAATTATTATTTTAACTACTTAATAGTTGTACTCACTAGGCAACTAATTTAATAACTATACGATTTGATAACCCAAAGAAACTATAATCATTAAAAATTATTTCTTTATTTTTCACACGAGCCCACGTGTTGAAAAAAAATATAACCATTTAAAAAATATTTAAAAAATTATAATTAATTAATTAAAATACTAATATTACGTTGTAACTATTTTTTTATGATTAACTATGAGAGTTAGTTATAAAATTACATCAATCTTCTATACTATATTAAAAGGAAGATAGTACGAAAAGGAGAGGATGCCTGCCACATGTCTTTTAATTAAGATATTAATTTGGAACTATTTTTTAGTTGTTAAAAGAGAATTTTAATATATTGAGATATTATGTATATATCTAGGCTAAAAGCTTTTTCTAAAATTTTATTAATATTTGATTGTTCTCATTAACAAATATCTTTCTTTGACACCCTATAAATACTGAGGAGAAAACAAACTTTATTATACACGCACTCTCTCCTATTGAGGATCAATTTTTTTTCTTCTCAACTTGCGAAGATTACCGATGAGGTGGAAACAAACTTCACTTCATGGCCACTCTCTCTCTCTCTCTTTGTTATTTTCCTCTAGAGTTATGTAGAATAATGTATTAAAAAATATATATATAAAGGATAAGAGATGGTGGTTGGATATAAGTAGCTAAATTGAATTTAGTTATTTTTTGCTCTTTTATTTTCACAAAATTTGAATGTCCAAATATGGTCAAATACAAATGTTCAATCGCTAGTCTAATTTAAATCAAACAGTTCTTTGATGAACATTCGATTCAAAAACACCTCTTCTTCAAGTGGTAGGTTATTGGACTATTTAGCTCCAATAACTTCAAATGCAATTGAAGTTTAAGAAATTTTTTCGACCAAAGATTTTATATAATCAATTTTCAAATTGACATATATCTTCGAAGTAGTAGTAGAAGAAAACGACACTTCACCTAAAAGTGGCAAATACCAAATTATGAGTCATGTCTTTTATAAAATAATAATTAAATATTAAAATAAAAAAATTATTATATTGCCTTGAAATGTTTTCACTAATACAAAGGTAACTATCACAATGCAAGGGCCATTTCCTTCTGATACAAATTTGGTACGAAGTTATCCTCAACTCTCCCCATAAAATAATTTTTGCTGGAAGAGAACTGCACAAAGAATTTTATGGATGAAATGAGGTGGAAAAAATAATTGGAAAAATTACTGAAAAGTATTAAAAGAATATAATAAATTTGAAATATTTTGAATGTAAAAAATATTTGAATAATTCTGGTAATAAAAATATAATATTTACTCACTAATGTGTTACAACTTTGATGTCTCTTTTTTTATGCCCGTCCCAATATTTTTCAATCTACAACATAAAAAAGTGGTCTAAGAAATTATTTCAAAATTAAAAAAAAGAGTTAATGGTTTGTTAAATAATTGAGTATTATTTGAAAAAATGAGGTATTACACAATCTTTGATGATTGGAATTATTGGTTTACATGTAAAAAATAATAGATTTAAAAAAGATAGAGATAGTTTAATGACAATCTTTCATGAATACTTGGAATTATTCTTTTTTGCATGAAAAAAAATGCTATACACATAAATGTTAAAATTTTTCATTTATAACATTGTGACCATTTATAATATTCTTTAAACGTGCCATTTATAACATTTGCAATTAATATGTGCCATTTATAACATTCTTAAAAAAATGAAGTGCGATTAATATGTGCCATGTATAACATTCTTAAAAAATGAGGTGTGAAATTGTATAAAAACAAAAAAAAAGATAAATAGGAATGCTGAGCAAATAAACAATGTAGATTATTCACAAACTGTCGGTGAATCCTCAGAATTGTATATATATTTATAGAGAGGAGAGAGAGGCAGGTGCACGTCCAAATTTCTAATCCGATTGCACATAGCAATACTCGGTCTGGATTCCTAGATATTGTCAAACTAATTAAAATTATTATACTGGAATCGACTCAGAGTCACATTATTTCTACTCTGTATTGATACTCCGAGCAACTGCTGAAGTCTTCATTTTTTTTCTTTTTTCTTATGGAGAAACGGAGAGGAATTTAATTCATTTCCGGATGTGGCTTTGGTTTGGACACTGATCGATCCAGAGTCTTATCTTTTGTAGGATTTTGCATGGATCACTCTGCAAACGTGTTCTTGATTGTCTTCTTGCATGCACGGAGATATTTCAATTCGGACTTGATTTGTTTTTTTCGAGGTCTTTTTCTCCTAAATTATCTTCAGTTCCATACGACATTTTAATAATCTAATTTTATTATGCAACTAGGGAACACAAACGCACTTCACATGATTTAAATTATTATTTCATAATAATTATAAATTTTTATTATTTATATGAGTAAAATATAATTTTAAAATAAAATATTAAGTTAGTTTATCAAATTATTCGATATTTTTTATAATGTATTTTTAAAATATTTTAAATATTTAGAACCTTTTATTATGTAGTCGCATTTAAATTTATAACAAATATTTATTGAAATATATTTAATATTAAATTATATTAATTTACCTCATGTCTTTGCACCATATTTTATAATTTTAAAAAAGTTTTTATTCTTATTTTTCATCAAAGGAAACCCTCCCCCGCATGGGTGCGAAAGAAACCTCCTTAGGGAAAAATCCTTTCCTAATATGAGAGGATGAAAAACGAGAGTCATATGTTCAAATACAAATGTTCATTCGCTAGTCTAATTTAAATCAAACAGTTTTTTATGGACATTCGATTTACAAACACCTCTTCTTCAAGTGTTAGGTTATTGGATTGTTTAGCTTCAATAACTTCAATTGCATTTGAAGTTTTAGAAAATTTTTCGACCAAAGATTTTATATGATCAATTTTCAAGTTGGCGTATATCTTAGTAGTAGAAGAAAATGTCACTTCACCTAAAAGGGGCAAATATCAAATTTTGAGACATGTCTTTTTAAAAATAATAGTAAAATATTGAAATCAAGAAAGAAATTTATTATATTGCCTTTAAATGTTTTCACTAATACAAAGGTAACTATCACAATGCAATGGCAATTTCCTTTTGATATATATTTGGTACGAAGTTATCGCTCAACTCTACCTATAAAGTAATTTTCGCTCGAAGAGAACTTCACAAAGAATTTTATGGATGAAATGAGGTGGAAAAAGGAACTGGAAAAATTATGTAGTCTCATTTAAGTTTATAATAAATATTTATTGAAATATATTTAAAATTAAATGATATTAATTTAGCTCATCTCTCTGCATCATATTAGTGCACTATAATTTTAAATAATTTTTTATTCTTATTTTTCATCCAAGGAAACCCTCCCCCCATGGGTGCGAAAGAAAATCTCGTTAGGAAAAAATCCTTTTCTAATATGAGAGGATGAAAAAACCCTTTATGAGAGTCATATGTCTAAATACAAATGTTCATTCGCTAGTCTAATTTAAACCAAACAATTCTTTGATGGACATTCAAAAACATATCTTCTTCAACTGGTAGGTTATTGGATTGTTTAACTTCAATAACTTCAATTGCAATTGAAGTTTTAGAAAATTTTTCGATCAAAGATTTTATATAATCGATTTACAAATTGATATATATATTTGAAGTAGTAGTAGAAGAAAATGTCACTTCACCTAAAAGGGGCAAATATCAAATTATGAGACATGTCTTTTTTAAAATAATAGTTAAATATTAAAATCAAGAAAGAAATTTATTATATTGACTTGAAATGTTTTCACTAATACAAAAGTAACTATCACAATGAAAGGGTCATTTCCTTTTAATATAGATTTGATACGAAGTTATCGCTCAACTCTCCTCATAAAGTAATTTTCGTATGAAGAAAACTGCACAAAGAATTTTATGGATGAAATGAGGTGGAAAAAAGAATTGGATAAATTAACGAAAAGTATTAAAAGAACATAATAAATTTGAAGTATTTTGAATGTCAGAAATATTTAAATAATGTTGGTAATAAGAATATAATATTTACTTACTAATTTGTCGCAACTTCGATGTCTTTTTTTATGTCCGTCCCAGTAATTTCAATTTTTGAAAATCCTAATAGGCATCCAACAATGTCTAGAACATGGTCTAAGAAGTTATTTCAAAAATATTTTAAAAAAAAGAGTTGATGGTTTGTTAAATTATTGACTATTATTTGAAAAAAAATGAGGTATTACACTATCTTTGATGAATCCTTGAATTTATTTGTTTACATGTAAAAAATAATAGATTTAAAAAAGATAGAGATATTCTAATGACAATCTTTGATGAATACTTGGAATTATTCTTCCTCTTTTAATGTCAAGTAGTAAAATATAATGGCCTTGAAATTATTAAATCTAATCCAAGTCAAGAGATAAATAGATAAAATTCAATTAATTTATTAGCTCATCCTCCTTTCCATTTTGGCATCTTATTTATATTATATTAATATGTTATACTTTCCGAATTAGTATATGCTCCTAAGGCGTGATTTAGATCATTGCGATGACATGTGGAAAGTTTATTCTTTTCATCCAAAGTCGTGATATCAGTGATGTGTAGGCTTGCGATGACATAGCCGTACCAATTAAAGTGGCGATGGCATCAATTATTTGACATGACTATCTTGGAGTTTTTTTGGCCACTTAAGTGTCCGGGAAGTGACGTCGATCTGTTGGAATTCATACATGTCACCGGCCTCTTTCGAGCAGTTGCGGAAACTTAGTTTTTTAAAGTAGCTTTTGTTTCATGTAATTGATTGTTTTTTCTAGTATAAATGGAGTTAAGAGCAATGTAATCGGTGATTGAAGAAGATGTAATGATTTTATACTTTTGAATAGAACATTTATTTCTTCTCACTACTTCTTCTCTTTCGGCAAGAGTGCGGCGACACTATTTTTGACATGGTATAAGAGCCTCCTTGAAGATCCTGCTCCATTTGCCTTGTCATCGTCCATTGTCGAAAGCTTGCTGATCTCCTAATTTTTCTTCCAAAAGGTTTATCGTCAGGGCGAGCAGGATCTCATCAACCATGGCTCCCGGAAGTCTAGGCGACGGAGCATGAGATCCCTCTTCACTGTTGGTCGGAGATTGTTTCTTGACGATCTTCTCCTACATCCATTTTCTTTTCCTGCATTTTCCTAATTTCTTCATCTGAGTTTCATCTCGTCATTCTTCTCGTCACTTTATTTTTTTCTGTTCACCATCGAGCACTCTGATCTTCAAGATCAGCGATCCGTAAATGTCTCTTACTTTGTCCATCATGTTCTTTTTCCAAATCTCTGTTCTCATTCTATTATTTCAAGTTTCCGATTCGTCATCTTTATGTAGTTGACGGTGATTTTTCGATGTTGTTTCCGGAGTTGCATCGAATTTGGGAGCTTTGTCTCCGTCTCCATTTTCTTGCTGATCGCGTTGTTTCTCGATGAATTTTAGGAGTTTTGTCTCGTTGTTGCCATTATCGGCATTTTATCATCGTTGTTATCAATGATCGAGGTTCTTCAATCACCGATTTTATCCGGTTGGAGTTTTGTCTCCATTTACCGTTATCGGCAGTTCTCCAACGCGGATCGTCGGATTTATTGGAGGTTTGTCTCCTATGTTGGCTGGCGATGGTTGCTTGGTTCTTTCTTCAGGCCTTATCGTCGATTTTTTCAGAGCCTTGAGCATCAAGGCTCAGGTTGCATGTCTCTTTTGTTCTCCGATCGGATGGATCTTCGTTGGCTTCAGGAGTTTCATCTCCTGTTTTGTGATGGGTGCCTCCGTCTTTCCCGGCATATCTGCCAGAGTTTATCGGAGCTTTGACTCTACTTTATCGGCACCTTATGAGTGTCCGGAGTTGTTTGGAGGTTGTCTCCGATTTCGTCTCTTGTCGACATGTGGATCTGCGGCTTTTGTTGGTGCTCTTTGTGGATGATAGCCGTTTGGCATTTCTCCCCTGTCACCTGCATCCAGCTGCTATGCGTCTTCTTTACATGTGTTAGCAAATCGTGATGTTAGCAAGAGCATCTACAGCCACGCATTTGGCAACCACAGCTTACAGTGTCCAGCAGCTTTGACATCTTCGACTTTAGTGACAAAAACATCAGCCATGGGAAGGATTTCGACGAATGGTTCCATCGCTGCCGCTGTGTGATTTTGTCATCGTGTGTTCTTAAAGTTGTCGCCTCTCAGTGAGGGGGCGTCGATATTCTCTGGCTTCTGCTACAATCGACAGTATCCAAAAGATGCTCGATGAATTGCTCTACTCCTGCCGTGCATGTGCAGTGCATGAAGTCTTCAAGTTGACGTCGTTCTTTTTCTCTTCCGCCATCAACTTGCAGGGGTGTGTTGGAATTCATACACATCATTGGCCTCTTTCGAGCAGTTGCAAAAACTTAGTTTTCTAAAGTAGTTTTTGTTTCATGTAACTGATTGTTTTTTCTAGTATAAATGGAGTTAAGAGCAATGTAATCGATGATTGAAGAAGATGTAGTGATTTTATACTTTTGAATAGAACATTTATTTCTTCTCACCGCTTCTTCACTTTCAGAAAGAGTGCGACGACACTGTTTTTGACACGATTGTCTAACTCAATTGATGTTAAGAGTTGTGCGCACTGGTCACGACCATATCGAGTCAAAATTTTGATGTCGCCCCGAGTAGCATATCTGATTATGACAAGTGAGATTATCAGCGAAAATTTTTTTATATTTATTTATATTCGAACTCAAGACCTTTATTTAAATGATGATGAGCTGCTATTCACTCCACCCCAACACGCGGTGATTTTCGATCATGGAGTTGTTGTAACGCCCGAGAATTTAGGAAAGGAAAAAGCGGAGAAAAAAAGAAAAGAAAGATAAAAATAAAAAAAGGAAAAGATAAAATCTGAAACAAACCAGGGAGATGTTTGTTTTAGATTGAAACTCTTATTCTCTCCCTATAATAAGAGGCCAAATCAAACAAATCAGTCCCTTTGTTTCTTCCATGAGACGGCCCTAGATTTCTCCCCTTTTGCGCCCCTTTCATCTCCTCTCATCCCTGATCAGCCTAAACCGAGAGGTGCGGGCAGAGGAAGAAGAAGAATAGGAAAAAGAAGACTGCAGGATTAGTTTCTGGACAAAAACTAATAAGGTATGAAACTATGATAGATTCTTCCTAGAATCATGATTTTAGACTTGAAACATATCTTAGTTGATGCCTAGTTATAGTATAATATTATGTGATGATGATGATGATTAAGTCTTTCGCTTTTATATGATGTTGAGTTGACCAGCCAAAGTCATATTTTTTTGTCAATAAGATGTACACGTAAGGATGACTCGTAGCGTCTCCGAAGCAGATTCTGTCACGTGGCGGGGTGCGATTTGGGAGCGTTACAGTTAGGTATCAGAGCTTAAAGTTAGGGCATTCTTATGTCCTAATGTATGATGTCATAGTTCATGTGCAAGTGCCACGAGCAGTCTCGCCACCGGATGTAAATCCAAGTAAGCTATGTCTTTCGCTCAGAAATTAAATGATTATGATGATGACCCTTAACTCATGATATTTGATTTTGCTAATATAGGATCTTATTGATCCTTAGGATCCTTCCTAGATGATCTAAATTCATAATGATTAATGATGAAGTACTCTATGAATATAGAATAACCCTAGGATGTGAGACATGCCTCTTATGACTTCTTCATGTCTTTTTCATATCACTCTTACATTGTCCATCCTGTCAAGATGATGAAGTATTGATCTAATGATTCAATCAAATATCTATTCTTGATCTCATATGTGATCCCCTTTTATTTCATTGATCTGATTATCAATCAAATATGTATTCTCTTTATGATGATGTTTAGAGAAGGATCACATCAAACATAGGTCATAGTGAAAGTTATTAATCCATATTGATCTTATAAAGATGATGATTGATATGATCCCATTATCAATCTTATCGAATCATATGTTGTCATTATTTACGATGAAGAACAACACTCTTAATGAGTATACTAATCCTTGTAGGGCATAAGCTACCTTTATGGATGATGACCTTATGAAAATAATTTCATACCATAAGGTATGTTCCAGTGGAATAAATGGCGATGGAAGATAATATCTTTTCTTCACATCGGTTAGAAATTTTTAGGAGAATTATGATAGGATTCTTAGTGCCAATTGAGTTTCCTACTAAGATGAATAAGTGTTATGCAGGAAGAAGAATATAGTTATCAGTACTCAAGTGAACTAAAAGCTATAGTTAGTTGAGTGTGATATCGACCTCCTTTCAAGCATGACTCTGATTTCAAATGCCCCATGACACATGAATTGAAGAGTCGAATTTAGCAACTTTAAGACAAGGAATTTATGAGACCGAGGGTCTCATTTTTTGAAATGTTGTACTTCTTTTATAAAGAAGAATTATGACTCTATGAATTTAGAGATTGATTAACAAGTTGTTAAATAAAACAACCATCAAGACACGAGTAACCATTTCCATGTATAGTTGGCCTATGAAGTGAGTACCAGTAGCTTCGGAATGCTAAAGAAGATATGATGAAGATAATTTTTATGTCGATGTATAATCACTATGAATTTAGTGATGTCACTGGACTAATGAACACCCTCAAATTTATATGGACCTCATGAACATGGTGTTCAAACTATCCCCGGAGCAATATAAGGAACATATGTGAATTGGTATTGATGGTACTAAGATAGCATAAATTCACATGAAAAAAAAATTATGATTGAAGAAGTATAAGATGAAACATCTTACTTAGGAACTTAAATGAGTTGTAGAATTATTCTTAATTATTCAGGAAGGATTTTGAGGTTGTAGTATTATCCTGAAACACTACTTATATAAAGTTTCTAAAAGATTTTGAGTTCCTCATAAATTACCACCCTGATAACAAATTCTATTCCACATGCACTCAAACATAAGAAGGAAGGCTTATTAGACTTCAATGAGACTGCACGAATATGAAATGAGAAAGGGACTAAGCATGTGGAACCCAAATGATGAAGTCTTAAAAACAGCAATACTGGATTAATAACATAAGCCTAGGTTGCGGTTCATTTGAGAATAAGTCTTATAAGAAGAAGTATTGGATAAATATTATAAGCCTAGGTTACGATCCATTTGGAAAGTACAAGAAGTATAAGGATGTAACTATAAGTCGAGGTTGTGATTCATTTGGGAAGTACACAGATGCATGAGGATGAACAAATAGCATTGACATGACAACATGGAGATACAAAAGTATGTTCTAAGTATCCAGTATGTAAATGTGAAAAAAGTAGAGTATCAGAAATCTTATGAAAAGATGATGCATGACGTGAAAAAATTTATATAAAGATGATCTTACTTAGGAAGACAATCCTATCTAATGATGCCAATACTAATCCTAATGATCTTTATGATCATGTACAATAATTATATAATTTATAATCAATTGTGCCCATCAAGATGATGACTGCTAATGATGATGAATTATGTACAATGACACTTTGTGATGATCATCGATTTTGTAAATTGATGTACTTGATTTTTAATGACCCTTAATTTTCTCTCACCATGCTAAGCTATGTCATTGTTGATCTTAATAATCCACATGATGACCATCCTATAATAAAGGAATGATCCTATGATGATGATGTATCTTTTGATGCCAATTAATCAATCTTCTTGATTTTTTTTTTCATGATGTCCCATGGTTGTATAATCAACCATATTATATGCTACCTTAATGACCCTTAATCTTAGGATCGGCGATGATCATGCCATATGCTCATGATTATGATGATCACTGTTATGGACTTAATCATGAGATAAGGTTTTCTTTCCACCAATCGATGCTTATTGATTCTATGTCATTTGCAAGATTTTCTTTAAGATCTTGTATTGGTTACCATATCACTTATCTATATGTGGAAATGAGGTAGGTACATGTGGAAGATGGTAAGTGAAATAAAGTATCCAAATGCCAAAGAGTTGGAACAGACAAAATGAACATGCCAAGAAAGTTGAATCGATATAAAGAGGATGCTCAAGCATGATAAAATAAGAAAGACTGATGTAGATGGATGTTTAAACCTAATGATAAAGTTGTATGAAAAGTATCTCCAACCAAGTTCCTCCTACTAAGAAGGTGTTTGATCCATATTACTCATTTGATCGAAAATTCAAATATGTCCAAATGATGTCATGTCATGATATCCTCAAGTTTTCTCATGATGATTGAAGTTGATTTTGCTCATAAAAGTCTTAATTGGTCTCTTGCAATCAAAAGTTAGGAGGTTAGGTCAAAAAAGATGCAAGATGAAAAGAGAATTGTCATGGCCTATTTAAAGAAGAGTTTACAACTTCATATGCAATAATTCTCTAATTGACATATGGATGATTTAGATAGCAACACATTATAGTGTTGGCTAAAGTAGATTATATTTTCTAATTATACTAAGGACAAAATGAAAAGATGAATCATATGATGAAGGAAAAGATGAAAGAAATATTATATGATCAAAGGGCCTTTCCCTAAGGTATATTATGATAGAAGGACCATGTCCTTAAGATGATGAAGATGGATCGATGATGAACAAATACTTTCTAAGTATAAGATGTATCATCGCACGAATGAACAATAAGTTTTCTTCTTGTTAGTAAGCTCTTACCTGATGATTAAATTCGATGACGAATTTTATTTTAAAAGGTTTATGATGTAATGCCCGAGAATTCAGGAAAGGAAAAAGAGGAGAAAAAAACAAAAGAAAGATAAAAACAAAAAAGGAAAAGATAAAATCTGAAACAAACCAGGGAGATGTTTGTTTCAGATTGAAACTCTTATTCTCTCCCTATAAATAAGAGGCCAAATCAAACAAATCAACCCTTTTGTTTCTTCCACGAGCCGGCCCTAGATTTCTTCCCTTTCGTGCACCCCTTTCATCTCCTCTCGTCCCTGATCAGACGTTGCCAACAAGGGACATGTGAGAGGACGTGGACGTCGCTGATCATGTGCCTGAACCGAGAGGTGCGGACAGAGGAAGAAGAAGAATAGGAAAAAAAAGATTGCAGGATTAGTTTCTGGACAGAAACTAATAAGGTATGAAACTAGGATAGATTCTTTCTAGAATTATAATTTTAGACTTGAAACATATCCTAGTTGATGCCTAGTTATAGTATAATGTTCTGTGATGATGATTGACGTCGGCCATCATCGGAAAAGTCGAACGGAATGCGAACCGCGCGCCAACGCAACTTCTGCGTAAGAGGAACCCGGCCCGGGTTCCCTAGAACTCCGCCCGGGCAAGTCTATACTCGGATCGAGTTCGATGGAACTCGGCCGAGTCCACCATTGTCGCGAGCGCGAAGCTCTGTAATGAAGAAGAACTCGGCACGGGTTGATGATGACTCGGCCCGGACAGTTCCACGATGAAGTCACACTCGGCTACGACTTATGTTGAGCGATCGATCGATTCGTCGATTCGATCGACCGAGTTGCTAAGTATGAACCCGGCCCGGGTATGACCTACACTCGGCCCGGGCCATGTCTTGATTTCCTCTGATGATTCCCTTACGAACTCGGCCCGGGTTTCACCTCTTCTCGGCCTGGGTTCTAAAGCGATTAAGTTGATTTTTATAATCCTTTGATCTCTGATCACGTATTCAATTCAGATCTTGACGATAATGATAATTATGCTATTAATACTCCTGATTCATGTACTTAATCATGATCTAAGTCATGATGATGATTATGTCTATTATGACCTTAAGATGATGTAATTTAGATCCAATCAAATCTATGACAACACTAATTTATATCCATCGATTTTGATCTACTTTATGACGATGATGACTATGATATACATATACTTCTGATTTCTCTTCATGATCATGTCTTGTAGTTCTGATTAAGTTATATATAATGATGATGATTAGAATCCTTGATAAGTACGATTCGTTGATCTTTTTTTATGACTAAATCTCGATCATGATCCTTATATCCTAATAAAGATAAAGTAAAAGCTGCATGATAAAAGATGAAAACTATTAAATGAAGAGCTCTTTTTACGATGGACTGGTGACGACCAGGTATGGGCTGACTGCGATCAGTTATGGGCTAATTTTGGTCAGTTATGAACTGGATATGTCAGTTATGATGATGATGATGGACAGGTTGAGGCAGACCTCCCCGTGGATTGAAATATATCCCACTATAAGTCAAAGATGAATAACAAGATGATGAAGAAGATGAAGCATATTAATAACGAAATCTCTTTATGATAATTAGTAACTCTTATCACACCTATGATGATCTTTTCATAATCTCTTGATCTACTATTAATATGATATAAAGAAGATGATACACTTCATGACTTTCTATCTTCATACAATTATCTCTCATGAATCTTTGTATGATGATGACATCATAATCATGATGATCGACTCTTGTCATATTTTTTATGATCTTCCTTATCTTTTGATCTTATGATTCCAAGAAGATATCTTGATTTATGAATTTCTTATCATCTTAGTGATCTCCTATTCATATGACACGTTACAATAATCATTTTATTTATATCATGATGATGCCTATTTTGTTTTTATATAATAATGATAATGTTTTTATGATTCTTATTTAGTATCATGATCTTATTATTATTTCTATCTTACTTCCATACTAAGTTGTAAAACTTCCTGCATGCTCTTAAATACAGGACAATATCTTAATGACGAAGGTGGCCAACGGTAACATATCAAGCTCGTAGGTGACTGTACATAGGTATCCTTTAGTTTGATGTACTAGCTTTCCTTTGGACTCACATAAAGTTCTTTATCAGTCTTACGCATACTAAGATGTCATACTCTTTTTATTACTTAATGATGACTAAATCTTCCGCTTTTATATGATGTTGAGTTGCAAAGTCATATTTTTTTATCAATAAGATGTACACGTAAGGATGATCTGTAGCGTTTCTGGAGCGTATTCTGCCATATGACGGGATGCGATTCGAGGACGTTACAGTTGTGACATGGAGAAACATCATCAGACCCAAGTAAATTCTAAGTCCAAATTTGCTTTAATAATAGCCACGGGCAGACAGCCGCTAGAAGAAATCCTGATTGGTGTTTGCATAGCGAAAGACAGAAAAAGAGACTTTTGAAAGTTTGAAGCCAGCGAACGACTGAAGTATTGTGTGTTCGTGTTATGCTTACACCGTGATTTCTGTGTCTTGATTGATTACTTTAGTCCCTTTTTTATCAATATACATGTGAAATTATTAATTCTTCGATTTTATCTGGAGTATGAGTAATTAATAATTTAAAGAATTCATTTATTTTAGATTTAGTTCGAACTTCGAACTAAAGAGGTGTTAACTTTTGAAGATATTAGTGTCATTTTAATTTAGGATCGTTTGACTGCTTTATGTTGAATTCAGAGTATGTAAGGACTCAAATTTTTATCTTGATAAGAACAATTGTTTAGAGAAATCTGAATTTATTTTTAGCTTACAGATTTATTTCTAGTATCTTATTTTCCTAAAATATAAAGACCCATCCACGGAGAGAAAATAATAAGGAATAAACATAAATCTAAGCATAAGAATGAACAAATATACATCCAACCATGCAGGGTCGTAATCAAGCATATTTCTTCGCTTCATATATAATATTCAGTTCAGAGATGTGGTACTTTTGTACATGGCTGATATGACCGTCGCACTTGCATATCATATTTTTCGGTGAGATCACAATTGACTTGCAATATGATTTTGTTACATTGCTAACGCAAATGGTTACAATTTTTCAAAAAGAACCTGCTTGTAAAAGGATCTAGTCCTTAGAAACAGTATGAAAGCAATAAGAGAACCAAACAGGCTTGCAGAAGCCATGATCAGAAACGACAACATGAAGCAATGGGCGCCCATACAAGCCTTCGTGTCGGATTTTGCTGCTTCCATGTCATATAAATAACCCACAATTCGTACAGAAAATATATACGAGCCTATTGGGCTTGCAATAGAGATGGTGTTAAATATAGCACCGAAATGCTTCATACCAAATATCTCCGATGTGATGATGGGCATCAGTGACCATTGAGATCCATAACAGACCCCTACCAGCACAGATCCCACGTACAGACCTCCTGCAATGCCAGAAGATATGATTGCATGGCCAAGGCTCATGGTCGCCAGAGTTATAACCATAAGTAATGGTCTGGCACAGCCCAGCACTCGGAAGCAGTAGTCCGAAATGAAACCTGCACCGAAACGACCAAGGAAATTCCATATGCTCCAGAGCGACACCAAAGTACTTGTTTCTACACTTGTGTAGCCTCGGGATGCTCCAATCTGACTGATGTTGTTAACAGTAGCTAATCCTGAACCCATACCAAATGCCATGGCGATAAATAACAACCAGAAGTCAGCTGTCCTTAAGGCTAACTGAATGTTCAGGTTTTCTCCCCTTGCAGGAAACTGATATAGGTCCTCACTAGAGGTGGAGGCATTGTCCACTGTGGGCATATTTCGACCTTTCATCGAAGAACCCAATCGATCTGTTAATATCTCAACCTTGCCTGAATCTCTCACTTCTGATTGAGCTATCAGCCGACCAGGTTCATGAGTCAAATTTTCATATAGACCCTCTGTATCTTTCATGTTATTTCTAACAACAACACTTAGCGGGGAAGCGAGCAGCAAAAGAAGCACCACGAAAGTAAGAATTCTTACCGGCCTGCTCAAGGTATGGACCTTTTCGGATATGATAAGACACATAAGATATCCAGCGACAACAACTGCAACAGTTGAGAAGACATTCAAGACTCTCTTGTCATCTTTCCCAACTGAGTGATATACTCGCACAAAATACATTAACACGATGGGAAGCAAAGTGGGCAAAACTGCAATCATGAGAAGAAAATGGCTTGGTTTTCCAGGGTATACTGTTTGATATACTTGGATGAGTATGGCTCCACTTAAACCTACAAAGCCCTACATAACAATTTAAGGGAAATGTCAACATTATAACAAATGCATATTTATTTCATCAAATAAGATTGAAAGTTCATGTTATTGAATGGTAAGTAATATAGATAAATATAGGTATAAAACACTATATATTGCTACGAGCCAATGAGCACTTCGTAAATAGTAAGGAACAAACTTGACTCTTAATTGCTTCAAACTAGATCTACCCTCAGAATATTACTTTTACTCCACCAATGAAGGAACATCAATGCTGCATAATTAGAAACAATTAGGAAACACAAATGGCATATGAACGAAATAGACCAGTTTTTATACATATAAAGATGATTTCTCTTCCTTATATCAATAAACATCTAGCTTCTTCTTTTGTCTTCATCTTTTCCCTAGCACAATTGTTTAATGATAGTACTTTACTTTGCCCCAAGTTTCTGTGCCTTGTTTCAACATGTTCCGAGCTTCCGCCTTGTTTTGACACAGAAAAAAATAGTTGTGCGGAATTGTTTTTATATTTGGCTATCAATCTTGGCAATGAAGTTGTTTCACAAGGAACACTCTGGTAACAATCTTGGCAATGAACTTGTTTGGACAGTAGTTACCTTCAAAGGAAATGGAGGTTCCCCTCCATTTTATTTAACCCCAAAATGGAGATTATGTCAAATTATTTATTTTCCTATTTAAATAACATGAGAAAAAGATATAATTGCCCATTCAAAGTATTTATTAACTTTTTCCCCTCATTTCTCTTTCTTCTTTCTTACCAATGATCATAGATTCCTAATAAGGTATGATCATAGATTCATAATAAGAAATATATGATTATTAGCTCTTTGCCCTTCTTTCCACCACATTTTTGGCAAGGAAAGAAAAATGACATATTGAAGGGGAAAGGAGGGGCAAGTCCCTTCCTTTTCCCTTCTTTCCCCTTCAACTTAAACTCAACCGAACGGGGGGGGGGGGGGGGGGGGGGAGTGCATTCCCAATTTCCCCTCCTTTTCCCCTCCCCTCCTTTACCATTCTTTCACCCCCAATCAAACAGGCATGACTTTTCAACCAAAGAGGCCCATAATTATATCAACCAAACAAGAATAACTATTCACCTTCATTCTTTTTCATTTTCTTTCCATTTGTTCTCTTCCCTTTCTTTACCTTTTCTTCCCCTTTGAATTGGGGGTGGTGAAAAGAGGGAACATGATGGGAAGAGAAAATAGCATAATTAATTTTTTCTATTTGGTTACATTTAAATTGGAGAATGGAGGAAAAAGCCCCTTTCATTTCCCTCCAACACTCCGTTTTTCTTTTAACCCCCACTTGGGTTAGAAATGAGGGAAAAAATATATACAACAACAACAACAAAGCCTTATCCCACTAGGTGGGGTCGGCTAACACAAAGCCTTATCCCACTAGGAGGGAAAAGATATATCTAACACAAATTTTCATTCTAAGCCATATAAACAGAACATATAAATGATAAAATTGTTTAAATAAAATAATCACTTAACACCAAAGAAGGGTAATTATTCATCTTTCTCTTCCCCTTTTTTAACTTCCATTCTCCTTACTGAATTTTGAACCAAACACCCTTACTGAAGTTTATCCAAACAAAGCTAAGTTTAATGTTGAGAGAAAACAGAGATTGGAGAGAAGTTACAACAGAAAGTTAGAAGTGTTACTGTTGCCGTGATCTGGAATTCTATTGTCCAATTTTATTACATTTCCGTTGAAGATTTTTAGGTTTCATCAAATAGATACGACAATTGGTACATGATTATTCAATTCAATCTGATGTCCCCATTTTCTCTATATTAATTCCCTGATCCCTGAAGAAAGCGTAACCTAACCTAATTAATTTAAAGCAACAGAAAGGGAGAAAAAGTTTAGCTCACCTTTTTAAAGGAAAACCAAATCCAAGGAAGGACAAGGGCGAAGAAGAAATTGGGAAGAGGAATTAACCTTCATGATGCCGACAATGGTGCCGCGCTGGCGGGGGAAGTTGTGGACGGCGGAGACGACGTTGGCGGTGTTGAAGAAGGTGAGGCCGTGGGCGGCGAGGAGCATGAAGACGCACATGAGCGGGACGGGGAGCGGGACCGGCAGGGCGCCGGCGACGGCGAGCCACATGAAGAAGTAGCCCAGGAAGCACTGGGCGGCGCCGGCGGCGAGGACAGTGCGGGGGGAGGCAGTGCGGGAGTAGAGGACGCCGGCGAGGGTGCCGGCGTTGGTGCCGAGGTCCTTGAAGAACGCGACGGTCGCGAGGGTGGACTGGTCGTAGCCCTGCGACGACTTGAGCAGTGGGGAGTAGACGCTGAAGCAGTATCCCGACCCGCTCGTGCACTGTATCCAGACGCTGGCCAGCGTCGCCGCCCACTTGGAATGCAACCCAACGCCGCGGCCTCGGCTTCTGCCTCCGCCGCCGGTTCCGGCGGCCTGCGGCAGCAATGGGCGTCGATCGCCGCTGTCATCGCCCATGGCGTCGATAATATTTTAATTACTCTGTAATTCCTTGTGCAGTTAACATAAAAATGTTTGAAACTTGGGTTGACCTTTTTATAGATGAAGAGAGAGAGAAAAAAAAAAAAGAGTTCGATGTGGTAGTGGTAGAAACAAAAAGCAAGCGAGGAAGTAAAAAAGCAACGCCACTAAAATGGGGGAAGCTGCGTCGCTCGTACCGCGGCCACAAGTCTTGCACAGTAAATGCTCTATTATTTTGGTTGTTGCGTTGTGTGTTTTGAAATAATGCCACATTATTAAAAGTTTGAATAATGTAATTCATCAATAAAATGCTTTGAAATAATGTGCTTTTTTTAATAATGCGTGAGCACTTTTTTGTCGCTGTGATGCTGCCACCTGTGTGTTTTTGGTGTCGATTCAGAGAGCACTCCTTCCAACTGATATAGTCTATGTTGTATTTCATATATAAATAATGTATTAGTTAATAAAATATTTCATAATCATAAATTCACGCAATTATTCTATTAACATGTAACGTACATAACTAAATCACCAATTGAAATGTAACAATCCAACTCAAAGTAAACAAAAAACAAAAAAGTGCAGAAAAAAATGAAGAAAAAAACAAAACTTAAAAAAATAAAAAAAAATTCGACCTGAAATCTAAATTGAAATATTATCCTAATTTAATTTTAATTAACTAAAGAGTCTTAATTGATTGAAAATTTTATTATACTTAAATTCAATTTATAAGGATGCAGTGGCCTATCATTTTCTTTCAGCCCGTGATGTTCGCTTCTCTTCCTTGTCTTTTTCTTTCATGAACAGACAAGAAATCATTTTCCGCGTTTAAGAAGACATGCTACTTCATTGAAACACTTTGAAATTAACATTGTCCTTATTTTAGGTCGAATTGGTGACATTTGATCAGATCGAACAATAATAAAAATATTATACTTTAATATGATATATTGAATGAAGTTATCGTATTTCAATTACACACATTCATGGATAATAATAATAAATCACAATCTGAAAAATAATTAAGACTTAATGGACATATATTAAGTTTCACAACTATCATAATTAAAATTATATAAGTACTAAGTTGAAATCCCTGTAGATTTGGTTTTTTTACATAAATTTTCTTCTCGATAATTTTTCTTTGTATGTCATATCTTTATTTTCTTGATTTATCCAATAATTTCATATTTAAAATACCAAATATTGTTTACATGTTAAAACTTTATAACAATATTATATGGTTAACTAACTAATTTGAACTCATTACATATTCAATTAAGGAAAATTAAATTTTGTATATATATATATATATATATATATATATATATATATATATTATGTATAATATACTTATACTAACTTTGAATATTACACCTATGACAAAAGTAATTTATCTCCCCATCCATAATTGAGTTCTTATTATATTACATAGGTATCAAGTGTTTCCCGTGTTGAACGTGTGTCAAGTGACTTTACACATACTTTTCTTTATTTTTTTCGGATATCTTTCTTCATAAATAATTTAGTGGATCATAATAACGAAAAATAGTTTTATAATATAAAAATGATTATATCTATTGTGAAAGATACATTTTTGTTATATTAATTATTCCACTACAAGAAAATCGACAAATAGCGACAAAACTAGCAAGACGCTATTGCGGTGCTATTGCGTCTCTAGAAAATATTGCGTCTTTTTCGCGTCTACTTAGCGCCGACAATATGAGACACCTACGATCGTTGGCTAATAGCGTCGCAATAGAGCCAAAGCAGAAGAAGACGTCAATAGTCGACGCTACCTCGACGTTAAGATGACGCGTAATGTGTCATTGCGACCAATCGGTTTGCGTCACTAACGTGACGTGAAAGTGGCTAGAAATCTGCGACGCTATTCTGACGCTAACGGGATGCTAAGTTTATGCCTTCGTTGATGCTAGTTCGACGCTATTGTGAGGTCAACATCATGTATGTGGAGTCGCCAAGGCGACACTAGGGTGACGCTCCATAAGTTGACGCTAATGAGACGCTTAGGTGATGCAAAGGATGATATATTTTATTTAGCATCTACTATTCTTGCAATGCTATTGTGATGCTACGGAGGCGCTAATGTCAGATATTTTTGCTCCATTATAGCCATATTTTCTTCCCTTCTCACACCATACAATTATATAATGCATATAAATGCATTCATCATTCATCACATGCACCACATCAAAGATAAGAATATGAAAAGTAATAAACTGAACTAACAAAAGTATAACTACTACAAGTATAACTAATAACAATGTATAAGTAACAAAAGTATAGCTAATATCATTTAGAAGTTTCTATCCTAAGTTTGTGAGTTGTTGTCATTCTGGACGTTCAATCTCGACGTGCTCGGTCCTTGGTCTCACGGAGATTGATTCTGCGGTGGGATCCATCCCTAAATCACCTTCAATAAAAGAGCCAACTACTGCGATAGCTGCTACAACACTTGTTGTGATATCTACTGAGATAGATAGCTACGATGTCTGTTGCGATAGCTATGTCACATCAAGTTTAACGGATGAGCTCGGAGCAGATGAGTCACCTGCATATCCTCTGCTCCCCCTAGGTACCTGAGCGACTGTGCTTAAGCCACGTAGGTATCCTCCTCGTGTCATGCTGTTCATTTCCTCTCAAACAATAGAGTTCTCTATGAAATAAAAAGATTATAAAATCATATAAACATTACAAATATTATATAACTTTAAAAAATATATACATGCAAAATGTGAATCTCTTTCAAGAAATGTTATCTAGTGACTGAATACTCGGATCATCTTCGTACTTTTCAGTCATTTTCGCATTATACTCATCCTAAAAAATTTAAACATTGTGCATTTAAAAAATCATTTGCACTAATGTCATCAACCAAGTGAACATGTGATAAGACTTACAGAAGCCTACGAGCATTGGACGTGACCACCAAGTCGTTAGTCTTCTGGCTCTTATGCATGGCCTCGTAGATCACGCGAAATTCCACAGGACCGTCTTATTTTTCCTCATTTAATAAAGTTTAAAGTTTTACAAAATAAGTATAAGATAAAGGTTTGATTATTCAATTTTGTATGTAAATTGCCATGCGTTGTCGATGCTCGTCAAATCACATCGACCCGCCTGTGTGAAAAATCGGTTAACACTTGCCTTTTTTGACTTTCTATGACACTATTCATCCGTCCTATATGAACATCACAAACTTAGACTTTGAAAAATTATAAATTCAATAAAAATAATTTAAATATAAACGTACTTACCATTTCTTATGTAACGACTCCAAATCGAGCGCCTAATATGCCTTGAGCATCTTTGTATACCCTACTCCAAAGTGAGGTCGACAGATGTGACGACCTTGCGAAATTTATATAATTCATTTTGGAGGCGTTTTGCAGTCACCTCCTCAAAAGCTATTCGTATCGTCCCCAAATTAATATCCGGATGAAACTAATTTGCCTCCTAAATAATACTATGAAAGTTAGTAACTTAAAAATAATATAAAAAAATTATGTAACCTAAAACATACGATAAAAATCTGAAAAATATCATCCCGTACAGAAATTGAGACATCTTTTCACGATCATGCTCCTTCAGGCAAGTGGAAAAGAACAAGAGCACTGACATCCCGCACAGTATTAACAAGTATGAAAGTAGTCCTGCAATTTACAAACAAGAATTAATTTTTCAAAGATAAACAAAACTATAATAATTTTTTACAACTTATTTAACTTACGATCGAGCAATAATATTCACGGTGATCACCCCATTATCATGTAATCCCTCTTCATCTTTTGAAGAGGAATTAATCATCACCTGCTACAACTGGGATAGCTTGAGAAGGTCCGACATCATCGAGGGGCCTTAGTACAAAATAAATCATTAGTGTCATACCAAATTAAATTAATAATAATTAATATATGTAAGGCCGTTAAGTTCAAGAGTTCAACTGAATTCGGTCGAGCGTTCGTAGACTTGATACATAGTTTTAATTCGTAGAATCAATGTTCAACTCAATTTTAGCCATAAAATATTTGATATATATATATATATATATATATATATATATAATAAATATCAAATATCTTTGAGAAAGTACAGGTAAACTATAATAATGAACTATGAAACATCAATTATCTAGAAGTCTATTTTAAAAGTTAATACTTAATTTTTTGTGTAAATAAAGTTAATACTTAATTGATAATTGTTCTCTAAAATAAAATTAAATTAATGCATGATTTAAACAAAAAATTTCAAACAAAGCAAAATAATCCAACCATCTCAATTTACAACTATCAAGTAAAATATATATTACATAGACCATATCACAACTTAATAAAATAGAGTATAATTATATTCCCCCAACTTTAAATTATAAATAACAACTATTACTATTTTTTTATAAGCTTAATTTTTGCTTTTAAAATAAGTATTTGATTAGATGACTAATTTGACTAAAGAATTATTTAAAAATTTAAATAAAAGAAAAGATTTAAAACAATGTCTCACCTTCAAGAACATATTTATTTGTTCTCATAATGATTCCAACACATTGTCGATCTTGCCACAGTCAACAAAATAACTAATGTTACATTCAAATTCTTCTTATTTCAAGTGCTGCTTAATCTTCTTTTAAACTCAAACTTTACCTTACATATTATACATTCGAAAATGAAGATGTTGCTTCTCCCTAATATCCTATATGGAATGTCCTCTCAATTTTCTAGATCATATAATAGGAAAATACGAAGTGAAAATAAATTCATCGAATCTATAAATTTATCAATGCGATTTTAATGAATCAACGAGTTTACTGATTCTACTCGCGAGTTTACTGAGTTTAACCTAGATTGCGAGTCCAACCCGATTTTGTGCGCTACTTAGGCGTAAACTCTTAAACTCGTACGAGTTTACGAGTTAATTCACGAGTTTAATAGATTTGGATATATGTATAGTAAAGTTCTCACCTCGAGTGATGTCTATTACTGCATGATCCGTGGCAGTCCACTCGTCAGCAATGTGACAAAGCGGGTGCTTGTGCTATTGGTGGCGTAGCAACTAACATTATTTAAAAAATTATTCATGTAATTAAATGAGAAATATAATTTTAATAATAATAAATATATCACCTGGGGTAAGATGCCACTCGCCAACACCATCTTTAAAATTTTCTTTTATAAATCGGTGTTCATCTTTCCAATGTTGGATCCAACTGTCGGTTGCATTTCGCTAAAATTTATATAGGAAAGACTATATGGATAAGCCTTTCTCACAACAAATGTGCCACAACAAAAATATATTATTGTTATGCATTTAAAGGGCCCAAATATGGCATTCTTGATTTCAGTAAGATTATGTACTGAAATCTTATTATGAGCAGGGAAATGTGAGCAAAAAAAGTAACAATGTAATTATAACTATGTAATTATAATGTTTTATACTATTATAACTACCATTCAAGGAAGGGACTAGGGAAAAAAAGTAACAATGAGAAAAAGTAGTTTTCACTTGTATGAGTAAAATTAGGTGTTGACACAAAGAGCATAAGCAATAATAGCCAACTCTTTTAAACCATTCTCATCTTACTTTAGAAGCTAAATGAGAAGGGGACAATACCACTCTTAATTATCTTATCCTTATTCCTAAGATACAAGAAATTGAAGAAAATCACTATAACAATGAAATTTTCCAAAACAAAACATGAAATATACTAGAAAAATAATAAGTAAATGAAACTTACAATCATCAGTAAATGAAGTAAAGGAGGATGAAATCACAAAATGATTTGAGAATATGCACAAGATACATGTTTTTGTTGACATGACCAAAACATACTTTGCCAACAAGTATGCATTTTGTATTGGCAATAAGTGGAATCATATTGATAACTTGATAGGTAGAAAAGGAAATAAATCAAGGGAAGAAAATGTCATCTGAAGAATATATATATTTGTGTAAAGAAATTGGCACTGGTTCAACTTCCTAAGTGTCGAACAATGTTGTGCACAAAAGATCAAGCTTCACAGAGATAATACCTGCCAATCACTCATCTGAAAGCAATTAAGATACCTATTTTCCATGTGTTGGAGTTATGCATAAACCCTTTTTTTCTTTCGAAAGGCAGAAGAATGACTACACCCTTATTGACTACCACGTATGACAAGTGAATGATTAAAAAAACTAACCCTCTCGGGCGAGGACCTCTAAGACTTAGAGCCGCACAGAACGAATAGAGTTTAGGCAATTAAAATTCAATTGATAGATGAGACCATGATTCCTACGACCCCTCTAAGAATAACTCTGATATCACATGCCCTCTCAGATATTATGCAATTGTAGAGAGTTAGAGTTCCCTCTCAGGTAGGAGGTCGTAGAACTAATGAAAGTCAGATTCAGCAAAAGGTTTATGGTGAAATAGAGCAGAGAGCGTAAGAGATTCTGCTTCGAGAAAGTGCGGTTTGAGAATCTATCCAAATTTAGTCCCTCTCGGTATTCAACTAGGCAAAGGGTGAAGACAATCCTCTCGGGTTGCAAGCAAAATAGATTCTATAGCTCAATTAGAACAAGAATCTGTCATAACACTTCAACACAAGACATAACAAAATACAGGATAGCTTTGAGTAGTAGCAAAGTACGACAAACATTCAAGTAGTGAAACATCAAAAGAAAACTAAGAACAAAAACCACAAGTTCATCACAGACACCTCCGATTCCCAGCAGGCTGGTTAGTTATAGTTCATGGCCATGGGTGATATAACAGCCATCAATGAAACATTATTCAGATTTACAGAACATTCTCCACAAATCACTCGACCTCTCTTCTATCTTTCCTACTCCCGAAATGACTACCCAAAAAATGCTTTTCGCCCCTAGTAAACAACCTCATTCCACACCCTTCTGTCCTTCTCTTCAGTTGCACTATCTCCTTTATATAGCAGCCCTCTGCTTGCCGTCCTCTTCTAGCCGTCAGTTGGTGTAGCTTTTACCCCTTGGTGCTCTCTTGGTCCCCTTTCCTTGCAGGAAGCTTCCTCTGCCACAAGCCGGTTCGGATTGGTTAGTCCCCAATGATGAAAAATGTGTTTGTTGTGAGTTGTTTTGGCCCTTTTTGCCGGAAGTAAATCACTCTCTCCTTAATGCAAGGAACAACATTTGAGATCGACTTCATCCTCTCCACCTGTCGACCTTTTTCAGCACCTTGCAAGGACTGAGATACCAGAGAACAAACAGAAAAATCAAGCCCCTATGTAGATAAACAAGTGCTGCCATGAAGAATATAAAAAGCTATTGCATATGGGTAATGTGCATGCATTTAGAGCTAAGATTGGAATCATATAAGGATGAAAATGCATGCTTATCAATAGTAAGAATGTATACATTTATTCTTCATATCACGATGATTCCCGCCCAAGAGGGTAATCTATCCCTCAACTGTCGCATGCGTGCTGAGAGGTGGGGCAACAATTGAGTTGTGTCTAAAGAGTCAACGATGACTAGTGCTAGATAGGGCCGAATCAGACTTAAGAGGATCCATCCAAGAGGGATTATTACTTGTTAGGACCCAGTACATGTCGAGAGGTCGGCTGAGCCTTGATGTACATCTTAAGATTTATCTAAATCCAGAGGTAGGGTTTTGCTCCTACCTTACATGTTTTTATCTTGGTTCAATAAACATAAACTCGTAAAATAACCCCTAAGCACTAGCGTTTATCTACTTTGAAAATTGTAGCTTCATTTGCTGTGATTTCTGATTTGTAGTATTTTACATTCTTGTTTCAATTGACTTTCCTAGATTTTAGTTTTCCTTCAAAATGATTTTTGATTAAGTGTGAACTTTCAGTTTTGTCTTGTGGATCGACTTTCCTAGATTTAATTTTTCTCATCGTGTGTACTAAGGATTTATAAATTTTAAAACTTATTTGAATTTTTCTATAAAGTGGGAGTACTCGGACGTATAAAGGCATCCATTCCCTTAGTCGGTCCCTTTTTCACCCAATGCATGGTTTTTATCCTGATGCATGCCATTCCACTCAAGTCTCAGACATTGCACCCTCGAGTTACAAAGATAAATGTGTATACTTTTCTCATGACTAAATTTGTATTTATTTATGAAGGGAATAACTAAAGAAGAATTGATTATGATGATTAATTGTGTATATGATAGTCATTTGTATCATTATCTTGAATTGGTTCTTATATGATCTTAAAATTTAAATTGTTATTCAAATGTATGAAATCTTTTGAATGTTTAAATTATATGCTTAAACCATAAACCATTTATTAAGTAAAGATCTAGTATATTTATTATTGAGAACTATGATCAACACTTGCTTTGAAGTTTTTTTAGAAGTTTATTTTAAATTCATTTGTTTCTTGTTTTTCTAATACAAAATTGAAATCCCTCTTGAAGTGAAAAGAAAAGAAATATATACGTAGGCCGCAATTATTTTAAAAGATGTAAAATTTTCCATGATAATGATTATAAGCTTGTGAATACATTTACCCAAATTGCATCTAAGTTAGGATAATATGTTCTTGAGCTAAACTTTCTGACATATTAGCATGATTGCCACTTTGAATAATAATATTTATTGCTCAATTCGTTATTGGTTTACATTTTAAACAATATATATATATTTAATGTTAGTTTAAATAATATGCATACAATCAAACTTTATATATATTTAAATGGAAAAAATTGAAAACAAGTAGTTTTGTTGCATCAAACTTTATATTAATAGTTAACTGTATTGATTAATGCTCTATATTTAGATATCTATAAAACCAATATAGCATATCATGTTATCCTTCCATAAAAGGAAAATACTCTGATTGCTACATAAGAAATTATGATCAAATTATTATACACATTTCGTTAGGAATATAAAAAAATCTCTATTAACTTAATATTGAATTACATTTGTATTAAATCTGAATTTAGACATGAATAGATGAGTTATAAATAATTTTGTTACTTTCTGCAAATTTAAAAATCGTGTAGTCTATATTTGTGCAAAAAAGTTATGTATATATAGTAAAGATTTATCAAGTTTTAAAGTAAAATTATATGTATCAATTGTTGTGTCGATACTTGATTGTATTCTCATTAAATTTATAACGAGATACGAATAAATGAAATATATATAATCTTGTTAGACAGAATAAAACATTTCCAGATAAAAAAGTGAAGGGATATCAAATTGAAAAACAATTACAATGACTAATTTTTAATAGACCGAACTTAAGTGAAATATTTGAAAACAATTCATCAAATATGGATCATGGAATAAATAGATAAAATGTATAATTTTAATTAATTTTCTGAAAATAAAAAATTAACTCATTTGAACATATGTGTAATAAGATATAACAACAATAATGCATAAATGTCAAGATGAAAAAAGTCATTGGCTAGATTTTTATCCAAAGGTTAAAATGGAAAACTCTGATTAAAGATATTATAAAGGATCGAATAAAAAAGAACATCCAGTGAAATATCAAGACAAATAAATCAATCAGTTTTTAAGTTCCTTCTACCCAAATTTGTAAATTTTCTCTTCCCTTTCTATGTATGTTAACTGTTGTAAAAGAGAGGTATTCACAAAGAGAATATATTATTATTATGACCTCATTTTATGCTAATTTATGAACTATTTTCATTTTTCTTTATAAACTATAAAAATATTTATGTTGTTTATGTTTTTCCATTTCACGCACATTTCACTTTTGATATTAAGTTTTTTAATTACGATTCTACAGTTCACTAATATTTGAGGAAATATTCATTTTAAGAAAAATATACTTGAGTTCAGAAGTTTTAAACTAACTAAATAAAATGTTACCATTATATTTGTTTATTTTATTTTTTCAAAATCATAACAAAGATTAAAAATGTAATTAGATTAACAAAAAATTATTAAAGTTAATGTTGAGATTAAAGCACGGTTTGGTAAGCATAAAAACTAGAGTATTAACTAACGATTAGCGTTGTGGTCGAGTTAAAACGCTACTATGATTGTTTGATAAATATTTTTTTAAAGTAACGTTTAGAAGTTTTAGGACAAAACGCTATAAGCTACTCTTACTAACTTATAAAGAGTAGAGTATAACGATTTAATATTTATTACTATTTATACCCTCATTTCTTTTAATATAAAACTTTATTTAATTTTTTAAATATCATATATTATTTTTTATTTAATATATAATATATTTAATCTTACTTAAAATAAAAAAATTATATTTTAAAATAATTTATAATTTGTATTAATTTTTTTATTCAAAATAAAATATTTTAAATTAATTATTATGAATATAATGCTTATAAAAATAAATCTAAATTATATTATTATGTCTATTTTTGTCATTATACAAGTATACGCTAGTTCAACCATTATATTTATCAAATAGTTTTTATCAAATTTATAAACAAATCACTCTCCGCTATCCACTAGTAGCTAACCACTATTCTTTAATCAAATTGCTATCCTTTAATCACAGAGCTACCGCTAATTAAATCGTTAACTTTGTCAAACAGAGTAAAGTACAAAGTTCGAAGAATTTAGGAGAGGTAAAAGTATATTTCCTTATAAATTGGGAAAAAAATATTTATGCTTGGAACTTGGGAGGAAAAAAAAACTCTTTTGAAAAATAAGCATTTGGCCATTGTATAACACGAGTAAGCAGTGATATCAAGCGGAAAAGTTGATGGAAATTCGTGCAGGAACTAAACAGTCATAATACTTTTAAATCCAGTAGTTGGATGGAGGATGGAGAAAGAAGGGCTGCTAGCTGATCTTTTTCGTTGCAGGCAAATGAGTTCTCTTTGCAAGCGCTACAGTTAAAAAATCTGCAATAATAGTTCTTCATCTTTCAACTGCAATGCTGACTGGCCAACTGGGCTCTGAAGGAGTCCTGCAGGTTTTGATGATATGCATGTGCCCCCCATATAGATGGATAGCTCTTAAAGTAAGTTGGTTGGCCCTTTTAATATGCATCACTAGCATCATTTGGGTGTGACCCATTTTTTTATGCCACAGTATGATGATTTTCTGGATGAATTATGACAATCAAATTCATCTGTCAAATGCTTCTATTGTTTGACCAACTTGCTGCAGGACTGATCGGCAGGTTTTGGTTATACCTCAACCTTGTACCATAATTAAGAAGGAGCATTAAGATGAAGTCGCAATAATGGAGGGTGACAACTTTGCAGACTAAGACAGACAGAAGGAAAAAAAAGAAAGTAGTAGTAGTTCTATAACGTAGTCTGGCAAGTCAATAATTAAATGAAACTGGAGGCACTAGTTTACTCATGCTTATAGAAGAAAGACAGATATTATATCTTTGTCACTGTATTCAGAATCAGAAAATGGTAAGGACTCCTGATTAATTTGAAAGAATTGCCTACAAATATCCTTGGAGATTAATCATGGGTCATCCTGTTGGTTTAATTGAATATATAAAACTACTTGATGAGGTGCTCAATCTTCGCACAACTGTTCTGAATTGTTTGCTGCCTGTTAACTGTGGACGGCAGCTCCAAGAGTTAATGCCAGTAGTTGAAGCGTTGCACACAGAACGCCCTCTTCATGCTAACTAGTTCCCAGGTACTTGCATTAATGAAGTCCTCTTAATGCTCAGTTGGTGGTGAACTATTTAACCCTTGGAGATGGGAGCATCTGAGTTTGTGTGATGGCATTCCTTGCAATGACGCGGAAGAGTACCTTGCTGCATGTTACCTCCATGTTTTGGTTCAACACTTCATGAAAAACGCGGATTACCGACAGTTTTTCAGTCGGAATCGATCCGTCGAAAAAACGCTCGTCGTAAACGGATTTACGACGGTTGAAAAAATTCGTCGAAAATATCGACGGTTCTGGCCGTCGGAACAGTCCCCGGCGGTTCGACCCGTAGAAATTTTCCGACGGTTGCAACCGTCGGAAAAGTCCCCGGCGGTTTGAACCATCGATATTTCCGACGATTGCAACCGCCGGAAAAGGCCGGCGGTCCGAACCGTCGAAATTTTCGACGGTTGCAACCGCCGGAAAAGGCCGGTGGTTCGAGCCGTCACAACTTTTCGACGGTCGCAACTGACGAAACTTTGAACGGGCGTCGCAACCGTCGATCTTTTGAGGGTTGCAACCATCGCAAATAATTTTTTAAATATAAAAAAAATTAGCGGCCGGATCCGGCCGCCTGGCATTCGGATCGGCCGTCGATCCGGGCGCTGGAGGCCGGAAATGGCCGCCTGGCGGCCGATCCGGCCGCTGGAGGCCGGATCGGGCCTCTGGGGGCCGGATCCGAACGGCCACGGCCGGATCCGGCCTCTGGGGGCCGGATCCGAACGGCCACGGCCGGATCCGGCCGACAACAGAGAGAGAGACGTCAGCGCGGAGCGGGAGAGAGAGATACGCCGGTGCGGGAGAGGGTCGCCGACGTCCGACGTGGGAGGGTCGCCGGCGTCCGGCGCGCGGGAGAGGGTGCTCGCGGCCGGGAGAGAAAGAGAGAGGAGAGGAGGGAGAGAGAGAGGAGTGGAGGGAGGAGGGAGAGAGAGAAGAGGGAGGAGGAATATATATAAAGGGAAAAAGTGGAAAGAAAGCGGGAAAAAGAAAAAAACGGGATAACGAAATTTTAATTACCGACGCTTTCGGCCGTTGAAAACGTAAATATTAAATATTTTTATAATTACCGATGGTTGTGACCGTCGAAAATATATTTAGTTATATATAATATTTATTTTTTATTTTACCGACGGTTTGAACCGTCGGTAATCGTTACCGATGGTTAAAACCATCGATAATTGCGACAGTTTGGACCGTCACTAGTTATATTAATAAAATACTCCTTATATGATATTATTATACATTTACCGACGGTTACGACCTTCGAAAATTGCGGCGGATTTTGCGACGGATGGATATCCGTCGTTCCTAATCGTCGAAAAATTAAATAATAATATAATTAATTATATAATTAATTTTTTTATTTTCGACGGTCGTGACCGTCGGAAAATCAGTCGAAAAAATTTAATAATAATATTAAAAATATATAATTTAATTTTTTTATTTCCAACGGTTGTAACCGTCGAAAAAGTCGTCGGAAATTGCGACGGATGGATATCCGTAAAAAATATCGACGTTCCTAATCGTCAAAAAATTAAATAATAATATAATAAATTATATAATTAATTTTTTTATTTCCGACGGTCGTGACTGTCGGAAAATCTGTCGAAAAAATTTAATAATATTATTAAAAATATATAATTTAATTTGTTTAGATCCGACGGTCGTAACCGTCGGAAAAGTCGTCAGAAATTACGACGGATGGATATCCATCGAAAATATCGACGTTCCTAATCGTCGAAAAATTAAATAATAATATAAATTATTTCCGACGGTCATAACCGTCGAAAAATCTGTCGGAAACGGAACCGTCGAAAAATTCGTCGCAAATTGCGACGGATTTAGAACTGTCGGAAATTATCCGTCGGAAAATCACGATTTTCTTGGAGATTAATCATGGGTCATCCTGTTGGTTTAATTGAATATATAAAACTACTTGATGAGGTGCTCAATCTTCGCACAACTGTTCTGAATTGTTTGCTGCCTGTTAACTGTGGACGGCAGCTCCAAGAGTTAATGCCAGTAGTTGAAGCGTTGCACACAGAACGCCCTCTTCATGCTAACTAGTTCCCAGGTACTTGCATTAATGAAGTCCTCTTAATGGTCAGTTGGTGGTGAACTAATTAACCCTTGGAGATGGGAGCATCTGAGTTTGTGTGATGGCATTCCTTGCAGTGACGCGGAAGAGTACCTTGCTGCATGTTACCTCCATGTTTTGGTTCAACACTTCAGTATCTGGTTGTTGCTTCTCTTCCTGCTATCTCCCTTATTACTTTATTGGCTACTACTAATTCATACTTAGGCTTTATTTGGTAATCTAAGTTAAAAAGAGGGTGGATTAAGGTAGTGTAGTGAGGGTTAATAAGATTGAGCGTAGTGAGTGTTTATATAAACTATGTTTATATATAAATTAATGGGATGAGTTTGGATTAATTTTAATCCACTCTTCTAAACCATCCATGTGTCTTAGATTGGCGTCATGTTCTTGCTTTTCCTTTTGTGATTCCATCTCTGAATGCGTTCTGGAGACTGAACTGAGCATCTGATAACAAAATAGATTTGTAACAGCAATCTTGATTTCCAAAACTGGTTCTGATCATAGCATTAGTAGTAGTGGCTGATGCTTTTCATGATATCATTTTTCTCCTAAACAACAACAAATTAATGAACTGTCAAATACTTTTCCAACGCGTCAAATTTTCTAATTTCATCCCCTAGATATAAATTAGAATGTCATGTCTAGAAAATAGCATTACAATATAGCAAGTAATAAGAAAAATGACTACAATGAAAGTCAATAATGTTACTTTACGAGCTATCAAAGATTCAAAATTTTAAAATGATAAATATAATTATTATCAATGATTTGAATTATTTTTTTAAAATATCAACACGGATCTCCTAATTTTAACATCATTTGACACGCGCTTATGAGACTATACGTATTTATGGCCGGTTCTGTTCATCAATAAATGAGGGCAATGTTGCAGCATATTC
The DNA here is from genome assembly GCA_030549335.1 of Pontederia crassipes. Lineage (NCBI taxonomy): Eukaryota > Viridiplantae > Streptophyta > Magnoliopsida > Commelinales > Pontederiaceae > Pontederia > Pontederia crassipes. Next base: position 46,633,261 of record CM060192.1, on the reverse strand, counting down.
TTTTAATTACCATACAACAAGTAAAAAAATAAAACAAAAATATCAGCTCCTAATGCATGATTTGAACAATGAATGCAGTGCCTTAACTAGAACATCTTTCAACGGATTGCACAATGATCAGCATGACTCATGCACAAATCTTTTTGATGGATCAGGCCACAAGTCTTGAGTTTGCGGTTACTGCTACAAGATGGGAAAAAAACGACTATGATATTTTCTATTGGGAATAGAACATCGAGGATCGATGAATAATCAAAATAATGAAAGAAAGAGAAGATGAACACATAGATTTAACGTGATAAAACTCTTTTGATCAATGTGAATAAGAGAGAAACATCCACGGGCAAAGGAGGCCGCCGCAAAAAATTTTCACTATGAGCCAAAAGAGAATGTACATCATATAAAACTCTAATCCTCGTATATAAAGGTCCATACTCATTTTTCCTCGTATATGAAACCCTAAAGGCTCAAGCCCTCCGCTTCCGTCACAGATTCTCATTTTTCCTCCTTTATCATTTTTTTTCATAATTTTGGGTACAGGGTACATAATTCAAGGCACATCAACAAATTTTCACCTTGACTTTAATTTCATAAAACTCTCAAAAAATAAAATGCTCAACATGCTCTCCTTTGCCGAATGGCCCACGAGGACCTAGCTTGATCTTTGCGTAACGCTCGCCAAGTCTGAACAATAGTCGAACTTGGCAATAGGTAAGCTCTTTGTCATCAAATCTGCTGGATTGTCATGTATGCTAATCTTCTGAACTTGAACATCTTGCTTTTCCATAATATCTCGAACAAAATGATATCTCACATCTATATGTTTTGTTCTTTCATGATGCATTTGATCTTTTGTAAGATGTAGCACTCTGACTATCACAATATATGACAGTAGCTTTCTCTTTCATAGTGAGCTCTCCAACTAATCCTCTCAACCAGATAGCTTCTTTCACAGCTTCAGTGATGACTATGTATTCAGCTTCAGTAGTGGATAATGCTACTGTATCCTGCAAAATAGCTTTTCAACTCACAACACAATCAGTAATAGTAAAGATATAACCAGTTAGGGACATTCTTCTATCATGATCTCCTGCAAAATCTGAATCAACATAGCCAATCAGTCCAGCTGAATTTCTACCAAATTCCAAACATACATCAGAAGTACCTCTTAAATATCTCAGTATCCACTTAACAGCTTCCCAGTGCTTCTTTCCTGGATTAGACATATATCTACTAACAACACTGACAGCATGAGATATATCTGGACGAGTGCAAACCATTGCATACATAATGCTACCAACTGCACTACAGTAAGGAACTTTTGATATATACCTTTTGTCTTCATCAGATTGAGATGAACATGATGCTGAGAGTTTAAAGTGTGCTGCAATCGGTGTACTGACAGCCTTAGCATTCTGCATTCCAAAACGCTCCAAAACTTTTTCAATATATTTCTGCTGAGACAGAAATAGTCTTCCTGAACTTCTATCTCTAGAAATTTTCATTCCCAAAATCTTCTTTGCTGCTCCAAGATCCTTCATCTCAAATCCAGAACTTAACTTATTTTTCAAAATATTAATTTCAGATATATCTTTCGCTGCAATTAACATATCATCAACATAGAGCAACAAATAGATGAATGAACCATCGACAAGTTGATTCAAATAAACACAACTATCATATTTGCTTCTAGCAAAACCAATACTCAACATGAATGAATCAAACTTTTTATACCACTGCCGAGGGGATTGTTTAAGTCCATACAATGACTTCTTCAGATGGCAAATTTGATCTTCTCTACCTTCAACATGAAAACCCTCTGGCTGCTCCATATATATATCTTTTTCTAAATCACCATATAAGAATACAGTCTTAACATCTAGTTGCTCAAGTTCAAGATCTTGCAAAATAACAATAGCAAGTAAAGTACGAATAGAAGTATGTTTCATAACTGGAGAGAACACATCATGAAAATCAACACCTTCCACTTGACTGTACAATTTTGCCACCAATCTTGCTTTGTACTTTGTCTCTTCATTATTGATTCCTTCTTTCTTCTTGAACACCCATTTGCAGCCAACAATCTTCTTATTCACAGGTTGTTTTACAAGATCCCAAGTGTCATTCTTCTGTAGAGATTTCATCTCCTCCTGCATTGCTATTAACCACTTATTACAATCAGGACTTCGAATAGCTTCAAAATAGGAGGAAGGATCAGGTAACTCAATATCTTCAGCAACACTTAATGCATAAGCGACTAGTTCTTCAAATCCGAGCCTTTGAGGTGCTTTTATTTCTCTCCTCGGTCTATCACGAGCTAACATGTATTGCTGCTGAACTTGAGGTGATGTATGAACTTCAAGAGCATCAGGAGTATCATTCTTTTCATCAGAAGAATTTGACAGTTCTAACTCCACCTTCTCCAAAGTTTTCTGCTTTTCTGTATCACCAATAATAGACAAATCTTTTCTCGAGCGAAGCATCACAAATTCATCAAAAGTAACATCTCTACTGATAATAAATTTCTTGATTTCAGGACACCATAATCTATAACCTTTAACACTAGATTTATAATCAAGAAATATGCACTTCCTAGCTCTATATTCAAGCTTTCCATCATTAACATGTGCATATGCAGGACAACCGAAAACTCTTAAATGTGAGTAATTAGGAGAATTACCTGACCACACTTCTTCAGGAATTTTTAAGTCTAAGGATCGGTGAGGAGACCGATTCACTAAGTGACATGCCAGGTTAACAGCCTCTGCCCAAAACTCCTTGCCAAGTCCTGCATTTGACAGCATGCATCGTGCTCTTTCTAGTAGAGTTTTGTTCATTCTTTCTACGACTCCATTCTGCTGTGGAGTTCTCATAACTGTGTGATGCCTTGCAATACCTTCTTTGTCACAGAATTCATTGAACTTAGAATTACAGAATTCTAGTCCATTATCAGTCCTCAATCTCTTCACAACTTTTCCAGATTGCTTATCTAGCAAAGTCTTCCATGACTTGAATGTTTCGAATACATCATCTTTATGCTTTAGAAAATAGACCCAAACTTTTTTAGAGAAATCATTAATAAATGTCAGCAAATACCTATTTCCTCCTTTCGAAGGAACCTGAGAAGGACCCCATAAATCTGAATGGATGTAATCAAGGGTTCCCTTCGTCTTATGAATGGCTGAGTCGAAACTAACTCTCTTCTGCTTTCCGAAGATACAATGCTCACATAGCTCTAACTTTCAAACTTTTGCACCAGGAAGAAGACATCTGTTACTAAGAACTTGCATGCACTTCTCACTCATATGGTCCAAACACACGTGCCATAACTTTGTGCAATCTTCCTCTGAGGTAGATGAGACTGCTGCTGAACCTATCACCGTCGAGCCATTGAGAACATACAAACTACCGATTTTGAGGACTTTCATCAACACAAGAGCGCCACGGAAAATTTTCATTCCATTAGACTCAATAACAACTTTGCAACCATTTGAGTCTAAAACACCGAGAGAGATAAGATTCTTCTTCAGATCAGGAACATGTCTGACTTCTGATAATGTCCTAATAATCCCATCATGCATCTTAATCTGGATGGACCCAATACCAACAGTCTTACATGCAGCATTGTTGCCCATAAGAATGACTCTACCTTCAACAGATTTGTACGTGGAGAACCAATCTCGATTGGGACACATATGGTATGAGCATCCAGAATCGAGAATCCATTCACTTGATGATCTGGATTTGTTTGATGCCGTTACCAACAGAACATCTTCATTATCACTTTCTGCTACATCGGCATCTGCAACTTCAGCCTTTTGATTTCCCTTCTCGTTGCCCTCGTTAATCTTTTTATTCTTATTCTGTAATTTGTAATACTCTGCTTTGATATGACTCTTCTTCTTGCAATAATTGTAGACTTTATCTCTGTTCTTCGACTTGGATCTGGATCTATCTTGATTTTGATTTCTCGTCTGATGTCCGCCTCTTGCGATCAGACCTGAGGGTTGATCATCAGATTTGCTGCTTGATCCCAATTCATTATCCAACTTTTCTTTGCTCAGCAGTCTGCCCTTAACATCTTCAAACGTGAGTTTGTCCCTACCGTAGATCATCGTCTTCTTAAAAGGTTTTATATGAAGATGGCAGAGAACAAAGAAGTAATAGGGCTTGATCTTCATCATCAACATTTGCATCTACGTTCTTCAAATCATTGATTAGGGCAATGAACTCACTGATATGTGATTTGATCGACGTACCTTCGGTCATACGAAATGTGTATAACCGCTGCTTCAACACAAGTCGATTCGCTAGGGTTTTTGTCAGATACAGAGTTTCCAACTTCGTCCAAAGATCGGCCGTCGTCTTCTCTGCGAGAACTTCCTGAAGAACATCGTTCGTCAGACACAACTGAATCGCAGACATGGCCTTCTCGTCAAGATCCTCCCAGGCGGACGCCTCTATGGCGTTAGGCTTTTGACCCAACAGCGCCTTCTTCAACCCATGCTGAACCAGGATGACATGCATCCGAACTTGTCACAAACTGAAATTTGTGTTCCCGTCGAACTTCTCGATGTCGAACTTCGTTGTAGTCATCTTCGCGGAAAGAAACTCGGCTCTGATACCAGTTTGTTGGGAATAGAACATCGATGATCGATGAATAATCAAAACAACGAAAGAAAGAGAAGATGAATACAGAGATTTAACGTGGTAAAACTCTCTTGATCAATGTGAACAAGAGAGAAACATCCACGGGCAAAGGAGGCCGCCGCGAGAAATTTTCACTATGAGCCAAAAGAGAATGTACATCATATAAAATCCTAACCCTCATATATAAAGGTCCATACTCCGGGGACTTCGCCCCCCGCACCCTCACGAGAATCAGTGGCGGGCTATGGGCTTGGGCCTACTTCGCTTCCGTCACAGATTCTCATTTTTTCTTCTTTTTTATTTTTTTCTTTCATAATTTTAAATACAGAGTACATAATTCAAGGCACATTAACATTTTCCTTTTCTACGGCACGAAGGGGCATTTTGAATGTAAAGAGAAAAGAGTGATCTTGAGTTCAAATTTTTGTAAATTTAAAAATTTTTTATTGGACGTTGTCAAGTTTGACGGTGAAGTGAGATTTTAAAATATGTTAACATCGTATGAGTTAAACGATTCGCGTCACTTTCAAATATTTAGGTGGCAATCAGAAAAAAAAAAGCAGTCTAATTCCATAGAGCTTTGATTACATACATCAGTCCTGCTGCTTGCTTAACTAGCAATGTAGGCATAGGTCGTCTCAGTAAGTCCAAGCCTTCATTAATTTTGCTAGGAATTAGAACGCAGAGGCACAGCCCCCATTTATGGGCGCCTAACTAAAAGCTGCGTCTGAAGCGACTGTTTGCAGGTCCACGTCCAACTATGCGTTACAAAGGCCACCCCCCGTCCATCGCAGTAGACACATCATAATGAGGAGGAGCAGAGCACGCTGGATCTCCACTTCGCAGTGGGACTTCGTGGAGTCCTCTCCATGCCATGACCAGAACCACTACCACTTGAGAGAAAGATGGATGCATGAGCACTGCGCAGAGTTTGGGTCAGCATTTGTTGCGATCAAGTAGTAGTTTCTAAAAACATTAATTAATGAGTTGTTCATCAGTCAAGTTGCCATTAATTATTCAATATCGATCACATCTCCATTAATTATTCAATATCGATCACATTTACATAAAAAGCTTTAAGTTTTTGGAAAGAAAGAGAAAAAGAAACGCTCTTCTTCTCTCCTACGGTGTCATATACAAATGCCAAGGGTCATTGGACTTAATACTTGGCCAGTGAAGTTTCCATTTAGCTCAAGCAAAGAAAGTTGCAGAGGAGGAGGAATAAAACAAGTTGTATCATATCTTCTTTATATTTTTTCAGTAGTGAGAGATCCGAATGGACAGCCCATGAGTGAGAAATCCTCCCAAACTCCCTCCCCGGCGTATTGACTATTGAGAGACATTTTTCTCCCCCACCCCTCTAGTGACAAGAAGAGCTGATGCCAGCATAAGCCACTCTCTCCAAGAAGACAAGTTAGAACCCAAAGGGAGGGGGATCCCTTTTCTTTATCCTCCACCTCATCCCCTGATCAGCAGCATCTCCTACCTTTGCAGCGCCCCCCTTACAAGTTCTCTCTTGAAAGTTGCAATTTTTCTCGTTCATTTTCTTACTTCCTGTGCCGCAAACCTGCAAAGGTTTGATCTTCCTCATTCCCTGTGAATGTGTTCTCCCATTGATACGAAATTGCAGCTTTCGAGGATTGGCTCGCGTGTGTTACAGCTGTAGTGTAGTCATAGTGGCTCCTGTTCTAACTGTGGATCAGAGGTTGATTTCTTGATGATTGGCTTCCAATTTTCGGAATTAGGACGTTGGGGTCCCAAAGCACAGAATCCCCGTCAAGAAGCGACCTTTTAGATCTTCAGGTGCTTTCTCTGTCAAGGGGCCCTGTTCTCCATGGGAATCTGCCATGGCAAGCAAGTCCAAAGCCCTGAAATCCAGGAAGAGAACCCTCTCGGACCCTGCACTGGAGTGCCCCCGACGAACCCCGGCACCCCCAAGCAGCCCAAGTTCCCTTTCTACAGCCCCAGCCCTCTTCCGGGTTCTTACAAAAGCTCGCCGGCGAATTCAAGCCGGAACTCGACGCCACTTCGGCTGTTCAAGAGGCCATTTCCACCGCCCTCGCCTGCGAAACATATTAAGGCCCTGCTCGCTCGTAGGCACGGTTCTGTGAAGCCCAACGAGGCTTCCATCCCCGAGGGCAGTGAAGTTGAATTGGGATTGGACAAGAGCTTTGGGTTTTCCAAGCATTTCTTTGCAAAATTCGAGCTTGGAGAGGAAGTTGGACGGGGGCATTTCGGTTATACCTGCAGCGCGAAGGCAAAGAAGGGAGACATGAAAGGCGAGGAGGTGGCCGTCAAGGTTATTCCAAAGGCAAAGGTTGGTATGAATGTTACGATGGTTCCTAGAGTAGCAGAGGTATGAATGTTACGATGGCCCCTTAAAGTGGAAAGTTTCAGTCTACAATGTGCCCCCTGCGCCTCTTGGGAATCAAGATAGATTAATGCATACCTTATGTGATCTTATGTTCCATATACTCATCCTTCATCTGGCTTCTGTGGAGATTCATATGATGACCAATGCATATGTGAATACATTTCAAGCCTTCATTCAAACCCCCAGGGTGCCCCATATATATCAATACCGATTGAAATTCCGATACATTCAGTTTAGTATCTAGGATGTTGAAGTCATAGGATGAAACTACTGTCGCCCACAAAGAACTGGGACTATGTTTTCTACTTCAATGTTAAGTTAGCGGATTCAGCATTAATATAACGAGAGATTAAGATAACTTCTTAAGTTGATTCCACTTTCATTTGTTGTAATGTCCTTTCTATCGGCATTTCTTTCATACTGTTACTTAGAACAAGAAAATTGAAAGGTTAAATGACTCCTGGTATTTTCCTAAAGCCCAACAGAGATTTCCTAATATTGGTTCTATTATGCAGATGGTGACGGCTATTGCAGTTGAAGATGTCAGAAGAGAGGTGAGAATACTAAGTTGTCTCACGGGACACAAGAACTTGGTGCAGTTCTATGATGCATATGAAGATGAAGACAATGTATATATTGTAACGGAGTAAGTGTTTATATATCACTGTACCTATTTTTCTGATTGTCTTTCATCTGATCACTTTTGTCTGAGTTGGAACTCAGGTGAATCAAGTATTGAACTATACTATGCAAAATTCATCTTTGTCAAACTTGACAAGTCTCCTTTCCTCAATCTTTCAGGTTATGCAAAGGAGGAGAACTGCTAGACAGGATACTTGCAAGGTATAATTTCTGTTGGGCAAAATCATTTGGGATTGGTGTCTTAGTAGCTCATTAATCCTGATTCATTTCCTTCTCAGGGGTGGGAAGTATTCAGAAGAAGAAGCAAAAGCTGTCATGGTTCAGATTTTGCATGTTGTGGCATTTTGTCATCTCCAAGGCGTCGTTCATCGAGATCTCAAGCCAGAAGTAGTTTCCTTATCAAAGTTAAACTTTAGTTTTCATTAATCTTGCAGGGTTTTGTGAATGTTAATTTGATTTTATTACTTATAGCTGCAATTGTGTTTTTTGTAGTTTAGGTTTAAGAATATCAGAGAACTCTTTCCGTGTCTAAGACTCTAACCATGATCATAATCTAATTCTTGTGTACATTTCCAAATTGTGGTTCAGAATTTTCTTTTCAGTACAAAGGATGAGAAATCTACATTAAAAGCCATAGACTTCGGCTTGTCGGACTTTGTAAAGCCAGGTTGGTCTATTGAATATAGAAAAAATATCTTTTGATCCATGTAGCTCTTGCATTTATTTTCTTTTCCATGCAATAAAGTGCAGATGAGAGACTGAATGATATAGTGGGAAGTGCTTACTATGTTGCTCCTGAAGTTCTACATAGATCGTATGGTACCGAGGCTGATATGTGGAGCATTGGTGTAATTGCATACATTTTGCTTTGTGGAAGTCGTCCCTTCTGGGCTCGAACAGAGTCGGGTATATTTCGCTCAGTTTTGAAGGCAGAGCCAAACTTTGATGAGGCTCCGTGGCCCACTTTGTCTGCTCAAGCAAAAGATTTTGTGAAGAGGCTGCTGAACAAAGATTTTCGCAAGAGAATGACTGCTGCACAGGCTCTTTGTAAGTTTTTTTCTTTCATTTTGCAGGCAATGGATTCTGTCAAATGATTCAAGTTGGAAAGCTCATTGTTCATATTCCAGGTCATCCTTGGATTCACAATTCTGAGGAAGTCAAGATTCCTTTGGATATAATTATTTTTAAGCAGATGAAAGTTTACATGTGTTCATCATCTCTCAGGAAATCAGCTTTAAGGGTAATGATTTAATGTGCTACTTTCTAGTCATATGCTCTTAGTTACTTATTAATTAAGATTGAATCACTGTTTGAAGAACAATTTTGAAGGACAGTCAAGGGGTTGGTTCCTTTGCATGTTTTCTTTCCATTTTCTACTTTTATTATAAATAGAAACCATTGAAATTAAAAAGGAATTTAAAATGGGAAAAGTTGTTTGAATTTAAATAGAATGCGTTCAGTTTTAAGTTTTAGGCTGTGCTTGGATTGATAGTTTTGGAAGGATGGAGTGGATGATGGGTGGATGGTGTTATTAAACTTCTGTTTCCATTATATTTTTATATTAGTCATAAGGGATTTTGTGGAATGAGGAGGTATGAATGATTTTATGACTAAATTGACCCCTCTCTCTCTCTCCCTCGACTACATGCCATTATGTTCGATTTTCTTGTTTCCATAGAAAGGTTATAAAAGTAATTACATTTATTTAGCCGGAAAAATTACACCAAATGCCTTTCAACTTTGACGTTTGCTCAGCAATGCCCTCCAACTTCACTTTTTAATATGAATGCGCTCCATCTTTTAACTCGTTTCACTCGATGCCCTCTTTACCTACAATCGACAATCTCCCGGTCATAGAGCTCCCGATAATGGAGCTGACGTGGCACTAACTCTCTCCTCTTCACATTGACATTGCAATGATGTGGCAATATTAAAAAAATTAAAAAAACAAAAAATGCCGTGTGGACGTGCGGTGGAGGGCTGCGCGTCGGAGCCCCCCGCCGGAGCTGTCGTCGGCACATGCACGCAGGCAGGGAGAGGGGGCTCGACCCCCCTCTGCTTGCGTGCGTGCGCCGTCGACGCAAGGGAGGGGGAGGTTGCCCCCCCTCTCCTGTCTGCGTGCGTCGCCGGCGCACGCAGGCGGAGGAGCGACCCCCCTGCGAGAGCTTAGGCGAGCTCGCAGGTGGCGACTCCCCCCCACCTCTCCCTGCTTGTGTGCGTCGCCGGTGCACGCACGCAGGCGGAGGGGGGGGGGGGTCTCCCCCCTTGCGAGCTCTGGCGAGCTCGCACGCAGGCAGGGAGGGAGAGAGTCATTGCAATGTCAACGTGAAGAGGAGAGAGTCGGCGCCACGTCAGTTCCGTGACCGGGAGACCGTCGATTGTAGGTAAGGAGGGCATTGGGTGAAATGAGTTAAAAGATGAAGGACATTTTGTTATAAAGTGAAGTTGGAAAGCATCACTGAGCAAACGTTAAAGTTGGAGGGCATTTGGTGCAATTTTTACTTATTTAGCCCTTCTCTTTTAATTTTAAGAGGAAAGAAAGATGGATAAAGCAGTAAAAGAAAATAAGAACGATGAGAAAAAGTAGAACATAGAAAAGTGGGGAAAATGATTAAAGAGAAAAACAAAAACTAGTGATAAATAAATTTATGATATAATTACTATACTAGTTAGATGTTATAAATAATTCATACATAATAAAGGTGATGACTTTTGTGTAAATTAAGCTTTCATACTTTGTGTTTTAAAAAATTTATCCAAACAAGATAGATCTTTACTCATCCTCGTCCACAGTTATTTATCTAAACATAGGTTTAGTAATATCCATCACACTCCACACCCTCATCTCTCACTGCAAAATCCACACAATTGACTAGGCATAGCACTGGTCTAAATTTTGTTTGTGCTTTTGCTGCTATCTGTTTCGAAAGGTATTAGACAGAGGCAACCAATATTATGGTGTCTGTCCTATCGGAAGTTAATTGTATGCATACATAAGCATGATACTTGTTTTACTCTATCATCTTAATTGTGAATATATGCTTCTTATTCCAAGGTATAAATCTCAGTAGTTAGAAGAGACCACCCTTATGTTGTTTCATTTATATATGCAACAGGCCCTTGCGAAGACCTTGTCAGTGGATCAGCTCTCTTATTTGGGACATCAATTTGCACTCTTGGGGCCAAACAAGAATGGTTACATCTCCCTTCAACATTTGAAGATGGTTAGGCAGTTTTGCTGGAATAACTAGAATTGTTCCTTTATACGAGAATTCTTATTTAGTTCTTTTCCAATTTTCAGGCCTTGTTAAAATACTCGACAGACGCAGTGAAGGATTCAAAAGTTCTTGACTTTGTCAACGGGGTATAAATTTAGAACATCTTAATTATGTCATAATGTGAATGATGTGACACATTGACAAACATGCTACTTTGCACCACCACTCAGGTGAGTTGTCTACAATACAGAAAGCTAGACTTTGAAGAATTTGCTGCCGCAACAATAAGTGTGCATCAGATGGAAGGATTGGGCACCTGGGAGCAACATGCTCGTCGTGGCTATGAATTCTTTGAAAAGGATGGAAACAGGTCTATCATGATTGAAGAACTTGCATCGGTAGGAAGCAACTTGTCTTATAATTTGTGGTTCACTGTGTACTTTTAAATCTGTAGCAGTCATACCCCTTCTAGATTACGATCAATTTTTGAAATATGTTGAGTTTTCTCATTTAGTATGATTTTGACCAGGAACTTGGTCTCAGTCCATCTGTTCCAGTTCATGTTGTGCTCCAGGACTGGGTAAGGCATTCTGATGGCAAACTCAGTCTCTTGGGCTTTGTTAAACTCCTTCATGGTGTTTCTTCACGCACAATTCTGAAAGCTTGACCGAGTAGAAATTGTCATTCGATCAAGCATGGAGAAGACAACGAAGAGATGCATCAGCTGAGAGTTCAAGTGGGAGTCAGGGAGATGGGGCACCATAACTGTGCAGTTGCAGCATCGTCCAGATTTCTCACATGACATTGAACTGATACTGTGATGCATCAAGGCTTTCATGATATCTTAATCTTTCCTTCTCGCCTTCCTTGGCAAGTGGTTTGCTGTTCAAAAAGGGTGCTGTACAAAATGAGAGTAGAAACTGAAAATTTGAGCTCTGTACATGCGGGAGTTCATTAATATGTAAAAACTCCCTGTTTTACTCCGTTGAATCCTTTTCACTCTTGTTAATTTTCACAGAAAGAACTTTCTTTTGTCCGATGTTTAAAACAGTCCTTCAACTGAGAAAACATAACTCCAGATTCAGAAAATAAAAGTCAGAACACATAAACTGCAGAAATGAAGCAGACGTGCAAGAAGCTTTGCATTATCTCTTGTGCATACAAAATTACAAACCTTTCTGCATCATGGAGCAGGCATGCAGAGATTGACATCTAAACACGGGACCCCCGACCTCTTGCAGTTTTCACAGCTCCAAGGCCTAGAACCACTTCGAATTGAACGAGTAGCGACGTTGCGTAGTTTTCAACCTCTTCGTCAGTCTAATGAGTGATATTTAAAAAGTAATATGAGAAACATAATAAACTATAAGAAGACAGCATTACAATCCAAATATAATATTCTTAATTATGCGATTTATAACGTTTTGCAATTTATTGATATTTTCTCTGTTCGGGTTCCAACTGATATAAGATAAAATTGGCTTAAATCATTTGGCAGAAGAAACAATAGAGAGGCCTATGTAACAATATATATCCTACATGTTTTGTGAACTAAAATTATGGGACTTTCCTTCAAAAAATTGTAACACCTCAAAATTTCATCCTCACATGTAGCAATTGGGCTGGGTCCTTGATCGATAATCATTTAACCTTTCTTAACATGGGAACCCGAGAGGGGTGACATAAAACTTAGGCCAAATTGTCGTGGTCGAACGCTGAATGAAACACCCAAACGTACCTTTTCCTATTCTACTTTGGAACCCAGATCAGTCCGACGCAGGCCGGGTCAAAATTCGAAGATATCTATTCATACTCTCTAATAGAATCCGGGCCGAGTTATGTGAAAATCGGGCTGAGTTTACATGAAATCCGAGTTGAATTTAGTGATGGTAAAAATGCATTAGAAAAACATCGTTGAACTCAAGTAGGATTCTAACAAAGTAGAACAATTTTAGATACCAAAACAACATGATTTTGAAAAATTATCTTATGGAACTTATTCATGATAGAACTCGGGCCAGATTCTGATGAAGCAGAACTCAAATGATTTTTCGTCAATTTAGCTGAGATTTTAGATACCAAAATGATATGCTTTGGAAGAACTATCTCATAGAACTTATTCATGGTTCACAAGAGAACATAAAATATATTTTAAATTTCTTTACTTTATATTATTCTATTAAGAAAACACATCCAAAAGTGAACTCAAAATCTGTACGTACGCATCCAAGCAGAACTACCTAGAACCCTTATCTTTGTGCATGATTTTTGAGAAGACGATGATGTTTTCAATGAAGTGTTTGGCGTCCATTGATAGAGGGATGTGTCACAAAGAGATAGTCAAAAGTTTTAACAACACACGTGCCCCGAGGAGAGAGAAAATGTAACCCAAAGATGGAAGAAAAATCCAAATAGAGGAGGGGAGAAATTAAGATGATTTGGAAGAGACCTTTTAAGGTCCTATGTATAGGAAAAAGTTTCCCCCAAGTTCTAATTTAATTAGAACTCAAGATCTTACTTCTTATTAATAATTAATCTTTTATTTTTCACAATTTTTTGAATTTAAATAGATAATTAATATCACTATTTCTTGATTTGGAATTCAAAATAATAATTTAATATTATTTTATTTCTTAAATATCTTTAAAACTCCGAATTTTAACCTACTTGTGAGTACTAATTCAATTATTCAACAAATTTCATCCCTTGTCTTCTTTTAATTATCTTTTCTTTATTCTATTTCTCCTAAATATAATTATTCCTGAATTTTTGGAATTAAATTATTAATTGTTATCCTTATCTTTTTATTTTCAAAATAAAATAATATTATTTTATCTTTCAAATATTTTTAGACATAAAACTCTTATTTTAACTCGCATGAGGAGTCCTTTATATACCTACACTTCTAGTTAGATTCAAATTCAACTTTGAATTCCCAATCTTATTATAATTTCAACTCCTAATTTAATTAAGAATTATCTTTTTCTATCTCTTATCTAATAGTAATTTTATTCTCATTCAAACTTTTATTATCTTACGTTTTCCTCTTCTTTTATCCTTCCTCTAACTAACTTTTATTTCTTTTCAAATTTTATCATTCTTTAACAAAATCTTAAATTTATTTTAATTACAAAAATTAATTTTTACAAAAACAATTATATATATATATTATGAGTTTAATTTTAAATTAAATTTTATAAACCTGTGCACTGATACAGTATATTTCTTTTCTTGTAAACAAAATGACAAAAGTTATATTTTATGTTGGAGAGTGTAGAGGCGCATACAAACTTATCTAAAACTATTATGTGGCATGTGATTGGAAATATGCTATAAAAGGTGACCCTAACACCTCAAAAATTTACTTTAAAAATTAGGGACGTCATCCCAAAGTTATAATGAAATGATTATAATCAATGCAACAAAAATTATAATTAATAATATAAAATAAAAACATCCTTTACTTAATAGAAGCATTCTTATCATAATGTTAACTTCAAGCGTAATGATCATCTAACAATAATAGTTCATCAATATCTCTAACATAGGAAGTCTAATGATTCATGTCTTTATTTAGTCCTAGGCCATGTGCAACCATGCGTTCATGAGTTGAGCCTCCATTCATCATTAACCTTGGTTAGAGCATAAAGTATCTCAGTTAGAGTATGTAAATGTCATAAATCATGAATCATAAGTATAAAAACATGTTTATAACTTAGTTTCAGCAATATAAATCAAGGGCATACATATTTTATGGTTTTTCCTAAAATCATACAAGGCTTTACATCTAGGTCATGAACATAGTAAAATAATAGATCTAATCTCTAAATTCATACAACCCTCAAATATGAAGACATGTGTCTTCAAACTCTCAATCCATCACATAAAAACTATTGAAAGAGGAGATGGAGATTGGATCTCCTTTGCATATCTTAATTCTAGTCTTGTGTTCTTCTTTTTCTTTCTATTCTTCATATTCCTCTTTTTCCTCTTTGTCCTTTTCCTTCTTCTTCCTCAAGCTCTAACCATAAGAAAAAGATATTAATAAGAGGGGGTTAAGAGGCATTTCTCTGCAGGTAATTTAATTACCAAGTAATGTTATATTAAATTATTTGGTCTCACCACATTATCCTATTCACTTGTAATAGATAATGAGTAATTTAAATTGCCTAAACAATCCACTTTGTTTATGGAGTGACAATGCAAATTATCTATAAGAGAGGTGACAATCCATATTACCACTTGACTAGCAATATTTTTTACCTCACTTTCTGCTTTGTCCTTTAAAATTTTATTTAAATAAATTATAAAATGAACTAAATAAAATATAAAATTAATGACAAAATTATAAATAAATCTTAGTTAACTATTATGAATATATTATTATTATCATATTTTTAAAAAATACTAGTTATTTTATAAATTTTAATTTTGTGGATGACAACAACATGTGTTTGTGATTTGAGTTTGTGGAGTTCAAAAAGATTATATATATTTAAATATAATTATTTTAATTAAGGGTATATTGATAAAAGTTTATTATAAATATTTATTAACTCATAAATATTTATTTTATTATAAAACACTAATATGAATTATTATATTAATACTAAATAAACTACTGTATGTTATTGATAATTTAATAAGTGACAATATTTTTTAGGGACAATTCACATATTCACATTGTTAGTGCCAATGCAGTTAATACAATCTTAAGCCTTTATATCAGGGTGATGATTTTGATCAAAAGATCCAAATATCCTTGGTTAAAATTTCATAATTAAATATTACACATGTCAAAGTATGTTAACCCTAAAATTTTTATATTTATATGTAATTAATAAAATTTTAAAAATTTGGAAGGGGAGGCAGAGCCCCTCAAGTTAACCTCAGTTTGGCCCTGCGTCTGTCAAGTTACTGCAAGTATTCACAATTCTATTTTAAGAATTCAATTAAGATGGAGCCATACCACAAAGTATGGAGCCCATAATATTAGACTTCATTCTCTTTAATTTTTTTTTAAAATAAGAGTGAAAGGGATTTGGATTAAGTATTTTTTTCATAAAAATGATATTTTCAGATCAAATTTTAAATTATAAAATTATCATAAAAATATTTCGAAAGAAATCCACTTCTTGCGAGTCAAGTTTTTGGTTTCCTAAGACTACTATAATTATACAAAATGATGAATAAAAAATGATACAAATATATTTAAAATTACAGCTAAATAGAAAAGTTAACACTAAATTCTAGATATATCAAATAAGAGATTGACAATCGCTTCAACTACTTTTGCTTCCAAAGAAGAGAGATGGGAAGAGCTACCTGAGGCTTGGTTCAACCACTTCACTAGATAGGAAGAACGACAGAAGCAAGTAACCTAAAGGGAGAGGGTCATAAGGAGTTGGATGAGACATGGTCCAGGAGTGATGAGAGGTGGTGCTGCAGAGTGCGAGATCCACGGTAAAACTTGAGTGTGATAGTTTGGAGTTTTCTTGGTGGCTTAAGACAATTGGAATTGATGAGCAAGATTTATACCATTGCCTTGAATTAACTTGACGCCGACATATGTACTTTCAAATCTTGTATCAATAATAAATAAATAGCAATTAATGGACAAAAAGTACAAATTAAAACTTTAAAATAAAGGTATGGCCTCCCTATGATTTTTTCGACAACGATCCTAATTCCAAGGGTAGATCTTAATTTATTAGAAAAGCATCCTCAAATCAGGGTTAGGATAGAGTAGTAACTAGTTCATCCTTGTTTAAGTAAAGTCTCAATGCAGAAATTTCTTATTTTTTCAACTCACCTGATTACACGGCACGAAAAAATCATCCGAATTAATTGAACTCGACGATAAGTTGATCTTCAAGCTATGGACAGTGTGCATAATTGTTAGCGTCACATAAATTGAACTGTCGACTCGCTACCACGGGGGTTGAAAAAAAAAAAAAGAAAATCATCTTGACATCAATGGAACTTAATTTTTATAGTATTTCAGGTAGAGTAGTTTTTTTAAAATTCTTGTACCCTTATGTTACATTATACTTAAATAATATTATTGAGATTCAAGTAGAGTCAAATAATACTAGGAAGTTGGCATGGCTGAGGGAGCAAAGCTTGAGAATATTTTTTTTAAGACACATATATAATTTCTCATGCTCCATATGCTGTTATCCTACTCACACCATATGTAAAAAAAATTAGTCTAAACCCCTCCGTATAAATAAACATAAATATTTATCATAGATATAATCTGATATTACTTTTGGAAAATATTAAATATCAATACAAAAATTACCAGATTAATAAATGCTGACATACAATGAATACTTTAATTTTCAAATGATTAAAAATTCATTTTTTTGTTATTTTATTTTAGATCACTTCGACACTTTTGTTGTTATATGAAATTAGTTAAACTTTAGACTATATAAGTATAAAATAATATTATATCTGGAGATTAACAAGATGGAAAATTGCTAAATATGTTATGACATTAGACATATGATCACAGAATTGATATTTAATTATATTATTTTTATTGAATTATAACAAACATTAGAGTTACAATCAATCTAAAATCATGAATTTTCAATACAAATAGAAGTTTAGACTATAAAAAAACTGCCATATTATTCTTTAGTGCAAAAATAATAGAAAAAAATTTGGTATGATCATGTTCATGGATATAAGATAAACATTTTTAAGACATGTAAAATTTGTGTATTGTGTTATTGTTATTTTTTATTCTTCATTCTGTTAGTTACATTAAATAAGGCTCCTGACTTCATTCGATGTTAAAAAAAGAATAAGATATATCGTGAGAAAAAAAGAGTATATGCATGCACTACATTTTAAATGGATTGTATATTTTCATATTAATCATAGTATAGATATGCCCTGTGAAGATTGCATGTAGTAATCATGAGAATGAAACTAGCCAAAAGAGATTAATAAAACTAAAGTTTAACCTTCTTTCTTCTTTTAATTTCAACTATGGGAAGTTGCCGAACTTTTCACCTATATAACTTTGATATATAGGGCATAAATACTAATTTGTTTCTTTTTTATTGTTTTTCCTTTCATTTTTTTTTCCTTTTTTATTCAACCTCTCACATCCTTTCATCTCCATTACTGAACTTGGTTTGTCCTTCGTTGTGGATTGCGACAAACATTCAAGAACGAGCCTTTGGAGATGTGAATAACTAGATGGATGGGAAATGAAGGGCAGAAGATGCCCAAAGTTAGTCCAAGGATGAAACTATTCTAATCACCAAAATGGTGTAATAACCCATGGTCTATGACCCATGGTCTATGACCCATGATACCAATGGATAGTTCATATGAAAAAAAATGTGATATTGGTCATTAGCATATATGTGGCTATTCCCTTCATCTTTCAAAATGCATTTTAAATTTGTGTGATCCAAAAGCCCAAAATAAAACTTGATTGTATTGGGATGCTACGTATTAGAGTCGACCTCGCGTGTAAACTTGAGCCATGTGAAAAACACGGACTATGAGTCCCTTAAGGGGAGAATATTGTAACGGCACAAGGTCTAAGACCTAAGGTACTAATGGATAGTCTCATATGCGCAACAAAGAGGTGATCATGAATTTATACGTAGGTATTGTGATATCCCTAAATTAATCATGTGTGATTAGGTGTATGAATGTTATGTTATGATTATGATTAGGCGTGTGAAGTCATGTTAAGGCATAAGCTTAAATGTTAGTTATTGGAGTGCAAAAGTGACGAAAATTTACTTAAGGCATGAAAATGGCTTTTTTGAAAATGTGAGAATTTGGAAAAATAAAATCCTATATATCAATGAATTCTAAAAGTGACTTTTAACAATATTTAGGAGATGCTTTAGTTAAGCAAAACATAGATGCAAAAATAAAAAATTGTAAAATCATGATTTTTTTCTTCGAACAAATATTTAGATTTTGATTCCTTGGTTATTTATTTTTCTAAATATTCTATTTGATCGTCCATAATAGCTCACGAGCTCTGCTTTAAATTATGATTTAAATTGTGATAGTGACAATTATGATATCAGAGCAATAAGCTCTTCTCTTTGTCAAGAATTGCATGTTCTTATTTGGGATGACATGATTATGCTTTAAGTCTATCTAATTTTAGGATGTTGTCACACATTTGTATAGGTCTAAGGTCTAACCTTTCATATTGTTAATCCGAAGTATACATTGTGATTGATTTAACTCACGTGGAAAAGAGTGGAAAGTTCATCCCAAAATCAAAGTGCAGACCAAGATCCTCGATTGAAAGGTGTCTTGCAAGCCCTACAAGAAATGAGCAATATCATGAGGATGCAAACTGAAAAGAATAGTAGAAACAAAGAATCTAGAGCTGAACTAGTTGAAGATGGTCATAAATGTACAATGGAGTAGTTCAATTGGTCCTCCCGCTTTTAAAGGTATTGGTGACCTAATAGAGGCTGAGAGTTAGATAAACAAGTTGAAAAAGATATTCGTTGTTTTATGTTGTGTGGAGACAAATAATACAGTATTTGCTGAGTTTATGCTTGAGGGTAATGTTGAGCACTGGTGGAAGACAACTAAGCCAAGAGTTTTAGTTGACAACCCCAACTTAAATTTGGAAAAAAATTGTAGAAGTCTTTCTTGCTAAATACTTTTCAGATTGTGTTCATGACCAAAAATAATAGAAGCCGTAAGCTGGAGCAAGGAAGTATGACAGTGAATGAATATAAAGCAAATTTTGTTGAACTATTAAGTTTTGTTTCACATTTAGTTGGTGAAGTAGAAAGGACAAAGAAATTTGAGAGTAGATTTAAGCTAGCTATTCAGAATGGCCTTGCAGCACTCAAGTTGCGAGAGCATGAAGATGTGTATTAAGGGCTCAATTGGTAGAAAATGATTTGCAAATGTTTCATACAAATCAAGAAAGAGAGAGGCCCTACTTTTCAACACTTTACACTAAGAAATGTTGAATTTAAGAAGATAAGAAACAATGTGCTTTTCTACAATGTACAAAAGTCACAACAATAATGTGTTCAACAATGTAAATTGTGTGGGAATTTCCATGGAAATGCTCCATATTACAGACAAGTAGGAGGTTATTTCAAGTGTGAAAAACTGAGCCACTATATTAAAGATTGTCCACTAATATAACAAAAGCAACAACAACAACAAAAATCACAACCACCATAACAAACTAACCACAAAAATAGGGAATTTGAAAATGGAAAACAACCAATGGCACAAGGACAAGTTTATGACCTAAAGAGATGTGGACACTTTAAATCCATAGCACATATTTTGATTGATTGTGGCTCTATACATTCCTTTGTAAGTCCAAAGTTTGCATGTCAACTTAAGACAAGAAGAGAACCATTAGGATATTATCTAGCAATCACAACTCCGATTTAATATATAAATCATGATGTTATAGTTGAAGATAAGACCTTGACTGTTGATCCAATTGTTTTGCATATGCATGATTTTGATATGATTTTGGATATGAATTGGTTGTCCTTTTATCATGCTTGCCTCCATTGCCAAAAAATAGTTACCTTTTTTCACCTCCAAATGAACAATCATTCAATTTTATCGGAGAGAGGACATAAAGTGAATGTTTCTTAATATCCTATATGTGTACCAATAAGTTACTCAAGAAGGGTTGTGAGGGGTTCTTAGCCTTCTTGATTGAGAATGAAAAGGAAGAAACAAGTTTGTATAATGTGCCTACTGTTAAGGAGACCCTTACAGAGAGAATTCTCTATCGATCTTCTCCTTGGAACAAATCTCATTTCAATATGACACTTGCAGAACTAAAATAATTGAAAGAACAAATTCAAGAATTTTTAGATAAGAGATTTATTCCCAAGTGTATCTCCTTGGGGAGCTCCAATATTATTTGTGAAGAAAGTCTCTTAGGTTGTGCATTGATTATAGATAGTTGAACTAGGAGATGATGAAAAACAAATATTCATTGTCACAAATAGATGATTTGTTTCATCAACTACAAAATGCCTTAATATTCTTCAAAATTGATCTCAGGTCTGGATACCATCAACTTAAAACTAAGAAATGTGATATTTTGAATAAATCATTCAAAACATGAAATGAAAATTATGAATTCTTGATAATGCCATTTGGGTTAACGCCCCAGCTACTTTCATGGATATGATGAATCAAATATTCAATCCATTATTGGATCAATTTGTGATTGTGTTTTTATTGATGATATCTTTATATATTCGAACAAGAAGAGCATGAATAAGAACATGAAGAACTCTTTAAGACTATTATGCAAATGCTCAGGGAAGCCAAATTTAGCAAGTGTGAGTTCTGACTTGACATGATAGTATTATTAAGTCATGTTGTTTTCAAAGAAGGCATATCAATTGATCCATATAAAATTGAGGTTGTAATTAATTGGAAAAGGCTAACTACTATTGCTAAAGGCAAAAGTTTCTTGGGCTTAGCTGAATATTATAGAAATTCTATTGAAGGATTTTCTTCTATTGTCACTCTTCTTACAAAGTTAACATGTAAGAGTACCAAAATTATATGGTCTACTGAATGTGAGAGAAGATTTCAAGAATTCAAGAGAATATTCTCATGTCCTAACAATTTCATCTCAATGATGCCTCTCGGAAGGGTTTGAGTTGTGTTATGATGAAAGATGATTGAATAGTCGTGTATGCATCCAAACAATTAAAAGATTATGAACAAAATTATTTCACCCATGATTTGGAGCTTGACGTTATAATCTTTGCATTAAAAATTTGGAGGCACTATTTCTATAGAGCAAGATTTAAAATAATTACCGATCACAAGAGTTCGAAATTCTTGTTTTCAGAAGAGTTAAATATGAGACAAAAAAAAGATAAATTGACCTGCTAAAGGACTATGATTGCTCTATTCAATATCATCTGGGAAAGGCGAATATAGTAGCAGATGCATTGAGTAGAAAGTCAACCTTCTTATCTAATATGATGGTTTGCGAATATTGAAAGATTTGGAAGAACTGAGGGATTCATGTTTCAAATTTATAGAAAAGACTCATAATGAAATTTTAGCTACAATGAAAGTGGAATCCATATTGATATAAATAATCAAAGAATCTCAACAAAGGGATCCTAAGTTATTAGCACTTTAAACTACAAGGAAAGGAGAATAAAATCCAGATGCATGAAGATGTGATACTAAGGTGTGGGAATAAGATTTGTATTCCCGACGATATTGAGTTGCGAAGAGTGAGTTTAGAAGAAGCACATTGAACACCTTATAGTGTGCATCTGGGCAATACGAAAATGTGTCAAAATCTCAAGAAGCATTATCGGTGGCATGGCCCGAGTGTTGGAAATTAAAGGATAAACTAAAAAAATAATTCAGCACATAACAGACTAATCAAAGAACAATCTTTTGATAAAAGGAAACATAATTGCCTGATATGTTCTGTCATATTACAATTCAAAATAAGATGGCTTATAAATAGGCATACAATTTGAGAAGATGTAAGATCACAACATGGAGATCATGCATACACTCAACCACTAACACACTACTACCACTAATTACATTATTCCATAACCATAACTATCACATTACCACGACTATCCACTAACTCTATAATTAATTTTCTTTTTTTCAAATATAAAATGATGTGAATATTTTTTGAATCACATTTCAACACTTCCTCTTGAATTAAAACTGTAGATTCTAAACAATTTTCTAAAAAAATATGCTTACGAATATAAAGAGCTTTGGTGAATAAATCTATCATTTGTTCATTTGTGCCACAAAATTTCAATTTAATTTTTTCATCCTCCACTACGCCACAAATAAAATGATAGCGAATATCAATGTTTTGTTCATCCATGCATAACTGGATTCTTGGTCATTACTATTGCTGATTTGTTATCACAAAAAAATAACTGTTGCTTCATTCTATGATTGATGGAGATCAAACAAAATTCTTCTTAACCATAAATTTCTTGACATGCAAAAGATGTACAACAATATACTCTGCTTCAGATGAGAGGGCAACAATTGCTTGCTTCTTTGAACACCATGAAATTGCTCCTGATACAAAGATCCTACCCAGTTACTGTCAGTGAAGCCAAATAACATGAAATTAGAAACTTTAAAATACCAAATTTCAAGTTCACCATGTCAGCAATATAATGCAAAATGCGCTTGGCTGCTTTAAAATGATATTTTATTGGAGAATGCATAAATTTGGATACAAAACTAATAGGTGTTGTGTGAGTCAAATAAATTAAACCACCAATTAAACTTCTAAATATTTTTTCATAAGCATGACCTATCATCATTAAGTTTGAGCTTTTCATTCACATTCATAGGAGTGACGTCAGCTTTGCAATTGAGCATATTGAACCTGTCCAACAAATCATTAGCATATTTCTTTTGAGAAATAAATATACCATTAGCACCTTACTTTACTTCTATACCAAGCAAATAGTGCAATAGCCCCAAATCTGTCATTTTAAAATTTACCATAATGCATGTTTTAAAATTAGCCACAAGTAATTAAGAAGATCCCATATATAAAATATCATCAATATAAAGGCAAACTATAATAATTCAACCCATTTTTCTTTCAAGTAGAGTGTTAACTCAATTTCACTTCTGCGAAAATCATTATCAATAAAAAAAATGAATCAATTTTACTGTACCATGCACAAGGAGCTTTAGGCTATACAAAGCCTTGAAAACTGTCTTTCTTGTCATTGATAATAAAGCCTTCTAGTTGACATAAACATCTTCATTCAAATCACCATTTTAAAAAGTTGATTTTATATCAAGTTGATAAAAAGACCATTATACATGACGAGCAACAGGAGAAAAAGTTTCTTCAAAATATATATCTAGCTCTTGTGCAGAACCTTTTTTCTACAAGCCTTACTTTGTGCTTCTGAATGATTCCATCTACATGAAATTTAGTTTTAAACACCCTTTTCAAACCAATCAAATTTTTACTACCACACAAATCAACTAACTCCCATATATGATTTCTTTAAATAGACATCATTTATTCTTTCATTGCATTACGTCATTCTTCCTTTTCCATTTCTTCTTCCAAGCATGTCGGATCTGAGATAAATAAAGTAAATTGATAAGAATCATATATTTTTTTGCAAAGAATAAAATTTTCTTGGTACTAAATTAGGTGAATTTTCTGAGGAATTGTTTCTACTACTTGGAACATATTCATTTCTTACTGGTGCTGCAACAATACTTTGTCACCTTTTATAAGAAACTCAATTTGCAAATCAGCCACATTGGTCCTGTTCGTCTCCTCCCATGTCCAACTACATCTTTCATCAAACATAATATTTTACTAATAATTACTTTGTTCGTAGAAGGATTGTGTAATCGATAAGCTTTGGATTGAACATAATAGCCAATAAAAATATATTTCTTGGACTTGTCATCAATATTTTGATAATTTTCATAATTGTTCAAAGCATATGCAATGCACTTAAAAATTTTCAAATGAGTTACTTTCGGTTTGCAACCTTTTCACGCTTCATAGGGAATCTGATTTTGCACTGCTTTTGTTGGAAAAATATTCAGCAAATATACAACTGTTTCAGCCCAAAAATATTGAGAGCATTCTTCTCCACAATTTTTCTTTTCAGCAATACCATTTTACTTAGGTGATATAGAGTTGTAAGTTGCCTTTGAATTTCCTATTCTTCACAAAAATAGTTAAATTCATTTAATAAAAATTCACCACTTCTTCTGTACGCAAAATTTTTATGTGATAACCACTTTCATTTTCCACCATAGTCTTGAATTTTTAAACAAATCAAATATCTCGAATTTCTACTTCAAAAAATATATCCAATTCATGTGAGAATAATCGTCAATAAATAATTCAAAATATTGACTACCATTGAAGGACTTTGTTTACATAGGTCCCACATAGAATCTATATGAATAATTTCAAGATGATACTTTGCTCTGTAAGATTTTTCTACATGCAATAATTTTTTGCATTGCTTTCCAAAAATGCATTCTTCACATACTTCATCAAGAGAATCATTTTCTGGAGGATCGTCAACCGTATTCATTTTAGCCAATAATTTCAGTCCATTAATGTTGAGATGATCCTATCTCAAATGCCAAAGTTTAGTCTCAAAAACTGAATGACTTGAAAATGGACAAGAATATGAAAGTTTTAGAGAAAACATACGATATTTTGCCATAGCAACTTTTGCAATAATATGCCAATATTTCTTATCTTTGATCAAATAAACATCATCGTCAAACAAAATAGAATAACCATTTGTGATGTAGGAGAGATATAATTATATTCTATTAGTTATTGTTGTTATATTTATCTTTTTAGATTAGTTAGAATATATTAGTTAGTATCGTTATCTTTTAAATTAGTTTAGATGTGATTGTAAGATGCCTATAAATAGGCATGAACTCCTTTATTATTTTTAGTTCAATTATTATCCAATTATTCATTAAACCTGTGTGGTTTT
Organism: Pontederia crassipes; assembly: GCA_030549335.1. Lineage (NCBI taxonomy): Eukaryota > Viridiplantae > Streptophyta > Magnoliopsida > Commelinales > Pontederiaceae > Pontederia > Pontederia crassipes. The sequence goes on along the minus strand of CM060192.1, from coordinate 46,607,861 downwards.
ATTTCTTGGTGGCTTCTGAGCCTCGGTGGATTCCGAGTTTATCAAGCTATTGATAGTGCTTTGAACCGTCAACCTCTTTCGAGATTCGTTCGAAAGTTGTAATCTCCTCCACTTCACGATCCCCACTGCGTCAAGTGGTTTCAGAGCCTTCGAGGAGATTTACCTCTTCGTTTTGGTGCTCGTCTTCTCCCATCATTCATTTATTATTTCATTTTTTTGTTTTAATTTTTTTTCTTATCATTCATAGCTTATTCATCCTTTATTTTTGTTTTCTCCTCTATGTTATCTCCAGTTCGTTGCATCCTTATCATTCTTTTTCTTTCTCTCTCATGATTGTTAATTTATATGATTTTTATCTTTTTTTGTTATTTTAACTAACAACATGAGGACAGAACCACCATCATTTAATGGTTATTTTCATGTTGATAAATTTTTACACTGGATTTCTAAGGTTAATTACTTCTTTGATTATTAGGATATTCCAGAATTTCAACAAGTCAAATTAGTGGCCAACAAATTTTCAGGCAGAGCACTTTCTTGGTGGAAAGATAATAAACAACTACGAGTTTGTTATCACAAATAACCTATTCGGACATGGAGAAAATTGAAAAAAATACTCGTCGAATATTTTTTGCCTTCATCATATCATTATCTTATTTTTTAGCAATCAAGCAAATATCAACAAGAGAGGCAAAATTTATTGCAAGAAGTGCAAGTTCATTTGAAGAACATAAAAAATTCGATTGAAAAAGTTCAACAATGATAGAAGGATATAAACAATAAAATGCCCGAGACTTCAGAATCTATAAAATCTTGTGAAGATCAATTGCTTTTAGAAGTTGTTACAACTCCAATTGAAGAATTGCCAGATACTATTGAAGATATCAAGATCCATCTAAATACTAAAGAATTAGTTATTTTGGATTTTTCTTCTGAGTCAAAAGAAGATAAATTTATTCAAGAGGTGAATGAAATCTTAGAACTAAATTCGTCAACTAACAAAAAAGATATACTTTAAATGCTTCAAATTGATCCAATATCCATGAAAGTTTTTGTCAACACCAATATGCGGATTGCATTTTCAAATCAAGATTTGAAGACAATATGTAGTTATTTGGTGGTGAATGGTTTAAATATTTATATGATAAGTTGAGAAAGAAGACAAGACCAAAATAAGATCTGAAGCATGATCCTCCATATTCAATTTTCAGAGTTCGAGGTCGAACTCTTTTGAAGAAAAAGAGACTGGTGTAGGAGAGATAGAATTATATTCTATTAGTTATTGTTGTTATATTTATCTTTTTAGATTAGTTAGAATCTATTAGTTAGTATCATTATCTTTTAAATTAGTTTAGATGTGATTGTAAAATGCCTATAAATAGGCATGAACTCTTTTATTATTGGTAGTTCAATTATTATCCAATTATTCATTAAACTTGTGTGGTTTTATTTCTCGGTGGATTCCGAGCTTCGGTGGATTATGAGTTTTAATGAATATTTGGATAATAATTTAACTACCAATAATAAAAGAGTTCATGCCTATTTATAGGCATTTTACAATCACATCTAAACTAATTTAAAAGATAACGATACTAACTAATAGATTCTAACTAATCTAAAAAGATAAATATAACAGCAACAACTAATAGAATATAATTCTATCTCTTCTACATCAATTTGTCATCAATTGTCCAATGCTTAAAAGATTGTTCTTCAAACTAGGAACATAAAATACAACATGGGATATTTTTTTTTCTTTACCATCATTTTATTGAATAGAAATTGTACCTTCTCCCTCAACTTGCACAAATTTATCATCTCCAAATCTGAGCTATCTTTTCTTGACTCATCAAGCACGTTAAACAATGATCTCATTCCAATCATATGGTTAGAATAATCACTGTCTAAAAACCAAATTTCATTTGTATCATTAGAATGAGAATAGACCATAAATAACTTACTTTCCTCTTTTTTCTCTTTAACAAAATTTGCTAATTGCTTTGTCTTGGTTCAACAATTTGCTTCAATATGTTATGCTTCTTACAATAGTAGCATTGAACTTTGCGTTTGTATTCATTTGATGGTTGTTATCTTTGCTCATTTTGTCCATCAAATCTTTCTCTACTATGACCTCTTCTTCGGCTACTTCCACGAAATCTGTCACGACTATGACCTCTATTGCAATCAGATCAAGGTGCTTCTGCTTTGGCTTGAAAAGCTTTTTTCTTCAAAATTTTCCGTGAATTTGCTCATTCTTGCTTCATGTGCTTTCTTTAAAGAATCCATTAGTTCATCAAAAGAGAATATAAATAAATCTTTAGACTTTTCAGTTGCAACAGCTACATAATCAAATTTTGAGGTCAAACTCCTTAAAACTTTAACAACAACAGTTTTATCATCAATTTTAATCTAGTATACAACACTAAATAGGCATTAAATGGTGGCTAAAAACTCTTAGCAGCCAAACAAACTTTCTACACCACGAGTAATACTTGTCCTCTCATATTTATGCAGATCAAGGTTCCAGAGGGCACCAGACATCTGACTTTGAAGGTCCCATATAGGAGATCATCATTCAAGTACTGAGCGTGAGTTTTTGGACACTGATAGAGAGCAATCGCCAACCAAAGTGAGGTGTTCTTGTAACCTAATAGACAATAGGATCCTTGTTAGTTTTCATCCAACTTTTGGTATGTAGGGGAATTCTCATGTTGTTGGTTTTTTGTAATATGAAACCCTGAACTTTCATTCTTTTATGAAGATTAATTTTTTATATGTTTTACATATATATGACGTCCAAAAATCATATTGGAAACATAATTTCCCGACGATGATAAAACTTGGCATGGGATATGTTTTGCATTGCTCGAGTTCTCAAAATTTGAACCGAATCATAGTAAAACTAGACCCCTGCCAGTTTCAGAGGCACTAAATTGTTAAAGATAGATGTAATAAGATAAAAGCTAAAAGCTATTGATTTTAATGTTCTCCGATTGTCTCTAGACCTTATTGTCATTGAATTGAATGGGACAGATAGTTACCTAAAGATTTGAGACGTTATCCTTTAGAAAATGTATGACTGTCTTATATTTGACCATAGTCCCCCTCCATTCATGAATTATTGTTATTATTATTGTTGACTTGCGTGAGCTTGATATCCCCTATTGGCCTGTATGAAAGAATCTTGAACTTTCTCTTAATTGACTGAGTGCTTCTTATTGTAATTGATAAGAACGAACAATAAGTTGAATTGAAATCGGGTAAATTACACCGATCCTCACTCAATTGTATGTCAATATCTCAACAACACCTCAACTTCAATTTAGAATTATCTTCAAATTTTATTTAAAATATTATAAAAATAATTAAAATATTGTAAAAAAAAGTAAACAATTTGATGACACGCATCCGAGAAGGTCGGCGAAGCTGGGGCGTCGACCGACAAGAAGAAGGGAAGAAAAATGGGTTGGGGGAGGCGCCCTGATGCACAAAAAACCATGAATTAATTTAAGTCATTTAATTTATATTTTTAAAGCCTTTTGTGTTCAAGAAGGAGAGAATTGCTTTATTTTTAGATAATTTCTTTAAGATTTAATTTCTAACTAAGTTTGGATAATTTTATTGTAGGAAATTAAATTTATAAGAAAATGACCGAAAACACATGAAAATATAGCAGTAGCCTCTATCACGGTTGTTCTCCACTTGGTCACGATCGTGCCTATACAAGCCGAAGCAACGGGCCATTAAAAGTTGTTGTCACGACTGTTCCAGGCTGGTTCACGGTGCCATCATCTATGGCCATTTCATCTGTTTCACGGCAAACGTGCATGCTTGAAGTCTTGTTCATGGCCGTGCTTCATACTATCACGGCCATGATCATGTTGAAGCCGAATACATGGTCTCTGTCACATACATGAAGGAGACTATCATGGTTGTGATGGTGGGCAATTGGACGGTTTGAAGATGATTTTTATTTTATTAACTTTTCAGATAGATTTTCGGTTTCTTCCTTTGGAGGACGAGAAAATTTATAAAAAGAGGCTGAAGAGGACCTAGAACAAGATCCTTGGAACATAGATTTGAAGCCTAGAGAGAACAATAGCAAAGCTCTGACGAAAACTCGAGAGAGCACATGCATAGCGGCTACAAGAGTTCTTCATTTTCTTTTTCCACTATTTTATATTAAATTTGATGTTATCTTCAATAGATTTATTCTTTCATTAGGGTCATCTTAGTTGAACCCTATATGTTTTGGAGTCTTTAGTTGAACCCTATATGTTTTGGAGTCTTTCTTAATATTAGTTTAGTTTGAATCCTTTATAGCATTGCAATTTTATTTTTAATGCTTTCCTTTGATTTCATGATTTATGATTTGATAGCTATATGAGAAGTAATTATTTTCGTAATAGTTTCTAGGATCGATCTTATTCATTAAATGCCACAATTAGGAAAATTGAAAGAGATCTAATTTGTCTAGTTATTAAGGTGACTGAGAAAGTCCATAATATTAATTTTGTTTTAATACATCTTATGATTAAATGGCCATGACAGAGACCATGTATTCGGCTTCAATATGATCACGGTCGTGATAGAGTAAAGGACGATCGTGACTGAGACTTCTAGCTTACGCACGTCCGGCCATTACAACATCGTATATCAGGCACGCCTATTACATGTTTTATTATGAATTTTTTAACGTTTCAGGACATCTGGCACTAATCCAAAAACTCACATGGTGCAAATCGGACCGTCCAACTCACCTCAAGAGGGGTACGGGCGTGATCCCTGGCTGCCTCACCCTGTGTCGCTTGCTGCTTGTTGTCGCCGCCATTGTCGATCGCACACTGCCGGCTGCTCTAGATCTTGCCGGCCATGACTGCCTCAGTCGCCCGGCACCTCAGTCCACGATCTTGGAGTTTGCCAAACTCTTCTCCACTGCCGACCAGCACAGAAGGACGCTGGCACCTTCGATCAATCCGTCGTGGTCCTACGCGATGGCCCATCCCGATCTGCCGCCAAGACCGACGTTCGCTGCTCCTTCTCTAGCGCCGGTCGATCTCCACGAGCCGACAAAGACTGGTCTCTATCGCAGGCTGATCTCTCCGTCAATATCAGGCCACTGTAGCTTTCGATATCAATGCCGACATCATCTCTTCTTTGCCGGACTCCCTCCATTATCACCGGTCGTCTACTTTGTTCCACAAATGGCCGGCCTTCACCATCACCAACGTCGACACCCTTTTACTTAACCGCGACCAGCAGAGGGCATTCCACAACTATGACCTATCGACGAAACCGGCATCGCACATCAACTGCAGCGAGTCCCTCCTCTTCTTTGACACCGATAGATCTTTGAGCACGCCGGCGTCTACACTGTTCTCACTCTGGTTATCAGTCACTGCCTCTGCACCTCGAATTTGCCAATTGGCCTCTTTGTAGCCGTTGTCACGCCTGTCAAAGAATTCTGGCACTGGGGATCTTTTCTGTTGTCCACTACCTGGCATTAATCATCAGACATCTTCTCTCCATCACTGTCGTCGACGCCCTCTGCTCAATTTTGGCGACCTCAGCACTTCACATCGACATCACCGCCATCTTGATCAACGCCAACAAAACAACCGGCGAGTCTCCTGCTCGCGACATCGCCAGCTGCTTCATCATCAAGCTTTGCAAATCAATCGCCGGCCTGCGATTTCTCTGCTCAAACTTCGTAGCTGATAGTTTCTTCATCGATGATCACTAGCTGATCAATATAGTTTTTTATCCCATTTTAGATGCATTTCACCCTATCGAATCCCTAAATTGCCCAACTTTGGTCAATTATGCTTGGAATGCATGGATTGTGATAACTAGTTGATCTTGCTCATTTTATACTTAATTCCATGTGCATAGAGGTTCTGAAATGCTAAAATCCATAAATATTTCAATTCTATGTCAAGTTATCATTTTTAGGACAAGTTATCACTCTTATATGTCAAGTTATCATTATTTTGAGTGAACTGATTTTCAATGATTTTCTTGCCCTAAATCCATTACTATCATGAATGAATCATATTTGGATGATCATATCTCAACTTGTGCAAAGTTTTAAATCCATATGAACAAGTTATCATTTTTCCAATGCCAAGTTATCGTTAAAGGGCAAAACTATCATTTCGACATGCAAAACTATCAATTCTGCACCAAGGCCTTAGGCAACCATTATATTATTGTTCTAACTCATTGCTGTTCAAATTTGATCATATTTGGATAACCACAACCAAAGTTATGACAAGTTATCATTTTTTAAGGCATTTAAGTTATCATTTTGGCATCCAAGTTATCAATCCTATGAAATCTTATCCACATTTGATTTCTGACCTCATTCACTTGCCATCCTAATCCATTTGATGCCTTTAATGATTTGAACCACTTATATTTGGACATTTTTCATGATATATGCAAAGTTATCATTCCGGGTTCCAAAGCTATTATTTTTTATATTGGCTTTTATCCTTGCACAACACCAAGTTGCATTCAACAATTAAGCTAATATATATGTTGTCCTAATTCATATTTGTTTATTTCTTATTTGAGAACTTTGATGTTTGCTGTCCTATCCTTTCTAGTAGGGAAAAGAGGGCTGCACAAAGAGGAAAAAAGAGGGGGGACCACTTGCTTTTTGGCTGTCCAAAAAGCTGTCACTGCAGATATTTTCTGGACCAGGACACTTGGCATGATCAAGGCATAAGGGAACCTTCTCATCTGCATCCAAGGGTGGACAAGAGTCATATATAAGCTGAAAAACCTAGAGAAAAAAGGGGAGCCTCCATTTGGAGGGCTGCTGGACCAGGAGCAAGGGGGAGGAGCTAAAGGAGAGGAGCTGAAGTACTGCAATCCAGATTTCTGTTGACAACCCTCAAGGATGATTTGCTTCTGTTTTTTCCTTCTATCTTGTATCTAAGTTTGTAATCATGAGGAGCTATGCCTCCTAGGATACGGTAGTAGTCTAATATATATTGTGGATGGATTAGGGATAAGTTCAAACTTCCTGCACTGATTTCTGAATTTCTGGTTTTACAATTCGGAATCTGAACTGTTATGAATCTGATCTTGTCATTTGAAGACCCTATTTGTATTTATAACTAAGAAGTTATCATTTGGTCTAACCCTTATTCAGAAATAAATCAAGAATCAATGTCAAGGATACAAACCCAATTAGAATTTTGATTTCTACTTTCTGAAATCTGATTTTTTTGAAATCTGAATTCTGAATGCCTTCCTGATTTCTGAATTCTTAGAACTTATTTTGTCATTGTGGAGCCCCAATTGTTTTGACAATTGAGAGGTTATCTTATGGCTCCATTCTAGTTCAGAAATGATCAAGATGCAATGACATTCCTAGGGTTCTAATTTGTAATTGATGCTGATTTTCTAATTTCGGAATTCCTTAACTTCTTGATTTCAGATTTCTGAGTTGTTTGAATCTGAATGTCATTGGGGAACTTGATTTATTGAGCAACTGAAAGGTTGAATATTGGTCCCAATCTTGTTCAGAAATGGATTAAGATGCTTGACATTTCTATGGTTCAAATTTGTGATTTCCATTGGCTACTCACTGATTTCAATGTTGCTGATTTCTGATTTTCTGAAATTTCTGAAATCTGATTGCCATTGTTAAGCCCCACTTTAATCCACCATTGAGAGATGGTTTTAAGGCCTTCCTTGAGATTCAGAGATGAGCTAAGGAGCAATGACAAGTTCTGATTTCTCAAACTTGAGATTCTATGCATATTGGTTCCAATTATCTAATGTTAAGTGTGGACTTTATTTTTAATTGCAGCTGAGAGGCTGAATCAAAGTCCTCTTGTAGTTTAGAGATAAACCAACGAACATTAGCATTAATATTGGATTGATTACATCCCTGTTTAGTTGATTGAAGCATTCCATTTCAAAGTGCAAATTAGAAGTTATCATTTCAGATTTGTTTGAATTACCAAAAAATCAGCAAAGTGACTTGGATTGAACATAATGATAACTTGGTTTTTAGTGGAGATCCTTTTCTAATTCAACTTGGCTAACAATCATATGAGAATATATTATTTAGTTCTGGTCTAATTGAGCTGTGAAAACAGCCATATTAAAGATTGAATTAGATTTGACTAAAAAAATGATAACTTGTCCATTTCCATTTATAATTGAATTAGATGAACCCCAACTCCTAGGAGGACCTTTCTCATTGATAGATAAACTCTTTTAGATTCTAATCTAGCATTTATAATTCAGTTTAGTTAACTTTTCAGAAACCTCAAAATAGTTATCATTTTGCTTTCCTAAAAAAATCTGTTTTCACCTCCTTTAAAAAATCTGTTTTTGCCACTTTAAATAGGATTAATCTAAATTATTTTTAGGTAGTCTAGGACTTCAAATCACTGTGGATAGAACATTTAGGGTTACTACAATTGACCTGTATACTTGTAGTAGAGAGTGAATTAGGGAGTTAGATCAAAAATTGAAAAATCTCACTTTTGACCCAAAAATCAGCAAGTTATCACTAAATCCCCACAATTCCACTTATCAAGTTTTTGGCACCGTTGCCGGAGATTTGAGGTCAATTAGACTAACTTAGATAGTTTATCACTGTCTTGATATGCTGATCTTTATAACTTTGAATTAATTAATTAATTGGTACAGAAAAATTAAAAATAATCGAAATGAGGAGGCGATACGCGCCAAGCTCTGCACAATGGATGTTGACAAGATTGGATTTGTTATACGTCAGACGATATCGTGGTAGAAAAAAAATAACGTGTGTAAAGCAAATATTAAACAATATTAATTAGGTGATCGGTCATATATTGTTAATTATAATTTAGCATATTCTTAATAATATTTAAAATTTGAGCTATGAAGGGACAACATGAACGTAAAGTGGGGGTAGCCGAAATGAGGATATTGAGATGGATGTGTGGTCATACAAAATTAGATAAGATTAGGAATGACCATATACGTGAACGAGTCGGAGTGGCTCCTATTAGTGAGAAAATGGTAGAGAATCGTTTGAGATGGTTTGGTCATATTCAGAGAAGATCATTAGATGCGCCAGTAAAAAGAGTAGATCAAATAATCTGGAGTTCAATTAAAAGAGGGAGAGGGAGGCCAAGGCGAACACTTGGCGAACTAATAGAGCAAGATCTATTGGTGAATAATATACCGAAAGGTTTGATTACTAATAGAGTGGAATGACGTCGTATGATCCATGTAGCGGACCCCACCTAGTGGGATAATGTTTTGTTGTTGTTGTTGTTGTATAATAAATGTTCCAAGGTAAACCTCTTACAACCCTATTCTACGTCAAACACTATTATTAATAAGAAAACAATACTTCCAAGTTAACTAGGAAATTTAAGGTAAAAATGTTTTATGAACATCACACAATATATATTAATGCTTAGGAATCCATGTTGATCACAAACGACTAAAATGGGTACATGAACCGAATGATTAATATTGTAGTTTTATATTAGTTTTTAGTTCATTTGTTAGTCCAGCTTTCAGTTTTCATAAGTTATCATTCTGAATTTTTCAATTTTGTCTAGTTTTTTTTCTTTTTTAAATTTGATACTTCTGAATTCATTTATGCAGGATTTGGACAATCAAGATGACTATTATCAATCATATCCTGAACTTTAAAGAAGATTCTTGAGAAGGAGAATGTTGCAAAGGATAGAGGCAAGAAGAAGAATTTTTGAGGAGGAAGAAGAAGAGGTTAATATGGCTGCACCAAGGACAGTCAAGGATGGTTACTCACCTAGCAATGTCAGAAATCAACAAGGGAATGGAGTCCTAACACCTGCTGCTAACTTTGAAGTGAATCCAGCACTAGTCACAATGATAGGGCAATACCAATTTTCTAGATTGGGGAATGAGGATCCAATTTCACACCTTGACAACTTTAAAGAGAATTGCAGCATTGTTCACTTCAACAATACACCCATGGATGCTGTCTACATGAGGTTGTTCCCCTTCTCACTCAAGGACAAAGCAAAGATATGGTACAAGACCCTCAAACCTGAAGAGATGGCTACTTGAGAATCCATAATTCAATTGTTCCTAGCTGAATTTTTTCCACCTAGCAAAACTGACAATTTCAGAGATTAGATTGTGAGGTTCTACCAATTGGATCAAGAGAATATATGTGATGCATGGCAAAGACTCCAAGGCTTGCTGAGGGCATGCCCACATCATGGGTTTGAAAAATGGAAACTTGTCAACTATTTTCACAAAGGATTGAACTACCCCAACAATGTTGCATTGGATACAGCTGCAGGAGGGATATTTGCATTCAGAAGCATTAATGAAACCTATCAATTAATTGAGAACATGGCCAAGAACCACCATTTCCTTACACATGACAGGACAAGGAGGCCATCTAATGAAATTCAAGTTAATAACATTGCTGTCCAGATTGAAGAAGGATTGAAAAGGGCATTGGGGAACCTGAATTTGTCAACTAATGTAGGAAAGCCTTCCAATTATGAATCAAGGTGTGATGTATGTGGAAACCAGGGCCATATCACTGAGAGTTGCAACTTGATAATGCAGCAACATGAGCAATCCATGGACCAAGTTAATGTTGTAGGGAATTATGGAGTGAAGTCCCCTTCTGAATTCTATACTCCAGAAAACAAGAACCATCCCTATTTTTCCTATAAGGCAAATCATTATCAAGGTCCACCAATGCAAAATTCTAATTGGCAACCCAAGATTTTGCCAACAAACCAGCCACCTCCATATGCAACTCAACCTTCAAATGCTCCAATGCAAAGGACCTCTTATGAGCAACCTCCACAAAGTCAGGCTTCCCAATTCCAAACTGAAATGAAGGAGATGCTACAACAAATCTTGAAGAAGCAGGACAGGAGAGGAAATATTGAAAATCAATTCTAGATTGGAAACCATGAGTGCAAATCAGAAAATGCTTGAAAGTCAATTTGCTCAGCAGGCCAGCACTTCAGCTAGACCCCCTTTGTTTTTTTTCTGGACAGCCAGAGATGAACCCTAAAAAACAAGCCAAAGCCATTCAACTTAGGAGTGGAAGGTTGGTTGAAGAGCCAATGCAAAATGTAGAGGCCAATCCAGCTCAAGAGAATTCAAACTCCAGGAATGTGGAAGGAAATTCAGTTGAGGAACACTCCTGTTCAGAACCTAAAGAAAAAGAAATTGAAGAGGCTGCTTTGAGAAGTCAGAAAAGGAACTTTCAAAATGAGGCCAATTGAAGGATCTTTGACAAGGTACCATTCCCACAAGGATTGGTCAAGGCCCAATTGTCACAAGTTATTAGTAGGCCAAATTTTCAAGAAAATGATTTTGAAAAGGGGCAGTTGGATCAGATTGTACAGCAAGTTTCTCCTATAATTTCCATTGAAGATCCATTGCAAAGGTGCCTAATGTTTGATCATTTGAAGGAATTAAAGGATCCAGAAGCCAAAGCATATAAATCAGCTATGAATGCACTCCAATCAGTAGGGAATTCAGAATTCCAAAATGGGGTGTTGGAGGTTTTCACTGCTGAACCCCACACCAATTCAACTCAAGACATTTTCTCCCAATTGGAGCTGAAACCTCTTCCTAATCCAGGGGATTCATATATCATACATGAGGATTCTAGAGATGAGAAGCTAGTAGACTTCTGGGACAATGAAGGAGGGGTACATCCAAGTGAAAAACAAAGGTCAATCATTAACAAACAAAGAGATCCATACTTAATTAGTGAAGTTGTCCACAGATTGAGATCTCTACTTGATCATATCATACTATTTAAACCTCCTTGACATGAAGAAGTTGTAACAATGTCTAGCCTAAGACATTAAAGAAAGGCACTTCTTGGGAGGTAACCCAAGCCTTTTTATACTTAACCTTTCTATTTTGCAGGAATAAAGAAGGGAGGAATCAGATCCATCCACAAATTGACTAGAAGGGAGTATCCCTACCCTTAATTTTAATTCTTCTCACTAAAATCATATTGATAACTGATATTATCTTTTCATTCATGCTGAAATCATCATGTTAATATTTGAATCATCATGCATATCAGTTGTCCCAATCTATCTTAACTGAATTTCAGTGCCACTTTAGTGAATCTCATTGCATTGTTGCATTGTGCACCCTAAAATTCTAACATTGCATATTTCACTGATATCTCTTGTTTCTCTGCAGGAATTATTGCAAATCATGAAGTATGAAACACCTGAAGAGTATGATTGAAATGCAAAACCCATTGGAAGGGACCAAATGCAAATTCCATATATTTCATACCCTCCCAACCCTCTCCCTTGTCTTAACTTTCCAACACTGTGGACAGTGTTGATGCTAAGCTTGGGGGAGGAAATCTGGTGCTTTTCTACCCTTTACACAATGTTTTCAATTAATTTTAATGTCCATATATCATTTATCACCAGGTTATCAATAGATTTTGCAAGTTGTCATTGGTTATCACTAATCGAGTCCAATTCAAGTTTTGCCTTTATTTTGACTCTAAAATGGGTGAAATTCATTATATGACAGTTGGTACACTCCAATACCAAGTGGCCAACTTGGCCATTAGTCTTGTTGCTTTAATTGACATTACCAATCAGATGCATTTGGATTAAATTCATCTAAAAATTTCTTTTGTGGGTAACACTAGTCGACATCTATAGATTTAATTGATAATATATTATGTCTAGAGGGGATTCAAGGTTCTTGCTGCCATGTTAAATAGGAAAACTTGACTTTTTGGACTAAGAGATCTAGACCTTACATTAGTTTGAACTATTGCTCACTTCATGAACATGATAGAAAAATGAGAAAAAGGAAAAGTAAAAAGTTGCATGCATGCATAGAAAATATTTAAGAGAGCAAAACTTCCATTGGAATCTCTCTTAAAAAAAGCAATGAAAAAAAAATTAGGAGAACAAAACTTTCAAAGGAATCTCTCCTAAAGAAAGCATGAATAAAAATCAGGCCTTGACCTGTTTACTTACATTTCATGAATAAAAGTCAGGTGTTAAACCTGTTTAATTAATGGAAAACCTGTTCATGAAGAGATTTGTAGTTCAACCTCTTATAAAGTTGACAACCCCTGAAATTCAACTTGTTATTGCTAGTACTTTTTCATGGCTTAAATTTGCTTTAGCCTTTGTGATTCCCTAGCTAGAAATTCAAGTTTTTGGAAAGAATGAAGTATTGGCAAAATGAGAAACTCATTGGACTTAAATTAGCTGATTTCTAATCCATTTGTGGGCTGTTAATTCAAATTAATCCTTAATTTCTGAATGTTTTGCTTGAGGACAAACAAAAGGCTAAGCTTGGGGGAGTTTGATCACTAGTTGATCAATATAGTTTTTTATCCCATTTTAGATGCATTTCACCCCTATCGAATTCCTAAATTGTCCAACTTTTGGCCAATTATGCTTGGAATGCATGGATTGTGATAACTAGTTGATCTTGCTCATTTTATACTTAATTCCATGCGCATAGAGGTTTTGAAATGCTAAAATTCATAAATATTTAAATTCTATGTCAAGTTATCATTTTTAGGACAAGTTATCACTCCTATATGTCGAGTTATCATTATTTTGAGTGAACTGATTTTCAATAATTTTCTTGCCCTAAATCCATTACTATCATGAATGAATCATATTTGGATGATCATATCTCAACTTGTGCAAAGTTTTAAATCCATTTGAACAAGTTATCATTTTCCAATGCCAAGTTATCGTTAAAGGGCAAAACTATCATTTCGACATGTAAAACTATCAATTCTGCACCAAGGCCTTAGGCAACCATTATATTATTATTCTAACTCATTGCTGTTCAAATTTGATCATTTGGATAACCACAACCAAAGTTATGACAAGTTATCATTTTTTAAGGCATTTAAGTTATCGTTTTGGCATCTGAGTTATCAATCCTACGAAATCTTATTCACATTTGATTTCTGACCTCATTCACTTGCCATCCTAATCCATTTGATGTCTTCAATGATTTGAACCACTTATATTTGGACATTTTCCATGATATATACAAAGTTATCATTCCGGGTTCCAAAACTATTATTTTATATATTGGCTTTTATCCTTGCACAACACCAAGCTGCATTCAATAATTAAGCTAACATATATGTTGTCATAATTCATATTTGTTTATTTCTTATTTGAGAACTTTGATGTTTGCTGTCCTATCCTTTCTAGCAGGGAAAAGAGGGCTGCACAAAGAGGGAAAAAGAGGGGGGACCACTTGCTTTTTGGCTGTCCAAAAAGCTATCATTGCAGATATTTTCTGGACCAGGACACTTGGCATGATCAAGGCACAAGGGAACCTTCTCATCTGCATCCAAGGGTGGACAAGAGTCATATATAAGCTGGAAAACCTAGAGGAAAAAGGGGAGCCTCCATTTGGAGGGCTGCTGGACCAGGAGCAAGGGGGAGGAGCTGAAGGAGAGGAGCTGAAGTACTGCAATCCAGATTTCTGTTGACAGCCCTCAAGGATGATTTACTTCTATTTTTCCTTCTATCTTGTATCTAAGTTTGTAATCATGAGGAGCTAAATTCTATGCCTCCTAGGATAGGGTAGCAGTCTAATATATATTATGGATTGATTAGGGATAAGTTCAAACTTCTTGCACTGATTTCTGAATTTTTGGTTTTACAATTCTGAATATGAATTGTTATGAATTTGATCTTGTCATTTGAAGACCCTATTTGTATTTATAACTGAGAAGTTATCATTTGGTCTAACCCTTATTCAGAAATGAATCAAGAATCAATGTCAAGTTCTAGATACAAACCCAATTAGAATTTTGATTTCTACTTTCTGAAATCTGATTTTTCTGAAATCTGAATTCTGAATGCCTTCCTGGTTTCTGAATTCTTAGAACTTATTTTGTCATTGTGGAGCCCCAATTGTTTTGACAATTGAGAGGTTATCTTATGGCTCCATTCTAGTTCAGAAATGATCAAGATGCAATGACATTCCTAGGGTTCTAATTTGTAATTGATGCTGATTTTCCAATTTCGGAATTCCTTAACTTCTTGATTTCAGATTTCTGAGTTGTTTGAATCTAAATGTCATTGGGGAACTTGATTTATTGAGCAACTGAAAGGTTGAATATTGGTCCCAATCTTGTTCAGAAATGGATTAAGATGCTTGACATTTCTATGGTTCAAATTTGTGATTTCCATTGGCTACTCACTGATTTCAATGTTGCTGATTTCTAATTTTCTGAAATTTCTGAAATCTGATTGCCATTGTTAAGCCCCACTTTAATCCACCATTGAGAGATGGTTTTAAGGCCTTCCTTGAGATTCAGAGATGAGCTAAGGAGCAATGACAATTTCTGATTTCTCAAACTTGAGATTCTATGCATATTGGTTCCAATTATCTAATGTTAAGTGTGGACTTTATTTTTAATTGCAGCTGAGAGGCTGAATCAAAGTCCTCTTGTAGTTTAGAGATAAACCAAGGAACACTAGCATTAATATTGGATTGATTACATCCCTGTTTAGTTGATTGAAGCATTCCATTTCAAAGTGCAAATTAGAAGTTATCATTTCAGATTTGTTTGAATTACCAAAAAATCAGCAAAGTGACTTGGATTGAACATAATGATAACTTGGTTTTTAGTGGAGATCCTTTTCTAATTCAACTTGGCTAACAATCATATGAGAATATATTATTTAGTTCTGGTCTAATTGAGCTGTGAAAACAGCCATATTAAAGATTGAATTAGATTTGACTAAAAAAATGATAACTTGTCCATTTCCATTTATAATTGAATTAGATGAACCCCAACTCCTAGGAGGACCTTTCTCATTGATAGATAAACTCTTTTAGATTCTAATCTAGCATTTATAATTCAGTTTAGTTAACTTTTCAGAAACCTCAAAATAGTTATTATTTTGTTTTCCTAAAAAAATCTGTTTTCACCTCCTTTAAAAAATCTGTTTTTGCCACTTTAAATAGGATTAGTCTAAATTATTTTTAGGTAGTCTAGGACTTCAAATCACTGTGGATAGGACATTTAGGGTTACTACAATTGACCTGTATACTTGCAGTAGAGAGTGAATTAGAGAGTTAGATCAAAAATTGAAAAATCTCACTTTTGACTCAAAAATCAGCAAGTTATCACTAAATCCCCACAATTCCACTTATCAATCGACTGCCAACACAAGTCGTGGCCAAACTTCTGCATTAGTGCAGCAACCCGGTCGACTGTCACATCCTGTAGACCCCAGCACTCTGTTGTAGTGACGATCACCAACATAGACTTTGGCCACAACTGCAACACTGCCGGTGCAATATTGTTAGTCCTCACCATCGACATACCCCTTAGCTGTCGGACCGTTCTACTCCGGCGTCGCCATTTTGATCTGCCACCTCTTCTCCTGCAAACTCTATGATTGAAAGGAATGGCCGCGGATTCCCTCCTCACTCCGGAACGACCATGATTGAGTTTTGAAGCCGCTTAATCATGTCCGAACCTCGATGAAAAAAGCCCGTCAGCCACCCTCGGAAACAGCCAAGGCCTAGAGAGCCTTCACAATAGTTGATTGCTCAGCCATATCAAATGGAATACCGTGATAGGGCTCAACAGGTTCGTGCACAAAAATTGGTACAATTACCACTGGCTCCCACTTGATTTTTACATGATGAGACTATGATAGATATTCATATGAAGGACAATGTGCTTCTTATGTGTGAGAACATTGTCTTGTATTTATTTGACACAAGCTCCTGGAATAGCTATGAGAGGCTCACAATTGTATTCCTATCTTCTTTTCCTAGTGGTGACAAGTTTTCATTCCTTAGTTTCAAGTGCATAGTAGGGAGTTCCAACTCACATGAGAACAGATCAGTGACATATATAACTTTTCCAGTGAAGGCTTGTAGGATTATGATAAAGAGTTCAATGGCCCAAAATTTTGAGATATCTTCATAGATTTTTATCATGTGGATTGTTCCCTAGAGGAAATAGTGAGGGAACCGTTACTTTATTTTGGTTATTTATTATGGGTCATGTTGCATAATGTTATTATAGATATGAGTATTATATGATTCAACATTTTGAGAAGAATGCCACACAACCAAAGGCAAAATCACTGTGAGGGGTTTGATTACCCCGATTGCACGCCAATTGGAGATTGATTTAGAGCATGCTACATGAGTACCAAGTTCTATCTTTTTGGACAGGACAATTGTCAGTTCTATGAAGATGGTAGTTCAGAATCTGGGGGGATATGTATTCAAGTTCAAAAACTTTTTCATTCCTGTCTCTTCGGTGGACATTGATAGAATCACGGTGTTCAACCATGATAATTGGTTGTTCTTCTCAGCACTTGGACCAGGATAGGAGGCACCTCCTACTCTTCTAGAGGATTATGATGCTGAAGCAGGGCTCTCTTTTTCTACTCCACCAGCACAGATGAATGTCCACCCGTCTCAACCCCAACAAGCAAGTGAAAAGTATAAAGTGCCCTCTGAAAACTTGGTGTGTCCTGATAATTAGATTCGTAGGGGATTCATGCCTGGTGACCTAAGGGCATCTGCTCTGGGATCTGTCGGTCAAAAGCTCGTTACATGAACCACCTTGTGCAATATGGAGAAACACACAAGTACATAAAAAAAACTAAGTAAAAAGAAAAAGTATGAAAATAAGCTCATGGAAGACTTGTGGTTCAATATTGATATTCTTATGAGATTGATTATGTAGATATCCAGGAAGAACATGTTTAAAGGCTAAAAATTTTTCAAGGCTGGGTATTGGTTGAGAATATATACTCTGGTGATGGTCGTGTAAAAATACAATGGGAAAAAGTTTGAGTTTTGTGAGGAAGACCTATGCCTTATCTAAAATTTGCTTGACAACAAGAAAAATATTACGCCCCTCCTATGCGAGCTCGTCCCACCGGTGAGGTCACACGGGGGGAGGGGGGACGAGGAAGAAGAGGGGGTCGGTGCCCTCCCTATGTGAGTTCACCGCGTCACACAAGGAGCGCTGACCTCCCATTTTTCTTCTCACGCGCCGCGAGGAAGAAGGGGGGGTCGGCGCCCCTTGTGCGAGCTCGCCGCGCTGGCAAGCTCGCATGGGGGATGTCGACACCCCCATTTTTTTCCTTGCGCACGATGAGTAAAAAGAGGGGGGGTCAGGAAATGACCCCGTGACCGATGCCCCCTTATGCGAGTGTAACAAGATCATTCTCGGATACGAGAATGATCTTGGCATCTAGCCAAGCTTGTTTTGAGTAGAAGCAAAAGATTTATTGTCAAGATGACAATGCTGAGAGTCACTCTTATAGGCATTCGTTCACGGATATGACCAGGGTGTTGGACTACTCATAATGGGGTCTATAACATTAATGTATTGAGACACTAATGCAGGCACTTGAGTGCTTAATGTCCGAAGGGGCAGCCCAGGTACCACGGGGTACTGAGAAGGGGAACCGTTGTGGGTTGTCACCCCACGCTTAAGGCCACTATAAATAAGAAAGCTTTCTTGTATTAAGTATGATGAAACATAACATATTTTTCAGGAAGGCACTAGTGAACTCCTCCCTAATGTACCCTAGGTATAGGAATCTTACTACAAAATATAAAATGTGAAAGACGTATCCTATGGGTAACATAACTAGACCATCCATAAGGATGACCTTATAAAATAATGTCCTAAGGGTGAATAACTTGCACTCCGCAATTGCTTCTCTAGACTTATGCAGTGTCAACTTATTTGGTTTGGCTTATTGGGTGAAATAATTCTTGTAACACTTCATGAGTATCTTGGAGAAAGAGTTGCTTTGGTGTCTTAGCAGAACACTTTTGAGAGATAAATGACCTGCATGACTTGACTCAATGCCCCCATATTGCAGGTGGCTGCAACATAAGGTCTTGATGCAAAAATTGATAACAATAAGCTAGCAAATGCACTAATCGCTCAAGTAATAAAGTGAAAATTATAAGTTGTCGATCCCACGAGAAATTAGTTTACTTATCTATCAAATTTCAGAGGCTAATAGGAGACAACATAAGATTTTGTGATAAAAGTCGTACATAAAGTAAAAATTACAGAAAAGTAAACCTAAAACTAATGATGCGTAGGTCCTTAGGATGATCTATAATGATAAGAACAATATGTAATTGCTGTAAAAACACAAGTAAATACAAAGCTCAGATTTAGTTTTCAAACGGATTAAGGACACTAAAGATATGATCTTCCGCATTGGTAAATCAACTATCTTAAGAACTTTTGCTACTAAAATAGAAGAGTAAAACTATAACTAATAATCTAATAAACTATAAAAGATAGATAAAATAAAGAAATCCAAAACATCATTGCAACATAATGTAGAATAAGAAGTACTCTGTAGAAATGATGACAAGCCACTGCACAATCCTCGCACGAGTCTACTACACAGAAGTCTTCTCGCTCGTTCTTTAGAAGTGCTCCTTTGTTCTTGCCTTGAAAGATTCGATTGCAGGCCCAACTCTGTGCCAGACATTTCTTTTTATAGGGTCTCTAGTTTCCAAGTGGCTTCGGAACAAACAAAAATATTTTCCATGTGAAATAAGGTAAATTCGAAGCCCTATTGGTTTTGAAAGTTTGGCCTTTTAAAATTTTGAGATTTATGGCTTAATTAGTTTCCAATTGATCCTTAGGACATATGGTAGAAGTTGGAGTCCTTGTGCATTGAGAAATATTTCGAAAATATGTTTCTATGTTGAATTCAAGGTCTGTCACACCCCCTGATTTGATTTTAACGACTCAATCAGACTCGAAGTTGGAGTTTTCCTTGCCTTCACGGGGCATGAAATAGAGTTCACGGCACGTGAATCGGGCGATTTTTCTTTTGTTCATGCAACTTATGGCTTTCATGGCCCGTAACTAGATACTAACGGCCCGTGAACTTTGATTCTGAATGCTGATCGTACTATGAATTCCATGAAGAAACCTTGACAGCCTGTGAAATAGTTCCTTTGAAGTCCTTCGGTGTTTAACGACCCATTAATACTTATTAACAGCCCATTAATCGCTGGTATTTGATTCAGAGCCTTTTGTGATGTATGTGATATCAGTGTAATGATCGGTAATCTGATTTGTCTCGAAAGAGCTTAGATATTTAACAGTCCGTTATCAATGTCTCATGACATGTTAAAATGTCTTCGTGAACTGATCGGCGTGAAATTCAGTCTTCACGGACATGAAATGGACGTTACGGCCCGTGAGATCTCTATTATGCTTTTGTCAGAGCTGTGAAGGCGGGCATTTGAGGCATGAGTTCGTGTCTCACGGCCCGTGAGATTCGTTTTTAACGTGCAGCCTCTTTTGTGAGCATCGTGAACAACAGAGTGCAGAGCGTGAGCGAACCTTTATGGCCATGATAAATCCATAACGGCCTGTGAAGAGGGTCAATTCATTTTTCTAGAAGTTGTTTGGACCCCGTTTTGCATTATTCTCCTTTCCTTTCATTCCTCCACCATTTTTATTCTTATTTCCTGCAAAATCACACCAATTAACGGTAGATGGCTACTTCAATGAATTCATATAAATAAATGTAAAAATAGATGCATGCTAAGATTAAATTACACAAAATAAACCTACATGCAAGTTTAATTATATGTTGTAAAATGCATGTATCAAACTACCCCAATCTTAAACCTTTGCTTGTCCTAAAAAATGTTCAAAGCAAAACTCATGAAGTGATCGTCTAATGATCGTTTCCACCATGTATCTTAGATATTTTGTTAGTGCCTTGTTTATTCATTCATCACCAAAACGTTTCTTCTCATTCCAAAATATCTCGGCTTTGTGAAATGTTTTAATAGAAAACATTTTTAAACTTCTCCAGATTCAAAATTCAGTAGTATGAAAATAAACCTTGATAATAAAAATATCAATGTTGAATAAACAAGTGTGAGATGAGCTTTTATACCTTTTTCATTTCTTTTCTAATGCTTTTTCATGATTTTGTGCTTCTCCATATTGCACAAAGTGGTCCACGTAATGGGCTTTCAACCGACGGATCCTAGAGCAGATGCCCTTAGGTCGCCAGACAAGAATCCGCTACGAATCTAATCACCCAGACTCACTAAGGTTCCAGATAACACATTTACACTTTTCTTATTTCATTTGATTTGATACTTTGGTGTTTCTCCATATTGCACAAGGTGGTCCATATAACAAGTTTTTGACTGACAGATCCCAGAGCAGATGCCCTTAGGTCGTCAAGCAAGAATCCCCTACGGATCTAATCACCCAAACACGACCAAGTTTCAGAGAGCACCTTTTATAACTTTTATGCCTTTTTTTGTGGTTCCACTAACCCTTCTTTTTATTTGATTTCTTTCTATTAAGCTCATCCAACACTTGATCATTCAATAGGGATATCATTGTTATAAAAAAGGCATAATATATATTATTTTAAAATAGTTGAATAGGATGTAGTAGTAAAAAATATTCATAGTTTCACGCATATCATTCTACATACCATTAGACCCTACACTAAGGCAATAAATGGTAAACATGGAATACTTTGAATTTAACTAATGCACATGATGTCCTTGATGATAGATTGAAAATCAGCAAATATTAAGACAAAAGGAAATCCGACATTTTTTTTCATTATGCAGATTAACATGATTAGTGAGAAGATAGCTGAATGCACAAAAGATACGAAGATGCAATTTTACTGAAGATAGATATGGTGCATGGAAATGCAACTCCCCAAGCCTGAGCTCAACACTATCCTTAGTGTTTAAGGTCGGACTCGTAAAAGGGATACACGCATGCTCGAAAATAAAAGGACAGAATATAAATAAATGAAAAGAGACAACCATCCAATCCATAGGTGGTGGCGATGGCAGAGGATAGAGGATATGCCCGTAATGTCCCTGGCTGACGTGGTAGTCATGCATACGGTGCATGCGTCTGGCTCTCAGTCAGAGAAAGTATGTCAGCTCGAATCCGCAAAGCTCGTCGACCTGCCGTAGCTGCTCGGTGTGCATCGTAGTTAGCAATTGATGCATGGCAGAGAAATCAGTGAGGCATGAAGCGGTAGGATCACTGGAGTTAAGGCTGCTCCTAGGATGGCCCCGGGGCATCGTCATGGAACCAAGGGGTGCTCCGATGGGACAAGTAGCCAATTGGCTTCGTTGGAGGGGTTGAAGTGCCCGATCTCACTATATGGAATGTGCAGATTAGCCTTGTCAGACTGAAAGTAGCGGTCTTCCCCCTGTCCGAACCCTAGCGGAGGACCCTTCAAGCTGTGACGACTCATCTAGATTGAGATTCAGATGGATGGAGATATGTGTGATCATCCCGCCGACAACAATGTGGCCTTTTGTCCTTGTTGGCTGCTTTGAGGAGTGTGCGGGCCAGAAATGCGCCGACATTCACCGGGGTGGAGGTCAGCATACATAATAAGATAAAGAGTTCTTGAGCATTGACACCTCCGCTACTATTATCGCGGCCAAATAGTGTGTTGGAGAGGATCCGGTGCGCAAATCGAATGACGGGGTTTTGGATATATGTGGACTTGACACGCTGATAGTCCAAATGTCCTTCTCCTATAATGTGTGACCAGAACTCCAAGGCGCTGAACTCTTTAGGAATGCGTAGGTGGCCGGTGTTAGGAAAGTTGAAGATGACGTTGAACTCGGCCAGAGATAACTCGAACTCGCGGTTATAGAGTTGGAAAGAGATAGCGGCCTATCGACGTCCAGTAGCCTCCGGGTGTTCCACTTTGAGGGAATAGAGAAATTCCATTGTGATGTCCTCGTAGGTGGGCCACCACTGCTGCATGAAATAACCCATGCCGATGTTAGAAAATAAGCCATTATAAACGGCCGGAGGTTCCATATGTTCATCGCAGCCTAGTTCGAGAATCGAGTGGGATAGACGCGGATGAAATCTAACGTCTGTTCCCGAGTTTGTGCTTCGAGGGAGAGCCATTCACGATTGGGAGGACAAAAAAATTCAAGACGTCGAGCCCTCCGCAATGATGGCGGTGTCATTTGTGCGTTGGCGGCATCGAACGGGTGCTTTAACTCCAGAAGCCATAGCGATCACGGCATGTAAAACTGAAATAACGGTGCAGAAGTCGCAGTTCACGGGTCGTAAGCAAAATGTGATAGCTGTCACACCCCACTCCGTGACTAAATTCTAATCGTAATTATTATTTTCTTTAATTTTATTTAGCAATTCTAAAAATAAAATTGACAAAACCTCCTCCCTTAATTATCTTATGTCATTTGTCAATACATACAAAAGATGCATATATATTCATCAAGGTCAAATAAATAGTTATAAGATATATCATTCACATATTATCATTATAATTTTTTTTCCACTAACCACCTCACATATAACACCCCACAGGATTAAGTTTTATACAACCTTACAAAAAGTTCCTCACCAATTTAATTACAACATCTAGGATTATCAATTACATGCATGTTTAAAAAAATAAAAGGGAAGGGGAAAATAAAAGTGAAAGAAAAATAATAATGTTCTGGCGATTCGACCTCTTCTATATGCATCGAACTAAGCTTTGAGTCAACTCAACTCGAGAACTTAGAATCAACTGAAAAATTCAACAAGGGTAATGTGAGCAAAAATTGTTTGTCAGTGAGTGAAATAAATGTACAATATAGGGGAACAATACGAGTGCATATAACATTTAAATAATCAGGTTTTCCATGTGAGAAAACATTAAAAGCATAACTCATATCACATAAGTTTTCAAATCATATGAACTTTTACATAAATACAAATTATTCAAAATATCATCATATTCATAGTTAAACTCCACACATGTGTCATTGCACATACTCATCATGAGTCAATACGTATCCCTCTATAATCATGTTTCATACAGTTAAGCAGAACTTCATAATCAAGAGTATCAGATACGCAGAGCAAATCATGAGTCAATACATATCCCTCCATGATTGTGTGTCATACAGTTAAGCAGAGCTTCACAATCAAAGAGTCTCAAATACGCAGAGCAAATTATAAGTCAATACGTATCCCAATCATGATTGTGTGTTATTCAATCATGATTCTCAGATACGCAGAGTATATCATGGGTCAATACGTGCACACAGAGCAGCCCCCAAAGGGCAAAGACACCCGATATACGCCCCAAAGGCTTCATGTATATCAAATGCAGTCCCAAAGTCCTTTTTCAAACAACATGACTAATGAACACATGGAGTTTAAAAATATCAAAATACATATATTATAATCTCATATCATTATCAAGTAAAACTTATTTTCACATCACAAGCATTATTCTCTGAAAATATTTTTTATATAAGATGTTACTCCATCTCATATGAAAACCTTAAAACATATCATAAATACTTTTCATAGCTCAAGATATGTTTCAATAATAACAATAATAATTTTTGCTTGAGGTAATATCATAAATAAGAGAACTAAGATATAACATTTTACTATGTTGTAAATTTACCCACTCACCTTGTGCTTTATGTTTTCAAAGAGCTTCACTAGATTTTCCTCCTTTCACTTGTAACTTATTGATTTCCTACAAACAATGACGCTATTTTATTTTTCAATTACTAATAATAACAATATGCAATGCATGCTCATGCATGAACACTTATTCACCTTAAAATGCATATAATTCCTTCTAATACTAATGTGTAATTTCAGATGTTTATATTCATATGCTACTTCACACTCCCAACTATTCAATTTTTCAAAGTTTAATTAGGTGCTGTCTTAGGATTTCAGACTGAGTACTTATCAATGAATAATTCATAACTTCTTAACCACAAAGGCAAATCTCATGATTCTAGATAAATTAGAAACTAGACTTCTAAGGTTTTCAATCCCCAAGTATCATTAAGTAAATCCAAGTGAGGAATTCAAAACATCCCAAAAAATCTGACCTAGGGTTTGTGTCCTGACAGACTGTGTGCCACTGAATGATTAATTTATATCTTTAACAATACTTATTCATTTGATGACATCCTAATTTTCCTAGAATCTATACCTCAGTAGAGTTTAGGCATAAAAATTGTAGAATTTAACTCCTTATATGTCCTTATAACAAAAATAGTCAATTAGGGTCATGATCTATCCATGTCCTGTAATCTCACATAAGCATCACTATGAAATGAAAAATTCATTTCTTCCAAAATACAAGTCCCACTAGGATGATTTCACTTCTTACTGAACTCTTAGAATGTCTAATTAATCATATCTAAATTCCAAACCCTAATTCATTATATTCAAACCGTGTCCTAATTCACAAGTTGAACCTATATCAGACTCGGGACGGGATGAGTGACCAGTGAAGTTAAGTACATAACTTCCTCTTAAAACTCATTTTTAGGTGATTCCAGAGACCATGGAAAGCTAACTTCGAAAGAATTAACCATATAAATTTTCATAATTTATGGTGCGGTAATCATGAAGGAAAGATCCTCTCAGTCAGTAGAACAATTTTCGGATTGAAATCTTACCTTGAACAGCCTATGTTGTCGATTTTCCCCAGGTCGTTTCGCTCGAGTTCTTCCTCTAAAAATTTTTGGTCCGTCAAAAGATAGAAGTAAGTTGTTTATATATTTTTTCAGAATTTTCGGATGTTATATGGCGTTTTGAAAAAATATCCATCTAAGCAGCTATTCACCTGTCTGCTTCAGCTGCTTAGAACTTAAGGAGCCGTTTGGATGGAGAATATCTTTTGGGGAATAATAAATTTTATTCAAAAGAATATAAATATTCTTGTTGTATTCTTATTCTTTGGTTCGTTTGGTTTAAGAGGAATAAATTTTAAATATATAATATTTTATAATTAAAATATTTTATTATAAATACTTAACATTTATTATTATAATAATGATAAATATAATAATATAATGATATATGATTAAATTATAAAAAATAAAAGAAATAATTAAAAAGATGAAAAAGAAGAGAATAAGTCTATTCCATCATTTTGATAGAATAAAAATGTTGTGATTTCGTGGGTTATAGTGGTGGTATTTAGAATTTCAAGGTTGTTTTGGCAAAAATGATGTTTGACCAACTTATTCTTATTCCGCTGATGTTTGGCAATATTCCGCCAAATAAGCAGCTATTCCACTAGATAACCTTCAATCAAACGACCCTTAAGTGATGGCCAATCATATTTTTTGTCATAACTAAGTATTTTAACCCTAATTAAGCTTACTTAATCCTATTTAAACATATATATTATAATATTTTGAAATTTTACAATTTATTTCTAATAAACTTATGTAATTACTTTTGTAAAATTTATCGACAGTTAAGTAGTCATTATGCTCTAATCATAATATTAATTACTATATACAAATATCACTAAATGAACATTCAAACTAACTTAATATATTAATTAAATGCATGATTATGCATAAATGACGTTTGTAGAGCACGTCCGTGACAATTCTCTCCTCCTTAAAAAAATTTCGTCCCCGAAGTTTAGATATATGTTGTGAAGAATAAGAATGAATACTTCCTTCTTATTTGGTCATCCTCACTAAGGGGGGAAGGATGCATGAGGTACGCCTTGGATTAGTCCCACATGCATAAGTCACAAGAGAGATACTGGGTATATAAGGGAACATGTCCTTCACTAGGTGTGACGCATTTTGGTAAAACCGTACGGGCCGAGGCCTAGAGCGGACAATATCACACGCTGGTGGGGAATGTTACAACAGCCCTCGTAGAGGCCAAAAGCAAACCTAACAGGACGTTTATAGTTATTCACGACCCTTATAGATTGTAATGAAAAGACACTGAAACAAAAAAATACAGCCGGTGATTCATCGTTCACGGTCCCGTCGATGTTCATCACTGATCATCCAACAAAGGGGATGACCGTCAAGTCGGTGATGGCGCTTGATTGTCGACAAAGAGAACGGTGGCGCGGGGCTAATGATTGCAGCGATCGGTGTGGTAGAAGATCGTTGTTGGAGGGCCGTGGCCGTAAGAGGGCCGGCTACGAGTAGAATCCGAAAGCGAGCGCAATAGGGCCGGAGACGTTGAGTTGATGACATCGCGGAGGTCGTCGGGGTATGCTAAAGTTCTCAGTTGCCGATCGGCCGAGATGTAGTCCAACCAGAGTTGGGGAAGACAAATGGAGCGCCAGCGAGGATATAAGGATGGAAGCGTGAAATTCAACTTCACGGACCTATAAATAAATAGCTATCAGCATGAGGCGTGAAGAGCTTATAACGCCTTGTTACGAATTAATGCGGTTGGTGGGCGTTGAATGGCTCACGGGGTGTGGGTTATGATTTACGAGGTGTTAGTGGCCGTTCGGAGGTGAAGCCACGTGGTGCGATCCGCAGAAATGGGTATGGGCCTATAAGGTAATGCCACGTGTTTATGGTGTGTAGTCGGTGAGCATCACGCCCTGTGAAAGGGAGGTCATGCCTCGTGGAAGCCGGTGACAGCTCGTGAACGATGTGTAGGGTCGTGAGTCGGGGAAAAATAGATGCCCCGGATACTTACGGCCCGTGAACCAAGTCTAATGACCCGTGCAAAATGGTGTGCGTAACGAACTGGATTCTGTGTGACCCATGAAACTAGCCTAACAACCCGTGAAAAACTAGTGGTGACTCATAAGGAAAATGACATGGTCGTGAATTGAGAAAAATAGAAACCTACAGGACTGACTAAGTCACTTACGGCCCATTGTAGACATTTAACAACCTTGAAAATCTATGCATATAGCCCGATAGTTCCTATGAGACCCGTGAATTGTCGTTAATGACCCGTGACCCATGTAGTTAGACCTGTGAAATAATCCTAATGAGGCATGTGAAATTGAAATGTTACATTAGGCATTCCATAAGACCGTGATATGTCGATTATGCCCCATGATGAACAGTGAAACTAGTAAGTATGTTCTGCGAGACTCGTGAGACATGAATAATGGCCCGTAGCTATGTTCGGTGATGGCAAGATGTGTTTGTAACGAGCAATGAAGAGAGATTCATGCCCGTGAAAGCCTCGTGAAGTGTGTACCACGGCCTGTGAAGGTCCAAAATATTTCTAACTTCAATTTTAATGTGCATGTTGTCGATTTGTGAGATGACCAGTATGAAATAAACATAACTGAGCAGATATCATAGAATTCTCTAAGAAGAAAATAATAACTAAATATTAAATATAAAGAAACTAATGCGAAAAAAAAGTGCAAGCAAATAATGAACTACAAATTAAAAGACTATAAGTAGAGTTGAAGCAGTATAGTTCTAAAGTTATAATCGCTAACTCGATTGTCCCCTTAGCATGTGCTAAGGTGTTTGTAGGTCTAAAAATTCAACATGGGATGGAACATCACCCCCAAAGCAAAGTTTAACGCGATGTCCATTAACTTTAAAACTTTTGTGACCATCCTGAGTGACGTGTTCAACGACTCCGAAGGGTGATGCACTAATTACTGTGAATTGGCTAGTCCATCTAGATTTAAGCTTTCCGAGAAATAATTGCAGCCGACTATTATAAAGAAGCACCTCTTGTCCTGGTAAGAATTCATTTTGCCAAATGTGTTTGTAATGAAGGCATTTGTTCGTTCTTTATAAAATTTGTTGTTTTCACAGGCCCGTTGTCTAAATTCATCAAGTTCGTTTAAAGTTAACAATTTCATTCCCAGCAGTATCTAAGTTAAAATTCAGATATTTTGTGGCCCAGTATGATTTATGTTCTAACTCGACGGGAAGATAATAGGCTTTACCAAAGATTAGTCAATAAAGTGATGTACCAATTGGAGTTTCAAAGGCCGTTCTATAAGCCCAAAGGGCATCATTGAGCTTAAGTGACCAATCCTTCCTAAAAGCATTAATAGTTTTTTTCCAAAATTCTCTTAAGTTCCCTATTGGATACCTCTACTTGACCACAGATTTGTTCATGATAAGATGTACTAAGCCTATGGTGAATCTTAAATCGTGCAGGAGACTAGCTACAATTTTATTGTAGAAATGTGTGCCATTGTCGTTGATTATGACTCTAGGTGTACCATACCTTGTGAAAATATTGGTTCATAAAAACTTAACCACCACCTTAGCATCGTTGATGGGGGAGGCAATGGCTTCTACCCATTTGGAAACATAATCCACAACAACTAATATATACTCATGACTAAAAGATTTAGGAAATGAACCCATGAAATCTATGCCCTAAACATCAAATAATTCACATTGCAAGATACTATTTAAAGACATTTCATTTTGGCGTGAGATGTTACCTTCCTGTTGACAATGATCACAAGACTTACAGTATTCTCGAACGTCCTTGTAGAGTCTGGGCTAGTAAAATCCGCATTCCAAAACTTAAGCAGCAATTCGGTTAGGCCCAAAGTGTCCTCTGCAATGCCATCGTGACAATGTTGTAGAATGTTGGGGATCTCATCTTCTCGGACACATCTTTGGATGACCTGATCTGCACACACTTTGAACAAATAAGGATCTCCCCAATGATAATGCTTAATGTCAGAGAAAAACTTATTTCTTTGATGCGTAGTCCATCCTTTGGGAATCCATTTGCTGGCAAGATAGTTGGCGAAATCTGCAAACCAAAGTGTTAGTTCAGATTTATGATGGATTGAAAATATGGTCAGAATCTTTTGATTGGGGAACTCTTCCCAGATGTCAATGTCTTCTTCAGGGGCTGGTCCATACGAGAGAGGTGATTAGCAACTAAATTCTCTATCCCCTTTTTGTCCTTGATTTCGACGTCCAATTTTTGTATCAATAATATCCATCAAATTAATCTAAGCTTGGCATCAGTCTTTATCATAAGATGTCGGATGGTTGCATGGTCGGTATGGACAAGAACTTTAGAGCATATAAGATAGGGTTTAAATTTGTCAAATGCAAAAATCACAGCAAGGAATTCTTTCTCCGTAGTCGCGTAGTTGATTTGAGTGGAGGTTAGTTTATCGCTGGCATAATAGATGACACAAAAATCTTTTCGTGCCGCTGTCCCAACACTGCTCCAATTGCTCCATCGCTTGCGTTGCACATAAGTTCGAAAGGAAGATCCAATCTAGGGCGACAACAACAGGGGCAGAGATTAATGTCTCTTTTAACAAATTATATGCCTCTAAACAATCTAAGTTGAAGTCAAATTTGGCATCTTTAGTAAGGAGGACAGTGAGTGGTTTTCAGATCTTTGAGAAATCTTTTATGAAACGATGGTAGAAATTAGCATGTCCTAGGAAACTTCTGATGGCTTTGACATTTTTAAGAGGAGGAAGATTGGCGATGACGTGAATTTTGGCCTTGTCTACTTCGATCCCTTTCTCTGAAATCTTGTGACCAAGAACTATACCTTCCTTCACAATAAAATGACATTTTTCCCAATTCAAGACTAGATTAGTTTCCTCACATCTCTCAAGACTAATGACAGGTTATATAAACAATTATCAAAAGAGTTCCCAAAAATAGTGAAATCATTCATGAAAATGTCAAGGATTTGTTCGTTCATATCGGCAAAAATTGACATCATGCAATGTTGGACGTTGGAAGTTTGCTGGAGCATCGCAAAGTCCGAATGGCATCCTTCGATAAGAAAAGGTTCCATATGGGCATGTGAATATCATTTTTTACTGGTCTTCGGGTGCAACCACAATTTGATTATACCTTGAATATCCATCTAAAAAGCAATAGAAGCTATGACATGAGATACGCTCTAACATTTGCTCAATAAAGGGTAAAGAAAAGTGATCCTTGCATGTGGCGTCATTCAACTTACGATAATCGATGCATACACGCCAACCGGTCATGGTTCTATGCAGCATAAGTTCATTATTCTTATTCATAACTACCATCATACCTCCTTTCTTTGGTACTACAACATCAAGGAGCTTGATAATTTCCTTTCTGACTACCTCCTTTAATGCAGGGTTAAGCCTCCAATGAAACTGGACGACTAGATGTCCATCCTCCTCTATCAAGATTTTATGTTAACAAATAGTAGGGGAGATACCTTTAATGTATGAGATAGACTATGCTATGACTTTCTTGTGAGTTCGTAGCACTTCCAGAAGTTGTCGTTCCATATCATATGTAAGAGTGGAGGAGATAATAATAGGATATGCATCATTCTCAAGAAAAGCATATTTCAAATGTGGAGGTAGTTCTTTAAGTTCAAGTTTTGGTGATGAAAGTGTAGCCTCCTCTTCTTGTATTGCGAGTTCTTCCTTATCTGGAGTCCAAATCTCGGTTGTGGTATCCTCAACATCCGTATCCTCGACACCTATATATGGATCATTAACAATGTTAGAAATCATGTCATCAATTTAATCATGATATTCATCTTCTAAACTCTCGATAGTGAAACACGAGGAACATGAGGCATAGTCCATGGAATTTTGAAGTGAGGTTTTCATATCAAAGCTGAGATCCTGATTATCGACTTGAAGTGTAAGTTTTTCTTGCTGGACATCGATGAGATTATTACTGTGGCTAAGAATGGGCGCCCCAATATGATAGGTGCCTCTGGTCCAAACTTCATATCCAAGATAATGAAATTCGCTGAAAAGATGAATTTGTCTACTTTTACCAACATCCTCCAGCAGTCAGTAACACAAAGGTAGGAACAAGTTCTCCATAACCTAGCTTTAAAAACACATAATAAGACACTAGATTAATGCTTGCTCCAAGATCACAAAGAGCCTTTGCACAATGATAATCTCCAATTATACAAGGTATGGTAAATTTGCCAGGATCACCCATCTTTGTTGTAAGATCTTCGTTGTAAACTACACAACATTAGGGCATCATTTTTATGATGCCTTCCATATCGATCTTCCATTTACGGGATAAGGCATCCTTTAGAAATTTTGTGTAGATAGGCATCTACTGTAATGCTTCATAAAAAGGAATGTTAATGTGCAATTGTTTAAATATCTCAACGAAGCGAGAGAATTGCTTATCCAATTGTTCATAGCGCAGCTTTTGTGGGAACGACAAGTTTGCTTGGTATTTCAATGGTTGTTGGCTCTTTTCCTTTAGAACTACGAATTGGAAGTGCAGAGCTCTCTCCACCAATGGTAAGATCCTGTGAAGTTTCAACGTCAGCATCCTTGTTGATTTTCTTATTTAATGTTTGCAAAATATGATTCAACTAGAGTCTTTTCGTTCCGTAAAGAGAGAGCTTTGGCTTCTTCTCTTGGATTTTTTTCGGTGTTGCTTGGAAGAGTGCCTGGTGTGCGTCCAGCGAGAATGTTTGCTATCTGTCCCAATTGAATTTTTAGATTGCAGATAGAAGCATCTTGATTGGAAGCCTTGGTTTCCATGGTGGTCATAAACTTTGTCATCATCTCTTTGAAGTTCGGTTTATTCTGAACTTGAGTTTGTGGATGGAGTGGTTGCTGAAATTGTTGTCGTTGGAATTTGTTTTGTGGAGGTGGTTGTTGTCCTGGGTTCTTTCTCCATGAGAATAAATGATGATTATAAGAGTTTTGGATTATAAGAGTTTCCCGATGGTAGTGACCTAAAAGAAGAGTTGGATATTTAGTTAGCGTCTTCAATATGATTAGAAGAATTACCACCTAGGCATTCAGTCATTGGATGCCCTCCTCCATAAAGATCACAGGGATTATTATTGCTCAAAAGCATCTCAGACTTTTTATTTAGTGACTCTAGCTGAGCCACTACTATTCACTTTCAGCTTTATTGACTCCTCATCATTGTTGGTTGTCTTTAGATTGCCATGAATTCAGGACCACATCATCGATGAGATCATATATTTCTTGTGGGTTCATCTTGCCCATGACCGTTCCTCCAGCTGAGGAGTCTAGCTTGTCTTTATCAGATTGACGTTGTCCATTGTAGAAACCTTCAAGCTTTTCCCATAGTGGAATTCGATTGTCTGGAACCCCGACCAAGAGTTCCTTGAATTTGACCCATGCTTCATAAAGCATTTCATCATCATCTTGCCAAAAAAATTAGAGTTCATTTCTTAGCTTTGCTGCTTTCTGAGGTGGGCAATATTTGTTGATGAACTTGTTTACAAGTTGCGCCCAAGTCTTGATTGATCCTGCAAGAAGAGTCTTCAGCCAAGTAAATGCCTTGTCTCTCAAAGAAAAGGGAAATAATTAATGTTAGAACTCTTAAAGGTGCTGCAAATGCGAAGAAACTTGTCCAGATGATCATGAGGGTTCTCATGGAAGGCTCTGTCGAATTGATGTGCTTCAACCATGTGAGTAATGGTGGTTTCAATTCGAAGTTATTTGTTGTGATCGTTGGAATCATGATGTTGGAGTTGGTGTTCGAATATTTAGCCGAGACATAATCCCTCATGTTGAGTTATTCTTCTTCCTCCTCTTCCTATTCAATTTGGCATCATTCCTGTTCAGCTTTGTGGCGTTCTTGTTGTTCAGCCATCATGTTCTTTCACAGTAGTCGCGCTGGTCGTTCGATCTCAAGATTAAATTCCAGAGGAGCTTTAGAACTATTATGTCGAGTGTTGTCTCCCTCCCTCGAATGGCCTTCACCTCTTCCTCATCAATCTTCATTGGTATTCCTTATAGTAGGCCCTTCGGTGTGAGAGGTGAAAGCAAGAAGGACTAAGGAGAAGAGAAGAGATCCACAACTCACCAATTCATCGACGAAGAGTAATAAAAAGAAAGAGAGAAAGAAAAAAGGGGTTTGTATGTAAGGAGAGAGTCGTGTGAGGGGAAGAGGTAGTGAGAGGGTTACATAAGGATTAAGGAGGATGAGTTGTGAGGAGGGTGGGCGGTTACTTGCGAATTGTTCCCCCTTGGGACATCCTCTCTTCTTTTTCTTCATTAATCGGGTTGATCGGTACATTTGTTCTTGATATAAAGCCAACAGTTAGGAATACATAGGCCACTAAAAGAACAATGAAGTAAAAGAAAGAAAAAAAGGATGGACGCACAAATGCATCAATAACATAGTGACACTAATATGAAGACACTATTAAATGCATTGTTATTAAGCGTCGGCGACTTAAGGGCGTCGTTAAAAGAATTGTCGGTACACATTAATGTAAGAGCACCTTATTTGTGTACTTGGTAAATAGCAATAACATAATGACACCTTTAATTGTGTTATTAATGATAACAATTTAAAGACCAAAACCTCAAAAAATCAAGCAAAAACTCTAATGATATATTAGTTCCACTTTTCATATGATGAAAAACATAAATCCAATCACTCCATAACTTTAGAACAATAGATCCATAGAGAAAACTTGTTAACAGAACATGATAAAAAACCTGAAAACATAAAAATTCTAACATGACCATTCTACTAGGGAAAGCATATAAAAAAACCTTTGTCCAAAAGGAATTTTCTTTGTGTTCCTTCTCCTTAGTCTCCAACCGACCCCCTTGTTCGTCACTGGTCCTGTGCCTTCTCGTTGTCGTCGTCTCCTCCCGATGCTCCCAGTGCTCAATGCCGTGAGGAGCAAAGAGAGGAAGTGTGCAATGGAGAGAAAGAGAACGCGAGGTAAGAGAGAGAGAAAAGGAGGGAAATTGTATATAAAATGGGAAGATTTGAGGGAAACATTGATAAGGGGTTGTGACAGTTTCATATCTAATATAATACGCATAATTGATTCTAACAAGCATCTTATCTTGTCTTCTTCTGATCTACTGGTCCAAGAGGCCGGTCGCTCGATCTTTCTTTTTTTAATGGTCGAGTGGTTACACTTTTGGCTTATCTTGCGAGGGCAATTGAAATTGGCAAATCGCCCTTGTATGATTTATGTATTTTGTTGCCATATGCATATGTGTTCATGTTGGTGATATTTATAGGTCTTAGCTTTTAATATCATAAGTTGAATGATAAAATCATCAATGGTCGGGTCGGGTCGGGTCGAATCAAGCTGTCCATAGGGGTCAAATCCGACCCAACCCGACCTAGTTCAGGTCGGGTGGTCGGATTACCCGACCACCCAATTTTCCTTTTTTTTAAATTTTTTCTTACTAATTTTATATTTTTAAGATATAAAAATATTATTAAATATTTATTTTAAAGCACAAAATAAGTTTTATAAGTATTAAAATATTATTTTTGTATTTAAAATATTTTTTTTAAAACTTTTTAAAGCAAATATAGGCATAGATTTAAATAAAAATAGAAAAAAAAAGAAAATCGGGTCATCGGGTCGGGTCCGACCCGACCACAACCCGACCCGACCCAAACCGGGTCGGATCGTCGGGTTCGCCGGGTTGACCCAGTGAACACCTTTAGCTCGAACCTTTGATAAAGGAACTTAAGTAGGTCAACATTTTTTGCTTTTTAGATCTAAGTTTTAGAACAAGAGCAAGACATTTCAAAAATTAAACTCAGAATATATGTAATGCTTTGAAATTTGACCTCGTCAAAAGCTCCAGATTAGATGGCTTGTGAACGAATCGTGCCTAAAAATATGCACAGCCACCAAACGAAAAGAAACAGAAAGTAAAGAGACAACAGCGCCAAAAACTTGATGCGAAAATTGATAACAATAAGCTAGCAAGTGCACTAATAGCTCAAGTAATAAAGTGAAAAGTATAGGTTATCGATCCTACGAGGAACTAGTTTACCTATCTATCAAATTTCAGAGGCTAATAGGAGACAATATAAAATTTTATGGTAAAAGTCGTGTAGAAAGTAAAAATTACAGAAAAGTAAACCTAAAATTAATGATGCGTAGGTCCTTAGGATGATCTATAATGATAAGAACAATCTTTAATTACTATAAAAACATTTAGTTTTTAGACAGATTAAGGACACTGGAGATATAATCTCCCGCACGGGTAAATCAACTATCTTAAGACATTAATAATCTGAAGCTATTCTGCACGGATATGCTTTCAATTATTGGGAACTCAAGACGCAATATGCTGTAATCCCTAAACTACATAACCGCCCACACATGTCAATTCATGCAAAACACATAATCCAATATGTCACATGGTTTCTATTAGATTACGACACGAATTGCTTAAACATAAAGTTAAGAATCGATTCGATAGAAAATTCTGAACTAAGGATTGATCCTACTACACAGTCAATAATTATCTTCTGAAGAAAAGCATTACGCACAGCAATCATGTTCATAAAAACTAAACTAATTATTTGATTAATCAGAAATAAAAAATTGTTCTTACAATAGAACTTTTGCAACTAAAATAGAAAAGTAAAACTATAACTAATAAACTAATAAACTATAAAAGATAGATAAAACAAAGAAATCCAAAACATCATCCCAACATAATGTAGAACAAGAAGTACTATGTAGAAACGATGACAAGCCGCTGCACAATTCTCACATGAGTCTACTACGCAGAAGTCTTTTCGCTCATTCTTTAGAAGTGCTCTGTTGTTCTTGACTTGAAGAATTCGGTTGCAGGCCCTAGCATGATCAACTCTAGCTGTCAGACGTCTCTTTTTATAGGGTCTTCGGTTTTCAAGTGGCTTCAGAACAAACAAAAATATGTTTCATGTGAAATAAGGTAAATTCAGAGTCTTATTGGTTCTGAAAGCTTGGCCTTGTAAAATTTTGAGATTTTTGGCTTAATTAGTTTCCAATTCTTAGGACATACGGTAGGAGTTGGAGTCCTTGTGCGTTGAGAAATCTTCCGAAAATATGTTTCTATCGCTGATTTGATTTTAACGGCTCAATAAGACTCGAAGTTGGAGTTTTCCTTGCCTTCACGGAACGCGAAACAATGTGAAACAGAGTTCACGGCCCGTGAATCGGGCGATTTTTCCTTTGTTCACGCAACTTATAGCTTTCACAGCTCGTGAATTTTGATTTTGAATGCTGATCGTTCTGTGAATTCCGTGAAGAAACCCTGACGACCCTTGAAATAGTTCCTTTGAAGTCCTTCGGCATTTAACGTCTCATTAAGACTTATTCACGGCCCGTTAATCACTGCTAGTTGATTCCGAGCCTTCTGTGATGTCCATGATATCAGTGTAACGACCGGTAATCTGATTTATTTTGGAAGAGCTTGGATATTTAACGGTCCGTTATCAACATCTCACGACCTGTTAAAATGTCTTCGTGAACTTATCCGTGAAACTCTATGATCGGTGTGAAGTTCAATCTTCATGGCCGTGAAATGAATGCCACGGCCCGTGAGATCTCTATTTTGCTTCTGTCAGAGCCATGAAGGCAGACATTTGAGACGTGAGTTCATGTCTCACGGCCCATGAGATAGCTTTCACGGCCCGTGAGATTTGTTTCTAACTTGCAGCCTCTTTTGTGAGTGTCGTGAACAGCAGAGTGTGGAGGGTGAGCTAACCTTTAACGGTCATGATAAATCCATAACGTCCCGTGAAGAGGGTCAATTCATTTTTTTCCGAAGTTGTTTGGACTCCGTTTTGCATTATTCTCCTTTTCTTTCGTTCCTCCACCATTTTTATTCATATTTCCTGCAAAATCACACCAATTATAGGTAGATGGCTACTTCAACATATTCATATAAATAAATGTAAAAATAGATGCATGCTAAGATCAAATTACACAATAAACCTACATGCAAGTCTAATTATATGTTGTAAAATGCATGCATCAGCCTTCCTTCCGTTGAATGCATAGTATGGGACCATCTCACCTTTGATGATCATTTTGGGGATTCCGACAGCTTGAGGCAGCACAAGTTCCTTGATGGGTTCATTTATAACTTGTCTGCTTTGGGTCGCCATTGTGAGCGACAAAAGTCTTCCCATGGATGTTGTAGACTTGGCTCAATGTCTCCATATTGCTTATGGCTGCAACATAGAGTAATCCATCCGTCAAGCGTAGAGAGGACCACCTCACCCTTAGTGGTCATTGAATTTTGATGATTTGAAGCGGAACAAGGTTCTTTGATATAACACTCTATCATAGTTCAACTCCCCACGTTCGTTATAGTTCAACTCAATCCTCCTGCTTCGATGGGCTTTGTCTTTGTCTTGATAGAATAGCTTTTTTCCTTGAGATTTGAACTTCTCTCCCCCGCCATTGCTCTTGTCCAAGTGCTTTGGTGGCATGGTACTTGTCTTGGCACGAGTAATTTGGCAATGGCGACTAGTGAGCGAAGGTTGGGGCAATCCTATCATCCCAACTCTGTCCTAGTCCTAAGCTTCAACCCTTTTATTGAAGACCACCAACATTGGGTCTTCATCTACCTGGGAACATTGTAGGCGGAACTTGGTGATACTTCTCACGTCCTCTTTCAACGTGCCCTTCTGGCTAATGTTGAATAATGCAATCTTGACATTCAGTTTCGACTTGTTAGGGTATACATATTTAATGAACTACCATCCGCATCCATCACATGTCTCAATGGGATCAATCTTGCCACATTCCACATTGTCGCGATGGCATTATCATCACAAGTTCGCCACATCTTGCCACACCTTGTAGGATTCTTGGGATATGCCTTCTTCCGATCCTGAGACCTCCTTTGAAGCTTCGGCAATACTTTTGGGTGGGCGATATCATTGTGCTTGTCAAGGAAGATGATGCATCTATGATATTCATCCATTCGCAATTCGGACAAAGTAATGTCATTGTGCTTGCCGACAGAGATCATGCACCCTTGAATACTTATCCACCGGGCAACTGACTCTCATGAAAGAGTAGATGTTTCGATTCATCACCAATCCATGGGGATGCTCGTGAAGACGCTCCACATGGATGAGAGGATTGTTGTGGGAGAACTCATGGAAAGAGCTTCCCAACTTCACCTCCATCTTCAATCGAAGGGGTGTCCTTCGAACATTT
This sequence comes from Pontederia crassipes, assembly GCA_030549335.1. Taxonomy (NCBI): domain Eukaryota; kingdom Viridiplantae; phylum Streptophyta; class Magnoliopsida; order Commelinales; family Pontederiaceae; genus Pontederia; species Pontederia crassipes. Next base: position 46,569,121 of record CM060192.1, on the reverse strand, counting down.
GGACTTTGATCTTTGGAGGCCGCTTTGATTACTTGAAGCATTGGCCGAGAGGAAAGGCATGTCTTCCTTCGGTTGGCGGAAGAATGCTTGACAACAGCATGCCTAGGTTCGTCAAATGCTCGACGCTCAGACCATTTGTCAACTTGATCATTGGGGTTGATGCGTCAATTTGTGTTGGCATGTAACAGGTTCGTCCCAACTCTTGATGGGTGATATTACGCTGCTTGCAGGATGACATTTGATAAAGCAGGCAAGGCTAACAACTCATCTCCAAGTGTTTGCAAGTAATCAATATTTTGTCCCATTTGTGAAAGTCATCTTGGTGCGGCTGGCAAGGCTGGCAGCACGATAAGATGCTTGTGAATGATGCTTCATAGCTGAAAGATACCATGAACCTTAATGCTTAACCTTGAGCCAATTTCTCCCGTGGAGTGGTTGTGCGCTTTACCTTGCATGACCGGGCATGCGATGTGATGTCATAAAATACTGAGCAATTCCAAATTATCATGATAGTGCATGATGACAATCTCTAAATGTGACATGGGTACTCCGAGTTACACGACGGTTGTGTAATGCGACCTTGTGGATGGGTAATGCAAGACCATCATGGATCAACATGAGGACACTCTCCTTGACGCATCGCAACACTTCAAGATTCCTGGCTGGTGATCCGCTTGAGTGAGCGACGCATGACCGTCCCAGTTGGATGGGACGATCAATCCGTCATCATAGTGAATGACGGGCGTTCCTTGACATGGCAGAAGTGTAAGAGAAACTTGCTGCAGAGCACAACTGGTTGTGCGGCGATGAAACTTGCCAAGCATTCATCATTGATATCCACGATCAAAGACTATGGTACCAGTGCATCAGGACACATTGCGATGACACAAGTGAGTCATCGTCGTATGGATCCGAGCAGGTTGAACTGCTCTGATACCACTTGTCATGAGGTCATTCTCGGACACGAGACCTCGTACAGCAACTAGGAGAAGGGGCACCTAACCAATCCTATTTTGAGTAGCAACAAAAGATTTATGGTCGAGACAACTATACCGAGAGTCGCTCTTATAGGCATTCGATCGCAAACATGACCAGAGTATTGGACTACTCATCATGTGCCTGTGGCATTAGCTCATTGAGGCACTAATACAAACGTTTGAGCACTTAATGTTCGAAGGGGCAGCCGAGATACCACGGGGTACCAAGAAGGGGCACCGAAGTGGGTTGTCACCCCCACACTCAAGACTAAACACTAGAATTAAGAAAGTTTTCTTGTATTAAATATGATGAAACATAACATACATCTGAACCAGGAAGGCACTAGTGAACTCTTCCCTAATGTACAGTAGGTATATGAGTCTTATTACAAAATGAAAAATGTAAAAGACGTACCCTGCGGGTAACATAACTAGGCCATTCATAAGGATGACCTTACAAGATAATGCCCTAAGGGCGAATAACTTGGTACTCCATAATATTACATAGTGACGGGGTGGCTGCATGTGTTCCATGATTCGGCTTTGAGTGTCCAAGAGTTTTGAGTTGAGCAACACTAGTGCCGCGAGGATTCGCGCATTGTGACACGAGCCGATGAGCTCGCACAGGAGGAGCGCTGACCCCCCCCCTCATTTTTCTTTCTCGCACATGACTAGAAAGAAAGAGGGGGGCTTACCCCCCCCCCCTCTCGTTTTTCTTTCTCGCACGTGACGAGAAAGAAGAGCCCCCCCCCCTTTTTTTTTCTTCCTCTGGCACGTCGAGGAAGAAGAGGGGGGCTGGCGACCCCCGTGCGAGCTCGCCCACTGCCCCCTGCTCGCACCGGGACACCAGCCCCCTCGCGAGTTTTCTTTATTCCGTCGATCGTAGTTTTTTATTTTTTATTAATTTTATTTTTTTATTGTCACATTAGCAAACTAACTAGAAAAAACCTGCTATTACTAGTCAAGTGGATGAAGCATGTAAGAAAATCAAAGTTGAAGGAGAATCTAGTTACAAATTGAATATTGGGGATCGAGTAGTTACAACACCCAAAGTCGGGGGGCGATTGGTGTAATTTACCCTTGAAATCGAATTGATTACTAAATTGAATTGCATGGAATCGAATTGTATATATGATGATCATTTGAATATTGAATTTGAATTGGTAGTCCTTATTGCCAAATTGATCATTGAATTGTTATTTTTCAACGAACATTGATTATTGAATTGGCATTGGTAATTGAACATCACCTCATAGATCAGGCTCATGATATTTGTTAATTAATAAATTGATATTGTTATTTATTGGTCTTCTAACATTAGCTTGATTTATACATTGATCTATCATTAAATTGATATGTTGTTACATTGTTATATTGATCCATTGACTATTGTCTCATCCAAGATAGTCAAGATCGGGATCCTACATAACATCAAAGGGAAGTCATAAGATCGAATCGATGATCATAAGATCCTACCTATTAATAAAAATATGTTTTAAAGATAATAAATGTATTTTCTATGCAATTGTCGTATTTAAATGTTAAATTACACCTCAGTAAATTATTTTTTTATCTATTCTTAAGCAAAATTATATCAAGAAATATTGAAAATAAAGAAAATATATTAAACTTAATCTAAATTAATTTTTATTATCACAAATATATTTTTTATATTAATCATATGAGATCGGATAAAATCATAAGATCTATTATCAAAATTAATATCGTATTAAGATCTTACACATAAGATCATGAAGATAAGATCGACATCAGTTAAGGGCAGTCTTAAAATCATAAGATCTTAAGATTTAGATCAAGATCTTGACTACCTTGGTCTCATTTGCTCAATTATTATGTTATTAGCTCTAGTTATTGATTATGATTAGACACTACATATTGAGAATTTTTATACTCATAGAATTTTTCCTATCCATGTAGGTGAGAGGGCTATAGAGGATGGTGCTGCAGATAGCTTCACTCACATAGTAATGAAGTTATCTAGTTTATTATCTTTCTGCATTTTTAGTATTGTGAATTTATGATATTCTAGTTATTTTGGATAGTATGAATTTTTTGTTATTATTATTGAGATATTATTCACTTTATAGTTTATATATTAAAAATTATTTTATTAAAAATTTTGTAACATCTCTAAGACAACTCTGAGTACGTGATAGTCTTGTGGGTCTCGGGCTGTTACAAATGGTGTGAGTAACATGAATTAAATCATGGGATTCATTTTCCTGTGAGTAGTATCATGCGTAGTATCCTAAGTACTAGCTTATTGATGAAATGAATGATTATGATGCTCATATGGATGATGGTCCTATAAAACTTATAAAAGCATTCTATGGATGAATTTTATGCTAAATTCCTCTATAAAGAACTATCATCCATGTACGTAGATATAGTTACATTTGTTTCAAAGATGTTCAAGCTTCAATTTGATATGGACAAATTTTAGTTTTGGTGATGGTCCTGTTGTTTAAAATGAATTAGGGTAAATTTGAATTATCAAATGCTCTATGAAGAGATCTTTTGACTCACATGTTAAAGGAATTATCAAATGCTCTATGAAGAGATCTTTTGACTCATCTATTTAAGAGATATTTTGAGGAATTTTCATATGGTTATTACTTCTATGCGACTATGACTAGTATGAACTTATATGATGAAAAACATGATAGTGTTCAAAAGCATGTGAAATGGGACTTAGTCTCCATGTGGGATGCCTAAGTAATGATTTGATAGCAAATGATTAAAATTGCCTCTTGGACTATACCAAGTGCTAGATTTGTTACCCTTTATGTTATGAATGTTTAACTTCAAAAATATGTTTCAAAACCTAAATTTTATAATGATCATGATCAAAATTATGATTCAAATGTCCTAAACTTAGCAGCCGAGAATCCTTAGTAATTTAAACATTTTGAACCAAGCCAACTAGTCAAATGTCCGAAAGGTCTAAAAAAAGGTCGAGATTTGAAATCTTGATTAATCATGACTCGATGATTAGTTCAAAATATGCAAACAATCCCAATTGATTTGAATGTCCTTCTAAAAATTAGACATTCATTCTTGAACTTTTAGACATCCAAAATTATTCTAGAGACAACTCTTGATTCATGCATCCTACTCAAATCATTTCAAGTATGATTGGTTTCGTATTCAATAAGATGATCCATACTACAAGTCAAGTTTGATTGATTTCATATTCATCTAAATGATCCATGCTACAATTCATGCCTAATTGATTTCATATTCATTTAGATTATCTATAATACTAATTTGGAGCGTCCTTTGCTCATATATGACTTGATTAGGTCTATACGATGAGAAGTTAATAAGTAGGCTATTAATGATAAACTAAAAAGATATGTATTGTCATTTTTCCTTTGCAAAGGAGAACTAAAATGGAGATGGATATGTGACACAGTGAAGGTAAAATAGAGTCATTATTTCGGTTGAGCGAGGCTACTACACTCTAAATAACGAAAAGGATTTCACTTACAATGGTGATGCATCCTTCACTAAGATAGGACACTTACTGTGGCATTAGTCCCCATTAATCTTATCACATACTATTATATTATTTCGATGACATATTCCTTCTAAATTGAAAGAAAGATGAATGAAAAATGGAAAAAAATTTTAAAAAATAAGATGGAAGATGATAAAAGAATCATGTTCAAATTAAAAGATGTACATTCACATAGGCCCGTTAGGAAAATGAATAAATTTCTCCTATCATGAGAACAAAATTGGCTGGAACAAAAATATATCTGCATTTGGCCAAAATCCAAAACTCTTTTTTTTTTAATTTTCTATGTGCCGAAGGGATTAAAAATGAATAATGTTATTTGACCATAAAAACCTTATTCTCGTTGAATTAGGATGTTTATAGCTTGAACTACACCTTAACATCCATCTTGCTTCTATGCCAAACGAGGCCATAATGAATATGACCGAATCAAGATACGTCCTATATCATGGTTAAATATTATTATTTTTCTATATCACTTTTCATGTTGGTGTCCTATAATGGACCATGAAGGCTTTATTGTTATCACGTTTTGAATTATGATAAGTCATTATTATGTTATTTAGATGTTATACTCCAAAGAAGTTTATTTCATGACTTAATTAAATTGTTTTTATCATATTAACTTTCACTCGCGTATTAATTCCTAGGGTTGTATTTGGATGAAAACTTTTAAATTCTTATCAGTTCTCGAAAATTGCTCATTTATATAAAAAAAATTAAGTTTGATCTTTGGATGAAAAAATATAATGACGATAACTTAAAAAGTTAATTTGATAGAGAAATTTTAGTGTGTGTTTAAATAAAAAGTAAGAAATAATAATATAATTTATTATTTTATGAGACATAAAATTATTATAAATAAAAATATTATGTGTTTATTTGTTTAAATTAATAATTACTAGCATATAAAAATATTATACATAAATAAAAATTTAAAATTTATTTTAAAAACAAGTTGTGTGATATTATATTAATTTTTCTATGTTATTAATATTATAATTTAAGTAAATAATATCTTAAGAACCAAATATAATATAAATTAGATTATTTGTAATTTTTTTAAAAACAACTAGAAATTTTAATTAATAAAATCCTATTATAATCAATATAATATTATACATAATATTTTACATTATTTTATTTAATTAATATTATAATTAGTTTACATCAATTTATTTAATTAATATGATTTTTTATAACTTCATTATATTATAATATTAAGCAAAATATTATAACTAATTAATAAATATTTTAATTATTATAACTAAGTAAGTTTATTTCTAATAATATAAGTAAACTAAATAACATTATATATACGTGTATGAAAAAAGTAAAAAAAAAATCACTTGATTCTCGCAAGTTCTAATCACGTCATGTTTGACCAGTACTTTTCCTCTAGTTCAATGTTTTTTTTAATAATGTTAATCGAAACTTGGGCAAATTTTTGTCCGAATTTCGATGGCCAAGCAAGATTTATAGGTACATAATTATTGGAGGTTGATGACGTGCGTGATGACCTCATCTATTGCACATGAATAGATTCTTTATGTCATTACATGGAGTCTTTATGTTGGGATATTGAGATATATTAAGTTTTTTTGGAGCTAGCTATTATGGGATAAATTTTACCCTTCAATTTTATATTTTTTAATTTATTCTTCAACTTTATTTCATATTCAATTTTTACTTATTAGCAAGTATTATTGCTTATGTGAAAATATAAAAAGAATAAAATAATAATAAGAAAAGTAACATAAATAATAAAACTATTTTTAAAAAAGGACAGTGCCATCCTCCCCTCCCATCCCTCCGCCTGCCGACGACCTCGTTGGGCGGCCGGAAGGAGAGGGGGTGGGAGTGTCTCAGCTACACGACAAGGAGTTCGCCGTGCCTCAACTATGTGATAGAGGGAGATGACAAGACAACGCGAGGGGGGAGATGACGATGCTAGCTAGAGCCGCTGCCTTTGCCCCTCGATGTCGCTGCAGTGCGGCCTATCCTTGACGGGCACTACATGGTGGCGCGAGATGGGGAGAGGGGCACCACCCCTGCGCGTCGCACTCGCCGGCGAGGCCCCCCCCCCCCCCCCCCCCCTCTCCTTCTACTGCACACGAGCAGGGGGCGTCATCGTTCTAGCCGTCGCCTTTGCCCCTCTCCATGCCTTAGCTACGCGCTACGGCAGAGTCGGGAATGAATTTAATTGGGTTCACTAATTAAAATTATAGACATCATATAATTTCGACAAATATATATATATAGTTATAAATTTTACAATTGACTATTTTTTTTAAATAATGATCGAACATATATCATTATATTTTTCATTTCTGACTAAATAAATATTTTAACAAATTCTATGATGAATGTTACATTTTTCTAAATTTTTGCACTCACAAATTTAAAATTTCATAACTAACATGTGTAGAGGTAAAATTTATAAAATCACATAATTGAATAAGAGGATAATGTTTTATTTGAAAATTAAAATATTTGAAATTAGATAACAATAATTATTAGTGATTGAAGATGAAGAGTAAATTATAATTCAAATAGTAAAACTAAATAACCTTTTGTTGCCAAAAGTTAAAGCAATGGCAAAAGGAAAAAAGTTGAATAAAAAATATTTTCTCAACATTACATAATTAAATAATGAAAATATAACTGATATTTTTCACTCATAAATTTTCATTCACAAGAGGATTTTTTATAAATCACATAATTAAATAAGAGAATAAATATATGAAATTATTTATTTGATTAATAATATATTTAAAATAGGAGAATAATTGTATATTAGTGATTCAAGAGGACAAGTAATTATAATTTAAATATTAAAAAAGTATTAATCTTTGGTTGCTAAAAGTTATAGCAATATGAAAATAATAAAGTTAAGCAAAAACTATCTAAATACTACAAATATAATTAAGTTTTCTATAGTTAATAATTGGTTATCATAAAAAAACAAAAATTCGAGAAAGGGGCTAATGGAGGGAAAGGGAAATTACTTAAATAAAATTAAAACACTGATAATTAGAAGAATCGACCCTGTGATGACTGAATTATTAAAATCTATCGAAACCAATAGGACACAAGACATGACATGTCAAAGTGAGCAACTATGTATTAATTATTGACTTTTTCAGTGGGTGCACATACACCCACCTGGCTCTGCCATTAGGCGCCACCGGAGCTTGTCGAGCCGGCCCCGGCGTTCGATGTCGCAGGGATGTGGCTGGTCCTCAACGGGCACGACATCTAGGAGCATGACAGGGGAAGGGGGGAACTGCCCCTGCGCGTCGTGCTCGTCGACGAGGGGATCCTCCTCTCCCTCTGTTGCGTGCGAGCATGGGGGAGGGTGGCGCCGCCATCCTCACCAGCCACCTTCTCTCACCATCCTCACCGACCACTTTCGTTCCGCCTTTGAAGATGACAATGTCTGCTGGAGCCGCCGCCTTTGCCCCTCACCCAGGCGTAGAGGCACGTGGGTGCCAGTGAGTGCAAGTTCACCTACTAAAAACATAAATATACCAATGTTGCTGAAGTGTCTAAATTGTTTAGACATCTTTGTTAGGGACTCAGGTTCGAAACTTGCCTCCTACTCAATTTTAACTCATATTATTTCCAATTAGAATTAGATTATGAATTTTTTTTCCTAATATTTTTTAAAATAACTCAACTCTTTTTAATTTAACTTTTTTTCTTCTATCAAATCACTTCTCCGAAATGTTTTTTTCGTGTTGGCTCTAATTCAAAGTAATATGTATTCTATCTTTCAAATTTATAAAAGTCTTTTTCTACATTTTTGTGTAAATTATTACCAATTCATATTAATTTCTTTTAGGAATAATATATTTCACTACATTCGGAATTCAGAATATTTGTGATATATTTTTTATTCATAATAATTAAGTTGTTGAGGCTTGATAAATGGTGAAATACAAACTGGTCGAGGAAAAAATCAAATAAGTACTCTCAAAAGAACAAGTGAGTACTCTTGTGAATTTGAAGGTTATATTTTCGACAGTGATTGACTTATTAGAGTTTATTAACGATGAAGGACTTCAATGTAAGAAAAGAGGCGAAGCACATTTTCCTTTGAAGTATTTGCAATCATTTGAGTTTGTATTTAGCTCACATCTAATGGTAAATATATTGAGGCATTGACATTGCAGAGGAAAGATCAAGATATTATAAATGCTATAAGGCTTATTAATACATGCAAAGAGCAATTGCAGAGGAAAGATCAAGATATTATGAATTCTAACATGGATGATATATTTGTTATTAAAGGCATTATCGTATCATTATCGTATTGATTTATTTATGATGGTCATAGACAAATTGCTTCAAGAGCTTAACAATCGCTTTAATGAGACAAATATGGAGTTACTTTTTTGCTCAGTCTGTCTTAATCCAACCGACTCCTTTAGATCTTTCGAAATTGCAAAATTAGTGAAGTTAGGTCAATTCTAACCTAATGTCTTTTCTGAAGTAGATTTTTTATACTCAAACATCAACTTCAAATTTATATTATTGATATGCGTTCAGATGATCGTTTTCAAAATTTGAAAGAACTTGACGAACTTTCTCAGAAATTGATTAAGACAAAGAAGCATATAGTATATCCATCAGTTTACTTACTTTTGAAGTTGTCTTTAATTCTACATGTGGCAACTTCAAGTGTTGAGAGAGCTTTTTTAGCGATGAACATTGTGAAGACAAAATTAAGGAATCGAATAGGCGAACAATGGATGAATGATTGTTTAGTAACTTACATTGAGAAATATATATTTTGTAATATTTCCAATGATGTCATTATCGACATATTTCAAAAAATGAAACCTCGTCGAAATTATTTTTTTGAAATAATACTTTTTATTTTTTTATATAATTATTCATTTTTTCTATGAAATTAAAATGAAAGTGAACCCCCTATAAAATATTGCTCCGCCACTGCCCTCACCGTGCCTCAGCTACGCGTCGCCGGAGCTCGCTGAGCCGGCCCGAGGCACGCGGCTAGCTGTTCGGGGTCAAGGAGGAGAGCCTCCTCTTCTGCCCCCGATGGAGGGTGGCAGGGTGTTTGTGGTGCCGTCGAGAACCACACTGGAACAGTAGAGAGTCGCGATGATGCGGCGGATCGAGTTCCCTCTCGCTTGCGGTGTGTTCGACGGGTGGCTCACGGGCGTCTTCGTCAGCCAAGTCGTCGGTGGCTGGAGGAAGGAATAGGGGAAGGAGCGCTGCCCTTTCTTTTTTAAAAATTAGTTTTACTATTTTATGTTACTTTATTATTATAGTATTATATATTTTATTATTTTTATCTTTTGTTGTGATGCCACAGGTAATATTATGAATTAACAGGCGGTAAAAAAGGTGGATAAAATAAGTTAAAAATTGGAGGACTGATGGCGAAATTTATCTTAAAATCTTTTATGATATATTATGTTATTTGACTTTCAATCTTCTAAGTATTTTAGCTTCTGCAATGATATTTTAAATTATAATAATTTATATTATTAAAATCTTTCATTGATATACCATCTTTTATTTTATCAGATGTGATCAATATGAAGTAAAAAAAAATGGCGAAATAATAGCCATGAGACAAAGCATAGGGCCAATTCCGGAACTGCGCACTCTGAAAGCTACTCTCTTTTTTTTTTTATTTCAAGATTACGATATCCGATCAAGCTTTTAAATGTAAAATAAATGAACTCCAAGAAAGAGTTCCGCCACCATATGAGACTCATATAACAAACCTTACTTGTTAATCACTCATCATTTAATCTTTTTTTCTCCAGGAAAAATAATTAACGGAAAACCGATGTGGATTCTGATAACGAAACATTATCTGACTAATACCTAGAATCAACAAAAAAAGGAATACACAAAATTAAAATAGACAAAATACTAAGAAAATGAAAGTAATCGAAAAAAATATAATTAGTTATTAATAAAATATTTGAAGTCAATTATTTTAAATCTAGAGTCACATCTAGAAAAGACAACGAAAAAGCCAATCACCGTCGGAGTCTAAAGCTGCCATTCTCCCATCCCCATCAAAAACCAACGCCTGGTGCCCTCAAATTGCAGGAAAAAGAGGAAAAAAAAGCAGCCTGATGGCAGCATTATTGACACCAATCACCATCCAGTGAGTGGTCACAAAATGCTTAACCTATCAGAACTAATATCAACTTTAATTAAAAAGCAAAAAGAGAGAAAAAAATAAATATTTCTAGATTCGATACATCGGTTATTCAAAAAAAAATTATACATTAGATACACAGGTTAAATGGCATCCTATTCCATCAGCACATAAACCCAATGTTATTAAAATTGCGTCGTATCATACCTAGTATATATGATCTCGATTTCAATTTTGAGATATTTTTGTAGGATCAATAGAATCATAATATAAGATCGTAAGATCGATAATGTCGATCCTACTAATTTAATTTTTTTACATTTTTTTATTTTTAAAAAAAAATTCACGAAGCTGCAACATGATTTTTTGAGAAATAAAATTAAGAAAAATATTATTGGTTATAATTAAAATTTTTAAAAAAATTTGCACAAAATAACTCTATTACAAATATATATTAAAAGTTATTATATAATGCTACTTCATATTCATCATATTATTGCTATTTTTCTTCATTCTATATTAAATTACTATTATATAAATAATATATATGCATTTGTAGAAAGTCTTAATAGAATAGTACTCAGATTAATAGTATTTATAATTTAAAACATTATAAATTTATTTTTAAAAAATATTATTTTACATAATTTCATATATAAAACTATTTTTTAATGTATAGATAAAATCTTATGATTTCCGATATGATTTTACGATCTTCGATCTTACGGACCCCTTTCGATCTTATCTCGATCTTGACTACCTTGCATAAATCAGACCACAGAGTTAGTGAGGGGCTCCTTTAAGATAATCTACTCTTTATTTTTTATTAACATTTTAATTGTGTATAAAATATTATTCAATATAAGGGTAAAATAATCTAAAAAAATGATATTAAAATTTTAGCAACGACAATAGAAATATTCATCTTCTAATTATGGTTCTAAAGTTTTTGTTGACAATTCACACATATATATAATGGTCTTATTTGTTTTCTAAAAATATTTTTAAAATGGGTATTAGAAGAATTTATAGAAGGATTTTTTTAGGAGAATATAATATTGCTCCATAATAAAAGAAAAGAAAAGAAAAAGATTCCAATACAAACAGAAGAAGGAAGAGAAAATTCAGTGGGCATGATTCATATCTTGTTGCAGTGTACCTTGGACAAGAATATGATCAGTCTTATTACCAAAAAATAGAAAATGTCCGTCTTTTTTTATCTAAATAACTTATCGGTTCTTTCTTTTTAATGTTCCCGATAATATTTTCTTTGCATTCTTTATTACTTGGCATGTACTCTTCTTCTTGTTTTCGATAATAATGGCATATGCTCTCCCTCCTCATCCTTCCTCTCCTAAACATTAAAAAAGGAGCGATTTTTATTATTACTGGCTGAGCGGCTCTGTCTACAAACCAACAGTTCCATGGAGCTCCTCCTGGTCGATTCCTCCGCTCTCATCCGTCCCCTCCAAAAAAAGTAACGCAATCCATTCCATTTATACCTCAGCATCCCTCCAACCTCCATTCCAGCATCTCTCTTTCTTGTAGAACGCCTCCAGTTCCAATCCTTCCTCTTCTTCTTCCTGTGGGGGGGGGGGGGGGGGGGGGGGGGAGAATAAGAGAACTGGTGGTGCCAAGGTTTTGACAGGTTGTTGTGTTTAGGGGAGGAAGGTAGCGGTGAACCTACGTCTTAATTTGTTCATCTCCATCTTCCTCTACCTCCTTTGTCATCTGCAGCATCATGCTGTAACCTTCTTGACACTGTCGTCGTCGCCGTCTGTTGGTTGTGCCGAATCGGCAGTTGGCCAGCTACCTTGTGGTGCGAGTGCCACCTTGAAAGACCATTCCTTTGGGTCCGCCACGAGCTTAAGCTGTTCAGCAGCATCGTCCCTGTTGCAGGATTCCAATCCGAGGCAGGAAGGGCGAAGCTGTGCTGCTTGGGAGTGTAGGTATCCCACTCCCTTGGCGCACACGGTCCCCGCGCGTTGGGATTGATCTCACAAATATTCCCACTCTTCGATTCGAAGAATCCATCGCTTTCGACCCCTAGTGGGCTTCTTAGCATCAGGCTCAGCATTGCACGTTACGTGCTACGAGAGATAACACCCCTGAGCTGAAGACCTCTTTTGAGTCCATTTGGAGTTCTGTTCTATGTTTGTTTAATCCTCTTTACGTGGAGCACCCAGTCATTGAATCCTCCGAGATCGTTCCTATCGTTCTTCCTGCACCATATCAGTATAACATTCGATTCGAGTACTCCTTCACTCGCTTCTAGTCTGCATTCGGTGGAGGATCTGCAGAAGCAAAGGTGAGCTGTGTTCAACCTGCCTGACAAATTGGGATTCGAGAGTCTCTCGGTGCTAAGCTTGCCGGTGGATGACTGCGAAGAAGCGGTGCGCGCACAGGATGAGCACTGCAGAAGAGTTGTCGGTTCCGCCGGAGATGTCGATCCTGGATCTGCCGGAGCTGGCTCTGGAGCGCATACTGGAGAAGCTCCCGCCGTCCGGGCTGTCGAACATGGCCAAGGTGTGCAGCTCGCTGAGGGATAGGTGCAGGAGCGACTATTTCTGGGAGAAGCACATGGCGGATAAGTGGGGGAGGGTGATCGGCCAGGCGGCGGAGAGGGCGTGGAAGGTGCATCTGGAGGCCTCGAGGAACGGCGCGGCGGCTGGTGACCGCGACGTTGCAGGTCATGGCAAGCAGAACAAGTGGATTGGGGTGCTTTCTTGCGTCTGGCCTATTTCTTGGATCAAATCAAAAGTAGAGAGCAGCTGCAACAGCAGCAGCGGCAGTGGTGAGAGGAACAAGAGCAGCCCGATGCCTGATGATTCCATCATGTCATGGTATCAGTCACTGGAGAGTGGGAGCTTCTGGTTCCCAGCTCAAGTCTACAACCGTGAGGTAAGCGTTCATCTCATCAAAATTTCTAAAATCTCCACCTTTGGAATCTCCAACTGGCAGGTTCCAGGATTAAATAACTACTTGAGCTATTATTGCTCTCTTTTCATGATTGTTTTAGAAGCCAGACTACACTAATTCTCTTACTTTGTACTTACAGCCTGCAAACAAATTTGACAAATGCTACTATTACAGTAGAGGAAAAATCATTCTGCAGCTAGTTACATTGCTTTGATTGCCTTATACATAGTTAATTAAGAACATAGAATGAGTAACTATTAGTGAGGACCCCTCAACCTTACTTTCAGATAGGGTTCTCATCCTTCTGCATGACATAGTAGTCGTTCCACCCAATTGATTTTGCAGGCTACAAAACAATGCACAATAAAGCTACCTGTCCTTGTGTTTAATATCTGTACCTTTCTGCAGAATGGACATGTCGGATTCATGCTATCTTGCTATGATGCAGAAGTTAGCTACGATTGCCATACCGACACCTTCCAGGCCAGGTATGTGAATAATGGGCTTAATTCGTATGTTAATATTTGGCACGAAGGCAAAAGAAATTTAATAACACAAACAAATTGATTATTTAACCATATATTATGTACTAACTAGGCTAAAACAAAAGAAAAATATCTGAGGTTTGCTTGACTTTAAAGTTAACAATGTTGTTACCTTCTAGAGCTAAAACCTTAACTATATCTCAGAACATAATGTACCAGATATATCAATAGGTGCAAATTATACTTGTTATCTGTTTGGGTACTGGACACTTAATTTTGTCATCGTCTAGAACGAAAACCTTAACTTGATATCACATGTTCCTAGCGACCTTTGAATACCATGCATTGTGCAATCTTGCAGGTACTCTCCTCATGGTCGAAGAACTATGGTCATAGAGGACCGGGTGAAGTGGGACAGGCTAAGAGCGCCACCGGTTGATACTCCTGCTCATGATCTTCACATTTCTGATTGCTTGAATGATCTACACCCTGGTGATCATATTGAGATTCAATGGAGGAGGAACAAGGAGTTCCCCTATGGTATGTATATCCACTCTCGGTTATCATCTCTGGCTTTGTTCATAACCACATTCAATTTAGTTCAGATATCTATATTATCCTGCCAGGTTTATAATCTGGAGCTCAGCAAACCTGAGTGCTGCAATTTTTTGGGAACTGTCTGGAGACTAACAGCATAATAACTTGTGGCTTTGTTCAGGCTGGTGGTACGGTGTTGTAGGTCATTTGGAGTCTTGCGATGGAAATGCACATTTTTGCCGTTGTCATCTTAGCAGTATGGATCTTTTCTACCTTCCCTTAGCTGGTTCTTTAGCATAAACTGAAGCTTCTCCGTTATTTGCTTTTGTTGTCGTGAAACTATATGAACTTTGCTCTACTTAACTTTCAGTGCCCAGACCATTACACTCGTCTTATATGGTCTAGGTGAACTTTCCTCTACTGAATTTCAATGTCCAGATCATTACACTGAACTCATATGATCTAGGTTGGTAAAATTATATAATTACTGCGACTCAATTAGTTTGAGCAACTTAAAGAGAAACAGTTTTAATTCATGAGCTTCATAATAAATGGTTTGTTCATGGTGTCATAGTATTAATACAGTGACATGAGAAACCAAGCCATTGCTGTCTCTTCTTTCTTTCATCATTCAACAAGTGTACCTGTAGTCTTAATTTTTGTATGCCAGGATTCCTAATAATTTGGTCATGGAAATCTTTGTCATTCCTTCGTGTTCTTAAAATTTTCTTTCTCCATTTTAAAGCTTATGTTCTGAATATGCCAGACACAGCTGTTCTGGAGTTCAATCAATACATAGCGGGCTCGAGATGGAGAAGAGCTTTGATTAACCGGAGAAATCACAGGGAGGAAGGAAATGAAACTGATGGGTTTTATGGAGGGGTAAGGAAGCTCCGGAAAGCCGATGAGATTTCCAAGTGGAAGCAGCTTTGGCCAAGTGACAACCTGGAATAGGAGCTAATGAGCCTTCAACTATCCCCTAGATGACTGTCAAATATTCTAATCTTCAATTTCTTTCTTCTTTTTCTTCACCCAGATCCCAATTTGTACATGATTTTGTCTTAGAAAAGAATGATTTGAGCAGCTGGACTAGTTAATTAATGGGGTTTGAATGGACTCGCTTTTGTTACTATCGCTGGTGGAGGATCGTAGTTCTTGCAGCTTCATCTATACAGGATACATTAACATGTTTAAACGAAATCATAAAACGCAAATTATAACTCCTCCAACCAGATGAAAAGAGGGACCTACGGTATATTGTGGCACTGACTTGGTTCTTCAATTAACTTGCCACTCAAAGCTGATGCTTTGTTTAATTCGAAACCGAATTCTCATTACAAAATAAAAGATCTATCGAAAGCATTAACCAAAAGGCTTTTTTTTTATCGAAGTATGTAGGATTGTAAAATACCAATTTTAACAATTCTTCCCAAAGGTCTACATCTACTTCACGAGATGAGGAATAAGTATCAGATTTGTAACCTAGTGCAAAATATCGGATGTGCTAGCCAAAAGTGAAAGAAGCATCATATGCATGTTTTCACATCAAGAAAAAGACGAATCCGGAAGTGGAGTTAAAATAATTAGAAGTTCCAAACAACTTTCATTATTGTGTATCCAATGATGTTCAAAAAATTGAAAGAAAGGTTTTACAAACAAAGCAGTAAACAGATAATGTTTCATGATACACAACTCTAATGACTCTACAACTTAGCATAAGATCATATATATACACAATTAGAGAAGTACCATGGTCATCATGTATCATCATATAAAAATCACTCTAGATTTTTCTTTAATAATGAAAAATCCTCTTAAAATGAAAAAAGATAATAGGAAAAACCTCTTATAACTTGTAGCTGAATCAAAAGATTCCCTCACCATCCAAAAGATTTGTAGCTGAATCTATTTACCAAAAGCTCGAACACAAGATTCCCTGTACAGCACTCATCTTTCCTCACCATCCATGCTATAAACAGGGATTTGCCAGATTTTGGTGTTTTTCTTCGGATCATCACAGAGGCTAAGATCACTGTCGACTTCCTTAAATGTCTTTACAAAGGTTTTAGCACCTACTAACACCAATCTTTCCACCATGAATAGCTGATAGTTGTTCTCAACAACTGGGTCCAAAATGTCACTGAAATTTGATGAATATGCCAATTTATACCTATAATGCAACCAAACAGTAAATTACTATCCAACAAAGAAAGATAAGCTGCTGTGCTGTACAAATGGCGAACCATGAAGATACATAGAAGATAAGTTGAAAGTTGGTCAGTTTGTACTATATCATGTGACATAAACAAAGGGATATTGCGGCATAATGTATACCTAGAGGATAGTGCTGAAAAGAATCCAGGTGTCCTTTCATTTGAAGCAATGAAAATGGTCCGTCCTTGTGGAATCCACTTTGCGATTCTCCTTTGAATAAATTCAGGACGTGTATCCCTGTCAAGGTGGGGATGCAGGCTCCTCTCAACTCCAAATCGGTCTTTTCTGGTTTTTATTACATCTCCTCGACGCACATGAATTGCATCATAATCACCAAGTAGATCTTTAATCTGCATAAAAGATGTTTGGATAATATGTTGTGCTAGGAACACAACCACTAACTTTTGTGCTAGGAACAGAAACACTGATTTTACAATAGAACAGGTTCAAATACTTTTGGATATAGATCACTGATTTCTAAGCGAGAATAAATAGAAAACGAAGTTTCAAAGGCAATAATGACTAAAGATTTCAATGGGGATGCCTTAACAAAGGGAAAGGTAAACAAAACTCTTAATGTCCTCGATTTATTTTTTGTTACGAAATTTCCTCGATTTAGTTTACAACTTATCCTTCTGGTAAAGTAAATGCCACTTGTATAACCGTCGTATGCTTCATGTCCCATATACAATAGCTAGCTTACCACCATATCGTACTTCTAAAATAGCTGTCATACTTAACAGTCAATGTATGTCATGTCATGGATTTTTTATACAATGGCTATGCTTTCTCCGACTATGTTGGTATCAGAGTAGTATCTGATAGCAAACTCTTTTTTTTTTTTGAGAAAATGCTGATACCGAACTTAAACAAGAAATGGTTGCATTCAGCGGTTCCTCAAGCCTAGGAGGTCTGTGTGTTGCTTGGTCTAGAACATCAGAAGTTCCTCAAGTCTAGGAGGCCTGAGCGTTGTTTGGTCTAGAACCTTCTAATCCATGAAAGTGATAGCTAAACTTAATCAGAATTTTAAGAGGTAATTGAGTCATCATGGAGACAACACAATTTTTTTATCAAGCTTTGAATATAAATGAGATATAAGCTCAGAAAACTAGTACCTTATCAGCTGCATCTCTCAATCTTTTGGATGCCATCTTGGGAAGGAATGAATATGGCAGGTTCACAGAACTACGATTGGTGCGATCCTTGCATTCCATAAACCTAAATGGTTATGATGATCAAGACTAGTGCATGAAACTTCTGACATCACCTAACTAAATTGTGCATATTCTACACCAGTGATGCCTTAAAAATAAACTTTAGTAGGGACTGCATTAAATAATAACAGGAACTTGGAATATGAGATATTACCATGCCAGAGGACTTGCAGTGCGGTTTATTAGCAAAACATTTGAGTACTGCTTTTTTGATTTGAGATCCAATCTGCCAACTCTTTCCACATGAGCTATACCCCTGTCTCCTAACTTCATACTAGTTGACAGTATACGATACCACACTTTTGAGTTGTCCAAAATTACTGGTGCCACAGTTGAAATAAGGTCAAGGTCATACAAAGAGTCCATAGCACATGAACTTGTTTCCCATCTACAGAACATTTTAAAGTATTATTACAAACTCTTTTAACGTATTATTACAAACTCTATTAGCCGTATTTAGAAATTAATAACACATGAGGGAAGATATATTGTATACATGTTACATCGGTTAATGTGGATCCATTCTGCAGCCTGTCTAGATAAAACGAGATCCTAGATATGGGCATTATAGTTTAAATTTTCTATCAAAACGGCTCCACCTTCCACCCATTGAATGAAAGGAGTATGTAAAATGAGAATCTAAATCAATGTGAGTATAATCCTCTTGTGAGAGAGAACGAGAACTAGACTTATTAAAACTAGTTTCAGACATGAAGATTCAACTTTACCAAGATAAAAGAAGCAAGGTCAAAGATGGCATGCTACAATCATAGGTTACAGGATTCTTGTTGAAGGTGTTGAAGTTATTAGAACATTCATCATTATCATACCTTTCCTCTGAAGTGGCATTGCTAGGCTGGTGGAGAATTCCTTTCTTGTTATGCATGGAGTTAAGGCACATTCTAGATGGCATCACAAACACTCTGTAAACAACAAAAGGAACACTTCAGATCGGTATTAATCAATGCAGATCGTTAAACTGAATTTTTAATGTATATATGTAATAACACCAAATTCAATAATTACACAAAAAGGGGCCATAAAGCTTAGGTTATAACGAAAGTTAAAGACAGCTCTGTACTATTTGCTCAACAGTAGAATTACAGCAAGAAATGACATTTTGTGCTAGTGTAAACAAATATTTCAAGAAAAGATCAGCTCTCCATGACCCAAAAGAAATAAAATAAAATAAGCTCTTCACTTTATCTTGTAAGATAAATGACAACAAAGAAAAAGATAAGAACGTTAGGCAAAGAAATTCACTTGTAAACCAATGTTCTTCATCAATAATTAAAATACTCCAAAAAAAAAAAAAAAAAGACATACCAACTATTGTAAGACATTGGACATTCATACCGCAAAAAGAATCTTGGATGTTCATGGGAGAAGAGTTCCAACATCCAAATTGGTTCAATCTTTACAATTACATTTCTCCTAGAAATTATACGTCTACAACCATGCATAAGCCGACCAACATATACAAAGAATTACGTAAATAGCACTCGAGAACGATAAAGATCGGGAGCTTCGGAAGTAATTACCTAACGCATAAGAATTGAAATTTAGAGTTAAACTTTGCCGCAGCAAATGTCTACAACCAAATCCAAAAAGGAATGGAAGAGAAGCGACAGATAGTCGTTTCACCTTTTGAGGAAGATTGCTTCTTCAAGCGCACACCGGAGGCTGGACTCCTGGTGCCCCAACCCGGCGCAGGTGTCGCAGTGCTTCCCGGGGCAATCGATGCGGTTTCCCCAGTACAGATACTTGTGCTCCAGCCATCTCGACCCATCCTTCTCGGAGTTTCCTCTGCCGTCTTCGGCGCTGGAGGTCCTCGCCAAGGTGAAGGGGAAGCCGGCGATCGGAGCCCAAGAGGTCGAGCGGGAGAAGAGGAAGCAAAGGAGGACGAGCGCCACAATGGCTATTGTGGTTAAGGGCACGACGGGGGATCGTGAGGGCTTCTGCTGCTTGCCCTTGGCGAGGCGAGGGATCGCCATTAGAGGAGAGAACCGAAGCTTGGGAGTTTGCACATGAAGCAAGAGATCGGTGGCACGTCTCAATTTTAGTGGCGTGGGCTTGCGCCTGTTTGGTTACCTGCATCGTCAACTGCATCGCCCATATATCAGTATTCAGTACTACTACTATTTGAAATTTATCGATGCTTTCTTTATTTTTTATTTTAAATGGATTAAATGTACATGTGAATCTTCAATATCAATCCCGCACGTTGTAGCAAAAAAATTATAACATCAATTAAAGATAAATTTATTTTTTATTTAAATAAATTTCTAATTTTTTAAGAAAAATCCTGAAATATATTTATAACTTTTATTTATAACTTTTAAATCTACTAATGCGATGGCCCGTACGATGTCCAGATGATATAAAATTAATTAATATATTTATTATTACTTAAATAATATGATAATTATAGAGAAATGATTTATTAGTTTATCTTATTCCTTTTGTGTCTTATTTATTTTCCTTTTTTTTAAAAAAATAATATTATAATTTAAGTTTGAGATATTAATTTGCTAGTGTATGCCATATCCATATGAATTTCATGATTCATATAATCATATATTATATTTATTTTGATCACTACTTCAATTATCTCGAAACTTTTTAAATTTTAAATACATGATGAATATTTGATAATAAATTCATGCAAATATTTAATTATCTTTACTTTTTTTATCAATCCTTATATGTTTGTTTTGCATTTAATATATCATAATTCTACATCATACAAAAATTATCTGTGTTTCTTAAATTTTTTAAGTCATGCATGCAATTATGTTTTTTTTTTGTAATAAAAACATGCACTTGACATGTATAAAAAAGAATTATCAATAGTAGGGATAGACCTCAATCCTTATTCATGCTACATGATAGAGATCACAGTCGTCACAACAATATGCAAAACACATTCATCATCTGAATTAATATTTTTTCATCACTAAAATAAAAAAGATTTCATTACTATTTAAAGTAAAAAAAGTCATCACATAAATACATTTACAAATTTTTTAATAAATAATTTTATGTATGAAATATAGTATCATTAATGTAAAATATTAACAATCAACTTATAAAATATTTTTTACATTTTAATATTATATAATTAATTATTATAAAATTTGATCATGCTGCATGTGCCCCCACCATGAAAATACTTCCTGCATGATAATCTATACTTGTCTTTAATAATATCAAATATAGATTTTAAAAATTAGTAGATAATTATGATAACTATAAAGGTTATATAAATAAACTTACATCATAATCATTTAATTATTATAAATTTATATATAATTAATGAAATTTATGATCCCACCTGATTAAAATACATATATTTCCTAATTAAAAAATAATAATTATTATTATTCTAATTAATCACTTTAAAAATATTTAATCATTTTAAAAAATAATTCAAATTAATATCCTAATTAGAAGACATGTGGCATTTTATGGTTGTGTCAAATGGCATTATATCCTTCCATACTATCTTCCTTTTAATATAGTATAGTATAGGGCTAAGTCCCATTGGTTGACCTATAGTTAGTTAACCTTGTAATTATTTTATTCTATAAAGGACCATAAATTAGTTAACACTCTATTATAGTTAAATAAATTTTAAAACATAATTATATTTTTTAAATGACTTAAATATATAAATGTTAAATTGGCAAACTTATAGCTAATTTAAGGTTTATGGAATAAATACCTATGTTGTCAACTAAACGCAAAATAAGAGTAAGGGTCCATTTGGGTTAGTTGATATGAAATATTTGATTAGTTGAAGTGCTATAAGTAGTTTAATGGTTGAAGTTGATTTTAAAAATAAGCATTTATGTGTTTGGTAATAAAAAAAACTTATAAGTTATTATTTTAGTCAAATGAACACAAAAGTCCTTAATATTATAATATAAGAAATATGTGAACAAAATTATGTATATTCTAAGGATAAAATAGTACATTTATTGATCAAATTGATCCCAGTTATTAAACATGGAGAAAACTTCAGAACTATTTAACTTATAAGCTTAGTCAAACAACGCCTAAGTCATTCATGATAATATATATTTTATATAATAGAAAAATCCTTATTTTTCAATAATATTTGTCAACCAAGAACATCCTGGAAGGTTAAAAAAACTCATTTGGTTATAAGTTGTATTGTCATTTTATTTAAATAATCAAATATATATATATATATATATATTTAAAAGTATGGAATTTTTTTTAATTGTCATCACAGTATTTAGAGTGGTCGAATAGAGATTCAGATTTACTATCACTCTAGTAATATATATTGTCTCGAATCGTATGCTTGACTATAGCATGAGACTCACAGCGACAATATTTTGTGTATCAAATTTTTTTTAGGATAATATTATGTATTTAATTTTTTTTAAAACCATCACTTTCTTTAATCACCTAATAGATGTCTGTTTAAGTACCCACCAATGCTGACACCATAATAATAATAATATAATTTATTGTTCTAAACATTATGATAAAATTAGTTTTTTATTGAAATCAAATTTATAAATGAAATTTTCTTTGTTTTCCATGTTAATTGTAATTGAGTATAATGTTCAAAATTATATATTTTAAGCTCGATGATCAATATTAAAGCAGTACGTTGTGTCAATAAATGGGTCAAGATAGCAGCAAATCCATTAAGTGGACATCTCAAACAATAGAAAAATCGATACTATGTGAGGGTACAATCTTGATCATTCAAGGCGCCATCTACGCCTCATATTTTTATTAATGTCTAGTGATCGAGTTTAAATTAACATTCGATGTTTATCTTGTGAGATGAGGAGAGGAGAGTTCATAAGTTTATGGTCGCACATTCAATTCTTGTCCCAATGATCTCCCTGTTCTAGCATTCCCAAGTATCGTCGGGATCGTCGATTAGATCAATTTGCACCAGCCCTCTAATATTCCTCTTTTGAAATGCTATGAGTTTGCTATTTTTCTTAACTTGTTGGTTGACATTATTCTGTTCTTTGTTTTTCACATACTTTGTATTTGTTCCTAGTGAAAAAAATGGCTACATCATCTCTTTATTGCAATCTTCATTATTACGTTCGGAATTTAAGATCATGTAATTTTATTGTGGTAAAGATTAAGGGTGCAATATTCTAGATTTTTAAATTAAAAATGTTATGTTTTCTTTTATCAAAACCCTTATTATCTCCTCCATACAAAAGTCTATTCCTCTCATTATTTTCCTTTTCCTCACCTGACAGGCTTCATTGATAAGTCTTCAGAATAAAAAGAAAGAGAATGACAAGAAAGAAATAAAAGGATGACAACAGATTAAAAGATGTATGTAAAAGAGATTAAATCCCTCTTTTCCTCTCTCAATATATTTCCTAATTGAATTGAGAAGCAAAACAATAACATGTTCTTATCATGGAGTGATGAGTGATACATATATTTCAATTTACCCTAGGTCATGATTTTCATGTAATGCTTTGAGGGAAAAATCCCTAGTCAATGCTATTATTTTTTCAATATTGTTATCCCTTATGTTTTCTACATGTTAGATAAGTAACTTTTTGTTCATATATTGATTCATGTTCAAATGTATATTTTTGGTAAAGTTTTTACATGAAAAAACCTATAATTGAGCAAGAATCTAACTTGCGATTGTTTCATGGCCATGAACCACGGTCACAGTCATGAGTGAGCAAGTGAAAATTCACGATGAAATCAGTTGATTGCTCCGATTGTGAAAATCATTTTTGCGGCCCGACCCGACCCCGAACCCAACCCAACCCGACTAATTTTGGTCGGGTCAAGTTGATGGCCTTTTGGGTAGCAGACTCATCCGATCCGACTCAGTTCGGGTTGGGTGGTCAGGTTACTTGACCATCTTTTTTCTCATTATTTTAAATATTTTAATATAAAAATATTTTAAATATTTTATTTTAAATCATGAAAATAACATTTTATTTATTTACTATTTGTTTCTATATCATATTATTTTAACTATTTAATCATATAAAATCTCTAAATTAAATAAAAATATTTTAATTTAAATAAGAAATAAAAAAGGTCGGGTCGTCGGGTTGGATTGGGTTGACTCAGGTCAAAAATTTCCAACCCATACTCGACTCGACCCTTGGTCGAGTTGAGGTCGGGTCAGGTCTTACCCGACCACCAACTCAACCCGACCCAAACCGGTTTAGTTGGATCGGGTCATCAGACTCACGGGTCAACCCGATCCAGTGAACACCCCTAATCATGAAAGGTCATAACTAAGAAAACTCTTTCTCGATCCTGAAGTCGACCATTCTCAATAGTGACATTTGTGTCACAATAGTGAACAAGGAAATAGGAAAAATAGTAAGGTCACACTCACAATGGTTCGTGATGTCGACCAATCATAATTTGACTCTCTTGTCATTGCTATGAGCAAACAAGTACAAATTAGGGCTGAAGATGGCTCAAGCTCACGATCCTGAAGAAAGTTCTTCACATTGTGAAACATTGGGTTCATGAACATGGACAATCATCTACGATAATGAGTAATAGAAGTGACCATTTATGATGGGAAATATTGTAATTTGAATTATAAAAGTTATTTCTAATTTACTTTATACTTACATGTTTATGAGAACAACGTAAAGTTTGAAAAAAAATTATACTCTATGTATGGATTTTTCAAGCACAAAATTCTCAAGTCTAGAACATGTGTATTCCTAATATGTCCCATTGGTAGGGCATGAAGTGTAATATTGTTTCCTTGGTCTAGTAGCCTAAATGATGGTAGTGATTTGATTATTTAACTGAATTAAAATAAAAAATATCATAAGATAAAGATGTTTAAAGTGAATTTAAAGGAAGATAAAGATGTTTTATGTCTGAAGGATCATAAACCCTGAAGAAAAAGTATAATGATATAAAGAAGTACTAAGGATAAACATTAAGATACTTTTATGTTCTCATGTATGATAATTAAATAAATGTTCATGTGTTATCCTTATGTTAATGTATGATGTGCTCTTGTATGTCATGTCGATGATCGTATAAGAGTCATGTCATTTATGCATTATCTATGCATATCAATATGCCATGTCTATTGTCCTTCATATAGCAGAAAAACACTCCATGCATGTAACTAAGACTAAAGGACAATGATGGCACTACTCATGACGACAAGCTTGGACATGTCTGAAGATAAATAAGAGATCTCTCCCTCCACTCCATGAGAAGGAATCCATCAAGAATCATCGCTTGATTTTCATGTCGATGATCTGACACCTCGTTCTGGCTTTCTCCTTGAATTTGTCTTTAGTCTTCTCCCTCTTCAATTATCACTTAAGTACTCAAAACTTAGATATCTTGTGGAAGTACGACGCTTGTAGATCTGAGAGATGGAGTAGCCTCTTTCTCTCCCTCCACAAAATTCTCTACATTTGCATCATCAATATTCACATATGGCTCATAGTTTCCAAGTTCAACCTGTACACTATCATTGCTCTGTTTTTTTTATTTGCTAACGTTGCCAAAGTTTCTTATTCATGAAACACCAAATCTTTACTTTTGATGATTTTCTTCTTCTCTCAATCCCATAACTTGTGTTTAAAGTCTGAATCTCTATAACCCAAACATATGCACTCTTGAGCCTTTTCATTCAGTTTTTGTTCATGCTCCTTTGCCATCCGTGCTGAAGCTTTGCAACAAAAAACCTTCAAGTGAAAGTAAGATACATTCTTGCTAGTCCATACTTTCTTAAGGGTATCTGAATCTAAAGAAACTAATGGAGATATGTAATCGGGTAGCACGCACAGCTTCACTTCAAAAGATCTTTGACAAATTAACCATCCTCAATATACACCTAAGTCTATCCAAAATGGTTCTATTCAATGTGGGGTTTTGAGTACTATCTTTTCATATCTAATGTCATCCTCTACGCATTCTTTGAATTTTCATGATGTATATTAACCATCGTTGTCCATGCGAAGGCACTTTCATTCAATTTTTGTTCATGCTCCTTTGCCATATGTGTAGAAACTATGCAACAAAAAATCTTCAAGTGAAAGTAAAATACATTCTTACTAGTCCACACTTTCTTAAGAGTATCTGAATCTAAAGAAACTAATGGAGATCTGTAATCGGTAGCACATAGAATTCACAGCTTCACCCCAAAAGATTTTTGACAAATTAGCCACCCTCAACATACACCTAAGTCTATCCAGAATGGTTCTATTCAATGTGAAGTTCTGAGTACTGTCTTTTCATCTCTAATGTCATCCTCTATGCATTCTTTGAATTTTCAAGATGTATATTCACCATCGTTGTGCGTGATTTCGTATTTATCTCTCCATCATAACATGAAATTTTTGAAAAATCTGAAATACTTGATCTTTTAGCTTCATAAAATAAATTCACAATTTTCATGAAACAAAATATCTATTGTCACCTAAAGAATTTACTTAATAGGACCACATACAACAAAATGCACCAAATCCAATTTATTTTACTTCTTTGTAGAATTGAACACAAATGACACCCCACATTGCTTACCAAATATACAATTATCACAAGTATTCAAAAAATTATCTTTGGTAATGGCAATGTGAAAATTCTCTGCCAAAATTTACTTTCCTTTCCCACTCACATGTCTTAATTTTTTGTGCCATAAATGTGGTGAAGCTTCTTCTTTTATCACATTAATTGTCTACCCAATCAAATTCACTAGAGTTTTGTAGAACACCCCTAATAACTTTCCCTTAGCGATAATGAATCCTTTGATCAATTTTCATTTTCTATTACCCAAAAGCTCAGAAGCAATCAGATTGAGACTCAAATATGGTATGTGTCTGACATCCTTCATAATTAACTTCACAATCAACATATGTACGAATGTATATATCTCTAATTCCTATAACTTTAAGAAAATAATGGGTGTTAGTAGGGGGGACGGTGTCCGCTACCATGCCAGCCGTCGGATGCAGACACAAGCATCCGAGTAGAGATGAAAGTGGTTCGCGTGCCGGTTCGACGATTTGCAGTTCGGAACGCGGTCGACCGGTTCGACGATTTGCATCCTTGTGATCATCCATTCTCTTTTCTCTTCTCTCTCTCCTCTCCGCGCAATGGTGCGAGCTCCAACAGCTTTTCCCCTCACGCTGCGACCGTCGAACTGGGCTTCGGCGACCCCCGTGCGACCGGATCGGAGCAAATATCTACACTGACCCCCTCACGCCGTGTCAGTGCCAGCACCACCAACGGCAACAAATCTGCGCTTCCTCTCATTGGCGTGCTCTCTCCTCTCGCCGCACCGTCACCGGATCTCGCCTCCCGGGTCTCTCTTCTCGCCAAATCTCGCCTCACATCGACCAGATCTGCCGATCAGATCTGCTCTCGCTCACGCACTACCGCCAACCAGATCGAGCAACCGACGACTCCCCCTCCCCCCCCCCACCTGGCCGGCCTCATCGTGCCGTTGGTTACACCCCCGCACACCTCCCTCCATGAAGTCCCCTTGCCGACGTCCACGAAGTCCTGCCGCCGATCTCATGCACCGCGTCGTCGAGCTCCCATCCTGCCGCCGCCGAGCCTGCTTGCCCCGTCGCCGCCGAGCCTGCCTGCCCGCCCCGTAGCCGCCGTCGATCTCGCGCACCACCACCGCCGAGCTCGCCCACCCCGCCACCAATGCACTCGCCCGCCCTGCCGCCGATGCGCTCGCCCACCCCGCCACGAACAATCTGTTGTTAATCCTTCACTCTGTAAATTTTTGTTGTTTAATCGAAGTTGTAAACTAGTTAACTAGTTAAGCTTTTGTTAATGATTAGTTACACATTTGTAAAATTTTTGTTGTTAATTCATGTTGTAAATTAGTTAAAAAGATCATGATGGTTTAAAGCATTTCTTGTCGTCAATGCATCAAAATGTGTTTCTGTCATTGAGGTTGTTTTCTCATCCGCATTTGTGCAATGCTCCCAGAACGATGAACTGCCGCATTTGTGCAATGCTCCCAGAACGATGAGCATGGCTAGATGGCCTTTCAAATTGCTTCATATAACTCCTCTTTCTCCATCTCTATCTCACTTTTGACAATATCATGCAGAGCTGGACTGCGGCGGTCGACAATGCCCGACGACGGAGCTAAACGAGTGCGCTAAGTTCTAGAATACACTGGACAAATTACATATTAACATGGACAAATTACAAAATTTTCATCATAAACAAATAACATGCAAATTATTGACTTATAATAATTCTTGGATTAAACATAGATTAATGATTAATTACAAGGTGATTAACACTAATTACAATGTCCATAACACTACTTATAGTGTGATTTACACTAATTAAAATGTGATTTACATCGAGAGATTAACACGTCTTCATACACAAAATGTTTGTCGATGGCGGCGTTCGACGGCGGCGTGCGGCTGTTGAGGGGTCAGCGGGTGCGACGGGTCGCAGATGCGCTCGTTCGAGGCGTGCTTGAGGTCGGGGTGGCCTTGGTGGCAGCGGGGCGGGTTCTCAGCATTCTCGAGGGTCGCGGCGTCCTGGATTCGATGAGATAGGATCGGAACGAGGTAGAAAAGGGAGAAAATGAAAAGAAAGAAGGAGAAAAAGGAACCTTCGAGCTCGATTTGAAGGTTGCGGCGTGAGGGGGTCGGCGATGGACAGATCTGGTCGGGGATGCTCCGGGTCGCGCAGATCTGGTCGGTGGTCGGCGGTGCTGGGTGTCATGCAGCCGCCATCGGGGTGCTTAGGGTCGCGGCTGGTCGGGTTGCATAGGGCTGCGCAGATCTGCTACCGTTGGGGGTGCTCGCACCACCATGGCTTGTGGAGGGTCGGCGAGGGACATATCTGCTTGAATCCGGTCGTGTGGAAGCCCAGTTCGACGGTCGCGACATGAGGGGAAAAGCCGTCGGAGCTCGCATCGCTGCATGGAGAGGAGAAATGGAGATGAGAGAGAGAAGAGACCGAAGCCCGATTCAACGATCGTGGCGTGAGGGGGAAAAGTTGTCGGAGCTTGCACCGCTGACGGAGAGGAGAAATAGAAAGAAGAGGAGGTGGCACAGAGAGGAGAAAGAAAAGAGAAAAGAAAATGGATGATCGCGAGGGTTTTCTTTTTTTATACCTTCGAACCAGTCGACCGCGTCGCAAACCGCAAATCGTCGAACCAGCACACGAACCGCTTTCATCTCTATTCATATGCTTGCATCTGCACCAGCCATTGGATGCGCATCCGATGGCTGGTGCGATAGGGGACACCGTCCCCCTTATTAAGTAGGGGGGACGCCCATTTTTTTCTAACTTTAAACTCTGTCTTATTGTGCCAAAATCATCTTTCATATTCTTCTCACTTTGTTGCCTCTTACAATCTCTACAATTATTTTAATATGTCTTTCCTTGCAGCAACGATAGCATGCAAATTTTTCTCTTGACTGTGTCCTATTATTCTCACAACTTTTTGATCCTTTGCTTCTATCTCTACCTCTGTTCTCTATGACATGAACTTGTGTACTATGTGTTTGCATGGTGTGAAGCCTCTGAACTCAACTGAAGGGTGTGTGGC
The DNA here is from genome assembly GCA_030549335.1 of Pontederia crassipes. Taxonomy (NCBI): domain Eukaryota; kingdom Viridiplantae; phylum Streptophyta; class Magnoliopsida; order Commelinales; family Pontederiaceae; genus Pontederia; species Pontederia crassipes. The sequence continues at coordinate 46,539,529 of CM060192.1, read as the reverse complement.
ATTGCATTTCATTTCCTTTTGAAAGGAATATGAGATCCTCATTTGATATCACTCTAGTAGACAATCTCTATAATTATTTTAATATGTCCTTCCTTGCTGCAGCAATAGCATGTAAATTTTTTTCTTGATGGTGGCCTATTATTCTCACGACTTTTTTTCCTTTGCTTTTATCTCTGCCCCTGTCTATGTAATAAGAACTTGTGTAGTATGTGCTCCCATTCTCTTCCTCATTATTTCTTGATTGAACAAATAATTCATTATAATAGAAAGTGATACAACACCATTAGGAGCATAATTACGAAGCGATATCATCAATGTTTCCTAAGAATCTGGCAAGGAACTTAGAATCATTAATCCCTACAATCTTATTATCAATAATTATTTTCATTGCTTCAACTGATTTATTATTTCCTAAAAATCATTCAAATGTTCAGTAATATAATTATCATACTTATACTTCAAGTTTACCAATTTCTTGATCATGAAAGCTTTATTTTGAGTATTACTTTTCTCATGTAAGTCTTGCAACTTCATCCACAAAACTTGTCCATATGTCTCTTGAGCAACATGATGAAAAATAAAAATATTGACATCAATAAATTGCATAATCATACCAATAGTTTTTCTGTGCATCTTCTCCAACTTTCAATTTCTTTGCTGCCTTTTTATCTCCTAATTCAACAAGATCAAGCAAGTCCTTGTAATAAAGAAAGTTATCTATCTTCACTTTTCAAACTGAATAATCATTCGATGACTTTGATCATCCTATTAAATTTTTTTCCTCCATTTAATTCACACAAAAAAATCCCAATTAACATCGCTCTATTAGCACTTGTTGAAAATTTAATCTCTCTTTTTATAGATGAATTAAATAATATAAGCGAAACACGATGAATAAGAAATAATAATAGGTCAAAGAGACATCAAATTTACGTGAAAAAATTCTCCAATGAGAAGGAAAAAATCATGAAATAATCACATATCAATATCACTATTTCAAACTTTTGGATTTCTCCTAAACTCGAATAATAATTACTGAATAAATAATTCTTTTATAAAAAAATACTGAAATAATATTTTCTAATTACTATAATTCTCTATGATTGTAGTATTAAGAAAACTCAAAATCCTCCTAATCTGACTCTATTGTTTGTTCTTTTCACTTCAAAAAAAAATTGTCCTCTTTTTCAGGCCTTGTCCTCTTCTTTATCTCCTTTGATAAAAGAAAAAAAAATCCTTTTTTTCTTTATCAAATGAACTCTCGGCCCACACGAACAAAGGAGAGAAAATATCTCGCAACTATGAAGAGAGAGATGCAAAAGTTTATTAGGTTTAACTAAACTTAAATTCCTTTTAACTTCTTAATGGGCTTGGCCATTATAAGCCCAACGAGTCATAGTTATAGTAGTTACATTTAGTCATTTGAATCATCTCATACTTTAAAGTCTCAAGAAATCTTTTTCTATTAGTCGTTACTATTACATTGTGTCAAGATCAACTTTTGTCTCTTAAAATAATGTTATTTTTCTAAATTATTCCGCTGTATTTTTGTTTTTGTAAGATGAAATATCAAATATTACAATAAATGGACGCGACACAACCAAAGTCACGCAAAGACACCTAGTTTGGGATTGATTTTTAGGGGTATTACAAATGTATTTTATTTGTTAAGACAGAATAATGATAATCAATATTTTTTTATCATAGAAATGCCTAATTTCCAAGTTGAGTAATGTGGCATGTCAACTGGTATCTTGAAACAAATGTAGAATGACAACCATGGTAGGATCCTGGAGAAATAAAACTCCAATTTGGTCACTTTGAGAGAATCAAACGTCCAATAAACTAATTTGAAAGGATCATGCTTCATGATCCAAATAAATTACAAAGAAATATATTTTTCATATCAATCTTTAACAATCTTAATCAAAGTCAAACACTAGTATAAATGAAAAAGGAAAATACTTCATAGTTACATAAAAATCTTAAATGAGTTAAAGGGGATTCATCATCGTAACAGTTTTACCCTTTCCTAGTCCAACCAAAATGGTTGCAGTGGAAGATGAAAATAGTTAAGTTTTTAGTCCAACCAAAATCTTGAGCATAGTTGCTTTATGGAAATGGAACAACTTTTATGCAAATACTAATCTAATTAGTTTTAATTTGATCATTTTGAGTGAACCAAATATCTAATAAAATCTCTTTAAGAGGATCAAACCTTCAAAATAATTGTTCCAAGTAAGCTATCAATATTTATATAATATTATAATAAATATTCCGTAGTGAATGTTGAGCTATGAAGGGACAACATGAACGTAAAGTGAGGGTAGCCGAAATGAGGATATTGAGATGGATGTGTGGTCATACAAAATTAGATAAGATTAGGAATGATCATATACGTGAACGAGTCGGAGTGGCTCCTATTAGTGAGAAAATGGTAGAGAATCATTTGAGATGGTTTGGTCATGTTCAGAGAAGATCATTAGATGCGCCAGTAAAAAGAGTAGATCAAATAATCTGGAGTTCAATTAAAAGAGGGAGAGGGAGGCCAAGGCGAACACTTGGCGAACTAATAGAGCAAGATCTATTGGTGAATAATATACCGAAAGGTTTGGTTACTAATAGAGTGGAATGACGTCGTATGATCCATGTAGCGGACCCTACCTAGTGGGATAATGTTTTGTTGTTGTATAATAAATGTTCCAAGGTAAACCTCTTACAACCCTATTCTACGTCAAACACTATTATTAATAAGAAAACAATACTTCCAAGTTAACTAGGAAATTTAAGGTAAAAATGTTTTATGAACCTCACACAATATATATTAATGCTTAGGAATCCATGTTGATCACAAACGACTAAAATGGGTACATGAACCGAATGATTAATATTATCACTTTGAGAGGATCAAACCTTCAAAATAAATGTTCCAAGTAAGCTATCAATGTTTTAATAACATTATAATAAATGTTCCATGGTAAACCTTTTACAACCCTATTCGACGTCAAATACTATTATTAATAAGAAAAAAATACTTCTAAGTTAACTAGGAAATCTAAGTAAGGTAAAACTGGTTTATGAACCTCACACAATATATATTAATGCTTAGGAATCCATGTTGATCACAAATGACTAAAATGAGTACATGAACCATTCAATTATTATATTATCTCTTATTAGATGCATTAATTAAGAACACATAGAATCAAAATGCTTGATTTTTTTTACCCAATGAGCTCAAAGAATTTTAAATTTGTGCGCACTAAAGCATATAATATATTTGATAGATCAACGACAAACCAAATTTGCTTGACATGATACGAAATAATACCTATTGATCCTAATCATTCATCTCATTATTAGATATCTCATACGAGAAGTGATAACAATTATATTGCTAGCAAGTGCACTAATCGGTCAAGTAATAAAATAAAAAGTAAAGTGTTGAACCCACGAGTAATTAACTTATTTAACTAAACTAATTTCAGAGGCTAATATGAAACAATAAAGATTTCAAGTAAAAGAGAATTATAAAAAATAAAATTACTGAAAAGTAACTACTAAACTGAATTAATCTAATCCAATCTACCACCAAATATATAAGTTACTTTCTAATCATGGATTATAGTCTACTCAAATTATTGATTTTTGTCTAGGATCAATAAACCTATCGTCATTCAAATTATATTAAGACTACGTCTAGAATCATGATATAATGAAACCTAACATTAAAATACTTTAAAATGTAGTATCTAAATTATCATCACTCATATCATGGTAATGTTTAATAGAACACACAACTAAGACTTCATCAAGAATCGTGTTGTGACATGCAATACTTTGATTTAAAAGTCAATAATCAATTCCATAAAAATCATGCAATCAAAAGTAACTACTCATACAAGGATCATATCTATCTACAAAAGGTAATTAATCTCTTAAAAAGCATTAATAATAGCATGTATATTTAAAAGAAAACTAAACTTTAATTGATTAATAAAAAAGATTCTAACGGTTTGTCATATCAATTAAAACTATTACAATTATCTTAAACAGAAATAAAACTAAATGATCTAGAGTACAAAAGATAGAAAGATGTATCAATTAAGCATGAAATCATCCTAGCATAAAGTAGAGTGGAGACTACTATCAGGAACATCGAAGAACTATTACCCGGTCCCCTTATAGAGTCAATCATGCAGGAATTTTTCTCAGTGAAACCTTTGAATTTTTTCACTAAAAGTTCTAATTGAAGGTCCTAGCATCCACTCTTCTGGCTATAGAAGACCTCTATTTATAACGGTTCGAATTTCCATGTGATCGAAAAAGAAATAGAATCTTTTCTATTCTAGATTTAATTCTAAAATTTTAACCTTGTCAAACTTTGAAATTTGATCCATAATATGTTTTCAATTCATCCTTAAATCATATAATATGAATAGAAATCATTATGCACATGAAATTCTTCCAATAACTAGTCTAAAACTCGAATCTTAACTTTTATGGCCCGAATCGAATTAAAAATAGATTTTTCACGGCCGGTGACATGCGTTTCACGACCTTTATAGTGTTCGATTCATATAAAAATTATGAATTTTTTTGTGGCTTCATAATTCATTTTTCTTACTTCCTAAATAATAAAACATAATATTTGGATAGATTTTCATTTTTACAAAATTAAAGCAAATAAACTCATAAAATGATCCATGCTATAAAAAAACGAATCGAATTAATATTAAATGCAATGCTAATAATATGTTGTATCCTACATGTATAAAACTCCCCATGCTTAGATACTTGTTTGCCCTCAAGCAATGTTCAAGCAAAGCTAAAAAGCTAAAAAAGTTAATCATTGCTTCCATTCTGTCCATCCACTAATTTTCTTAGCACTTACTTTATGCATCCATAATCAAAGCATCTTTCCATCGTAACAATGACCCAACTTTGTAGGATTTCTGAATATTAGACATATTTAAACTCATCCAAGTGTAGTTGATGCAAGAAAGCATACAATATATCAAATAAGAGTCAATGTTGAAAACATAAGTGCAGGTTATAGATTGTTCACTTTAAGAATTTTGTTTTTTTTTCATTCATTTTTTCTTTTATTTGGTACTATGTGCTTTTCCATACTGCTCATGACAATCAATGTAATGGAATTCGACCGACGGATCCCATAGCCATTGTCCTTAGATCGTCAGGCAAGAATCCCCTACATCACTCAGACACACCCAAGTTTCGGAGAACACATTTCTACTTATTTACTTTTTTCTTGTCTTTTTGTTAGGATTCAACTAATCCTCTTTTATAATTTTCTCTTCATTTTTTAATATAAGCTCAATAATCACTTAAGCATTCAACAAATAGGCAATTATTATAAAGACTAAAGAAAAGTAAAAAAATAAGTAGCAGCAACAACAACAACAACAAAGCCTTATCCCACTAGGTGGGGTCGGCTACATGGATCATACGACGTCATTCCGCTCTATTCGTTGATCCATGTTCATGAGATTCGACAGGGTTTTACGCTGGCTGTCGGGGCCTAACACAACCCTCCTCCTTTATCCGGGCTTGGGACCGGCTATAAAACATAGGCGGAGTTAAAAGTAAAAAAATAAGCATGAACAAAAATTTGTCGTCCAAGTATTCATAGTTCTACTTAGCAACATTCACATCCAAATACTCAATGCTAAGGAATAAGGGATATAATAATAGTGTTTTGAATTCATTAATTAATAGGATCTTGTTTAGTAATATTTGAAATAAAGCAACTACTAAGACATGATCACATGAGAAAGTGAGGTGTGATAATTTTTAAATTTTTGAATTTTAACTTTTGTTGATTTTCAATGTGGAATGCAAATCAAACATGTAAATAATAGATAAAACATGATGATAATATATGCATATAGTGTAATATGAAAAATATAGGCATGATGCATGAAATGCAAATAACCCCCAAGCTTGAACCCAACAATGTCCCCAATGATGAAAATCAAACCCCTGAAAAGTATAAACATGAAAATAATAATCCAAAGAAGGAAATGAAAAGAGACAACCTGATAATTTGATGGATGTAGAAGTCATAAAGAGAAGCCACTGTATATGAGTATCGAATGTCAAACATATAGTGAAGTTGCCGAGTTTGAATAACCTCTATAGTAGAATGTGCATTATTATAAGGCGTGATGCATATGTGTTGTACGGTGTCCTCTCAAATCCTTGTAATGGGTTGTGATGTTACACTCACGATCGTCATAGTGGTATCTTCTTTCTCTTTTTTCATCATGGGGCATGAAGGTGAGATTATCATGGCCGCAAGAAAGAAAACAACGTGGCATGCTAAGTTGATCACGACTTGAACAGTGTTGATAACCTTGGGGGTGTGTTTGATATGGGGATGTTGAAAAACAAAGTTAGTTCTCTATAACTAATCGATTAGATAGAAAAGTTTTGGTGTTTGGATGAAAAAAATTAATGATAATAATTTAAAAAGTTGATTTGATAGAGAAGCTTTAGATGGTGTTTGGATAAAAAGTAAGAATTAAGAATATAATTTATTATTTTAAGAGGTATAAAATTATAGTAAATAAAGATATATTATTAAAATTAAAATTTACATAAATCATTATATTATTAATATTTTTTAAAATTTGATTAAATATTTAAATTTTATTAATATTATAATTTATGTAAATCTTAATATCCAAATATAAAATATTTTTATAAAAATAAATGAACATTTTAATTATAAAATATTTCTGAATTATTAGAACTAAATATTTTATACTTTTTAATTAATTACATTTAATAATTTATTTTATAAGATGACTAATAATGTATTAATAAATAACTAAATTATATATACTTACATTATAAAATAATTAAAAAATAGATGAAAGAAAAAAAGTCAAAAGTTGTGGCTGAAAAGACGTAAAGCAGGAGAAAAAAAAAGAAACGTTCTTGAGGCCAAAAGTTCTGGTCAAAAGTTCCCATCATTTTGCAAAACAAAGGGTTATTCTACCCTTTGTTCTGCAAACAAACACACTCTTGTGGAACTTACCGTAACGTGCCGTGAGTTTAACATCACGGTAGTGGCAATTTTTTTTTGAGTTTACGAGATGTGATGAGATGATAACAACCGTACAATAGTCAACGGTCATTTCATATACGTAATGATCATGATGTTGTCATCGTCTTCCTCCAATTCATGCTCATCGGATCTTAGAAAATGTCAATGCAACTTGAGGACATTTTTCATCGAGGTGTTGGGCGAAGCTGGTGAGAGTTGTCGTGTGTTCTCTATAGTTGATGTCGATAGTGCATGCCGAGGTCTTTGTTATAAAGTAATTGTTGAGCAGTCATGGAGAAGGGTGGTGCACAGGTGGGTGACGCTGAGCTGTCAGTGTTGTGAGGCTCGAGGTGTTCACCAGGGTCGCTGTCATGGAGGGTCGCCAAAGCTAATGAATAATCAGAGGAGTGGTCAAAATTGCTCGCTGAAGATGATGTTTGCTTCTGGAGCAGTTCACCGAAGATTTATTTTCACTGAGAGTCGCTAGATTTTTGCTGCTCGAGAACTAAAGAAGATGAAAGCTCACCGATAGAGAAGAGGGATCCTTGGTGACTATTAGGCTGGTCATTGCTCGAGATAATTGGTTCTTATAGTTTGATGTCGCTCACTCATGGTGGATAAGAAGATGTAGATGTAGGTAGCCATGAGATTCATCCAAGAAGAAGTCGGAGAAGCAAGTCACCAATGTTGTAAGTCGATTGTCACGCGGTCACTAGAGTTGATGTTATTCAACGTCACTGGACTGAGTCGTGGTGGTAACAGAACTGCTACGGGAAGTTGCAAGCCGGACCTAGAATGTTGTTCAACTTCATTTCACGAGGGAAGGAATCATCATGGAACTGAGGAGGGTTGCTGGAGTTGATCGTTGGTGTTTGCATGATGAAGATGTGTCCACACTTCACGATCTTGCAATATATAGAAAATTTGACTGAAAGTTACGGGCGTATATGTTATGAGGTGTGACTTATAATGACCTGTGATGGTAATGCAACCCATGATGGGCATGACACCTTGTGAAAATTGTGAAAGGGTCATGAATCGAGAAGGAGGATTAAATTCGTTGGTTTATTCACTTATGGTCCATGAGGTAGTGGTAATGACCCATAAAACTAATAAGGCAAAATCACATCCCACTATATGACTTGTGATGAACATGTAAGGTCTATGAACTATTGGATATTATTATGGAAGTTTATGAGACCCATGAGGGGTGTCTTACGATCCGTGAAGTGAAAAATTAGACCCGCAATTATACATGTAACAACCCGTGAAATTGGAGTTTTTGAACTTTTAACCTACTGGAAGACTGTGACCAATGGGTAACCACCCATGAGACAAGGGCTGCTAGTGTGAAAACATATTGCGAGACCCTTGAACATAAGATCACAACCCATGACTATTTCATGGAACTTAATGTAAGACCCATGATTAGTAAGTAATGACCCATGAGGCTAAAAGATCGCCCGTGATCTAGGTGTAATGACCTGTGAATTTTTTTTCCAATAACTGAAGTTGGCCCTACATAGGATGAAATGTTAAAAATGAAGCTAAGAAAACAAAATAAGGAAATTAAGAAATTAAATTAACAAGATGAAAAACTAATCTAATGAAATGAAAAATAAAGTATAAACTAAGATTTAAAGAAAAAATAGTTCTAATTTTTAGACATTCATGCATGTGCTGAGAGTAATATGAGAAATTGGGGTAATATAAGTAAATATGCGATTAAGGAACAATCTCACTAGGATTATCGATGTGATCGTGAACGTTTGTCGTCGTGGGACTCAACACGTGCAGTGGTGGATGATGCTCAATGTCTTCACCCTTATATTATCGTTTGGTGGTGGTGGTTCTTCAAGCACAAGAAAATTCTTAGGTTGAATTTGAGAATTATGTTGTTGATTAACGTGAATTGTTGAATCATTCTTAGGCCACCATTGGTTTAATCTGGTTGAACTTCTAGGCGTCGATGGCGATACACTTCTCTCCTTTCCTTTGCTTTGCCACTACTTTGTGATAACTTGTTATTGTCGGTGATGTGCCTCTCTTTTCCTTTGATTTTCTATTGTCTTGTAGTGTTAGGAGAGGTCCTCATTAAGGTCGATGGTCTAATATATTGATGTCTAATCTAATCTAATCTACTGAGAGTAGTAAGTAAAGATTAAATCCTCGACAATGATGTTAAAAACTTGATATGAGAATTGGTAACAATTATATTACTAGTAAGTGCAGTAGTCGTTCAAGTAATAAAATAGAAAGTAAAGTATTGAACCAATGAGAAATAATATACTTAATTAAACTAGTTTTAGAGGCTAATAAGAGACAACAAAAATTGCAAGTAAAAGAGAAATTGTAGAAAATAAAATTACAAAAAAGTAAATGCTAAACAAAATTAATCTAAATAATTATTGATGTCTAAATCTTAGGATGAAAAAAACCTGCACCAAATAATATAAGTTAGTTTCTAATGATGAATTATAATCTACTCAAATTATTGATCTCCTTCTAACCTATTTGAATTCAAATTAGAATAGGACTACGTTGTCTAGGATCATGATCTAATCAAACTTGATATTAAGATGCATTAAAATATAATTTTTATATTAATTATCACTCATACCATAATAACGATTAATAGACGGTACAACTAATACGAGTTGTATGACATGCAATACTTTGGCTTAAAAATAAATAAACAATTTTACATAAATCATGCAATCAAAAGTAATTATTCCTACACGGATAATAGCTATCCAACAATTAATATCTAGAAAAACATTAATAATAGTACGCGTATTCTAAAGAAAACTAAACTTTAATCGATTAATAAAGAAGGTTCTAATAGTTTGCTTTATCAATTAAAACTATTACAATTATCTTAAACTTAAATAAAAATAAAAGAACTAGAGTACACAAGATAGAAAAATGTACCAATTAAGCATGATCATGCCAATATAAAGTAGAAACTACTCTCAGAAACATCAAAGAACTATTGCTCGATCCTCGTATAGAGTCAATTATGAAAAAAATTATTCACAACGAATCCTTTGAATTTTCTCACATTCTTGGCTTAAAAATGATAGTTGCAGGCCCTAACATCCACTTTTTTTGCTATAGAAGATCTCTATTTATAGTGTGATCGGAGAAGAAATAGAATCCTTTTTTATTCAAAATAAGGTAAAATTCAGAGTAGATTTAATTTTGAAATTTTGACAATGTCAAACTCTGAAAATTGATCCGTAATATATTTTTAATTATTCCTTAAATCATATAATATGAATAAGAAACCTTATGCACTTAAAATTCTTTAAAAAATTTGTCTAAAACTCGAATCGTGATTTCAACATGACTTGTGACAAAATTTTCACTTAATAAATGTCCGAATCGGATTGAAAATGTATGTTCCTGGTCCGATTCGTATAAAAATTATAAATTTCATGGAACGTGATAGGCTGGTCACGGTCTTTGCGTTGGACAATTTTCCAACGTGATACTAGACATTTTTATGACCCATTACTAAATTTTCATGGACTCCGTGCCCCTGTGGCAGTAGTTGTTTTGATAACTTCATTATTTTTCATTTTTTACCACTGTTTTAATTAGGATTTGAGTTCCCGCACACTTAATAATGCATTTGTCTTGTTTCCTAAATAACAAAACACAATATTTGAATAGACTTTTATTTTTATAAAATTAAAATAAATAAACTCATAAGAATAATGTATACTATATAAAAATGAATGAAATTAATATTAAATATAATGCTAATAATATATTGTGTTTTACATACATCAATATCCAAACATAGTTAAAAACTATTGCAATAAGTCTACTTTTACTATTGTTGTCATATAAATAGATAAGTAATGTTGAAATTTCTCGCTGGTGTTGAATGATCACGTTGAATGTTTTCTTTTTCAAACTTAAAAATAATTCTAATATCATTCGAGAAAGATATTATTTGGCAGATAAACTTTTTTGGCTATAAGGTTTATCATGAAAAATAATCTACGTGAATATCAGAATATGTTTAGTGTTAATAAGCAAAATATAAAATTTGGTGCATGTTAAATAAGAGCCATCATGTGATGAATAGAAATTTTAATCATATAAAATTATTATTTAAAAACTAAAAAAATATAAAATAAATAAAACTAATAGTGAATCAAACGATTTATGAAAAAAATAAAATAAAACAATCAAGCCTTTATAGTTTAGATTTAATTTTGACGGTGGATTTTGTTGTCATTTAGATGTTTTAGGCTCAGTTTTTTCAGGTCACATATTTTTTTATCTATATTCTCCCGTAGCTTTGATTATTTACTACTTTCCTAAGTTGAGAATATTCTTAAAATAGATAAATATATAAATATTTTAGTTTCGCAAGATCGTAGAATACCAGTGTTATATTAGTGTAAAGTTTATTACATTATATTAGTTATCGATATACAAATAAAACTTCTGACATAAATATGTTTATGAAAAATAAGAGTTTATTTGTTAGTTTGTTCTTCTGTCATAACCAGAGGCTCAGTGTCTAGTAGAAAATAAATTTGAAAAATAAGATGTCTCCCCTCCAAAAAAAATTCCGGTCGAAGTCCGGTTCGTCAAAATCTTTTATTGCGCATGACGAAGGCGAGGTCGGGAGAGGGGCAATTAAAAAATCGATGTTAAATTTTTATTTTTATGATAGTTTCATTTGTCATCGACGAGTATGCACACAAGATAAAACGATTTTAATGAATTAATTAAATTAGTCTTCAACTTGTGACTCAAGATGAACTTTTGTACGGGCGGCCCGACCCGGCGTCCGCACGGAGTTTCGTCGGACTAGCCCGGCCTAGTCATGATTGTCGGATCGAGTCCGGGTGGCTGTGCCCAGCATCCCGCTGGACATAGCATGACATGGCCCGACAAACACGGTCCCGGCCCGGATCAGCCTATGAACACGACGACAGATGGGCACATAAGATCTGCAAAGAGGCAATGCAAGATGACGGCTTTAGCGAAGGGGCGACATGTGACGGTTGGGTGCCTAGGCACCGCAGATCGGCAAAGGGTGCATCAGTGACACGCGACAGCTAGCAGAGTGCGCCGAGCCGCCGACCAGCCAGTTGGGCACAACAAATCGGCGAAGGGGATGCACGACAGTTGGGCACAATGCGACGCTGGGCATAGCAGATCAGCGAAGGGTGAAGGGCGACTCGCAACAGTTGGGCACAGATCGACGAAGGGTGGCACAAATTCGTGGAGATGGATTGCAGATTGGCGATTGGCTGAGTTCTGACATGGGCAGCACAAGTTCTTTTTCCTCCGACAGCCTCCGACGATGGATCACACATTGGGGGGCGACGAAGGGTGGCACAAACCTCTCACGAGCTTGTGCACGACGGCAGTGACGACACCACCATCCCGGGATAGGAGACTGTCGAAGACATTCCTGGTGCTACAATGCCGTCAACCGATAGGAGGAGTAGGAGAAGAAGGCAACATGCAGGTTGGAGGAGAAAGAGAAGGATCAATATGTAAGCAAAAAAAAAAAAATAAAGGGTACACGACCCGTCCCAATTGACCCGACGGACCGTGAAAAGGGTCGTGCCGACATGACACGGCCCACCGGAACACGGTCTATTTGTTCATCTTTAGAATGGTGCAAGTAGCACGGAGAACTTAGGAGCTACTTCCTATTTCCACCCAATGGGGTCCCATCCTGGAAGTCGAAAATTATTATAGTTTTAGTTAAAAAAATTAACTCTGCTAGGGCGGGCTCACTGGAATTCAACAATAGCGAGGACGACAACAAAGTCGATTGCCATCTCCGTTTTGAAGTCGGCGCAATGTCTAAACCCAGCTGCATCATTGAACCGGCTCTGTTCACCCGGTCCGGAATGGTTCTTTTCATTCGGGTTTTATTTTAGGAGGGTAATTTGGTCACGACTCGCGAAAATATAAATACATTTCCGTCGTCTTTTAAGTCCGCATCTGGCACACTCGAGTGGGAGGGCTTTGCTAGGGTTTTAAGCGCTTCACATTTTCATCTCGATTGCGATTCGGGTTCGCTTTCGTGAATCTCTTCCTTTTCCTCAATCTCGACATCATGTGGGCGCTTCGCAGAGCTTCTTCGCAATCCCGGAGGCAATGGAAATGGAGGTTTCCTACAGTCTCATATGATACCTTGTCAAGCTCCGTCGCTTGATAACTGTATCTATTTTAGCTGCAAAATTTACATTTTTTTTGTCGGCGAAACACTGAATTAGTGTTTTCTAATTTTATTCTCGTCTTTTGTTTAATTTGTGTATGCATGTTGTATTGCGTTGGGACACTCTGCCCCTTAAGAAACAAGTTCAAATTTTTCACAGTTTCTAAAAGAATTTGTTTCTTTTTTCTGTGGATAGGCATTGCCTGAAAACATTATCGTATGTTTAAGTGTCTTGAGAAGTGGACGTTAAACCATTGTTACGGATGATGTTTCTCTGAAGTTGTTTTCGTGAATATGATAATTAGTATATTTGTCGTTGTTTGTATTTAGTGGGTAATCCTGTTTGGAACGTGTATTTAGTTGTAGTCATTTTACAATAGTATTTTATTTGCATTGCAAGCTCATAGCTGACACATGTATTGCCACTTAGACATACCATAACAGATATTTTCATTGTGGATTTAACCATTTAATTACCGTTCTACAAGTTACATATCTGGTCTTATTAGGTGGGGTCGGCTACATGGATGATACTACGCCATTCCGCTCTATTAGTAAGACCATACAAAGCCTTATCTGGTCTTATTATATTCTTTTTATAAAATGTTTCAGGTGTTGCAATAACTTCCTTGCAGTTGCTCACACTCGTTGCACATTTTCAACTTCAACGAGTAATAGCATTGAACATGAAGGACTCCATAATAGTTCTGTTGAATTTGGAACTTGTGGCCTCCCAACTACAATTATATGTGGTTCTTCAGCTCCTTCAAAATCTTTTACCTGTTCTAGATATATGTCCTCGATGACAGGAGAAAGGTCAAATGATAAGGATGAAGATTTAGAAGGGTTTTCTGATTTAGATGTATCAACAGAAGCTGATGTTGGAGATGATGCCGGGAAAGCGGATGATGAAAACCTTATATCTGAGGTATATATATGCAGTGAAAATTCTGATGGTGCTGATATTACTTCATTGGGTTCGTCAGATACTGAAACAAATTTGGGCATCAAAACTGGAGAATGGAAGAAGGCCCAATCACCACTTTTTCATTGTATCATGGAAGCACCACGTAACTCTGTGAATGGTGAACTTGATAAATGGGTTGAAGAAGGTAAACCTTTAGGACGAGGTGAAATTTCTCTTGCCATTCTCAATCTTAGGAGGGGACGACTTTATGCCAAGGCTCTTCAGGTTATTATTCTTTTCTTAAATTATTTTGACTTGGAGCATCAAGTTTTGCATTTTCTTTTTGGAGTATCAAAGTTTTTCTTTTGCCAGCTTATTCTGAAGTATGCTTTCCATAGCATGGACATTGGAGCAATGATGAAGTTTTTCATTTGTGATTGAACTCATGTGTTCAAGTCATGCACAATTTACAACTTCAAGTATAAATATGATATTTGATAGTCTTGTGAAACAGTGATTCCTTTTTATGCTGACCTTAAATCTCTTGAGAGGGCTGTAGAAGATCATAATATTTAGACAATCATCTTGCCTTCATCAAACAGGCATTTGTCAACCATGGTTCTGAATAGGTCACTGTAAAATATGTTTCATGAACATTTTTTCTGTACAGTACTTCTTGCATTCCTCTCAAATAAATAATTCCTGCTTTCCTGGCATGTACATTCAAGAAATTCTATACATATTTTGTTGCCAGAAGAATCAAATTTCTTTTTTTCTTTTAACTCTGATGATTATATGACACAATAGCTCATCTCCTTTTCATGTCTTTGGTTCATTTGTAACTCATTGACTCTGTTTTGGAGATGTAGGCATGTGGGCATATTGATATGGTCAAACAAAAATGCAAAAATATGCAATTCGGTTATCTTGCCGGCATTTGACATTCATATCTACTAATTTTCTTAGCTCCTTGATCACATGAATGAGTATTTTAAGTACTGAAACCATAAGTTTTTTGTGTTTATTCATTTTGTATATTTGCAATATCAAACCTGTAATTAGTGTATAGTCAAAATTTCCATTTTTAAATGGATAATTAATTTTGAGATAATATTTTCACCTTCCTTTCACTAAATATGAGTTTCATACACACCATGTCAAAATTTCAACCTTAGTACCTAGCTTTGACGAAATCATGTGTGTGCTAGATATATGCAGCTCTCCTTCAAGGGATATGTGCGGCGCTATAGTCCAGCAATGAATTCCTCATCAGTTATATACTTCTGTTTTCAGATATTCCAATAACCTCTACAACATAACATGGTATTTATAATTGGTATTCTTTCCTCAAAAAAAGAAAATTATCATTGGTGATCATAATTTTCGATCCATAAAATATTAGTTTATTCTTTCGGCTGTCAAAAGTTGATGTTCTTTGTTGTATAAAAACGACAATATCTTTTCAGCAGAATATATTTTGCTTTCGGAAAAAAAGAGGTATTCTCCTGTTTAATCGGTGGAGGTTCAGAAATACCAGAGTTCATTTTCAGAACATTTTTCATATGGTTTTGAATTTGCTTTGGCTAACAAGTCATTTAAAAGAACTTTTTCATATTTTCTAGTAAATTCAGTAAATTGTGCTAAAATAATTAGAGGACTAAATCAACTGTTCTTTAGTTTTTTGCTAGTAATCACATCAGTAAATTGTGCTAAAATAATTAGAGGACTAAATCAACTGGTCTTTAGTTTTTTGCTAGTAATCACATCTGCATTATTTGAAGCGCTAATAACATGTTTACAATCATGTTTTCAGTTTGTTGAGTGGCTGGAAGCCAATAACCATATTGAGCCTGTAGAGCGTGATTATGCTTCCCACTTGGATTTGGTTGCTAAAGTGCATGACCTTCATAAGGCTGAGAAATACATGAAGGAAATTCCAAAATCCTTTAGGGGTGAGGTTGTTTATAGAACTCTATTAGCTAATTGTGTTGCTGCTTTCAATGTAAAGAAAGCTGAAGAAGTGTTCAATAAAATGAGAGATCTTGGATTCCCACTTACTTCTTTTGCTTGCAATCAATTACTTATACTGTACAAGAGGAGAGATCAGAAGAAGATTGCTGATGTCCTCTTGATGATGGAGAAGGAAAACGTGAAGCCATCAATGTTCACATACAAGCTCTTGATAGATATCAAAGGTCAGGCCAATGATATATCAGGAATGGAGCGAATTATCGAGACAATGATGGCTGACAGTGTGGAACCCGATTTGTTTATCCGAGCCATGGTTGCAAAGAATTACATTTTTGCAGGCCTCAATGAGAAAGCAGAAGCAACTCTGAAACAGATCGAAGGTGATGATATCAAGGGCAACCGTCTTGCCTGCACGATTGTCCTTCCTATTTATGCTCGTCTTGGCAAAGCTGATGATGTAGCAAGGATCTGGGAGGTTTGTGGGCCAAACCCTTATCTGGAGGAATTTCTAGCTGCGATTGAGGCATGGGGCAAACTTGGGAAAGTTGAAAATGCAGAAAAGGTTTTTAACGATATGCTTGATAAATGGAAGAAGCCCTCATCGAAGTATTACAATGCTCTGCTGAAAGTTTATGCAAACCATAAGCTTCTGGAAAAGGGTAAGGAATTAGCAAAGCGAATGGCAGATGTTGGTTGCAAAATTGGTCCTTTCACTTGGGATGCACTGGTGAAGCTATATGTCGAGGCTGGAGAGGTCAAGAAAGCTGATTCCATATTGCAGAAAACATCTGAGCAGAAACAGGCTATGCCTCTTTACAGCTCATACATGGCTGTGATGGATAGTTATGCTAAAAGGGGGGACATCCACAATGCTGAAAAAATATTCCATAGATTGAGGCAGACGGTGTATCTTGGGAGAATGAGGCAGTATCAATCATTACTTCAAGCGTACATAAATGCGAAGACCCCAGCTTATGGATTCAGGGAAAGGATGAAGGCTGATAACATAATTCCGAACAAGGCAGTGATGGCACAGTTGGCTGCGGTTGATGCCTTCAAGAAAAACCAGATTTCAAATCTTCTTGATTAGTTAGGAGATACCGTTCGAGCTTGTTGTATCAAAAAAACCAGCTCTTCTAATTGTTTTCATGCAAACTCTCAACACAGAATTGGTTTCAAACTAAATTAGCATCTTTTTTTTCGGGATCTTTTTAGGTGTTTAGCCCCCAGTGGTTACATAATATTGAGGCTACAAATTTTTGTCAGTTGTGGCGTCTCCCTAAATTTTGCTTGAGATTTGTACATTCTGTCAGGGGCATGAAACGAAGTCCACTTTCTGTTTCTTTTCCCATTTAAGATTAACAGCTGTATCTCCAAAGCACCATTTGGCAGATACGTGGATCTTCCAGAATATTGAAGGCTTATTTACAAAAGCATGCTCTGTAATCTAAAAGAAAATTCAATCTTGTCATCCAGTTCAGCTGAAAATGACTTCTTTTTCCGAGGTTGTTGGAATGGAGCATAACATGGCACAGTTTAACTCTTCTAGATCCAAGTGCGTGTTGTCTTGATATCCTTTCTACTGCTGAAAACCATTATGATTGAGATCGGTCGGTCACCGAATAATGAAAATAACTGCGTTCCATGAACATTGTCGGTCGGACCAGTAGGTTTGCATTGTGATTCAGCCATGCGTGATCCGAACTCCCAAAAGTGCTAAACCACTTTAATTTCTCCTGCGCAAAAGACTCGACAAGGTCGTCTTAGAGAGGAAGATGACCCTCAGTTATCCCTTGCAAGCTTTTGCCGGAATGGTTAACTGAAACTTCTGGTATTCTCTTCGGTGATCTGATGCAGTGGTGTTCAATGTCATTTATGGTTCAGTAGCTCACTCGCTAATTGAGTAATTGCAAATAACAAGAAGAGTCGTGAAGAATAGGTCCTTCGGTGATGCTCCGACGCAAGCACGACGTGCTCTTGCTTCTAGTCCTACTTTCTCCTTTAACACGCCTTGAATTCCGCCTCTGTTGAGGATGGAGAGATGTTTTTTTCTTCCCTTTTAGCAGTCTACGAAATCAGATTAACAACAGAGACGGCATGGATTTGGTGATATCATAGATTGAGATTGTGGGGTGCTTGGAGTAGTCATAGAATTTGTTTGACAGACAACTGAGTAAAATATTCCTCACATGGTGAATCCATGCTGTAATGTTCTCGAAATTCGCCCCAAGGACACATGTTGTGAGCGGTCCCGAGTGACATAATTTAATTGACAACCAGGGACAACACCCTCGCGCAATTAAAAATAATTTTAATATTTTTTCTATCTTGTCACGAACTTTAATTGATGGTAGATATTAAATTTTTTAAAAAACATAAAAAGGAAAAAAAAGACAAATATGAATGAATACTCTACAATGTTTCAAAAGTTTGAGCTTTTTATATATATACAATGTTTCAAATATAATTTTTGAAAAAGTTGCAGGAAAAATATAGTAAGAATAATGAATGGAGAAAGTGGCTTGATGCCTAGAAATAAATAAATATATATATAAATAGAGTATAAAGAGTCAACCAATAATTTATGAAAAAATAATCATGATATTAATTTTGGTAAACATTAATTAAGGAATTAGGCCTAGTTGTAGGTCGCTTGACCTGCACCTAAAAGGCGGCCGATTGGATTTTCTCCTAAATCAAAGCAGATCAACTCGTCAAATTCGTCAATTGAATCTGGCATTTGAAAACGACCTAATGAATTTTTTGGTAAGAGCAAATACATTACTAAAATATTTAATAATGAGAATACCAAGGATTGGTACAAAACTTAAATGATATAATAAATTAATATCATTAAGATAATAATTTTAAAAAATGTAAATTGGAAAAAAGTATAAGAAAGATAAGAAAAATATTGAATGAAGAATGTGGCTTATTTAAACAATAATAAGACTTGAAGTTCCAAATTCAGCAATGGCACCAAATTTTTAATCAAGTCTTCCTTTGTCATTCCAATACAATGGTCACCAACAGAAAAGATCTTGTTCTCTTAGTCCAACATAACCTGCAGAAGAGAGAAACAAACATATTTAAGATGAATGCTTATTTGACATATTAAACCTTTGTTCCTCAATTCAACGTACGGACCAGGATTTCAATTTTTGTGTTGTGGCCTTCCCCTAGGATTTTCTTGTTCGTTAGTGAGAGGAATCTAATCTTAACCAACGCGTTCATAGGAAGAGCAAAAGCCAAACCTCTAGAGTGCACGGCTAATCAATATAGGAGGAAAATCACGTATCAAATTCAGAAAATGTGCATCTTTCACTCACACAAGAAGCATTAGAGATGAGCTCCCTCAAAAGGATATCCATTTTGATGTAAAAAGAGTTTATTTTGATATCCATCAGAGGGGAGGCCTCTGCATAGGACTCGAACTTCTTAGCGTCGATTTGTAGAGTCTTTCTTGAGATCAACTCTCCAGTGAGTCTCCAGGTTTCAGCACATTGTTTAGGAAGGGTGTAGTGAATCCTTCATTCTCAGATAACGCTATGGAGAAGAGTGCTAGTTTGACTCATATCTCTACTTTTTCAGGTCCAGAAGTGATGAAATCCATTCGAATTCTAGCCTCAGCAGGTTTCATTGTCAAGCAAGCTATTACAGGAAACCATGGCTTATCACAGCCAAACATCAAGAAGCAATCATCTCATATGATTCAGAAACCATAAAAAACTCTAGTGATGCAAACCCATCTCACTAATGCCTTGCAATAAGAGGAAACATATCCCCCCACAAATTATGACTTCGAAGAAATCAAAGAATAAGAAAGTAAATAGATAACTCCTACTTCTGTCTATCTAGCAGTGGCGGAGCTAAAACATTTTGTCAGTGGATTCACATTTTAATCAAATTATTTATTTTCAGAGCATTGATATTAATTGTTAGTAATAAAAAATTAAGACAAATAAATATAATAATTTATTTAATTTTTGAAGTTATACTTACAACAATTAAAATAAATATTCAAATTGACATAATTGAAAAACAATAAGATATGAGTTCAATATTGATAATTATATCAAGTTTTTTTTAGAATAAAAAAATAACAAATAAAAATAATATGAAATAATTAAAATATTTGATTATGAATCATAAAAAATATTTAATTGTTATTTGAAATAATATAAGAGAGGACAAAGGAAAGAAACTAATATTTTTATGCATTTATGTATATGAATAAAAGGTTATCTGTTAAATTGAAGTTAATGGGAAAAAGAGATAAAACACAATTGAAAAATAATAAGATCTGATTTCATGATCAATAATTATATCAAGTTTATTTAAAATAAATAATGGCAAATAGAAATAAGTATATTCTAATAATGGAATATGTAATAGTTAAAATATTTGATTATGAATCATCAAAAGTATTTAATTGTTATTTGAAATAATATAAGAGAAATCAAAGGAAAGAAATTAATTTATGCATATATGAAATAAAAGGGGACCTGTTAGAATATACAAATAGGGTAAAAAGATTAAAAAAAGTTGGTTGAAGGATTCGATCCCTGGATGATAGTGTAAATAACTGATGTACAAACCACCACACAGTTCAATATAATGGAAGTTAATCATTTAACTTTTTGTTTTCAATAAGCAATCAGTATACAATCAATCTATAGTACATTTAAGTCATTGTGGGGCTTGATTTGCTTCGATGCCGGTATGGTTGGCCAAGAGGGTCGCACTCGTACCAATACAATACAATATCATACGACGAGGACCAAGTGATTCATCAATGGATTCATTCACTACAGTATTGATTTAAACCCTACAACTTAGCATGCATTTTCAAAATCTAAGTACATCAATCAATAACACGAACAATCATAACATGCAACTAGTCAATAATAGCATGATAAGGACCAACTTAAATAACATTGATGAAGCATAGCATAATGTCTAACATTTGTTCATAAAATGTAATCAAGATAAACATTTAATAATCATATTAAAATCATTCAATAACCAACTACCATTGCAAAAACAAAATCATTTAATTAAGTAATAATTATGTTCATAAGCTAAAGTCGGCCGCTACAATTTATTCGATATCACTACAACTCGAAGGGCGAGGCTACATCTTAGTCGTCATACGAGCTCCTCCTTTGAAGGTGTGCTCAAGTATTTAAATGACAATAATACATGTTAAATGAAAAGAATATGGGTCAAATGGACAAAATACTATCTGTCAGTATTTTTGAAGTGTTGCGCTACGACTTAAATGACCAGAATACAGACAAGTAGGTACTACAGGAAAAAATGTATTCTCCGGTTTTCTCCTCACAATCTCAATGAAATTCATTTTTCACACAACTAGAGTTCATATCACAAGTTTTCTACCACTTAAACTCCTAGATTCATGTCATATAGGATCAATGCATCTAAGGTTCATAACCATGCAGAAAACACAAGAAAAACTAATTATATTTCACATGAACATTTCACTCCCCGTGTAACGCCCCCGAAATGCATCCTGCCACGTGGACGAATACACTCCGGGAACGTTACGGAACTTGGCTTACGTGTACAATAATTTGACCAAAATAAGACTTTGACTGGTCAACATAATAGAGGAATAATTGCGGAAGGAAACATAGCTATTATTCGTTTAAAAAGAGGCATAATTAAAATGAGTGCGGAAGTCTTAACAAGATAACATAACTAAGACTCACATAATCTAAACCCGATAGTTTGTATAAATAAATACAACTCGATGAAAATAAAAAAAAAGCTGAAGAGACTCGATTTCATGTGCAAAGATCACCACGAACTCGATCTGTCGCCTGCGCCATCATCCTTTTTACTGGGACGGGTTATTACCTGTGACATTGAATACACAGGGGAGGTGAACCTCCCTGTGAGCTTTGACGCCCAGTACATAATAATGATATGACATATAAGCAATAATGACATCATAAAGATAATCAAATGAACATAATCATAATTGATAGAGTCATGTAGATATGATTGATACAATAACATCATGATCAAGAGGCATGAACTAGAGTGACATTACTGATGATAATATGATAAGTGTAACGAGAATAACATGATCATCATTAAAAGATCATAATATTATTGGGCATTGCCCATCATCATAATTATTGTCATCTTTACATTTTTCATTATGTTACACTTATTTTGGAGTGTCTTTCAACTCCCTAAAATAAGGCCGATGGAGTATCTTTTAATTTGACCATAATTAAAATAAGGCCATAATTAAAATGAGTGCGGAAGTCTTAACAAGATAACATAACTAAGACTCACATAATCTAAACCCGATAGTTTGTATAAATAAATACAACTCGATGAAAATAAAAAAAAAAGCTGAAGAGACTCGATTTCATGTGCAAAGATCACCACGAACTCGATCTGTCGCCTGCGCCATCATCCTTTTTACTGGGACGGGTTATTACCTGTGACATTGAATACACAGGGGAGGTGAACCTCCCTGTGAGCTTTGACGCCCAGTACATAATAATGATATGACATATAAGCAATAATGACATCATAAAGATAATCAAATGAACATAATCATAATTGATAGAGTCATGTAGATATGATTGATACAATAACATCATGATCAAGAGGCATGAACTAGAGTGACATTACTGATGATAATATGATAAGTGTAACGAGAATAACATGATCATCATTAAAAGATCATAATATTATTGGGCATTGCCCATCATCATAATTATTGTCATCTTTACATTTTTCATTATGTTACACTTATTTTGGAGTGTCTTTCAACTCCCTAAAATAAGGCCGATGGAGTATCTTTCGACTCCCTTTTGGCCAGGGCGGAGCATCTCAACGCCTAATACGGACCGGTGGAGTATCTTTCGACTCCCTTTTGGTCAGATTGACTGTCATCAATCAAACATAAGAAGAGCTCTTCATTTAACATTTTTCATCTTTTATCTTTTTATTCTATAACTATCTTTGAGGTTAATTCCATAATTACAGATCACGGATTAAAGAATTGAGGAAAGATTTGTCTTAAGATGAACATCACTATAAGATGAGGTTGAGAGATTATAAATAAGCTAGAAAAAATGAACATTAATCCGTGTGCTATGGTAGTTGTAGAAACATAACATAATAAGAAAAATCAATAATATTATAGAGAGGAGGAATTCGACACCCGTGCGATTAAAAAACATGAAATAGAGATAAATTATCAATACAATTATCGTACCATTCATGGATGATGTGCTACTGTATGATACATTTCTAAGGCGCCAAATAGTATGTAACATGTGGTTTTAACACTGAGATCAAAGGTAAGTTAAATTGCTATCGGGTGTTGTATGGTGATTCAAGGCGCTAAATACAAGTAATGATGCATAACCAATGATGCACTTGCCACTTAGGACAAGATGAGTACTGCAACACCCCTCCTTCCCTGGATATTGTAGCTACAGTGCTACATGGGTACTCTAGCAGACGTGAAGTGCATTTAAATGGAAGCGCACATAGTGGCATAGGTAGCTGTGTAGGAGATTGTAGTGGACATGATGACATAATGAATGCATATAAGGTAAGTAGATTTAATGACCAATACTAATGCAGATAACATGAACAATGCGCCGTTTACGAATGTGACGTGTGTGAATTTAGTGCAAATAGAGTGATTAATGAGAAGAGATGTATGCCTTAACAACAGGTTGTGCCTTCACTTTAACCCAAAAGATGTATTAGACTTTAATTCCAACAAATCATTTCATCTGATTATTGAACTAGCACATCAGATCGTGACAAAGAAATCAAGACATAGGAAACCACGCATGATGCATTTTATAGGACACTAACAGTGATCATAGCTTCTCTAAAAAAAATTGAGATTTCATCGACATGATGTTATACTGCTGGAATGAGATAGATTCAGTCATAGGTCCTAATGATCTTTGTGTACCTTAAAGACGTGATCTCAGTGTCCAACGCCTCCCTTCTCCTTCGACCTCGGCGCTTGACTTCCTTCTTCTCCTGCCGGCATCCAAAGATGAGAATAATCCCATTGCGCCTAGGGTTATGGATATTAATATGAAGAGGATTTCGTGGGGGTGGTTAGAAGAATTGGTCAAATTTATTTATTTATCTATTTTTTTTGCTGGCGGCCGTTACATTATAAATCCCTTAGAATAAAATTCGTCCTCGAATTATGTACGATGTAGGTCTTACCAAATAATCTTAGAAATTGTTGACGCATTTCTGACTCAATTTCCCAAGTTGCTTCATCGCCCTGATGATGACTCCATGCGACTTTAACCAGTGGTACATCTCTATTCTTATGACGCTGAACTTTCGATTCTAAGATTCTCAGCGGCTGCTCTTCATATGTCAGATCTTCTTTAAGATTTGGCTCCTCATATCTGATAATGTTCGCCTCATCATGCTTATACTTTCGGAGCATAGATACATGAAAAACATTATGCACTCGTCCATATGATGGGGGTAGTGCTAATCTGCATGCTGCCTCTCCGACTAATTCTAGTACTTCGAACGGACCCACATACCTCGGACTGAGCTTTCCCTTCTTGCTAAATCTCATGACTCCTTTCGTCGGGAGACTTTTAGCAGTACCTGATCACCTGCATGAAAGATCTGCTCACGTCGGCCTTTATCTGCATAGGTCTTCTGACGTGTCTGTGCTGCTTTCATTCTCTGTTGTATTAACTCCACCTTCTTGGCATATTCCTCAGTCTCCTTTAATTCTTTAGAACTCAGGAACTTTCGTTCGCCGACCTCATTTCAACAAGCTGGTGATCGACATGGTCTTCCATACAAGGCCTCGAATGGAGCCATGCCTATGTTGGAATGATAACTATTATTATAGGCAAATTTGATTAGGGGCAAGTGATCATCCCAACTGCCATGCCAATCCAAGGCACATGCCCTCAGCATGTCTTCTACCGTCTGGATGGTCCTCTCTGATTGACCATCTGTCTGGGGATGAAAAGCCGTACTGTAGTTCAGTCTTGTCCCGAAAGCATTCTGCAGACTCCTCCAAAACCTAGCTGTAAAGCGAGGATCTCGATCTGACACTATAGAAACTGGAATACCATGCAATCTGATAACCTCCTGCACATATATATCCATCAACCTCTCAATTGACTGTCTCCATTTGATCGGTATGAAGTGTGCAGATTTTGTCAATCGGTCGACCACTACCCAAATAGCATCATGTCCTTTTTGTGTGCGAGGTAGACATGATATGAAATCCATGGAAATGTCTTCCCATTTCCACATCGGGATTCCTAAAGAGCTAAGCTTGTCATATGGCCTCTGATGCTCTATCTTCACTTGTTGGCATACTAGGCACGTAGAGAGATATTCCGCGATCTCTCGCTTCATATCGTGCCACCAGTAACTTTGTTGTACATCCTTGTACATTTTCGTGCTGCCTGGATGGATGGAAAATTCTGACTTATGACATTCGTCCATCACTTCCCTCTTGAGTTCAGCATCATTAGGGACCCACAAACGGTTCCTATATCTGACTCCGCCATCAGCTGATATCTTGAAGTCCTCTGTTTCTTTCTCACACCTACTGACCATCTTGACATATTCTGCATCCTCTGGTTGTGCCTTGATGATTCTGTCAATCAAGTTTAGCTGAAGCTGGTGCATCATCAATATAGCTCCATTTCTGTCCGGCCTTGGATTCCACATGTTGAGTTCTTCAATCATCTCAAACACTCGAAGCCTCATAAATGCTAATGAACCTTCCCATTTACGACTCAATGCGTCAGCAACTGTGTTCGCCTTACCTGGATGGTAGTTAATGGCAAACTCATAGTCTTTCAAAAACTCCATCCACCTGTGTTGCCTCATGTTTAAGTCTCGCTGAGAGAAGACGTATTTTAGACTCTTGTGATCGGTGAACACTTCGAACTTCTCTTCATACAAATAATGTCTCCAGATTTTCAGAGCAAAGACCACTGCCGCTAACTCTAAATCATGTGTCGGGTAGTTCACCTCGTGCTTCTTCAGTTGTCTTGATGCATATGCAATCACCTTACCGTGTTGCATTAGTACGGATCCAAATCCTGTACCGCAGGCATCACTATACACCACATACCCACCACTACCAGAAGGGATGGTGAGTATCGGTGCTGTAGTCAATCTAGTCTTCAGCTCCTGAAAGCTATCTTCGCACTGTCGTGACCAGATAAACTTCTCACCCTTTTTTGTCAGCTTCGTCATTGAGGAGGCTATCTTCGAGAAGTCCTTTATGAATCGCCTATAGTATCCAGCCAATCCAAGGAAACTGCGTATCTCGGTCACATTCTTCGGTCGAGCCCAATTTGTCACTGCCTCTACCTTCGCTGGATCAACAGAAATACCCTTCTTAGAGACAATGTGTCCCAGGAACATAATTTCTTCCAACCAGAATTCACACTTCGACAGCTTTGCATAGAGTTTGTGCTGCCTAAGTGTCTCCAATATGATCCTCAGATGCTCTCTGTGTTGTTCGGGGTTCTCTGAATAGATCAATATGTCATCAACGAAGACGATGACGAACTGATCCAAATAAGGCTTGAACACCCTGTTCATCAGATCCATGAATGCTGCAGGTGCATTCGTCAACCCAAAAGGCATAACCAAGAACTCGTAATGCCCATATCTCGATCGAAAAGCAGTCTTCGGAATGTCTTCTTCTGCAACTCGTAGTTGGTGATAACCACTCCGCAAGTCAATCTTGGAGAACACAGAGGCCTTGGACAATTGATCAAACAAATCATCAATACGTGGCAGCGGGTACTTATTCTTCACTGTGACCTTATTTAGCATTCTGTAATCTATACATAATTTGAGGGAGCCATCCTTCTTCTTCACAAAGAGCACTGGTGCACCCCATGGTGAAACACTGGGTCGGATAAACCCCTTATCTAAAAGTTCTTGGATTTGCTTCTTGAATTCTTGTATTTCAGCTGGAGCCATTCGATATGGAGCTTTGGAGATAGGAGCAGTGCCCGGATGGAGGTCGATGCAGAAATCGATCTCCCGTCGTGGTGGCAATCCAGTGACGTCTTCTGGAAAGACGTCCGGAAAGTCTCTAACTATTTTCATCTGTCGTGGGTCTGGAACAGGAGCATTTGTTTTCACGACACTAGCTAGATAACCTCTACAGCCTTTATGCAACATCTTCTGTGCCTTCATTGCAGAAATGATCACCTTGCCTTCCTTGCCAGTAGTGCCCTTCACAGTAGCCTTCGGCTTGCCTTGAGTACCAATGATAATCTTCTTTTGCCTGCATACTATTACAGCATCGTGATATGACAGTCAGTCTATACCAAGTATGACATCATAATCTATCATGAGAATCACGATCAGATCTGCAGAGAAATTCTTACCATCGATCGTCACTGGTACTTCTGGGATGTACTTCGTAGTGCAGAGAGTACCCATAGGGGTTGCCACACTCATGGATCATGTCATATCATGCAGAGGCAAATTCAAAGTCATAGTACAATCTTGAGAGATGAATGAACGTGATGCACCAAAATCAAATAATACTGTAGTAGGCATGCCTGCTATAGGTAAAGTACCTCTGATGACGTCGACATCAGCTGGTGTAGTATCCGTTTGCATATTATAAACTCTGCCTTGCACCAAGGTATTAGCACTTCCAGCGCTACGCTGAGCTTGTTCCTCCCTTGCCTTCTTAGGACAGTCACGGATAAAGTGTCCCTGCTGACCACAGTGGATACAAGCACCTGTTCTTCGTCGGCATTCTCCTGGGTGAAATCTCCCACAATGTTGGCAGGCTTTATTGTTTTGCTGGGGCTGCTGCGGTGCCTGTCGCTATTGAGGCTGAAATCATTTATTCATTAGTCATCATCATTGCATACCTATAACTATTTATTTTACTTCTCACCTGACGATAAGGTTGCTACTGTTGTGGTGGCTGGCGTGGCATGTTGCGAGGCTCATATGGCCTCACACGATTATCACATCGGTGGTCCCTCCGGTTTGAACGCTTGTCATTCCACCTGTGACGACCATGCTCAAGGGTTTATATAGGGGCCTTCCCTTTTTATTCTTCCAATTCTCTTAAGTGGTCTCGCTCCATAGTAGTCGCTAGCTCGACTGCTTCCTTCATATTTTGCAATTTTTCGGATAAGGTCTTGGACCTGATAGTGGTGTTTAAACCTTGAGCAAATTGGTCTGCTCTGGTATTATATTTTTCCAGTTTTATGAACTGGAAGTGGTACTCAGCAACAGTCATCTTCCCCTGACTAAGCTGTAGAAATTCCCGCTGCTTTTGAATGCGATCATGCTCTGGGAAATAGTGTGCCTCAAACACCTCATAAAAGCTATTCCAGGGAATCATGTTCTGCTCTCCAAACTGAGTTGCTTTAGTACTTCTCCACCAATCAAGGGCTTCATCGGTCAGACGATTAGTGGCGTACAAGACCTTTCTGTCCTCAGCACAACGCATCGCGAGGAAAGTTTCTGTCATACTTATGATCCACCTCTCCGCCTTATCGAAATCACTTGTGCCGTCGAATTGTGGCGGATGCAACCTCAAGAATTCTTGTAAGGTGTCATGCGGTGGCGCTGGCATGAGTTGCACAATTGGAGGTTGCATCGGCCAAGGCTGCGTTGGCCAAGGTTGCATCGGCCAAGGCTGCGTTGGCCAAGGCTGCATCGGCCAAGGCTGCCCTAGTGGAGGCTGCATAGGCAAGAACTGCATATGTGGATGATAGACTGGTGGAGGCTGCACCGATGGAGGCTGGACCGGCGGTGTCTGCACCGGTGGAGGCTCCTGCGCCGCTGGAGGCTCAACTGGCGGTGTCTGCACTGGTGGCGGATGGACTGGTGGTGTCTGCACCGGCGGAGGCTCAACTAGTGGGGGCTGCACCGGTGGAGGCTGTCCAAGCTCAATCTCATTTTGATTCATCCCTTCTTGTTCAACATCGGTTACTCTATCACGACGAGGTCGACCACGACCTCTACTAGTGGTAGTGCATCGTGGAGGCATCTACAATATTGCACATCATGAAAACATTTAATAAAACGTTTAAATCATAAAAACATAACTTTCTTACTTGATTTAGCATCGGTTGGCGCGGCGATTGCTCGTGGCTCTTTGCACATGGATTACATACTTGACATTTCAGAACATAAGAATGTTCTGACTTTAGGCTCTGATACCTAATTGTAACGCCCCCGAAATGCACCCTGCCACGTGGACGAATACACTCCGGGAACGTTACGGGACTTGGCTTACGTGTACAATAATTTGACCAAAATAAGACTTTGACTGGTCAACATAATAGAGGAATAATTGCGGAAGGAAACATAGCTATTATTCGTTTAAAAAGAGGCATAATTAAAATGAGTGCGAAAGTCTTAACAATATAACATAACTAAGACTCACATAATCTAAACCCGATAGTTTGTATAAATAAATACAACTCGATGAAAATAAAAAGAAAGCTGAAGAGACTCGATTTCATGTGCAAAGATCACCACGAACTCGATCTATCGCCTGCGCCATCATCCTTTTTACTGGGACGGGTTATTACCTGTGACATTGAATACACAGGGGAGGTGAACCTCCCTGTGAGCTTTGACGCCCAGTACATAATAATGATATGACATATAAACAATAATGACATCATAAAGATAATCAAATGAACATAATCATAATTGATAGAGTCATGTAGATATGATTGATACAATAACATCATGATCAAGAGGCATGAACTAGAGTGACATTACTGATGATAATATGATAAGTGTAACGAGAATAACATGATCATCATTAAAAGATCATAATATTATTGGGCATTGCCCATCATCATAATTATTGTCATCTTTACATTTTTCATTATGTTACACTTATTTTGGAGTGTCTTTCAACTCTCTAAAATAAGGCCGCTGGAGTATCTTTCGACTCCCTTTTGGCCAGGGCGGAGCATCTCAACGCCTAATACGGACCGGTGGAGTATCTTTCGACTCCCTTTTGGTCAGATTGACCGTCATCAATCAAACATAAGAAGAGCTCTTCATTTAACATTTTTCATCTTTTATCTTTTTATTCTATAACTATCTTTGAGGTTAATTCCATAATTACAGATCACGGATTAAAGAATTGAGGAAAGATTTGTCTTAAGATGAACATCACTATAAGATGAGGTTGAGAGATTATAAATAAGCTAGAAAAAATGAACATTAATCCGTGTGCTATGGTAGTTGTAGAAACATAACATAATAAGAAAAATCAATAATATTATAGAGAGGAGGAATTCGACACCCGTGCGATTAAAAAACATGAAATAGAGATAAATTATCAATACAATTATCGTACCATTCATGGATGATGTGCTACTGTATGATACATTTCTAAGGCGCCAAATAGTATGTAACATGTGGTTTTAACACTGAGATCAAAGGTAAGTTAAATTGCTATCGGGTGTTGTATGGTGATTCAAGGCGCTAAATACAAGTAATGATGCATAACCAATGATGCACTTGCCACTTAGGACAAGATGAGTACTGCAACACCCCTCCTTCCCTGGATATTGTAGCTACAGTGCTACATGGGTACTCTAGCAGACGTGAAGTGCATTTAAATGGAAGCGCACATAGTGGCATAGGTAGCTGTGTAGGAGATTGTAGTGGACATGATGACATAATGAATGCATATAAGGTAAGTAGATTTAATGACCAATACTAATGCAGATAACATGAACAATGCGCCGTTTACGAATGTGACGTGTGTGAATTTAGTGCAAATAGAGTGATTAATGAGAAGAGATGTATGCCTTAACAACAGGTTGTGCCTTCACTTTAACCCAAAAGATGTATTAGACTTTAATTCCAACAAATCATTTCATCTGATTATTGAACTAGCACATCAGATCGTGACAAAGAAATCAAGACATAGGAAACCACACATGATGCATTTTATAGGACACTAACAGTGATCATAGCTTCTCTAAAAAATATTGAGATTTCATCGACATGATGTTATACTGCTGGAATAAGATAGATTCAGTCATAGGTCCTAATGATCTTTGTGTACCTTAAAGACGTGATCTCAGTGTCCAACGCCTCCCTTCTCCTTCGACCTCGGCGCTTGACTTCCTTCTTCTCCTGCCGGCATCCAAAGATGAGAATAATCCCATTGCGCCTAGGGTTATGGATATTAATATAAAGAGGATTTCGTGGGGGTGGTTAGAAGGATTGGTCAAATTTATTTATTTATCTTTTTTTTTTTGCTGGCGGCCGTTACACCCCGGCTTCTCACTTGAGTCATAACACTTCCAACATGAATCAATAATAAATAGGCATAAGAATGAAATCAAAATGATTCATATCCGATAAGAGAAATTCAAATCCAATCAAATGAAAGAAGCCAACCTCACTCTCTTACTATGTGTTAGATGAATTGAATGTTCACCCTTACATACCTAAGGTTTTATCCAAAACCTTTTTTGATTAATTCTTCTTCTCAATCTTCCTCATATAGAAGACCCTAGGCCATGTTTTCCATTCCTCTAGCATGTTTTGACCTATTCTTCCTATTCCCCCTTGAAGAACTTCACCATAGATGAAGAATCAAAGTCTCAAACCCTAACACTTGGGGAACAAGATGAAGGGAGAGAGAAGGGTTTGGTGTCTGGTTTGAGGGAAATGAGAGATAAAATGAGGGTTTTTTGGTTTATATACTCTCACCCATATGAACAAATGACCAAGTTTGCCCTTCCACTCAAGGGTATTTTCGTCCACTTTATTTTTCTCTCTTTTTCAAGTATTTACACGTGTTGAGGCATGCTTGGTGTTACCAAGTACTGAGATGTGTACAATGTGTGCTTGCGAAATGAGAGATTTCGGATGCATATAATGACATGAATATGAGAGCAGCTACACTAAAGATAGGGAATGGATCACGACTCTAATCATTGGGATGACCATACTCACATCCTTTTCCTCCATAGCTAATTTTATGTGTTGTCAGAAGTTTGCTTTGTGTATCCGTTTGATTGGCAATGACTTAGGGTGTTGCAGGAAGAAAGAGATGCAACAATAATATGTTGAAAGATTGTCAAAACAATGGCCTTAAAAGTCGAGGTAACAAGGGTGGGTGACATCCTGTGGTGAGTTCGTCGGCCAATATTTCCACAAATATTTGAGAGAGTAGAGTGCCACATTGTATGAAGTTGCAATAAACATGCTTCAGTTGGCACACCAAATGCTTTATAAAGGTTGTCCATACTAATTATTTCTACCATTGCGAGTTTGAAGGTCGGCATGGGTACTTCTATGCTCCATAAGTTCATGTGCCTCAACAATGAAAGAATATTGATTTTTTGTGAATGTGTTGTAGGTGAATTAGCTCCATTTAAAAGATACTAACAAAAAAATTTTAAGATAAACCTCCAAAGTGAGGCATTCCTTCCACATTGGCCTTTGAATAACTCTTAACGGGCAATGCCACAAATGCTACCACAAGAACTACCTACCTAGATAAAATAGGAAAAGAACACATGGTTCAATGATCTTTAGCTGCATACATTGCACAGGTTCGGTAGTAGGATATTTGATTTCATCAATAAAAGATACAACAATTTTAATATATATATATATATATATATATATATATATATATGTATGTATATGTATATGTATGTTGAGAGAAAAACCACACACAGTACTCAAAAGTAAAATGCATGGATTGCCTACAATGACTTTATGTTCAATCAAGGAGAAAAATATGTTTTCACTTGAAGCTAGTTCAGAAGTAGTTGGTGAAATAGAATTGTTTAAGAAATTTGGTTCCCAACACCTCCACCAGCCCCCACGCCCAACTAATATTGACCAATTGTATGGTGGCGCTGCTTAGAATGTGTAATTATGTTGCTCAATTCCTCTGCTCCTTTAAAAAAC
The DNA here is from genome assembly GCA_030549335.1 of Pontederia crassipes. Classification (NCBI taxonomy): domain Eukaryota; kingdom Viridiplantae; phylum Streptophyta; class Magnoliopsida; order Commelinales; family Pontederiaceae; genus Pontederia; species Pontederia crassipes. Next base: position 46,506,415 of record CM060192.1, on the reverse strand, counting down.
AAGTCAAGCACCTACATACACAAAACGGAACAAACTATTACCGAGATCAATAACCAAATTGATTGACACCCTAGTTTGGTTGCCTTGGGATGGTGGTGGATTTGGTATTCAGAAAATCATGGACACAAGCATCTAACCAACTAGTTCTAGCAAAATGTTTTAGTTTCCTTCACCTATAGGAAAAAAAAAATTTGTCATAAACATTGTAGATCTCTAATTGCAGATGGGGTAAAAGTGACAAAGACACCATGGCAGTAAGGGATCAAAAATGATTAATTCGTTAAGTCGTGTTAGACAAAATTCATCATGTTATTATCTCAATATCATATTAAGTTATTGCATCATTTTATTTCGTTGTATTGACACTTAAATATGATTTTAATTAATAATAAGAAATATTAAAATAATAAACATATTGTAATAATTATAAATGCATTTTAATAATAAATATTTGTACGAAGAATTTGAGGACTCCAACAAAGTGGCATTCCAACTTTTTGAACCAAACAATTTTGGATTTAACATGTGTAATCATTGTTGGAAACATATAGAGTCCCCATGTAATCATTGTTGGAACAAGAAAAAGATGAGTGCAATTTCGACATTTCAATAGGATTGAGTACAAAAAATTTACTCGCTACTATTTCTACTCAGAAAACAATTATTGGCAATCCATTACATAATTTGTAGACATTTTTTATAATTAAATTTAGCAACGGTCATTTAACTTAATGGAATATTCTCAATAGGGTTATTCAATTTCATTTTGTAACCTCATAATTATTAAACTTTAAAAATATTTTAATCATGATCACTGTGATCGTCTATCATCCGTTTATAGATCGTTTATGTGAATGCTTATATGTCACAACAACAACATATCTCTATTTTTCATGTCAAATTTTAAAATTTAAAAAATATCATGTGAGTCTTTTTCTTTATCCTCCACTCAAACTTAATTTGTATTTATATGATCATTTAATTTTTCAAATTTTCAAAGATATGATCATTCAACTTTTCAAAAATTTCAATTATGATAATCATTAAAAAAATTAAGATAATGAAACTAAAAAAATAATTCAATTGTTAGCAAGAGGTGGCAACTCCTTTATGGGGCTAAAACCCCACATTTAACTTTTCAAAAGTTTGAGTCATGATCATCGGTTGAATAAATTATGAAAAGCTAAAAAAGGCATAATAGAACTATAACATAAAAAATAAATATAAAAGCTGTATTTTAACAAACATTTGATAATCATTTAATTCTTTTTAAGAATTATTGTGAGTATTTTCTCTCTCCATTTAAAATAAATGGATAAATGTTAAAAAAGGGCAACAGCCTTCAAAGATGTTGCCGCCTCTTGTAGACATGAGAGTGGGTGAGCAATGATAGCTGCTTTATGAAACTACTACCCTCTTTTATTTTTTATTGAGTTATTTCCTTAAATATTTTTTTAACTATAATAATTTTTCTCATATGACTCTGAATTATGAACTTACTACATGACATTATCACGGTTTCGATTTAGTCCTTCCATTGATTTTGTTAACTTTTTTATTATTTTTATTTTTGTATTTATGAAAAGACTAAAATAATCTTTCACGAACTGTTCTTTATTTTAATATTTTTTTATAAAAATAAAATATATTTTTAAAAGGATCTTTGACATTGTTGACTTGTCAAAATATTTTATTTTATTTTATTTTAAACATCAAAAGAGAGAACAATTTAATTTTAGTTTTTTCATAAATAGAAAAAATTGAAAATAATGAAAATGATAAATATTGAGGCCGAAAAACTAAAATAGAAATTGTAGTAAAATTTAGGGACATCATATAGTAAGTTCATAGTTTAGAGTTAGGTGCAAAAAAATTGGTATAGTTTAGGGGAAGTTTTGATGAAATAAGCATTTTTTAGGCATATTCATTTTGTATTTCATTAAATTGTTACAAAAATTGAATCACCCTTATATTGTTTTTTATTCTGTATTATCATTTCAATTCTTTCTATTTTATTATTTTTTATGATGATGGTGAATGAAATTTTTTTGAAAAGTTGAATGACCAAGAATGGAACATTTGAAAAGTTAAAAGATCATGTAAATATACTTTTTAATTTTTTAAAATTTAATGTAAAAAAAGAAAAAATATTGACGTGATGCCATGTAGACATTCAAATATGTAATTTACCAGTCGATAGACAATCATGATAATATCAATTTAAACAGTTCTAAAGCTTGATGAACGAGATTACAAAGTGAAGTTGAATGAACATAAACTCCTAACTTAGATTATTGTTTTTTAATTTTTTTTATCTTTTGAGATACAATGAAATAGCCATAATTATATTTTAGTGTTTTATTTTAAAATTATATAAATGCATCTATATGGACCATTTACCATACTTCTATCTATTAGTTGTTGGTAACAGCTGAAATATTCGCTAGCAGATTTCTGATGACCATCATCCTTTTTTTACCCAAAAATGTTAAATCCTTCGAGCTATCCTTCTAAAAATCCTACAAACACACATAATTATGATATCCAAAAAAGTTGATGAATTTACAATGCATACCGCTGTAACATGTTAGGAAGATTTTTAGATTGATCTTTGGGAGGATATAGCAAAGTCTCCTTTTTTTATCATCAAACAAGCACAAAAGAAACAATCCAACTTTAGGTAGCATAACAAGCTTCGTCCAATTCTACCAGTAATAATTGTTTCAGCATTCAAGATTATTAAAGTGACCTTGTCCTGATGAGGAAAAATACCAAATTGTTTTTGTCCGAATCTAGCGCCGGGAGGCATTACATTCTGTATAAGAAACAAAAGAATTAAGAGAAGAGAAATATATGCCTTCATGAATTGATGGAAAACATCTCCATGAACAAATTATTCCTGCCACAACAATGCAACAACAGCGGACAGGAGTGGTGTACAGCTATAATTAGATTAAAAACTGAGGGTGAACCAAAACTACGTCCGAGCGTTATTGGCAATGATTTCTAGGAACATTGCTTTCGCTGCAGGATTAGAAGCAAACTGACCCAAGACAGCAATTGTTGCAGTGCTGCTTCCGATCTTTTCAATCCCTCTAGACACCATACAGATGTGATTGGCTTCCACAACTACCATCACCCCGCTATTGTGAAAAGAATACACTGCCTCTGCTATCTGCCTTGTTAGCCTCTCCTGCACTTGCAATTTGCATGCGTAGAAATGAACTATTGATTGCAAAGAAGAACGATCAGTATCTTTGTCTTCCCTTTCACCAAAGTAGCATATGTGAACCACACCATGGAACGGCAGGAGATGGTGCTCGCACTGAGAGAAGAAAGGAATATTCAATGTAGAACAAATCTCATTTTGGTGATTGGCAACATTTCCTTTAGGCGCCCTTTGCAATCTTATTTTGCCAACATTAAGATCTTTTAGATTCAGGACCACATCAGAGGTCTTAAAATTCATCAGCCACTGCACATAACGATGAGGAGTCCACAAAAGTTCTTTCCTTGATGAATCATCACCAAAAGAATCAATAATACTGGCTACTGCAGACACCATATCAGCAGGAGCAGCTTCCAGCTTACAAGTCCTACCATCTGAGTTCGCTGTGTTATACCCATTAGCAAGAGGTACTGCCAAGGATCTTGCTGGGCACCAAGATTGACAAGGAGAGCTCACAGCATTACCTTTTTCTACACTGACACCTCTGAGCTTAAGAAGATATGAAAACTCAACCCACTGAGAGCTGTCATTGTCTTCCAGGACTCCTAAACTAGAGCAAACTGAAGCTTGAGTCCATCCAAGGACATCCAATCTCGAACTCCTTGTATTTGCATTGCATGCGAGGGCTTCAGGATGCGGGATATGCCAACACTGGAGAACAACTGCCACCCCAGCTGGACCGATGTTATTATACAGCGCTGAACAAACTTCATTGGCCAGACGTTGTGGTTCCTGAAGCCTCTTTGCAAAGACATCTGCAACTCGGGACACCTTACTTAAACCAACAACTCGCTGCTTAGAAGGCACATAGCCAACATGGCAAAGTATTCTGAATGGAAGCAAGCAAGACTCACAATATGAGAACAAACTGAGGTCCCGAACAACTACAAGTCCACCAGCTCCCCCAGCATAACCCTTTCCATTATCCAAACCAACTTCCATAAATAAGGCACCTTGTACAATGTCCTTTGCCTTCTGTCTGTAACCTAAACAAAAAAAATATAGTGAAAAAAAAATGCAAATTTCTAATAGTCAATACTTAGGTCACAATGAAAATATTTAACATGGCCATCAACCGTAAAAATAAAATCTACCAACAATTCTGTCCTAAGCACATAAGGAGTACAGATTAAAGGTCATATGAAGAATCAGGAAATACAAAATTTTCAAATCTGGAACCCACACATAAATAATACCAGAAAAGTCACAACTTTCTCTCCTGGGACTATATAACTTTTCAGTGCTATGGTAACTTTCTCTCCTGGACCTTTCAGGCATACATCTGTCTTATTAGCTTGCAAAGAAGTTTTATCCACTTGGTTTACTGTTACTCCATACTGCTCGTATCATTACAATGCTTAAAGTTATTATCCTTGCTGCTCAAATGTAATTTGAAAGTCATCATTCATCTCTTTCAGTTCTGAATGACTTGCTTTGCAACGACATTATCCATTTAAGTACGTTTGAAAATGAGCAGGTATATCATCGGTACATACGCATGTGGCAAAATATCATCTACGGCTTAGTTTCATTAAATTTCCCGAAGATCTACTTTTAGTTCGCATAGTTTTGGATCTGCCTTGTCCGGGGACACACACACACACACACATATAAGACACACACACACACATATATATATATAGTATAGTAGTCCATCATGGCCACTCTTCAACAGAGAACAACTCGAAAAAAGTAAGACAATCATTTCCCTGGAGACAAAGAACCCAATGGGGAAAAAACCAATCAGACTCTTCTCAAAAGAAACCAAAGATCTTGTTTTGTCGAACAACGATGTTAAAAGAAGCAACAGAATCAAAGAACAACGTCGAGTAGGCCATATTTAGACAAAACGTCGATCGCCACTTGCCAAGTGAAGAAAATAGCATGCGAATCAATAAACTTCAGAATACGCTATAGATCAACATTTGTAGCTACAGCACGCCGGAATCTAACCCACAAATGGATCCAAACACCAACAGTAGAAATCCGAATCGATGCGAATAAATAAAGCGGACACACCGCCAACTGACCTCTCGTGCCGTCGCGGAAGGCCTTGGCGACGCGGTGCGGAGTTCGGCGGAGTCCATCGCGGTCCGGGTCCTCGCCGAGGCCCTGCAGCAAGGTCCTCACGGCCTCCTCGATCTCCGGCGACCCGGACTCCGATCCGGACCCCGATCCCGAGCCTGAGAAGAGCTCCGACTCGCACCCGGCCTCCTCTTCGAGCCCGATCCCGTCCTCTAGTTCCCACTCAACCTCCAGCACTCCCATTTTGCGGCGATATCTAACCGGCGGCAGATGTGGAGGAGAGGAGCAGAAACCCTAGAGAGGAACCAAAATAGCGAGAGCGCGAGGAGCGCCACCGAAACGGAGGGCGGAGGTTGGTCCTCGGGATGTGTGGATCCGAAGGGACGCCCGCCGCCCCCAGTGGCCACCTCCGTCTCTCGTGGTTCCATCGTTCCGATTAAAAAATGCACGCTCTGATTTGATTTGATCCCCCCTCGAGAGATCTCGGGCGTTGGATTTGTTAGAGATATGCGTCCGGGATTCGACGGCTTCTTCCTTCCATTATTAGCTCTTTTTGTGCCTCGTCGGTGGGGTCATAAAGCGGACCCGGGGCCCACCGTGCCGAGTACAGTAAGTAAAGTGTCGCCGATTCGCGCCCGACCAGATCCGCGTGCATACAGATTGCACGTGGGTGCGCACGTGAACCACACTTGCTCTTTGTTGTTCTAATAATAAATCAAACTAATGTGTTGCATTTTTTATATTATGTCATATTATATACATGAACGGAGGTAAACTCTTAAGTGTGATTAATTTAATATTTTAGATTTTGCTTTGTTTCATAGAATGTCCCATTTATGATTTTATTTTTCCTTCTTTCGTATTCTCTACTTTGTTAGTTTTTTGGTATTTGTTTTAACAAGTTAACGTCAACTCTCTGGTGTGTTTTTTTGAAGGTTAACTATTACAGAGATAAGAATTCTTGTCCTATTAATATTAATTGTATGATTGTTCTTTAAAAATGTATTCAAGATGAAATAAATTTTATGTTCGACTAAATAGTGCATAAAATAAAAAAAATGAATGTCCAGTTGATCATGAAAAGAATATTTAAATCTTAACATTTTTTTTATTTTTAAAATGCTTATTCTTTTTTAGCCAGTTTGAATCTATTCACTATCCTACCATTTTATAATTCGTATGCCAGACAAGATCTTTGTCTCATTAAAAATTCGTTGTCCTGTTAAACAAATAAAAATAAAGTGGCACTCATTTATATGAATATTTTCACTTTGGCATTTCCATTGTAGATGAAGTTGTCCTTTTACTATACCTGATTGGTTTCAATGGTACCCTTTTTTTTATATATAATAGGTGATGCGACATTGCGACAATTATCTAGTCACGAATTTACACATAAGCTGTAGCATGATAATCATTATCATGTCATGTGGAATAATAAGATATTATGTTGTAGTAAGAGGAACTATTGCGAAGGTAACTAATTTGAAATCCGGGTAAGGAATACAATAATATTTTTTTTTAATTAAGTGATGATTTTAGAAATTGAACATGAGATTAAACGACTTACTGAGACATAATCCTATTAAATAATTGTGCCAAGCAAGCTTGGTTACTATTGCTAAAGTATTTTGATGGTGTTTGCGTGTTTGGTTATGAGTACTTAAGAATAATACATTATTCTTCTATGTTCCAAAGTTAGTTTATTCTTTTAATTGAATATTATTTTGACTTATAATGAATTATGTGTAGTTAAGAAAAAAAAATCGGTTGAAAATGGTGGAATATTGTTTATTCTTGTGGACGGCAAGAATAAATATTCCTAACAAAATATTTTCTCTAATTTTTTAGGTGTTTTCTTAGAAAGAGGAAAATAATATTAAAATTTATGTTTGACTTTTTTCTTACAATAATCAGTTATTCATCGATTCATTCTTCACTGTTTGGATAATTAACGATAAAGGATAAATAGGTTATTGTTATGCCCTTCTTTTTTACACTTCATAGTTCTTATTATATAATATATATGATTTAATAAGCGTGTCATGCACTTTCTCTGTTAAGTAGTTTTATACATATTTTTTTTTTAACTTTTGTTTATATTTCTTTACTAATAGTTTAGAAGACCATTTACTCAAATAATCAACAATATTTGTATTTATCATTTTCAAATTTTTAAGAACTTAATTATATGTGTTATTATCTTTCATAATAAATATAATAATTTTCTATAATATTATATGCAATCAAGCTATTTTTTATCACGTGTAAAGTCCATGCACACGACATAAAAAGTACATGACACACTTATTTTTTCCTGTGTGTGTAATAAGAATAAATTAGAAAATAAACAATTATACGTAAGGTTTGGATAAGAACATAAATTTTTTTTTCGGTTCGATGTCTAGGACTACTAGCACCTGACTAATCCGGTCCGAAATGATAACAGTAAAAGATAAATCTTCGGTCAACGCGACGACTCCAGGATTCGAATTCGAGACTATTAGCATCTGTTGAACTACTTGGAACTTAGTCCGTTATCCATTGCGTCATCCGTTGTTGGTTAAGAAGAACATGAACTTTAGTATCATGTGACGTTGACCCAACAAAGAGTTTACATGATATAAATAACATAAAAGAGTTCACATATGGTTCACGGATGAAAGGGGACCATATATAATTCGACTCAAGTAGGAGTTTAAAGACATAATAAAAGACGTAAGACAAATAAGACCATTTGGACCACCCACTCGACTAACAAATCTGTAATCATCATCAAGTTCACCATATGCCACATCATACTGTGACCCTACATCATGAATTCTACATGATATGCCACGTGCAATTTGCATCGTAAGCACAATTAATTACATCACGAGCACAATTAAAAATGATGCATTCTAATGAGTCATATCGCGTACGTGCACCACATATGGCAAAATAAGATATATCATGTAACATCCCAGAGATTTTATTTTTATCTATCCATAAGACTATCTCAACGACGTCATTCAATTCTATACTTTGATTTTAACCGATCAACAAACTATTTTACATAAGCGAAAGACTAATTTATATACATTATATTATAATATGCGAAAACTATTTATACCATATATAATAACCTGTGTGTTAGGGTCATGTCTATACAATAATGGACATATATCCATGTGCATATCACCTGTCAGAGGAGCTACCAACCGTCTCATCATCGTCTCATCACTTGTATGGATCCAAATACAGAGGCAAAGCCCAATGAGATAACTCAATGCATATGATCACTCATAATATCTATATGAACCATGATCAATATCAATATTAATATTATCAATAAACAAGTATTCATAATAATATATAATTAGTCAGAATAGATAATTTGACCAATCATAGTAATTATTCATATCATCAATTATTGATGACCAACATCCAATGCAAGTCGATTCAATTATCTTAAATCAATTATCAATTGACCATACGTCGGTGAAGTCCACAATAACAATTATCAATTCAATTATATTAACAATCTATCCATTTATCTATCAGACACAAAAGCCATAATTTATTATTCATCAACCATAAAGGCGCGATCCAATTATCCATCAACCACAAGGGCGAAATCGATAGTCTATCAACCATTAGGGAGAAATCAATTGTCCATCAGCTACTATGGTGCAATTCAATCAATTCAATTATCAATTCAATTTTTTGAGTTACGATCAACCCTTTCAGGCATAATACGAGAGTTCTCTATTATTATGGGACATCATACCACTTCGTGTCAATTAATAAGTTCAAATATGATGAGGGACGGAGGATCACATTCAGGATAGTCATAGTTTTTTACGCTATCTGTCCAATTCAATTATCCATTAGTCCGAAGGCGCAATTAGCCCAAAGGCCCTATCAACTCGAAGGTGCAATATTAGCCTCAAGGTTCTATCAGCCCGAAGGCGTAGTTAGCCCGAAAGCCTAATCAGTCGGAAGGCGCAATATTAGCCCGAAGGCTCTTTCAGTCTGAAGGCGCAGTTAGCCCGAAGGCCTAATCAGTCCGAAGGCGTAATATTAGTCTGAAAGTGCAAAATTAGCTCGAAGACCCTATCAGCCCGAAGGCTCAATCAGTCCGAAGGCGCAATATTATTCCGAAGGCCCAACCAGTCCCAGTGGCAATAAGTAAATATGGGTCCAATAATTTTCAACTTTTATTTCAATTACCTAAATATCTATCTTTGATAATTATCTTATGTTAAACATGACCAAATCAGAAAATCATTACATGATCAGATATGATGACGATCAATCGGATACGATAATAATTTAATTAGGATTAATCAATAATAAAGTCGATGGATCAATAATAATCAATATCATGATTTGGTGAAATGCCAGTAACAATCAATATGATGACAATATGATCAGGTATGATCATATTAAAATCAAGGATGTTAATCAAATGTTGGCAATGATTAACGACCTCAACCTTAACAATCCAATAACCTATAAATCAATTCATAAAAATATATTTTCTATTCCAGAACCCGATCTGAATCGATCATTATCTGGATCGTGTTAAATGGAACCCAAGCCGTGTCAGACAGAACCCGAGCCAGATTTTGTCCTTCAGAAATTGTGTTTCTACAATCCTATCTATATCATTCGATACAAATAATATATAATCTATGTATAATGGAGAAGAGTCCTAGGGTCCCCCGACGTATCTTAAGTTGGTTGAAAATTTAACTCTTTCTGATTATCAATTGGTTGCACCAATGCCGAATTTTGACCAGCGACTACTTCAAATCTTTTTCCTCTATATGTCTTTTTTTTCTTTCTGACCGAAAAATTCCATAAATATATAAAATGAAATCATAAACAAACAAAAAATATTATTATTATTTTCAGATATGCATTCTCTCTCACGCATGCCTCTTTTTTTCATCTTCTCTCTCCTTCTTTTTGGTGGCCATGAACGATCTTTTGTTTTTCTTTACTATTCTCTCCTTCCTCTCTGTATCTTCTCTCTAATCTTCTATTACGGCCAATCATTTGTTGGCTGCCAAATCATCTCATCACCGGTTCCTTTTTTTTTACCTAACATTACGGCCACCATATTTTCCCCTTGAATTCCTCTCCTTTTCTCTCTCTTTTGATTTTACCCCACTCTCTTTCTCTTTCCACTTTTTTTTCCTTTTTTTCCTTTTTATATTTCTTATTGAAGAACCTTGGTAATACTCAAGTCATCTTCATTTCGTTCCTTTATAAGGTCATATAGAATTTCCATCAAAATTAGTCGTCCCATGTATTGTCAGGTACATCCTCCCGAATCTCATTAGTCTCAATCATTGTCCTTCATGTATAGAAGTCAGATGATCAACCTAGGTGTACTTCACACCCTTTGTTTCTTGATGTGCAAGGTCATTGTCTCTAGTAAGTCGTTTCCACAAGTTAACATATAGCATTACACAATGCATCATACTTGATTATCATTTTTATCCTTATTTAGGATTGAGCTTGCTTATGATTTCAAAGTGAAATCATTATGTTGAATATTCACGATAATAATTCTAAAAATTAACATAATTAAATAAAATCAATAAATGATTCAATGCAAAAATATAAGTAAACACATCACGATAAGTTATTATTCATAAGCTAGCCCAAGGTCTGTTTTTCGTGTTGTGCTTGAGGAGTAATTTTAATTTCACAGTCTAGCTAGGGAACGGAAATATTCGTTTCCATATACTCGATCTTTACGGTCTCAAAAAGCACACTACGACTAGTCAAGCTTGCTATGACCTGGTCGTAGGACACTTTCTTGAATGATGCACTTCAAGAATGCATCTTTACAGATCCATTTGGTGTGCTACGAAAATGACCATAGCCACCTCCTACATTGCTATGTTTGGGAAGCCTTCACTACAATCGTTATGGTTTGATGTGATATGCTATGATTGTAGCACGTTTTGTTCTAATCGTAGTTAATTATGATCGTAGTGGAGCTTTATGGGTCATAAGGAACTTCTCGAAGATGACATATCAATTTCATTGTGGTATCTAACACTAAATTTGCCTAAACAACTTTATACTAATTCAATTACACAAAATCACAAGGTTCCAATTCAATTTCTTCATTCCTAACGTCAATTATGTATAATGTAATACATTCTAATTACAGACTTATTCATTTCATTACAATAATACTAGCACAATGGGACAATGAAAGAGCCTTTTCCACATGGATTTACCTAGATATGACACTATTGATCATAATTATAAATTATTCATGTTTAACATTTATCTCATAACTCATCATATTTCTTAACTACAATACCATCATGCATGATAGGGCACATTTCAATCATAACATAGACACATGGATCCATACATCTCGATCAGAATTATTTCAAATGATAAGAAATTCTATATTCATGATAAATAATGAATAAAGGCATATTCACATTTATCTCGTATGTATCCTTTGTCACGACCTCAATTTAAACCTTGATTTTAACTTACTGGCCGCAACCTATTAAACGTAATCACGTATAGTTTGCAGAAGCGTGCAATTCACTTTAGATAATATGGAAAAATTGAGATATCCAAACCATGTTATATCATTAAGAGTAAGTACAACTAGATACTCTTTACTTATACAAAAATAGTAACACATATTACAATGAAACTTTTCTCTTACATTCATATAACATACATCTAAAATACTTCTTTTTAGTCCTCTCAAAGAGACTTAAAATACTTAAGGTACCTATAAGCCTCTTACAAAAGTGCTTCTAATCTTGATAGAGGATTGCCAAGCATGGTCATGGACTAGTATACTAATCTAAAACATATTGAAAGTAATAATATGAGCAAACAATCACTTGAAAAGCTCATAACCTATGTATTATCACATATTCCACTTGAATAAAATAATACTAAACATCATTACTTCATACTTAAAAATATTGACCAATTTATTTCAGCATATATGATATAACAATATTTTATAAGCAATACATACTTCTATCATGTCATATGATCTGAAACATATGTATACGGTTATATATATGAAAAATATATAAATTGAGAAGGAAAATATATTAAAGTTGAAATTTCGCTCCCCCTAAAACTAAGCTTTCCTTACAATAATAGATATGCACATAAGTTTTAATTGTAATGTACTTTTTATGTAGAGTTATATTCAAGAGATCTACATAATAAATCAAGAGTTTATATATATTTTTCCTATGTAAATTTCTCTTATGTTCTTATAATATTTTTCCTATATTTCTCCTCCTTGTCTTAATTTTATAGTACTTTTCATATAGAGTTATATAATAAATCAGGGGTTATATAAATAAACATCTTGTGTTATATATATATATATATCCTCTATAATTTTCTCTTATGTTTTCATCATATTTCTTCTATATTTCTCTCCCCTTTTGTTTCATAAAAAAGTAGTTTGCACAAGAAACATATAAGAAACAACATGTAACTCCCCCTTAATCATGTCATCTTCCTAAATTTTTCATTCTCCTCCCTTTTTTTTATAAGAAACAACATGTAAAACATCATAAGAGAGATAAAAATATTTTTTATTCTTTTATCACATCATAAGAATTGTTTCAAGTATAATATATGCATTAGGCAAAAATAACTCCCCCTAAGTTCATGAGTAATTCATAAGAGCAAAACATGAATCAAATTTATCTAGAGGTTATAAATAACACAAGTCTAAAAAAATTATATAAATTATTGCATAAATCTTTGAGACAACAATAACCAAAGATTTTAGCATAAAACATATTTATGATATGTAAAATTTTAATTGAATTATATCAAATAACCAAGGAGTTCACAATAAGAGTAACAAAATCATAGTCAAAGTGAATGGATGAAATAATCTTTTAAACTTTTGAACAAACTCCTCTTATCGTTATGACAAATTTTCTCTTTTTATCTTCTTTTTGTCCTTTATATATTTTCTTTTTCTCCCAAAGAAATAATAACAATATAACATTGTGAATGCGGAGTCAAAACTTAATTTTCATAACATGAATATTTTTAGCTTAAAAGATTTGTTCTAAGATATGATAATAAAATGATCTTGCAAATAATGAAAATGTAAATTCATGTTCATATAAGTCATATTTTATAGTATGACATAAATATCTCAAATATAAATACATTAAATATTATTTGTGCAAGAGAGATATAATTTAAACATCATTTCAAACTTGATGGTCACGTGTCAAACGATATATGGATACTTAAATGATAACAAATCATGACCATATAAATTATTCCACATTAATCTTATAGTACAAAAGTTTGTTTACCAAGACAAATACAAGTGAGGTATATGATATTTTAAAAGTTTCCTAAATTTTAAGTAAAGTTTCAAAACTTTGGCTTCTTTGATTTTCAAACCTACAAAGCATCAAGAATTAGTAGATGACTTAAATAAATATACATACTCACAAGTTTTAAGACAAACATAATAAATAGCATAGGCATTTTTAAAGTCAAACATACATTCAAAAATTAAATTTTCAATAAGCATAGGATTGTGCACAAATTATGATAACTAGTACACAAGTCTAAAACACAAACAATTGTGATACAAAATTATATCCAAGTTTAAAACAATATTTTTACCATAAAATTTGTGCCTTCATTCCATCAAATTCAATTTTCTTTCTTTCTTTCTTTGTTATATGATAATAATCATGATTAGTGACAACATATGAAACCAAGAAGGTATTCAAAGTTTAATTTTTTACATGCTCTTTCATTTTTAAAATGATAATAGTTATTTCAAATTATAAATGAGAGAAATAACTTTTATGACATGAAAATTTTAAATATGAGAGAATAAACTTCATGTCAAAATATTTCACAAAGATGAACATATAAATAAATTTTGATAGGAGATGTATATAGCAAGTTGAAAATGATCTCCTTAGTAATATATTTTATTTCAAACATGTGTATAAGCATATATTTTAGTAATTAAATGTCTTATGAAATAATTTTCAAATGGCACATAAATCATTTTATTCCAAATCATAATGTGCACGTATAATTGATATAGTGTAACAAGTTAAAATTCATAATAAGTTCATGCACATAAGGCTCATAAAATAAGAGTCATATAATAATTATGTCAAACATATTTATTATGAATATGAAGTCTTCTTTATAGATAAACAAAAATATTCAAGTTTAGAAGAAATAGCATTCATATTTTTATGTGTCTTTTCCTTTTACAAATTAAAAAAAATAGTCGTGATAATAAATATGGCAAGAGTAAAATTAGACATATAATTCTCTTTACATGTGAATAACATAAATTTTGCAAGTATAATATCACAAGTCAAAATAAAATTGTTCATAAGTTTGCATTTCTAAATATTCAAAGATATTCAATTCTTATGAATTCTTTTAATTTTAAGATCTTAAAACATCAAGTGTTATCAATAAAAAGTATGTGATAATCAAATTTTGATCAAACAAAGACTTTTATTATTTTCAACTCAAATATAATTCTTTTATACTTCAAAATCACAGGCATCATATAATTATATTGAATAAAAAATATCGTGATGTAAAATAGTACATAAGATTCATGTAAATCAACATATTTTGAGTGTGAAGAATTATAAATGCAAACTTTAGTATTGATATAAGTGCCTTTATTTTTCATTAATATGATTTTCACATTGAATTAGTAAGATAGTTTTAAAATGTCAATTTAGCAATCATTATGCATGTACATATTCTCATCAAATATATTTAAGCAAAATGAGTAATATAAACACTTTTGAAATTAGATGAGCAACATAATTCTAGCATGAACAAGAATCATAATCTTTTATCAAATATTATCTTTATGCATATATTATGATAATGAATTGACAAATTAAATGCATAAGTATGCATCATATTAAAATAAGTTCAAATTTTTATTTTCATACACCAAATACTTTTGTTGCAAACTTTATATCTCCACCTTACTTCAACTTCATTTTCCTTTTTCTTTTCATGTGACGCAAACTTACAAATAAAAGATAATTTGGATTTTGGTACCCAAATTAGCTTGGGTCCAACGTTATTAGTCACATCTCGTTTTGGAACTCGTTTCATTTCACCTTGATTAGTTTCCTCAACTTTGCATAAAATAAAATAGTGATCATGAAATTTATATGCATAACAAATAAAATGATATTTCAAGCATTATCATGGACATGTCTAGATTTATAAAAAGTAAGAAAATGATGTCCAAAATATTTTTTAAATTTGTATTCAACTTAATTTTGCATAAATGATTGTCAAATATAAATAAATAAAATATTTATCAAACATGATCACATATATCATTTTCTTTTACCAAATCAAGATGATAATTATGATAGATATGATAATGGATTAAGATGCATATAGTTTACGTCATTTAACATGTGAGTAAAGATATCTTGCAAGTACATTATCACAAGTCAAAAGAAATTATGATATCAAAATTTAAAAATCTTTCCAACTTTGTTTTCAAATTTTCAAAAAGATGATCTTATGCTTAAATTTCAAGTTTATCAGTTCTTTTTAATTTCAAAATTATAATCCATCAAATGTCTAAATAAGATCTAGTAATACCATAATCAACTATAATTGCTCACATTTTTAAAGGTTACACATATGTAGACATAATGATTTTCAAAATAAATGATCCAATTATGCACAAGAATATACTTTCCAAAAACAATCATAGTCTTGGGTAAAAATTATGATAACTAGTAAATAAATTAAAATTCAAGAAATAGTGATAAAATATCATCATTACGTATTCCTCACAAATGTTTGAAAATGTCAAGATAAAATCAAACATCTTAAACCTTTATGAATCAATAAGATCATTGCAATGTCTCAATTTCATATGCAAGTTTTATAATCAAAATAGATATTAAAATGCAACTTGCATGAGAAAGATATTTAATATATTAGATTTACTTTAAATCACAAAAAAAATCAAGAGTTTAATATATAAAATAAAAAATGCACATGTATACCTAATAATAGAAAGTATCATTATTTTTGTCAAAGTGAAGATTTCAAGGCTTTTTATGCATTTGAACTTGTGAATAATCATGATCAAGAATGGGCACATCAAATGCACATTTTAAATATCATATGTCATAATTAAAATTACATGTGCACAAAATAAATTTAAAGTTTTACTTCAATGATACTTTTACTCAAAAGTGTGTGTCTTTACTTTACTTGAATTGTTCTTCTCATAGATTTTTTAATTTGGCATTCAAATGAATAATGTCCATGAACATTTGACATTTAATAGATGATCTAACAAAATGATTATGATCATATTTTAACTTTGAATAATCATGATGAGAAGCATGAGAATGTTTAACATTAAAAGAGAGATAACAAGAATGTTTATTCCTCAAATAATAATCATTAGCATGCTTTATTCTGAAGAATAAGAATATTTCAAATAATATCCTTTTGTATTTTTAACATTTTTCTTCAGGTTCATTTCATTTTTATAATCATTAGAGTTTGCAAATATTTTAATAGGCTTTTGAATAATCCTAATATGTTTCAAAGATATAACACGTTTATTATGTAAATCATTTTGTAAAGAAGTTATTTTATTTTGTGATTCATTTTGTAATATAATCAACTTTGATTTCTCTACTTTAAAAACTTCATAATTTTTAATTTTCCAAGAGAGTGAATCAATTTCCTTTATCAAATTTTTATTTTCAACTAAACATGCATTCTTTTCATTTTTAAAATTTTTAAAATCTTTTTTCGTAATATGAAAAATCATTCATAAAAGTTTCATTTTGAATTAAACAAGCATTTCTTTTTTGCTTTTAAAATTTCAAACTCATTTTTCAAAACAATATACTAATTCATTAATATTCTATTTTTCTTTTTAATAGAAAGATGTTTTTGAATAAGAGATGAAAATTCTTTATGAACATCAAGAGCAATATCAACATCATTATCACTATCACTCGAGAAATAAAATTGAGTTGATGCAACCTCATTATCCTCACTTTTTGCCATTAAACATAACACTTCATCTTTGAATGTCGTGGATGTAAAACTATCATTTTGTTCATTGTCGACATCCAATGTGCCCTTTTTGTCAAAGTCCCTCCCTTAATAACTATTTAACAAAAGTTGTCAAATCTCATGAGAAGTGGAATATTTAGAAATAAGATTCATGCCATAAAAATCTAAAGATGAATAAAAGACATTTCTGATATTGTAGTCAAGTTTTTTAATCAATATTTGAAAATAGTCATATTAAAAAAAATGGAAGGATTTGTAACTTTCTAAAACTTCCCACATATCAAAATCAATAAAACAAATATAAACTTTCATTCTAATTTTCCAAGAAGAAAAATAATGATCTTTAAAACTCGGTGGGTCGAAAATGAAATGATCTTCTTCCAAAAGTAGTGCCATGCTTTAAAAGATGATTAAATTTTTAAAACAAGAGCAACTTGGCTCTGATACTAATTGTAGGATCGAAAGCACCAAGAGAGGGTGAATTGGAGTATAAAAAAATTTAATTGAAAACTCAAAAAGTCAATTTTTAGAGAATATGATCACAAGCAAGTAAAAAAAAAATCAAAACTAAGGAAGGCACAATATGTTGACGAGGTTCGGCCCAACTACTTGACCTATGTTCCCGCTCTGACTTTCCGACCTCGAGATCGTCGGAGATTCACTAGCTTTATATTTTCTTATAGAAGAGAATAATTTTTTTACACCATAATATCTTCTTCTTCGCTCAAGAGGTAAGGCACACATCTTCTTACAAAGAACTTTCAAATTCACTAAACAAGAACATAAGAATTCCTTCTAATTCTCTCTTCTTATAAAGAATGCTCACACTTAGGAACTAGAAGAGGAAATAGATGATTTGCAAGATTGAGCTCTAGAAAATGCTTTGGACTTGATAGATTCTATAGAATAATTTCCCTTGCTTTGCTTAACTTTCTTTGGTCTTTAGAATCCCATTTATAAGCTACTCTTCAAACTATAGCCATTGCAAAACTTTTTGAAATCGTGCTTTCACTTTTGAAACGGTCGACCATTTTGGTTTCAATCATCCGCTTTGAACAAAAACTAGTTGTAGAGCCTTTTGTCGTATCCTCAGCTGTCAATTGTTACTATTTTGGTTATCCGTTTTGTGAACAAAGTTAGCAGTTGCCGTTTGTCTTTTATGCGCAGTCGTCTATTGGTGATAGTCCATAGAAGGATTAGCCGTTGCCGTTGCCTTTGCTCCCATAACGGTTGACCGAAAGTGATTCGGTCGTCCGATTTAGAAATGTATGTGCTCTTTGTAACTAGCGGCCGTTCAGGTAGCATCTTTGACCGTCCGTTTTGAACACATTCATTCTTTTGTCACCGAGAACGGTCGATCGAAAGAGTTTCGATCGTCCAATTAGAAATGTCCGAACTCTCTATAATTAGCGGTCGTTCATGCAACTACTTTGGTCGTACATTTTGTACTTGATCATTCTTTTGACACTCATAACGGTTGATCGAAAGTTCGGTCATCCAATTTAGAAATGTCCTTTCTCTCTGTAATTAGCAGTCATTCCAACTCTATTTCACTCATCCATTATATGTTAAAATGGTTGTCCAATAGGAATCATTTGACAACCTGATAGACTTGCATTCTCTTATACATAACATTTTGTACGGTTATCCAAATGAGATGATTTTTTATTCTATGGAAAGATAAATGAATTATCTACAACTTTGATATTCATTCATACAAACTCCAATGAGATAGTAGTCAAATATTCAACCAAATTTCAGTGCATAAAGTTGTTAATTTCAAATTAAACTTTTTAGACCTTTACTCTTTTATACATAACTTTTCATACGAGTATTCAAATGAGATGATTTTTTGTTCTATTGAATGCTAACAGAATATCTACAACTTTGATATGCATCATTCATCCAAAATCTAATAAGATCATAGTCAAATATTAATTCAAAATTCAGTTTACAAAATTATCCATTTCAAATGAAACATTTTAGATCGTTACTCGTTTTCATACAGTTGTCCAAATGAGGTGATTCTTAATTCTACACATAGACAAAAAAATTATCTATAACTTTTATTTTTAATGTAAATCTTGTGGGAATATATATAAATATTAATCAAAAGTTTAGTGCATGAAGTAACTCATTTTTATTTAAACTTTTTTTCAACATTTTAAATATCACTATATTATTTTGATGTTTGTATCATGAAAATACAATTATATAGGGAATAAAAACTTTGATCCAACACATGTAAATAAGAAATTACCCCCCATTTGAATTAGGGATGAAAGTGGTTCGGGTCGGATTGATTTTTTTGTCAAAAAAACTACCTGTTATTTTTCGAGTCAGCTTTTTAAATCACAAAAACCAACCTAAAAGATTTAAGAAAAATAAAAACCACCCTCTAGTGGGTCAATTTTTTTGGATGGTTTTTTCGAACCCCTATTTTAATAAATAATAATTTTAAAAATATAATAAATTAAAGTTAATATTAACTTATTTAATTTTATAACTAAATATAGGATATAGTGTTAGAAATATTAAATTAGAACTTCATAATGTGATAGGAATATATTAAGCTATATAAAAAAATTATTATACCAGTAATAAAATAATTGATTACATCTAAATTAATTATATAAATAAAAATTTATAAATAAAAGCGGGCTCCATGGGACCCTATGATTTTTCTGGGTGGGACTCTAGTTTAAGCAGGTCGAATTTTCTTTATCTATAAATCGCCCTAAATCGTATTCATTGCCTTAATTTTTAATTTTTTCGGACCAACTTTTTTGGGTCGGGTAGGTTTCTCAGTTCGATCGAGTTTTTCTTACACCCCTAATTTGAATTCAAATAAAATATTCAAAAAATAAGATTACAAAGGAATGAAAATTCAACCGAAGAACAAAATCGGTTGTTTGTATGATTTTCAATTTCGCGCTATCATTTAACCTAACCAAAAATTTGTCTAAAATTATTCATAAGGCATAGCAAATTTTGAGGATGAAATTCGTTTAAGGAGGTAGAATGTAATATCCCTACGTTAATCTGATATATATGTTAAAGTGGAAAGTCCAAGTTTAAGTTCGAGAGCACAAAAAGTAACGAAATTCGCCCAAGTCATGAAAAATGATTTTCGAAAATGTTAGAATTAAGAAAATTAAAGTTCCTGTAATTGTTCCCCAAGTCATGAAAATATAGATATGACCTTTAATAATTTTTAGGTAAAGTTTTGGTTAGGTTAAATGATAGCGCAAAATAAAAAAAATTAAAAAAATGATCAATTTTTGAATTTTTGGAATTTAATTTTATAAATATTTTATTTGAATCACAATGAGAAGTAATTTCTTATTTAATGTAATTTCTTAATTAAATGAATAAATAAAATAAGCTATAAAAAAGTGACAAGCCATTTACTTCAATGATATTATTATCTATAAATGAACTTTCAAGGGTACTTTGGGAATTTCACCCCCAACCGACCTTCAAGGGTCGTTATCTAAACTATATAAGCCTTCAATCCTTATCCTTCTATCACCCATTAGCACAACTTGGGATTCTCAAACGATTGCATGAAGACAACAACAAGAGGAAGTTCCCCAAGAGAGTAAACAACATATCAAGGGTTCATCTTTAGGGATTTCAATTCAAGTAAGTTGAAAACTCCTCTCCTATAAATTATCCATATGAAGTTGAATTAAAATATGTCATCCTTCCTCCATCTTTCATTTCATATATTATGAAAGAGGAACTTGTAAAATGAATAACAAATCCCAACTGGTTGTGCTGAAATTGAAACCCGCAACTTCTAAATTATGTTATTATATCTTTTCAATCTCCAAAAATTATAAAATTACATCTAGAAGTACCTGTTGAAGTTTATTTTCCATGGCCTTTGGAATTCGGGTGATTGGATACTCACACATGAAGTTATGTATAAACCCTAGGGATCGCTAAGCTATTTCGAAAAGTAAGGCTGAAATGATAATTCTCCCATAAATTCCACACTTAATGTTTCATGTTTTAATTTAAGAAGTAGAAATATCTATTTGTAAGAGTTATGGAGCAATTGGAATTTCATGAAAATAATTTGTGAACTAGGAGTTATAAGTTTTATAAGGCACAAACCATAGTGTGTCGATTTCAGAGGTATGATAGAACATCTCCAAATTTAGAAAATTTTGTAGATTGATATACAATAAGAAAAATTATAAAATTATAAGATCGGTACTAATTCAGGCTCAGAATGTCTAGTTTTGCTATAAATTTGACTCCATGTGATAGGATGTACATACAAAAAGTTATGAATCTTGTACCAAGTATATAGTGTTTAATGTTTACTTATTTTACATGATATAATATCATATGGTGTGGTTTGGATACTCTAATTATTGTATCTTCTAAATGAAATATAGTATGCTTTCTCAAACTATATAAGATTACATGTATTAGGTCGTGACCTACAAGTTAAACTAAGGTATAAATTGGGGGGAGCAATTATCAAGACTTTATTTTTTTATTCTAACATTTCTAAAAATCATATTTTCATGACTTAGGTGAATTTTGTCACTTTTTGCACTCCGACACCTAAAATTGGGCCTTCCACTTTGACATATATATGTGATGATATAAAATCATTACATAATATAACATTAATACATTTAATCATGTGATTGAGAATGGAATATTACATCCTAAGATTCCTCAATTACATTATGAGGACCTTGCATCCTAAATTTCATTTTCATGTTAATGGCATATAAATAAAAATGGATGATTACACATAACAAACACCTAATATGAATCATACATTCTACTTCAAAAGTCTCAAATCTCATTACATAGGAATAATTTCTTTTTTCTATATCCCAATCCAATCAATAACAGATGAATACATATAGTAGGAGAAATCAACTTATCTTTTGTGAACACTAATCAAAATATTTTTTTCTCATTTCTTTCCTTACTTTACTCCTCTAATCCTATAACCATAATAATAATAATAATAATAATAATAATCATATTACTATTATGATTTGGACATAACATATCTTATATGAAGATATGAAACAAATAATTACAAAGGTTACACATCCTTCATGTATCTAATCTTATAGCCTAAGTAATTACCTATTACAATGGTTAATCTTACATTTTGGCAGGTTGCATGGTTAGTAAAGAAAAATTTATATCTTGTAATATTCATAACCAAACCACATGATTCCAATTTTATTTAGTCCTAGATTACAAAATCATCCATCAGTAAAGTTTCAACATTTATTTCGTTATGGCTAGTTAGAAGGAAAATCAATATTCAACCTAAATTTTATATTATTTATGTGTTCTGACATTGTTTCTATGTTTTGTATAAATTAGAAATGACTAATATCCAAGTATTTTCCAATTTTCTCTAAAATAAGACTTCTTACGGTGTAACTTATAAAATTCATAAAATTTATATCCTTTTGAATTGAGCACAATAAATTTAGCAATTACTAGCATAGTCTACCCTAAATTTCATTCTAACCAATTGAGTAACACTTGGTTAAACATTTATAGTTTTCACTAGAAATAACCTTTTCAAGTGATTCCACATGGGTATGAAGCCAGGTTGACCCTAAATTATCACATTTATATAAGATATTATATTTAATAAATCAATTAATAGTTTCAGTAGATAAAACAATAAAACTTTAAAGGTGAAGACATAGCTTTTCCTACAAACATCTGATTAACATAATTTCAAAGATCAATGAACTTAAACTCAAATAGGTGTAAGCAAAATTAATTTCATAATTTTAAGACCACTTGAACATATGCAAATTGTCAACTAAAAGGTATGAAAATCGTCAATTAAAATTTTAGGAATAGATTAGGCATACTCTTCCTCATGAAAAGTTGGGTTTCACCCCATGATTAACTAAGTTTAAGGGAGGGAGAGGATAGAAAAGATTTAGTTAAACCCTAATTTTGAAACTTGTGCATTGAAATCAATAAAAAGATCAAGCAAAACTTACCACTGAGTTGCAAACCCTTAGTCTTTTCCCTTTTTCCCAATTTCTCCATTTCACAAGTCCCCTCCTTTTGGAACTTGGATGTTAGTGGTCAAATGGAAGAAACATGTGGTAAATGGAGAAAAAATAAGGATAAGGAGCGAGGAGGAGAAACTGACTCAATCTGGTGAACATATGGTTATAAAAATATCCTTGATGTCTTCATTATTTACAAGTAATTCCATTTAAGTTTCACTTACCAAAGACATTACAAGTAATCAAGAAACTAACTCCATGTGGATTCAAATAAAAAATTTCAAAAATAATTAATTTTAAGTTTTCCAAATCAATTTTAAGTTTCTATATTTAATTTGTTAAATCAGTTCCAAGCACTAATTCACCCCTCTTCCCTTTTGGTACCTTTTATTCAATAATGTGTGTCAGAACTTGGTCCCTCTTTTATAGGATTTAATCATTTTTTGAACTATGACATCAAGAAATTAATTTTTAGTAGAGAGAGAACTAATTTTCTATCTGCCTAAGTTTAATG
Organism: Pontederia crassipes; assembly: GCA_030549335.1. NCBI lineage: Eukaryota > Viridiplantae > Streptophyta > Magnoliopsida > Commelinales > Pontederiaceae > Pontederia > Pontederia crassipes. The sequence continues at coordinate 46,482,531 of CM060192.1, read as the reverse complement.
ACAACTTTTTTCATTAAATAATTCAAATGAAAGCTTATTTGCGCTATCTTGATTTTTACATTTGGAAAATGATTTTGAGAAGGCAAAAAGATTTTAAATGTTGCTTCTATTGACTTCCATTCTTTTAATATAATGATTTACAAAGTTCGATGATGAAAATTGATTATAAATCTAAGAATGCATTCTATTGTTCATTAGATACTCATGACATGAATATTATTTTGAAATGTTTTACATCTCATGAAATTTGATAAATTTTGATAGCTTGGTTTGAAAGGGTAACAATGATATGAATGATGAAAGCGAAGAGGAAAATATGATTTCATGCCCACTATATCTGATGAAAAGATTCGGTTGTGTTTTATGACAAACTAGGTAACCACTACTAGATATGTTTATTATATTAATGATTATTATCTATATGAATAAAAAATTTGCTTCCCTTATTTGAATCATCTTACTTTCAAAAAGAAATATGAAATCTTCATGAATGATTTTAATCATTTACAAAATAATTTTGAAACTTAAAAAATGAAACAAATGCATGCCTAGTTCAAAGTAATATCCTAAAAAAGAAGATTGATTCACTTGATATTACTTGTGTCTCTTGTGATTCTTTGAATGTGATAACACAAATTCATGTGCTCTTACTAAAGATTGAAAGAACAGTAGGATGCATGCATGAAGGGAAAATAAAACTTTAAGAATGGAGAATGATGGGTGCATGATTGAACATGAAATCTTGGGAAATGTATTTTTTTTTTTGCAAAGTTGTTTGGTTACTAATAGAGCGAAAGGCTTGGTTACTAATAGAGCGGAATGACGTCGTATGATCCATGTAGCCGACCCCACCTAGTGGGATAAGGCTTTGTTGTTGTTGTTGTTGTTGTTGTTGTTGTTGTTGCAAAGTTGTTTGGATCATAAATTGCTATATCTTTTAAATACAATATTGATGCTCAAAAGCCTACCAAAAAATCTATTACTTCAAGAAAGAAAATAAAATTAAATAGAAAGTTTAAAGACACATATTTAATTTGAAATATTGTTATTATTTAAAATCTAAACATTCAAATGGTCATCATGTGAAACTTAAACATTCTATAATAATTTTATGAGTGCTAAATATTTACGGACCTCTCATAATGTTACTTCAAAATTTGAAAATGCTAATTATCTTTTTTAAAGGAATTAATTATGACTAACTATGTTGGACCCAAATAAATATAAGTACAGAAGAACAAATGATATTTTCTTCTAGGTGCGACTCACATAAAAAGAAAGGTAAAAACATGTATTTTACAAGAAGTGAAGGCATAAGCTTGGCAAAAGTATCAACTTTGCTCTGTTTACGTCACTTGTTTGAAATTGAATGATTAATCCAAACTCTCTAGCACAAGTAAAAACAGAATGTTAGATGCCATGTTTTTTCATAACATGATTGATTTGTCATATACTTGCATGATGTCTGTGATATTAAAATAGGAAAAAAATCACATATTTAAAATTTATGAACAACAATGACATTTCTAGCCTAATGATGCTATGGTAGAGTTTCATTACCTTCCTTGTCCTTATTTTCTTTAGTATTTGTTTGGGTACTAGCAACAATTCAAGTTTTAAGGAATTTGATCTGCATATATAAATGGACATTTATCTTTCTTCACAAAAGATAAATGTCCATTTATTTTAAGCCTTGTATTGATTCTCTTTTGAACTTAAACTATTAATTTTATACATATTTTGTCATAACTCATGATGAATGCATGTAATATCTAAATTATAATTTATTATATTTTTATGAGATAACGATGTTGTCTTTTCTCAATATTTTTCTTTCAGGACTAAATGAAGAATGCAAGATCATATCCCTACAATAAATCTATCACAACCTCAATTGAGGTCATTCCAGAAAAAAAATAAAACGTCAAAAAGATTGTTGCAAGTAAGACAACATTACAACCTTCTAAGCATCATTTGACTAGGAATGAAATCTTCCTCTTCATAAAGCTAAACACGTGTAAGATCATGGCAGAGGACTATAAAAAGGAGCTCAAGGAGAATCCTAAAAAGGGAGGAATCATTTAGGGAAGGGAAGTGATTTTAACATGCTGTCTTGGAGGCAACAAGGAGAGAAAGTCATGGTTCTAGTATTCCATTAGCTAGGCTTTACCCTTTCTATTTGTTGTTTTTCTATAGTCATGAAACTATATTATATTATGAAGTTTTTGTACTCTTGAACTAATCATCCTTATTTTTGTAACTACCGTAGCTCATTCATATGCTTGAATTTGGATACATTGGTTCTTAATTTTAATAACAGTATTCACTTGTTTATTTGACTTTTACCATTGACATAATGAATACATTTATTGATTATTGTTTTGAGAGATTAAGCTATTCTCACTGCATACTTTTAATCTATGTTATTAATGGATCATTGATGTGTTGAATTCATAACAAATAAATTTGCTAGCAAGTGCATTAGTCGTATTAAGTAATAAAGCAGAGAGTAGAGTGTCGAACCCACGAAGAACTAGTTAAATCTAAATAATCTCAATAATCCACTAAAAGAAGAAAATAGTATTGTGATATAAAAAAAAATTATAAAAATTGCAGAAGATAAGTAAAATGGTGAAGAGTCCTAAGAATTCTAGATGATCAAAAGTGAAGTAAACTTACATGCAATAGAAAAGATTGAACTTTTTAACAAAAAGATTCAAAGTCAATTCTTAAGATGGATTAGGATTACACAAGGTAACGATTTATGCGCTGATCAAATCGAACTATCTTAACTCCTGAAACTTAAAAGATTTCTAACGATGAGTAAATCCCTTAATTATCAGAGAACTGAGATGCATGAAGTTGTAAATCCTAAACTAATAATTATTCTCATTAGATATAATTTATTAGTCCGTAGATAACCAAGTATTGCGTTGAATTACAAGAATTCTGTTGTGATTGGGTTAACCTACAAGTTAAAATTTTTATTTACTGAAAAGTATTATACCCTAACTTAATCACCTCAAAATTGATTTGTAATCTAAACTCACAGCAAGATGCTCTCAGAACATGCCATAGTCATAATCTAAAAGAACTAACAATTATGTTAAATTCAATGCTATACTGGTCCATGCAGTTTTTCAGAAAATATACAAATCTCTATCACAAACTAAAGGATCAAAATAAAAAGGATGAAGTAATAGGGCATCCAATAATGAACATAGAATAAGAATTCTTGCTTTAGACAATTTCTGGAACGATATCGGAGTCATGACGTTGAGCTGCTCCTCCTTTTCTACAGCCATCTTCAACATGAATATGTCTCTTCTATAATAGGCACGGTTCCTAGGGTCTCAAGCATACATTTTTCTCTCTTAAAACCTCTATTTATAGCCTCTATGTTTGGTAAAGTTTCGGTTTGATTGAGTCTTTTGATGTCAAAATAATATAAAATCAGAATAAACTGTGATTGGTCTTTAAAACTATCCAAAACTTCTTCAAATATGAGTAAATATGTTTCCAAATGATCCTGAAAACTTATGGTACAATTTGAGTTGATTTGCAATTGAAATCCCCAAGAAAAGTTAAAGAAATTTCGAAAACAACCTTCGTAACGCCCCACAATAGCTCTGTAACGACCCTAATATGACTTTTCATGGCCCACAACATTGATTTCACAGCTCTCACAGTATTTAAATCAGAGTAGAAGTGTGATTTTAATGTTCCGTAACACATATTCACGACCCGTAACACAGGCAAGTTTTGGCGCAAAATTGGGTATTTTAACGGGTCATTACAAGCCTATAACGCTCCTACCATTATGGCCGTTACAACTTCATCACGATCCATTATATTGAATTTCAGTCTTGACAACCTTCACTAATTTTCATTTTCTAACTCTGTTTTAACTCCGATTTTAGCGTGATTTTCTCTAGTGGTTTCATGATTCAATTTTCTTTATTTTCTGTAATAAAACATAGAATTTGGGTATATTTCTATTTTTATAAAATTAAAACAAATAAAACCATAAAATGATGCATGCTATATGAAAATGAATCGAAATGTAATTAAATACATGGTTAATTATATGTTGTATTTTGAATGCATCAATCATCACAATGAAATAAGATTAATCTATTAGGTTCTACACTAAGTTGTCACTTAATTTTTGTAGCATTTGTAGATTGAGTTCCTTTGAACTACATTGTAATAAACATCACCCAAGATGTGCTAGTGAATTTGATTGTTGAACTTCATGCAAGAGTCTATGAAGAGGACGCTGAGATGGATTGTCCTTCCTATTGTTGGTTTAAACTCTGCTAGTAGTTAGATTAACTCCTTTACCGATATTATTGCAACAAGAGTTAAGCAATGGAACAAGGGCGTGAATGTTAATATACAAACAATGACTAGATTTAGTGTATGTGAAGGTAGCAAAACTAGTCCCAAAAATACTTTCATCCATTAATTCTTGTACACTTACATCAGCAATAGACATTTTTTTTATTAGATTGACTTACTTCAAATTTCAAAAACACAATAGCATAAGATAATAGCTATTGTCTTTTAGTTTCAATCCTTCATTAACTTTTAGTCTTTTTCTTAGAATTCTCAATTCTAATATGGTGGTAACTCTTTCTCCCTATAGATTTGATACCTTAAATACTTAGTAGATATGTCATTCGCTTACACATAAGACCATTAAACGTGCCATTTATTGTTTCAATTGTAAAAAGTATACAAATGCATATCCTTGCATGTGGGTTATCACATCCTCGATCTGTGAATAGAAATAAAAATGAAAATATTAATTTAAACATATTTTTGTTGGATCACAAGGAACTAGAAGGGGAATGAATTTTGTTAAGATGAACAAACTAATTTTACAAAATACGTTGCAAAAGTTTAAAGTTAATTCATTAAACTTTAAACCAACTCAATAATAATTAAATCACATGCATAATAGAGTATAAAAGGAGAGGGTGAGAGAAAGTAAACACAAGAACGCAAGACAAATTGTTGACAAGATTCACCTTGGCTTATGCCCTATTCTAACTTATCGGTCTCGAGATCATTGGAGATTTCACTAATACACTTGCTCTATTCCAAACGAATCAAGGAAAAAACTCTTTATAACTCTTGTTTTTTCTCTTCTTCGATAGGTAAAGCACACATCTTCTACTCGAAAGCTTTCAGCCACCTTTTCTCTGTTCAAAAGATAAGGCATAACCTCTTACCAATAAGTAGCTCAACCACTTTTACAAAAGCACTACAACACTCCTTAATCTATCGTTTACGAATTTGAAGTTCACACAAGAATAGAAAAGAGATGATTGGAAGATTTATAACTTTTAGTTCAAATGGATTTCATAAGTGTTCTCTCCAAGTTTGCTTAAAAGTTTCTTTGGGACCTCCTTTTTAGTCTTCTCAACTCCAATTAACTATTGGTGCACATTTTCCTCTTTTTCAATATGATCATTACTATGCATTCTGCGCGTAGACAAGTCAACTATGTTGCTAACCGATCGACCTCTATTCATAGTTGTTAACAATATAACCATTGGAAGTTCAATCAATCGGCCCTTTTACCTACTAGTCGACCAGTTATCCGACCGATTGATCACTCATATTTTAATTTTGTCTAACATCAGCACTGATGTCACGGATCGATCTCGATCGTTGGCTACAATTGGTCGACCGATCTTTAAATATCACTCGATCAGTGTGTTTTCCATGTTGACCGATCGATTGACCTAATCGATCAATGGGTTCATTAGACTGATTAATTGATTTGCCTACATTATTTTGCATATAATTTTTCACACCCGTTATTGTAATGAGGTGATTTTTTATTTGTGGTAAAGATAAAAAGATTATCTATAATTTTTATATTCATATGTTTGTTCAAATATGAATAAAACATATTCAAATATTAATTTTAAATTAAGTGCATAAAATAACCCATTCCTACATAAACATTTTTGACATTTTAAATATAACTCTAGTTAATCGAAGTTTATGTCATCAAAATATAATTTTTTAGGACATAAGAACTTTGTTCCAACAATTTTCGCATCATTTGCATGTCATACACAACACCTTGTCAATTATTCATAGTTGTCTATAAAAATAAATTTACATTTAATATAAAGGAAAATTGATTGAAATTTATAATTTACTTATATAATGTTTGATTAAAATTAGAGTTCCATAAGTTTCTGTAGACAACTACCATAATATATTGTGTATGCATATTTTATAAAACTTTTACATATTTTAGAAGTCAGTAATTATTAAATAAAAACATGTGAAGTGTGATTTAATGGGCATTAGATTTTAATATTTAAGTAGGTTATGCATTTTTAGTTATATCATTTTTTGGAAACAATTTCATGATGTTTTTAATGTTCATATTTGAATTTTATTTAAAACAAAATTGGTGTAGTAAATGAAGGTAACATTATACATAAAGTCATATTATTTGAAATGTGATTAGTATTTTTATATTATGTTTATTTATATTTTTAAATCAATAATCATGAGAATTTTTTTTCATTTTTTTAAATTAAAACTTTATATGATTAAACTTATTATATTTTTAGAGCAATAATTATGTTACTTTTCATATTTTTATCTTTAAAATGTTTTACCAAAAATTATAAGGATTGACAATGAATATCAAATCATCATTTATCCCTCCCTTTTACAAAATTTTAAATTCTATTTTTTTATGTTCTCATCTTTTAGTGTCATAAATATTTATTAACTAATAATCATGAACCATGATTAAACAGTTAACCTATGAACCATTAGCAAAACATATCTATACCTTCCAATCTTTGTTACTTTGTTTTCCCTCTCCACTTCTCATTCATTCTAATGAAATGGGCTATTTACATAACTAGTATTAACTACCCATGAAGAAAAAATCATTAATATTTCATAAATACATACACTTCAGTGATTTAATAATATTATTGATTAGCTATGTCTTTAAATTTTGTCATTTTTTTAAAGATGAAATTAATTTCATTCATTTCAACGAAATTAGAAAAGATGAAATTAGCATGAAGATTAAAATTCAATACAATCGCTCACTCTTATTTAAATATAAATGGTTATTGTTAATTATATAATTATATTAACATCCATGAGTTATGAAAAGCTTAAGGCCTGTTTGGTTCAAATTTCATTAAGAGAAAGGACATGGAAATTAGAGGAAAGGAAAGATGAGAATAGGAATGAAGTATTCGCTTTGTTTGGATGAACCAACTAATGGAAAGAGAAGTGAAGGGAATAAAAGTTTAGAAGGAATAGAATAAAAGTTTAATAATATTTTTATGGACAATTGTCTCTTTAACATGGTTTTCAGGACCCCAATCCAAGTAGTAAGATTTTATGATCTTACGATCATTTACAGATAAAATGATCCCAATCTTATTGGGAGAAACTTAAATGTAGGATCTATATTGGATACATAGTTGAGTCATCGGTAGAATGATCCTATTGATCATATGATATTAGTATAATTTTATTTATTCAAATAAAAAAATTAAAAATAAAGATAAAAGATCTTGAGAAAATTTGATTTAACATTTTATTTTTATATATTGTACATGTTAGTCCCACTTTTATGACTTTAATGTCTTCTAATAATCAATGTTATGTTACGAAACTATTCCTATGTTGTCTTTCATCAAAATTAAAAGTTATTATTTTATTTTATATATTGTACATGTTAGTCCCACTTTTATGAATTTAATGTCTTTCAATAATCAATGTTATGTTAGGAAACTATTCCTTTGTTGTCTTTCATCAAAATTAAAAATTATTATTGCACGTGACTAAGAATTATATCACATTTTAATAAATATTATACTTCATCGAGATCAAATATTATATATTATTTTAGTGTTTTTAAGAATATATCATATGGTATCTCATATGATATAGAAATATATATATTAGATTTCAAAATATTAATGACCAATTTTCATTAAATTAAATATTGACATAACATTTGTGAATAAATATATTATTTTTAATTATTTTATATTAAAAAATATTTATGGAGTAGGATCTTACAATTCTCGATCCGATCATACGATCCTACGGTCCTTCCTTGAAGACCCTAACCATCCTACCATGAAAGCAATCATGACAACCTTGATCCTTCATATATGTATTCATGTTTTAACTAAGTATGATCAAAAAAGGAAATATGTAATATTAGTTCTTTCCTCTCATTTTCATCTTATTTTGGAGAGAAAAGAAAATTGAAATATTGGAAAGGAACGAAGGGAAAAGTCCTCCCATTTCTCCTCTATTCTCTTCCAACTTAAACAAACTGGGAGAATGAATTCTCCTCCTTTCCCTTTCCCCTATTTTACCTTCTTCTCATCTCCAACCAAACAAAATCCTAATAGAGTCGAGAAGGTGAAAAATTAAATAAGCATTTACTTGATTATTCTGGTAAGATAACATTTACTTATTTTATATTTATTATTTAAACTGTTTCCAAATGCACTCCACCAATCATTGTCATGGAATGAAATCATTATCACTCGTGTCAAACAATGTCTAAAGCAATATGTGTCAGCATCTTTGCATATCGTTTCACATATGACTGGTGTCCATCAACTAATTAGCAAATTTTCTTCTCTAGCTTTATCTCTTTGCTCTTATTCAAATCAGAACCTCTATGTCATATATGAGCAAATAGCAAAACAAACAAAGGAGAACAAAGCCATCGCATCCAAAGGACTTTGTAATAAGTTAAGACTAACTCGGAAAAGAAAGGGTAACATACAAACATGCAAAAAAGGCAACATATGAGCAAAACAAAATAAGTAGAAGCAGAAGCAACATATGAATGTAGGATAGAGACAACATGAGGTAAAAGGCAGTAGCATAAACATGCACAAAATAGATGTAGACAAAGTTCAACACATAAATGTAATATAGTTCATAAGCACACAAGAATGTAACATAGTTCATACATGTGATACAAATACTCGAACTATCAAATGTCAATTCTAAAATATTTCTGGGATGTCATAGTAATATTTACATGGAGATAAATATAAATACAAGAAATAATGGTTAGGAAGGTGATTATTTCACAAGTTTTCTTCTTGATTTTCTTGGAACTTGGAGGTGCTTGAAATCCTCTTCGCGTTCTTTATGTTTTCTTTCCACTTTGATTTATGTCTGCTTGACTCTCTGCTGACATAACAAGAAAAAGAAAAGGTCTTGTAACATTCCCAAAATGCACCTACCTACATGGAAGAATATGTCTCAAGTGACACTATGGGTCATGCATATGTGGACATCATATTAATAAAAAAAAAGACATTGACTGGTCAACTACTAAATATAGAATAATAAGTGGAAGAGTAATCGTCATGTGAAAATGATAAGGGAAAAATGTAATCATCATAATGTGCAAAAGACTAACAAGAGAAACATTATATGAGTCATGAGTGGCTCATCCAATATATCATCTTAATCATCATGGAAAAAGAAACTAAGACATAAATAAAAAGACTCAGGACACTCATGTGGTGCCACAACGATCTTGATCAGTCACTATTGATCATTTTCATCATTTAGATGAAGAAAACCTCTCTATGAGTTTTTTGTAACAACATGTAAACAAGGTAAAAATATCATAAAGATCATGATAATAGACAAAAAGATAAATAATGAGAGCATCATCATCATGTAAGAAAGAATAAGAATGATCATATATATTAATGTGAGTAATCATGAAAGGTTGCATATTAATAGAAGATCATAGTAAATTATCATAAAAGTGGTAATCATAATTATCACGTGAAATGTTTCATTATTAATATGCTTTCATTTTTTTTCTTCTTCATCATCTTATAAATTTATTTTTTACTTAAGTTGCATATCTTTCAACTCGTGGGGAAGTATGCTTCGACTCCAATAACATAAGGCGGGGAAGAGTAAACTCACTCCCAACCCGTCGACATACTATTATCATAAGAGCTCTCCATTTACATTTTAATTTTTTTATCTTATAGCTTTTAATTTATCTTATTATGACATGATGGGTCAAGATCATATCATCGTAAGAACAATAAAAAAGTAATCGAATCATAATAAGCAGTGTCCAAAAGTGCATAATCACGATAAACATCATCATAATATAGATCAGGTCTAAGGATGTAAAATAGGGTCAAAATAGACCTAAAATCATCATGGAGGTATCGAGATCCGAGTGAAATTTGAAGGGGACCCAAGCTGAATCCAAAATCATCTTCTTAGAAAATTTGTTTAAGAACACAGGCCAGACTAGGTATAAACTTGGGTTGAGCCACTATTTCTATAGTCTAGGCAAGGAGTGCCCCATGCAACTCGTTCCTCCCTAGCACACGGGTCGAGCCCCTACTTTTCACATGACAAACTGACACGATCTCTTTCCTCCTAGAACTTGGGTCGACTTCATCCTTGGCCAAACCTCCCAAAGGACGGCCATGGTGGTTCTGGACCGAGTTGGGACGAACTTGGTCCAGGTTTAGTAGATCTGCAATGGGTTTTGGGGTTCAAAAATTATGTGAAAGCGCACGGTCTTTTCAATCACCTTTCTGGCGATTGTCGGTCTCATACCTCATCATATGAACATTAATTACAACTAAAGGTAGTCCAGAATCATAGAATCATGAGCATCATACTTCAAGTACATAATCAAGATCCTATTGACAAAATTACCCTAATTACATACTTTATGAATTCAACTAAGAAATTGTTAGGACCTTCTTCTTCTTCTTCTTGCCATTCCCCTCTGCCTTGGTGCTCGGTTGTCGAGGTCCATGTTCTCTGATTGCTCTCTTGTAGGTCAACGATTGTTAGGTGCAAGAGAGAAGAGAGACGTGAGGGATAAATAAAGGGGAGGACACAGTTGGTTCATTTTTTTTATACGGGAATAGCACTATAATTTGAGCTAGGGTCAAATTTGTTTCTCCTTTATCATGTCTTTTATTTTCCTATTCTGTTTTAATCCTTTTTTTTCTTTTATAGCCTGGGCAGTACAGGTCTAGTACATATTACTGAGCTCATTTGGTTGCGGAGAGGTCTTGGAGCAACATAGTTTCTAAAGGCATCTTCAGACAACTACAACAATCTTATGAGAAGCTGTTCTCATAGCTAATTAGGAAGATTATTAGATTGAGTAAGGAAGAATTATCTGGAAGTAAAATGTAATGCCCCCGAAATGCACCCTGCCATGTGGACGAATACACTCCGGGAACGTTACGGGACTTGGCTTACGTGTACAATAATTTGACCAAAATAAGACTTTGACTGGTCAACATAATAGAGGAATAATTGCGGAAGGAAACATAGCTATTATTCGTTTAAAAAGAGGCATAATTAAAATGAGTGCGGAAGTCTTAACAAGATAACATAACTAAGTCTCACATAATCTAAACCCGATAGTTTGTATAAATAAATACAACTCGATGAAAATAAAAAGAAAGCTGAAGAGACTCGATTTCATGTGCAAAGATCACCACGAACTCGATCTGTCGCCTGTGCCATCATCCTTTTTACTGGGATGGATTATTACCTGTGACATTGAATACACAGGGGAGGTGAACCTCCCTGTGAGCTTTGACGTCCAGTACATAATAATGATATGACATATAAGCAATAATGACATCATAAAGATAATCAAATGAACATAATCATAATTGATAGAGTCATGTAGATATGATTGATACAATAACATCATGATCAAGAGGCATGAACTAGAGTGGCATTAGTGATGATAATATGATAAGTGTAACGAGAATAACATGATCATCATTAAAAGATCATAATATCATTGGGCATTGCCCATCATCATAATTATTGTCATCTTTACATTTTTCATTATGTTACACTTATTTTGGAGTGTCTTTCAACTCCCTAAAATAAGGCCGGTGGAGTATCTTTCGACTCCCTTTTGGCCAGGGCAGAGCATCTCAACGCCTAATACGGGCCGGTGGAGTATCTTTCGACTCCCTTTTGGCCAGGTTGACCGTCGTCAACCAAACATAAGAAGAACTCTTCGTTTAACATTTTTCATCTTTTATCTTTTTATTCTATAACTATCTTTGAGGTTAATTCCATAATTACAGATCACGGATTAAAGAATTGATGAAAGATTTGTCTTAAGATGAACATCACTATAAGATGAGGTTGAGAGATTATAAATAAGCTATTAGTAAGACAAAAATGAACATTAATCCGTGTGCTATGGTAGTTGTAGAAATATAACATAATAAGAAAAATCAATAATATTATAGAGAGGAGGAATTCGACACCCGTGCGATTAAAAAAACATGAAATAGAGATAAATTATCAATACAATTATCGTACCATTCATGGATGATGTGCTACTGTATGATACATTTCTAAGGCGCCAAATAGTATGTAACATGTGGTTTTAACACTGAGATCAAAGGTAAGTTAAATTGCTATCGGGTGTTGTATGGTGATTCAAGGCGCTAAATACAAGTAATGATGCATAACCAATGATGCACTTGCCACTTAGGACAAGATGAGTACTGCAACACCCCTCCTTCCCTGGATACTGTAGCTACAGTGCTACATGGGTACTCTAGCAGACGTGAAGTGCATTTAAATGGAAGCGCACATAGTGGCATAGGTAGCTGTGTAGGACGTTGTAGCGGACATGATGATATAATGAATGCATATAAGGTAAGTAGATTTAATGACCAATACTAATGCAGATAACATGAACAATGCGCCGTTCATGGATGTGACGTGTGTGAATTTAGTGCAAATAGAGTGATTAGTGAGAAGAGATGTATGCCTTAACAACAAGTTGTGCCTTCACTTTAACCCAAAAGATGTATTAGACTTTAATTCCAACAAATCATTTCATCTGATTATTGAACCAGCACATCAGATCGTGACAAAGAAATCAAGACATAGGAAACCACGCATGATGCATTTTATAGGACACTAACAGTGATCATAGCTTCTCTAAAAAAATTGAGATTTCATCGACATGATGTTATATTGCTGGAATGAGATAGATTCAGTCATAGGTCCTAATGATCTTTGTGTACCTTAAAGACGTGATCTCAGTGTCCAACGCCTCCCTTCTCCTTCGACCTCGGTGCTTGACTTCCTTCTTCTCCTGCCGGCATCCAAAGATGAGAATAATCCCATTGCGCCTAGGGTTATGGATATTAATATGAAGAGGATTTCGTGGGGGTGGTTAGAAGAATTGGTCAAATTTATTTATTTATCTATTTTTTTTTTGCTGGCGGCCGTTACATTATAAATCCCTTAGAATAAAATTCGTCCTCGAATTATGTACGATGTAGGGCTTACCAAATAATCTTGGAAATTGTTGACGCATTTCTGACTCAATTTCCCAAGTTGCTTCATCGCCCTGATGATGACTCCATGCGACTTTAACCAGTGGTACATCTCTATTCTTATGACGCTGAACTTTCGATTCTAAGATTCTCAGCGGCTGCTCTTCATATGTCAGATCTTCTTTAAGATTTGGCTCCTCATATCTGATAATGTTCGCCTCATCATGCTTATACTTTCGGAGCATAGATACATGAAAAACATTATGCACTCGTCCATATGATGGGGGTAGTGCTAATCTGCATGCTGCCTCTCCGACTAATTCTAGTACTTCGAACGGACCCACATACCTCGGACTGAGCTTTCCCTTCTTGCTAAATCTCATGACTCCTTTCGTCGAGGAGACTTTTAGCAGTACCTGATCACCTGCATGAAAGATCTGCTCACGTCGGCCTTTATCTGCATAGGTCTTCTGACGTGTCTGTGCTGCTTTCATTCTCTGTTGTATTAACTCCACCTTCTTGGCATATTCCTCAGTCTCCTTTAATTCTTTAGAACTCAGGAACTTTCGTTCGCCGACCTCATTTCAACAAGCTGGTGATCGACATGGTCTTCCATACAAGGCCTCGAATGGAGCCATGCCTATGTTGGAATGATAACTATTATTATAGGCAAATTCGATTAGGGGCAAGTGATCATCCCAACTGCCATGCCAATCCAAGGCACATGCCCTCAGCATGTCTTCTACCGTCTGGATGGTCCTCTCTGATTGACCATCTGTCTGGGGATGAAAAGCCGTACTATAGTTCAGTCTTGTCCCGAAAGCATTCTGCAGACTCCTCCAAAACCTAGCTGTAAAGCGAGGATCTCGATCTGACACTATAGAAACTGGAATACCATGCAATCTGATAACCTCCTGCACATATATATCCATCAACCTCTCAATTGACTCTTAATTTGATCGGTATGAAGTGTGCAGATTTTGTCAATCGGTCGACCACTACCCAAATAGCATCATGTCCTTTTTGTGTGCGAGGTAGACATGATATGAAATCCATGGAAATGTCTTCCCATTTCCACCTCGGGATTCCTAAAGAGCTAAGCTTGCCATATGGCCTCTGATGCTCTATCTTAACTTGTTGACATACTAGACAGGTAGAGACATATTCCGCGATCTCTCGCTTCATATCGTGCCACCAGTAACTTCGTTGTACATCCTTGTACATTTTCGTGCTGCCTGGATGGATGGCAAATTCTGACTTATGACATTCGTCCATCACTTCCCTCTTGAGTTCAGCATCATTAGGGACCCACAAACGGTTCCTATATCTGACTCCGCCATCAGTTGATATCTTGAAGTCCTCTGTTTCTTTCTCACACCTACTGACCATCTTGACATATTCTGCATCCTCTGGTTGTGCCTTGATGATTCTGTCAATCAAGTTTAGCTGAAGCTGGTGCATCATCAATATAGCTCCATTTCTGCCCGGCCTTGGATTCCACATGTTGAGTTCTTCAATCATCTCAAACACTCGAAGCCTCATAAATGCTAATGAACCTTCCCATTTACGACTCAATGCGTCAGCAACTGTGTTCGCCTTACCTGGATGGTAGTTAATGGCAAACTCATAGTCTTTCAAAAACTCCATCCACCTGTGTTGCCTCATGTTTAAGTCTCGCTGAGAGAAGACGTATTTTAGACTCTTGTGATCGGTGAACACTTCGAACTTCTCTTCATACAAATAATGTCTCCAGATTTTCAGAGCAAAGACCACTGCCGCTAACTCTAAATCATGTGTCGGGTAGTTCACCTCGTGCTTCTTCAGCTGTCTTGATGCATATGCAATCACCTTACCGTGTTGCATTAGTACGGATCCAAATCCTGTACCGCAGGCATCACTATACACCACATACCCACCACTACCAGAAGGGATGGTGAGTATCGGTGCTGTAGTCAATCTAGTCTTCAGCTCCTGAAAGCTATCTTCACACTGTCGTGACCAGATAAACTTCTCACCCTTTTTTGTCAGCTTCGTCATTGAGGAGGCTATCTTCGAGAAGTCCTTTATGAATCGCCTATAGTATCCAGCCAATCCAAGGAAACTGCGTATCTCGGTCACATTCTTCGGTCGAGCCCAATTTGTCACTGCCTCTACCTTCGCTGGATCAACAGAAATACCCTTCTTAGAGACAATGTGTCCCAGGAACATAATTTCTTCCAACCAGAATTCACACTTCGACAGCTTTGCATAGAGTTTGTGCTGCCTAAGTGTCTCCAATATGATCCTCAGATGCTCTCTGTGTTGTTCGGGGTTCTCTGAATAGATCAATATGTCATCAACGAAGACGATGACGAACTGATCCAAATAAGGCTTGAACACCCTGTTCATCAGATCCATGAATGCTGCAGGTGCATTCGTCAACCCAAAAGGCATAACCAAGAACTCGTAATGCCCATATCTCGATCGAAAAGCAGTCTTCGGAATGTCTTCTTCTGCAACTCGTAGTTGGTGATAACCACTCCGCAAGTCAATCTTGGAGAACACAGAGGCCTTGGACAATTGATCAAACAAATCATCAATACGTGACAGCGGGTACTTATTCTTCACTGTGACCTTATTTAGCATTCTGTAATCTATACATAATCTAAGGGAGCCATCCTTCTTCTTCACAAAAAGCACTGGTGCACCCCATGGTGAAACACTGGGTCGGATAAACCCCTTATCTAAAAGTTCTTGGATTTGCTTCTTGAGTTCTTACATTTCAGCTGGAGCCATTCGATATGGAGCTTTGGAGATAGGAGCAGTGCCCGGATGGAGGTCGATGCAGAAATCGATCTCCCGTCGTGGTGGCAATCCAGTGACGTCTTCTGGAAAGACGTCCGGAAAGTCTCTAACTATTTTCATCTGTCGTGGGTCTGGAACTGGAGCATCTGCTTTCATGACACTAGCTAGATAACCTCTACAGCCTTTATGCAACATCTTATGTGCCTTCATTGCAAAAATGATCACCTTGCCTTCCTTGCCAGTAGTGCCCTTCACAGTGGCCTTCGGCTTGCCTTGAGTACCAATGATAATCTTCTTTTGCCTGCATACTACTACATCATCGTGGTATGACAGCCAGTCCATACCAAGTATGACATCATAATCTGTCATGGGAATCACGATCAGATCTGTAGAGAAATTCTTGCCATCGATCGTCACCGGTACTTCTGGGATGTACTTCGTAGTGCAGAGAGTACCCATAGGGGTTGCCACACTCATGGAACATGTCATATCATGCAAAGGCAAATTCAAAGCCATAGTACAATCTTGAGAGATGAATGAATGTGATGCACCAGAATCAAATAATACTGTAGTAGGCATGCCTGCTATAGGTAAAGTACCTCTGATGACGTCGACGTCAGCTGGTGTAGTATCCGTTTGCATATTATAAACTCTGCCTTGCACTAAGGTATTAGCACTTCCAGCGCTACGCTGAGCTTGTTCCTCCCTTGCCTTCTTAGGACAGTCACGGATAAAGTGTCCCTGCTGACCACAGTGGATACAAGCACCTGTTCTTCGTCGGCATTCTCCTGGGTGAAATCTCCCACAATGTTGGCAGGCTTTATTGTTTTGCTGGGGCTGCTGCGGTGCTTGTCGCTGTTGAGGCTGAAATCATTTATTCATTAGTCATCATCATTGCATACCTATAACTATTTATTTTACTTCTCACCTGACGATAAGGTTGCTGCTGTTGTGGTGGCTGGCGTGGCATGTTGCGAGGCTCATATGGCCTCACACGATTATCACGTCGGTGGTCCCTCCGGTTTGAACGCTTGTCATTCCACCTGTGACGACCATGCTCAAGGGTTTGTATAGGGGCCTTCCCTTTTTGTTCTTCCAATTCTCTTAAGTGGTCTCGCTCCATAGTAGTCGCTAGCTCGACTGCCTCCTTCAGATTTTGCAATTTTCCGGATAAGGTCTTGGACCTGATAGTGGTGTTTAGACCTTGAGCAAATTGGTCTGCCCTCTGCTTCTCACTCATGCGCATGGTATTATATTTTTCCAGTTTTATGAACTGGAAGTGGTACTCAGCAACAGTCATCTTCCCCTGACTAAGCTGTAGAAATTCCCGCTGCTTTTGAATGCGATCATGCTCTGGGAAATAGTGTGCCTCAAACACCTCATAAAAGCTATTCCAGGGAATCACGTTCTGCTCTCCAAACTGAGTTGCTTTAGTACTTCTCCACTAATCAAGGGCTTCACCGGTCAAACGATTAGTGGCGTACAAGACCTTTCTGTCCTCAGCACAACGCATCGCGAGGAAAGTTTCTGTCATACTTATGATCCACCTCTCCGCCTTATCGAAATCACCTGTGCCGTCGAATTGTGGCGGATGCAACCTCAAGAATTCTTGTAATGTGTCCTGCGGTGGCGCTGGCATGAGTTGCACAATTGGAGGCTGCATTAGCGAAGGCTGCGTTGGCCAAGGATGCATCGGCCAAGGCTGCCCTAGTGGAGGCTGCATAGGCAAGAACTGCATATGTGGAGGATAGACTGGTGGAGGCTGCACCGATGGAGGCTCCTGCGCCGCTGGAGGCTCAACTGGCGGTGTCTGCACTAGTGGCGGATGGACTGATGGTGTCTGCGCCGGCGGAGGCTCAACTGGTGGGGGCTGCACCGGTGGAGGCTGTCCAAACTCAATCTCATTTTGATTCATCCCTTCTTGTTCAACATCGGTTACTCTATCACGACGAGGTCGACCACGACCTCTACTAGTGGTAGTGCGTCGTGGAGGCATCTACAATATTGCACATCATGGAAACATTTAATAAAATATTTAAATCATAAAAACATAACTTTCTTACTTGATTTAGCATCGGTTGGCGCGGCGACTGTTCGTGGCTCTTTGCACATGGATTACATACTTGACATTTCAGAACATAAGAATGTTCTGACTTTAGGCTCTGATACCTAACTGTAACGCCCCCGAAATGCACCCTGCCACGTGGACGAATACACTCCGGGAACGTTACGGGACTTGGCTTACGTGTACAATAATTTGACCAAAATAAGACTTTGACTGGTCAACATAATAGAGGAATAATTGCGGAAGGAAACATAGCTATTATTCATTTAAAAAGAAGCATAATTAAAATAAGTGCGGAAGTCTTAACAAGATAACATAATTAAGTCTCACATAATCTAAACCCGATAGTTTGTATAAATAAATACAACTCGATGAAAATAAAAAGAAAGCTGAAGAGACTCGATTTCATGTGCAAAGATCATCACGAACTCGATCTGTCTCCTGCGCCATCATCCTTTTTACTGGGACGGGTTATTACCTGTGACATTGAATACACAGGGGAGGTGAACCTCCCTGCACGCCCAGTACATAATAATGATATGACATATAAGTAATAATGACATCATAAAAATAATCAAATGAACATAATCAAATGAACATAATAATTAGGTCTTATTTTGGTCAAATTATTGTACACGTAAGCCAAGTCCCGTAACGTTCTCGGAGTGTATTCGTCCACGTGGCAGGGTGCATTTCGGGGGCGTCACATAAAACATCAGAAAGATGAATGGTGGCCATTACACACTATTGGAGAGAAAATGCCAACCTAGAAAGATCAATCATGATCACATAAAACTCAAGAACAGAAGATCACTGCAAGAGAAGCAAAACTTCAAAAAACATCTATACTCACAAAAGGATACAAAAGAAGGTTTGCCAGATCTAAGCACTGGAAATAATTCTTGGAGTCAACATTCAAGAGAGAAACTTCAGTGAGGAGTTCAACCAGTAAAATTAATTATTATTTATGTGATAAAACAGGACTCTCATATTTAGATGATAAAATCAATTATTTTAAATGTGATATAAGAAGTATAAACTTTATCTAACAAATTATTGAGACGTAATATTCACGTGGATGACTTAGATGCGATCGTCGAATCATGCATGCATGTGCTAATCCATGTCACGTCGCTCAATGGACATTGGACATATTAGGCCACAAGATTAACGGGACCATGGCCTGGCCTAACATGGCCTAAAGAATCATTTTTTTACACCTCTCAGCTCGTTTGTAACCACATCATTTTGCATCTTCCATGCTGCTAACGTGCTGCCGACACAGTGTTTTTAAAATAGGACCGACAGATGATTGAATCAATGGACAACTATATGATAATTCAATTGAATTCGACCGAATTGAAATAAAATTTTATTAAAATAATAATATTTTTATTACTTCAAAAAATATATTATAAATCAAAGTATAAATGGTGACAAATAATGAAAATAAAGGCATATTCATCATCATTTTAAATTAATCAAATATTAATAAATTAATTTTATAATATATATATATATATTAGTTATTATTTAATTTTATTATTTTCATATTTAAAATTTTCATGAATAAGTTTATTTTTTTATTTAACTGTGTCTTTATTACTATCTTCGCACATTTTATTTTATAATTTTAAATTTTTCTTCATATTATCTATTTCCTTTTTCAAGGAATAAAGATCAGCCTATAAAATTTATTATATTATTTATGTTTTAATTTTTAATATAATTATTTATACTGATTTAAATTATCATCTTATTTAAAGTTCATTATGATTTTCTCTTTTATTTAAATTTGACTTTATTATTATCTTCTTACTTTTTATTTTCAAATTCAAATTTACTTTCTTTAATACTAATATCCTTTTTTACATTCATCCTATAAAATCTAATCCCTTATTTTTTTCTCCCTTTATAAAATCGAATCCCTTATTTTTTTACCCCTTCCTATTCTTCCACCATTCATACTATAATACATTTTCCTTTTTTCTATTTATTTTTTATTATTAATTCAGATTTTTATTTTAGAACACCTACATACACTACACACACATCTTCCTCTTCCATGTGCAACACGCACACACACCCACATACACACGTGCACACGCACATGACAAGCACATGCACATGTCACGGGGTCATTCTCGGACACTAGACCGCGTGCGGCGACTAGGCGGATAGGCACCTAGCCAAGCCTGTTTTGAGTTTGCAACGGAAGTTTTATGGTCGAGACGACTTTGCCGAGAGTCGCTCTTATAGGCGTTCAATCACGGACATGACTAGAGTGTTAGACTACTCGTCACGAGACCGTGGCATTAGCGCGTTGCGGCACTAATGTAGGCGCTTGGGCGCTTAAAGTCCGAAGGGGCGACGAAAGGACCACGGGACGCCACGAAGGGACACCGATGTGGGTTGCCACCCCACGCTCAAGGCCATGACACTAGAATTAATGAAAAGCTTACTTGTATTAAATATGATGAAACATAACATACAATTGGGCCTCGGAAGGCACTAGTGAACTCCTCCCAATGTACCGTAGGTATAGGAGTCTTGTTACATATTGAAGATGCAAAAGACGTACCCTACGGGAACGTCACCTACTTGGCCATTCATAAGGACGGCCTTACAAGATAAATGCCCTAAGGGCGGATAACTTGATACTCCGCAATATTACGCAGTGCGGGGCGGCTGCATGTGTTCCATGGTTTCGGCGCTGAGCGGCCGAGGGCTATAAGTTGAGCGGCACTGGTGCCGCGATGCTTCACGCTTCGTGTCACGGAAAACGCCCCGTGACATTCTCCCCCACCAAAGTCGGCGACGCCCCCGACGCCGTTGTCCGGGCTTTCTCGGGGCCTTCGTCTTGAGTCTTGACTTCGCTTGTCTCGTTCAATTCTGCCTTCTTTGCCTTGACTTCAACTTCACCAGCATCACGCAACGCCAGGAATGCCCGCTCCTTGGGGTCTCGCTGAGGACTCCTCCCTCAAGCCTGCTTCGCTCGCTGATCTTTCGTCCAATCCGGGGTCATCACTTGTGCAGCGCCAGTGGAGTCCGCCATGTGCGGTCTGACTTCATCAAGCAACTATCCGTCCATCAAGTCTTTGTTGGCTTCACTTCTCTTCGACTTATGCAGCGTCAACTTGTGTGGTTTGGCTTCTTTGGGGGTGAAACAACTCTTGTATGCCTTCAGGAATAGCTCGGAGAAGAATTGTCTCAGGGTCGTGTAGAACACGATGAAGAGTCTCGTCATTCGACCTGCATGACTTGACTCGATACCTTCATGTTGCGGATGGCCGCATCATAAGGTCTTCCTTCCGTCGAATGCGAAGCACAGGACCATCTCACCCTTGATGATCATTCTTGAATTTCGACGGCTTGAAACAGCACAAGCTCTCCGATGTCGATGCTTGTAGCTTGTCTGCTTCGAGTGCCTGGGTCGCTATGATGAGCGACGAGAGTCTTCCCACGGATACTCTGGGACGCTTCAGGTCTCTTTGTGGGCTTAACTCAACGTCTCTATGTTGCAAATGATTGCAACGTAGAGTCTTCCATACCTCTGCCGAATGAAAAGCGCAGGACTACCTCCTTCTTGGTGATCACCAGATGTTTCGGCAGTCTTGAGGCGGGACAAGGTTCTTTGATATGACAATCCATGCCTTGTCCATCCAAGTCGCCATAGTGGCGACGAGAATCTCCCCACGTTCCCTTGTGGTTCAACTCGCTATCTTCAAGTTGCAGGTGGCTGCAACATTGAGTCCTTCGTCCGTCGAGTATTGAGAGTAGCTCCACCCTACCCTTGGTGGACAAGAGGTATCTCGACGGTTTGCAGTGGAGCAAGGTTCTTTGGTATAACATTCCGCACCTTGTCCACTCCCAGTCGCTATAGTGAGCGATGATGAGAGTCTCCCCACATGTGCCTATGGTTCGACTCGCTTCTCCTGCTTCGATGGGCAATCTTTATCTTTGGCATAAGTAGCTTCCTCCTTGCGACTTGAGCTTCTCTCCCCCACCAGTGCCCTTGCCCCAGGGCTTTGGTGGTATGGCACTTGTCCTGATTGACTTGGCAGTGTCGACTAGTGAGCGGAGGTTGGACGATCCGGTCGTTCCAACTCCTTCCTAGTCCAAAACTTCTAACCCCTCTGCTTGAAGAGCACCAACACTGGGTCTTCATCCTCCTGGGAACACTGTAGGCGGAGCTCGGTGATTCCTTTCACTTCCTCCTTCAACATGTCCATCTGGCCGATGTTGAACAATGTGATCTTGACCTCCAGTCCCAACTTGTCAGGGCTTGCATAATTGATGAACTGTCACTTCTTCTGTCCCATGTCTGGGATGCATGTTTGCCACATTCTACATTGTCGCGATGGCAACGCCATCCTGAGTTTGCCCCATCTTGCAGGGTTTTTGGGATATGCCTTCTTCCGATCCTGGGACCTCTTTTGAAGCTTTGACAATCCCTTTGGGGTATGGACGGGGCGAGATCGTTGTGCTCATTCGCGAAGAGGATGCACCTTAAATACTCGTCCGTCCGCACCTTGGACAAAGTAATGTCATTGTGCTTATCATCCTAGATCATACCCCTTTGATATACTCGTCCACCGGGCGGCTTGACCCTTGTGAAAGAGTAGCCGTTCCGGGCCTTCACTGATCCATGGGGATGCCTGTGAAGACTCTCCGCTTAAATAAGCGGATTGTGGTTGGTGAACTCATGGCATGAGCTCCCAACATTACCTCCATCTCCATTCGACAGGACGACATCACCAGTGTGTCCTTCGAAACCTTCGGATTGCGATCCTTGGAGGCCGTTTCGATTGCTCAGGCGTTGTCCGAGAGGAAAGGGCACTCCTTCCTTCGGTTGGCAGCGGAACGCTTGACAGCAGCATGCCAAGGTTCGCCGATGCTCGACGCTCAAATCATTTGCCAAATTGGTCGCTGAGTTGAGGCGTCGATTTGCGTTGGCATGTATCAGGTTCGTTCCACTCCTCGATGGATGACATCGCGTCACTTGCGGGGCGACACTTGACGAGGCAGGCAAGACTGACAGCTCGTCCACCAGTGTTTGCAAGTAATCAACGCTTTGCTTCATCCTTGAAAGTCATCGTGACGTGGTAGGCGATGCTGCGGCATGACACAATGCTTGTGATTGATGCTCCTTGGCCGAAAGGATGATATTCTTTGGCCGAAAGGGACCCTGAACCTTGATGTTTGTCTTTGAGCCAACTTCTCCCGTGAAGCGGTTGTGCACTTCACGTTGCATGACTGGGCATGCGATGCAACGTCACCAAATACCGAGCAGCGCTAGGTCGCCATGATAGTGCATGACCGACAGTCCCTGAATGTGACACGGGTCCTCCGAGTTACACGACGCTCGTGTAAGCGATCTCATGATATGAGCAGCGCAAGACCATCATGCGGAGCATATGGTCACTCTTTGACGCAGCGCGATCCTTTAGGATTCCCGACTGTATACCTGGGGTGGTTGATCTGCTCGAGTGAGCGACGCATGACCGTCCCGGTTAGGCAGGGCGATCAATTCGCCATCATGATGCATGACGGATGTTCCTTGACACGACACGGGTGTATGAGGAACATGCTACGGGGCACGACTGGGCGTGCGGCGAGGAAGCTTGCCATGCATTCCTCGTTGGCGTTCACGATAAAAAACCATGGTACCAGTACGCCTGGGCGTGATGGAGTATTTGAGCGGAAGCACATTTCCTACGCCAGGGCACGTTGCGACGACACAAGTGAGTCATCATCGTTGGGTAATCCTAGCAGGAAGAACTGCTCTGATACCACTTGTCACGGGATCATTCTCGGACACTAGACCGCGTGCGGCGACTAGGCGGATAGGCACCTAGCCAAGCCTGTTTTGAATTTGCAGCGAAAGTTTTATGGTCGAGACGACTTTGCCGAAAGTCGCTCTTATAGGCGTTCAATCACGGACATGACTAGAGTGTTGGACTACTCGTCACGAGACCATGGCATTAGCGCGTTGCGGCACTAATGTAGGCGCTTGGGCGCTTAAAGTCCGAAGGGGCGACGAAAGGATCACGGGACGCCACGAAGGGACACCGATGTGGGTTGCCACCCCACGCTCAAGACCATGACACTAGAATTAACGGAAAGCTTACTTGTATTAAATATGATGAAACATAACATACAATTGGGCCTCGGAAGGCACTAGTGAACTCCTCCCAGTGTACCGTAGGTATAGGAGTCTTGTTACATATTGAAGATGCAAAAGACGTACCCTACGGGAACGTCACCTACTTGGCCATTCATAAGGACGACCTTACAAGATAAATGCCCTAAGGGCGGATAACTTGATACTCCGCAATATTACGCAGTGCGGGGCGGCTGCATGTGTTCCATGGTTTCGGCGCTGAGCGGCCGAGGGCTATAAGTTGAGCGGCACTGGTGCCGCGATGCTTCACGCTTCGTGTCACGAAAAACGCCCCGTGACACACACACCCACATACACATGCACACATGCGCATGCACACACGCCCGCACACATGAATACGTGCACACACAGGCGGGTATACACACATCTTCCTCTCCTTAATTCTCACATTTTTTCTCATAATTATAGTCATTTTTTCAATTATTCTATTTAAATAATCTTATTAAAAATGAACTAATAAATTTTTAATATTTATATATATACTAATTTTTTTTCTAATAGCATTAGATATTATTATTTTATTTGAATAAATAATTCATTCAACCAGTTATCCATATCTTATTTGACCACCAGACCCATAGATTCTAATTACATACAAGGAAACACGTGAATAAGTTGATAAATAATCTCGATATGTCTTTTGTTATTCCAACTAATTTCGTTAACTATCTTAATATTCCTTCATATTCGGCAAGTCGTAAAAGGGCAATAGAGCATAGAAGTTAATATACACAATTTGACAAAAAAAAAAGTTAAGTGAAAAAATATTAAAAATTCGAATGTGCAAATAAAATTTTAAAAATTATGGGACGTATATAGAAAAAAAAAGGTTCAGATTCTCAAAGAAAATAGAAATTTCTTCATGAAAAATGTGAATTATTGAATGACTTTTCTGAAATAATTTATTTCATGGAAACAAAATTCTAGAATATTGTGATGAACATATGGGTTATTTGAGATCCAGCTCAGTTCAATCCCCATTAGATCTGTTTGGATTCTTGATCGAGTCGGATTTCCTGATTAAAACTCGACCACCAATTGGTTGAGTATGATTTCAACTTTTTTATATTAGATTAACCTGCCCCGACTAGTTCCCCGAAAGTTACTCTATTTTATTATAAAATTGAATTGATTCCATATAATTTAATGTTTAAATTACTCTAAACTTAAAATCCATTAAAATAATTTTTTATATACATGATATAATTTTATGTGTTGAAGAAACTTGTAGTCATATTTTTTTAAAGAATTTAATTAATATTAAATATTCTAAAGAAAAAAGAAAAAAATTAATGGGATAACCCAATGACCCAACTTTAGGGCCGTTTGAATAAAATATTGTTATTTCAACCTCATCCCTTTAGTCCACCCGAGAGTAGTGTGTTCTCGGCCACACAAACAGCACAAAAACCTTTGTCTTGTTCAACTTGACTTAAATCTCCACTTCTTTTTATTTTATTGTTCTTGCAATAAATGCAAGTCGGTCCCCTGCACCTAACCAAATCTTGTCTTCTATTATTTTTAGAATCATGTCTTCTATCATGAGAGGAGAACAACAAATTACATCGAAGCTTTATCCTCTTTATACTCTTTCTATAATGAACTACAAAATTGTTGTATATTTATCACGCCAAATAAAAGTGATAGTGATATTGATATCTTTAGTTCGTGAAATTTAAATAGTCATACTTATTTGATATTCCTCAACTTATCAATTCGGTCATCGATCCGAATTATCTTACGGATCAAGTCGGATTGATTGGATTGTGTTAAATCGAATGGTCGAACCTAATGATATAAACTAATAAAAAATAAAATAAGTTAAGGTGACCATTGTAACATTATTAATATGTAAAATATTGATGCATGCAAAATATAATATATAATTAGCCATGTGTTTAATCATATTTAGATTTATTTTCATATAGCATGCATAATTTTTTAACCTTATTTGTTTTAATTTTATATAAATAGAAATCTGCACAAGTTTTGTGTTTTATTATAGAAAAAAACAAGAGAAAAGAGTCACCAAGCCATTGGAGAAAATGACACTCGAGCCGGAGTTAAAACGAAGGCAGAAATTGAAAATTGAAGCTCCTAAGGCCGATTTTTTTTATTTTGAGGAGAAAAAGAATGACAACTAGAGTTGTAGTTGTCATCCAGCAATATATAGTGTTGTAAAGAAATGTACAGGTGTAGGCTCTCAAGGAGAGTGAAAAAAGGTGACCAAGGTCACGAAATAAAATAGCTAGTCAAAATCTCACTCCCTAATAAAAAAAGAGATGTGGTGTACAACATGCTCACATCACTCCCCACAAAAAATGATGCGGCTGCATTGAAGCCAGATGGCCCAGCACTAGCCAAAAAGGTCGTCAATGGCGCTTGCCAACTCTGTCTCTGACACGACTTGTCTCTGAAGGTCTGCCACATTGACTCTGAAACTGTCATCAAAGTGGGCGCAATGGTAGTCTATTGCCATAAGCCTCGTGATGTGGGACAATAAAAAAATAGGTGGGTGATGTCATCCGCTGACTCGTTGCAAAGAACACTGGAAGTGTCACTGTGTGGTGCCCATCGAGCCCTGTAAGTTCTAGTAAGAAGTCGTCCGCCCCATAAAAGCCAAGCAAAGATCTTGACTTTTAGCGGCACTCGAGTATGACAGATAAGACTGCAATCCATCTTGAACTCCTTAGATAGCATACTGGTAGGATGAAAGCAAGTGTAGAGGCTGCACACCAAGAATGACTCTGACAGTCAAACCCATCCATTGGACTTGGACTAGTCCGAGCGAATCCCCGCCAATCGCTGACGAAGAGCTAGTAGCTCTGCGAAGCACTGATCCGACAAATGTGCTTTGAATAGGAGGGACCATGTACTAAAGCCCTGCTCTCTCTCCACGGACCAAGTGTCCGCAACTGTCGCCTTTGAAAAAGTCGAGAGGGCCGTGGGGGAAAGCCTCTGCCAATGAGCCACTAGTAGTCCAAGTGTGCCGCCAAAAGGAGAAATCAGACCCCGAGCCAAGGGATGAGACCATAAGGGACGAATTCGCAGTGCTATAACTGCAACACCCCACCAAAAAGATGATGCCCCTCGGGGTAGAATGGATATCGAGTCCCAAGACAGGTCCCCGCCATAACTGGTATAAACAACTAAGCGCTAGGGGCTATCCTCCGGCCCCATAATACGCATAAGACAACGGACTAAAAGAGCCCAATTAACATACCGTAAATCACGGACCCAGACCTCCCAAAGAGGTAGGCCGACAGATGCTGGTCAAGTCAACCAAGTGAACTTCGCGGTGATCAGGTCACGCCCCTACCAGAAAAAATTGCTCCTGAGTGCATCTAAATGTCTGAGCACTTGAGCTGGTAGAGGCAGTACTCACATATAATATGTCGGGAGTGTCGATAGCATCGTCCATAGTAGAGCGAGTCGCCCCCATGTGATAGTAAATGAGTACTCTAGTCGTGAAGTCTATGCTCCATGCGCTCGATGACTGACGTCCAGCCCCTAGAAGTGATGTGGCGATCCGAAAGTGAAAGTCCCAAGTAGGTGATCGGAAGGGTGTTGATCGGAATATGAAGCTGTGATGCACAATGGTATGCCTCCTCCGGAACCATGCCAAAGGGGATGAATGAAGATTTGGCACGGTTGATCTAGAGTCATGTCATCATTTTGAATAGATCCAAAAATATCGCGACTCGACGAGCCTCCTGTCTGAGCCCTCGACGAAGAACACAGTGTCGTCTGTATACTACAGGAGGAGGACGAGGCTCGTGATGAAACTACTGAAAAGGCCATCATCGCAGGAGGCCTGAGTGCATCTAGCGAGAGCATCAACGGCTAGCACAAAGAGCATGAGGGCCAGAGGACAACCCTACCGAACACCTCATTATGGTTGTACCCACTCACCCGCCATCGCCCCATTGCCCAGGACCAAGAAAGAAGTAGTAGTGATGCACCACTTCATTCATGCAATTAAGGTCGCTGGGAAGCCTCTGACTTGTAGGGCATGCCATATAAAGGACCATGACAAAGAATCGTAGTCTTTGGCGAAGTCGACCTTTCATAAGAAGGCCTGACAACTCGTCCTTCGCCAACAGGCAATGATCTCTGATGCGATGGTATAACTGTCAGTGATGGTCCTGACATGAATAAATGTTGACTGGGCTAGGTGAATAAGATGTGGTAACACCTCTCGTAGCTGATTTGCCAAAACTCGAGCCACCAACAAGTAGATGACATTGGATAGGGCGATCGGTTTGAAATCCTCGACTCGCTCAGTTGGAGTGCGCTTCGGAAGTAGGAATAGCAGGAAATGATTGAGGCACTGAAAGCCTCGATTTCCCTTAGTGAACTCCCGAACGACTGCCCATATATCATCATGCACAAGAGGCCAAAACTCTCGATAGAAGAAGACTGAAAAACTATCAGGGCCCGGGGTTGCATATGCATTGAGGTCCTAAAGGGCCTTCGAGACCTCGTCTAGTGAGACTGGTTGTACCATCAATGAAGACCGTGCTTCGGTAAGTCAGGGGATATCTTCAGGGGTCTACTGTCAGGGCCCAGTGGTCGTCGACGATATGTGTCTCGATAGTATGAGGTGATGGAACTCCCGATGTGTTGGGAATAAAACACCGAGGATCGATGAATAATCAAAACAACGAAAGAAAGAGAAGATGAACACAGAGATTTAACGTGGTAAAACTCTCTTGATCAATGTGAAAAAGAGAGAAACATCCACGGGCAAAGGAGGTCGCCGCCAGAAATTTTACTATGAGCCAAAAGAGAGAGTACATCATATAAAATCCTAACCCTCATATATAAAGGTCCATACCGCGGGGGGCTTCACCCCTCGCACCCCCCATGAGAATCAGTGGCGGGCTACGGGCTTGGGCCTAACGACCCAAGCTCTCTGCTTCCGCCACAGATTCTCATTTTTCTTTTTTTTTCATAATTTTGGGTACATGGTACATAATTCAAGGCACATCAACACGATGTCCTATTGGCCAATGACCCGCTAGCCCTGCACCTCAATCTACTCGATCTTGTTAGCCCTCCGTCGAGAGCTCACATATAAGTGGAAGAACCTAGTGTTGGCAACTCCCTCCTGAAGTCAGATCTGCCAGGAACGTTGCCTCCACTGGGTTTCTACTATCTGGTCCTCCAGCTGGATAATCTCTTGTGTATGGGCGCTCAGCAATCTCAAAATCTGAGAGGTGGCGGGAGTCCTCCAATCGGTCCATCTAGGCAATGGATGACAAACCATCCGTCTTACGATGTGCTCGATCCTCACGGATCTGTCGGTGGTGCTGACATAGAAAAGAGCATAGTCCAGACAGGTGGGCTGCTAATGTTCTACTTCTGAGTCATAGGGGGTCACTCGATGCCACCGTGCATCGACTAATTGACGAAAGCCATCCTCCAAGAGCCATGATCTCTCGAAGCGAAAGATGGAGTGCTGCCTCTGCTTGTCATTGGACCGCCACATAAGAGGAGTGTGGTCTGAGAATGATCTGTCGAGGGCTTGAACGTCAGCCAGTTGGTGCACCTCTGCTAACTCTAAGGAACCGAGGAAACGGTCAATCCTCGATCTGGTTGATGGTGCTGTTGTACTCCTCCATGTGAATCTGCAGTTAGTGATCGAAAAATTGACCAACGACTGAGAGTCAATGAAGTCCCTCAAATCCTTCTCTCCAATATCCCTCCCACAGCATCTGATGGGGTGATCCTCCATGTTTAGAATGACATTGAAGCCTCCCCCGATCAACCATTAGGCGTTTGGAAGGTGAGCACGAGCCTCCAGAAGCTCCTCCCATAAAATGTTGCACAAGGAGGCGGAGCATGGCTCATAGACGTAGAAAATAAGATAGTTGGTATCCTCACCATGATTCCGCAGATGAACCATCATCGAAAAATGGGCCATCCAGGAATCCATGAAAGCTATGATATCCGGACGCCAACCACTAATACAGCCTCCGGACTGCCCGACTACATGTAGAGAGAGATGAGTAGTCAATCTAGAGCCTCCAATCTGGTCCCAAACGGTTAAGTTACAGTCTGAGAGCTTGGTCTCCTAAAGAAGGACCACAACTGCCTCCCACTCTCTGAGATAACGGCCCAAAATCTGTCGAACATTCCACGTGAGTCCCCGAACATTCCACGTGAGAAACTTCATCGAGACAACGATGAGTTCCTCATGCTGATCGAGCCACCAAAAATCTCTGCTTTGATCCTAGCCTGATGGTATATATGATGTAATCTAGCTGCGTCTGCTATGAGGTACACCTCGTCGGCAAAATCCTGGTAGGAGCAGCTTGGACAGCATCATAGGGATCTAGGTTCCTACTAGAGGCGGTGATATAGAACGACGATGATGATGGCAATTGGGGCTAGTGGACGTGGGGTCCCATCCATCGCTGGAGCAATGACCGGTGAGTCTAACGGTGGTGGCTAAGTGGCCGAATCCGCCGGCTGACTAAGAGTTGTCATGTGATGCCGGTGAGCTCGGCGATGAGGTCAGAGCAATGGCTGAAGTCAGGGTCCGCGATTGTGACGGCTCGAAATGGAGCCAATTAGATTGGGTCAGGCTTGTGTCACGGCCATGCTCTGCATCCTTGGTGCTTGCTTTACAGTCGTGCTGCGCACCAATGTCGGTGGCCCCTATGATGTCATGGTCGTGCAATGCTTTCCCTGTGCATGTGTCACGGCCGTGCTGCACATCAGTGTTGGTGGCTCCTGTCATGCTCCGATTGTGCTTGGCCATCCCCGTGTATGTGTCACGGCCATGCCACGAACTATTATCCTAAACGGCATCTCCCGAGTTGACCGTGCCGAAAATCCCTTGTGTTCATGTCACGACCATGTGAGAAGTTTCTCTGCTCACTCCCCATAGTGTTACGGTCGTTCCGCATGCCCTCCGTGGTATCATGCCCGTGCAGCGAGGCCTTGGCAAAATCGGACGTTGTGCCTCCTATTCGATTACGACTGTGCGGCGCACCTCGTGTCTATCTCGTACGGCCATTACTGCTGTGTGGTAAGGCCTCAGTGATGGTACGAGTGTCAGCGGCGTCACCAGTATGGTCGTAATGGCCAGGCAGCGTGCCATTACATCCGGCGGACAGGCCCTGTACGGTTATCCCTTTCGTGGGACACGTCCTGCTCGTCTATTTTTCCCGTCTGCTCCATCAGGGTCGCTGATGACCGCCGCCCGCTCCATCAGGGTCGCTGATGACCGGCCAGTGGCGATTTCGGCCCACAAGGGGGCGTGCATGGTGACACGTAGACGGAGAAGGAAGCTTCCAGCGCTGACGTTGAGCATTACAGTCGTCGGAAAGTGACAGTCCGAGTGAGTTTCAACCCCACGGTCGTTGTTGAGAGGTCCGGTGATCCAAGGGCTGGTAGAACAGTTGTGATGGGGTTGCTGACGAGTCGTGCGATCGCCATGCACCCCCGGGCACTGAAAATGGAGTGGGAGATCGAGGATGGCGATAGAGCTGCGGTTCCTCGGCGGGGCGATCATCGCGCCGTCTTCAATCTTCCATGGCCGCCGCTTGATCCAGGCATGGGCGGGATGTTCGTTGGCAATGCTAATAGAGCGTCGCATTGCTGTGGCGAGCTCAGAACTAGCAACCATAGTCCTAGCAAGATGCAACTTAGATGAAACATCGAAGCATAGTGATGATCATAGTGCGGAGCATCGCCAAGTCGGGAGGAGAGCCAATGACTTCTCCGACGATGCACCAAGAGAAAAACTTGATGCATTTTTGGATTTCCGGCGACCAAGGCGCGGTAAGGTGAAAGGGTGATGGTGTCATCATCGTCGTAGCCTGGCGCAAGCCTTACTTCATGACCGGAGGCTTGTATAGCGAGTCACGACGGCAGGCCATTTTTCGGTGGCCTTCTCCCTTGCACCATAGGGGTTCGGAGCAGTCACAAGCGAGGTGGCCGACCAACAGGCACCGGTATCAGTGCATTGCCGACTGGCGACGGTGATGGTGGTGCGAGTCTCTCTGTCGCGTGAAGGAGGTCCAGCCATCCATGAAGGTTTGCACTTTGCGACGCATTGCTGGAACAGGAAAGCAAGGTTGTGGGCTTCGTGCCAATACCGTGATCGCCGACGCTGACATCCACCGGTGTGGGGAAGGGAGAGGGGAAATTCCCGTCACCTTCTGCTGCACACCGATGCTAAGACCGGTGAGACTATTCCAGGAGTGGGAGAGGGAGCAGAGGCGTCCTCGTCACCTTTCGCCGCACATCGGAACAGTCGGTCGGAAGAAGCGGGTCGCAAACGCAGGACGTGCACGACAGAATGACCTGACAAGCGAGCGCACCAAACTTGACAAAGTCCACGGTGCGAGCCGGACAAACTTTCAAACACTGAGAGGCTGGAAATGCTAGAAAGTCAGAGGAGAGAGACTTCTGGGAGTCGGAGATGACGCCTGAGGAGAGCTAAACCCAGATTGTGGAAAGCAGAGCCGATGGGATGCTGAGACAGGGAGCAAAAGAGAGAGCATCAGAGATGGAGAGATGTTGGGGACGGCGGTGAGGGCGACGCCAAGGGAGCAGAGAGCAGCGGCGCTGGTGCTGGTGGGTCATCGTCCGCCTGAGCGGAGACGTTAGGACGCCGAGGTAGTGAGCGCTTCAGCAATCAACGATCCATGTGAGGAAGGACGGCGGCGGCGTAGAGGAGTACGAGGAGGAAAAGGAGGAAGACACCTAAGGCGGCGGGAGTGGGGGGTCGAAAGGCGGCCGGCATCCCGGCGGCTCTCCCGGGGAGAACGTTGGAGCGCCCAAAATAATTTTCTTGCACCTTATTTTACCTCTATACCAGAGGGGGCCATTAGCTGGGTTCCCAACAGGGCTTATTCTTCTGCTACTGGGTTTTTCAAAGGCTAAAAATTGAACACAACATGTCATGATAGCTATATAGTGGCGTAACAGCGTAGGCCGTGAAGGACCTCTAACGGCCCGTTAAAATGTCCAAATCTGCCCAAAAATTTGTCCGAGTAATGGGCCATGACCAGAGTATTATATGACATTACTACACTG
This sequence comes from Pontederia crassipes, assembly GCA_030549335.1. Lineage (NCBI taxonomy): Eukaryota > Viridiplantae > Streptophyta > Magnoliopsida > Commelinales > Pontederiaceae > Pontederia > Pontederia crassipes. Next base: position 46,449,089 of record CM060192.1, on the reverse strand, counting down.
CTACTCTGATTTGGACACTGTAAGTATTGCAGACCATGAAAAATCATATTCAAGTCGTTACGAAGCTCTTATGGGGCATTATGAAGGATGATTTCAAGATTTCTTCTACTTTTCTTAGGAATTCTAATTGCAAATCAAATCAAATCATACTATAAGTCCCAAGGATCATTAAAAATCATTTTTACTCAAATTTGAAGAAGTTTTGAATGATTTCAAGGTCCAATAAAAGTCTATTCCGAATTTTTATTGTTTTGTCATAAGAAAACTCTCAATCAAATCGAAACTTTACCAAAACTCTTGAGACACCTAGAGGTTATAAATAGAGACCTTAGGAGATAGAAAAAATGTGTGCTTGTGGTGTTTGGGGTGCTTGAGACCTGGGAGCCGTGCTATATTGCAGAGGAAGAATTTCAAAGTTATTTTGTGTTTGTTGGGGAGAAACTGCAGAACAACCCAGCTTGTGTACTTTGCAGCAATCCAGAGATCATCGAAGGCTATGAATTAGGTTTTCTAATCATTATTTGAATGCTCTTAACTCAGATTTCATTATCTTTGCCTTTTATGTAATAGATATTTTTATTGCTTACGAGAAAACTGCATGAACTTTATTATTAGATTTGAACTAACATAGTTATTTCGGTTTCTTTTTATTATGATTGTTGTGGTTAATTCTTTTTACTCAAAATATTATATTATGAAATAAGACTACAAACCAGGTGTGGAGTGGTTAGTGATGTGGAGAATCTATGTATACAATTACGTCATTATTCTCCATGTATTTTGCACTTACGACATGTCTATTTCCTTTACAAATGCATACACAAGACCAATTGAACATGTTTCACATCTTCTTCACATCAAACTTATTTATACATCATTCTTATTCATTTTCTGCCAAAATGCCCACTAAGATGAGTATCCATGCAGGAAGCCGATGAAAGTTTGACGGATGGAATAGAGCAGGCCAGATACCACACACTAGTTTCTGTATCAAGGGAGGTGTTTCGCTTCAAGGCAGCAATAATTGGATCAACAACAAACACCAACTGACACTTGGGACTAGCTAGCTCCTCCAATCACTCGAGTAAGAAAGCTTCCTTGCTGGAGAGGACCACAACGACTGTGAGGAGGCCAAAGTTGCAGAGAGTGCAGAGGAGATCGAAACTAGAGGAGAATACAAAAGAGGAGGTAGAGCAACGAAAGAAGGGGAGATGAGAACTTTCTCTGATTCCATAGGATTCTATCCTCCTTAGAGGAGAGAACCAAGGGTGGGAAGAACTTAGAAGAAGAATGTCTTGCTTGATTTAAATTTGCAAGGATGTTTGTTCATCTCCAATGAACTGTAACTAAATGACATCAAAGCCTGCTACTAGATGTTGGATATTTTTCTTCATGATTGCCTAGGATCATTCATGCACTCGCATGACTTGTCACTTGTGTGAACCCTACTGACCAACATCTTAAATCATTTTTTTTTTAAAAAAACTTATCTTCATATTGCTCTGCATTGCTCTTATTTTGCAAGATGGGAAACTCATTTTCTTTTCAATAAAAATTCAAGTGCCCCATCCTAGTATTTTAGGAAGAACAGGAGGGAAATGTTGTAGGGTCGCAAAAAAATAAATAAATAAAGCATTAATAATTACTTTGTTGTCTTCCCAATTTTAGCAAGACAAGAGTATGCTCCTGGGCAACACTAGCACCCTATGCCCAATATTCTAGGAAGAAAAGCTGGGGACTGTTGAGTGGAATCTTTTGTGCTATGTTTTCATCCCATCATGTAACTGAAGAGTTATCACATACCAACCCAATGAACTCTAAGTTTAAAGGAAATAAGTTGGTTAGTCCTATTTCAGCCTAAAGACAAGCATTGTTGTATGAACATTCTTAGACAATTCGCATGTAGTCAGCCATCAAGTAGGGAACTTATGTGTCCCATTAGTAAAAGGGTATCAGTGATGGCACTGATAGGGCAATCTAAAAGCTTATTATAAAAAGGCTAACCACATATAGGCAAGGTTGGAGAAAAGGACGATGGATTATGATGCAGTTTCATGATGTGTTTCAAACATAAGTTCTTAGCTAATTGCTTGTGGACAAGGAAAGCTTTAAGTCTGGGGGTGTGAAGAATTTATGTATACAATTATGCCATTATTCTGCATGTATTTTGCACTTACGACATGTCTATTTCCTTTACAAATGAATACACGACACCAATTGAACATGTTTCATGTCTTCTCCACATCAAACTTATTAATACATCATTCTTATTCGTTTGCTACCAAAATGCCCGCTGAGATGAATATCCATGCAAGAAACCGATGAAAGCTCAACAAATGGAGTAGAGCAGGTCGATACTATGCACTAGTTTTACATGGAGGTGTCACTACAAGAAAATGGGCTATTGGTGACGCAAAGTAGTGTCGCATATAGTGGTGATGCTACATAGATGTCACTAGCGCCTTTATGGCATCCACTTTGCATCCCAATAATGAGATGCTATTTGCCTCTCGATAGCGTCTCATTAGCATGTTCTTAGCTATTCATAAAATAGACGCTAACGATGGCGCAATGGAGATGCTACTATTGTGCGCCGCGGAGCGAAAAAGCGCAGGAGAACCTAACGCCGTAGACGTCGCACACTTTTCGGCTCTAAAGAGACGCTATCTGGCGTCACACACTTAGGCGACGCTATGTAGACGCGAATGTGATTACTTGACAACTATTCTTAGGTTATCTATATTTATATCGCTATTTATTTTATATTTAAATCCTAAACCCTATATATTATATATACCATATGTTAATCAATAAATTAATTAAATATTATATTAGTGTTATCAACATATATATATTCCTACATGATTACCCATATTATATATATGTACTGCATGATTACATATATATGTATTTTTACATGAGAGGAGTGTTCCTAAATATATAATTTGTTACCTATATTATTTATGTTAGCTATACATACAATATATATCATGTCTTAATTATGCATATATTATTTTTATATTCTTAATCATGAAATTATGGTTGTTGAATTAAGAGAGTGATTTGTTACAAATTATCCCATTTTCGCGTCACCTTGGAGACTCAATATCGTCAACTTTGCGTCTAATTAGAGCTGCCAACAATGTCGAAGCTATGGTGACACTATTGGTGTCTCTGTAGCGTCGTCAACTTGGGACGCGAACAAGTTTTAGACGCTAGTTCGGCGTTACGTGATCGCTAAATTTCTTTAGCGACTCAATAGCGTTTGTATTGCATCGCCTTAGCCGACTTTTTATCCCGCTCGCTTAATCGGGCACATATAGACATATAAATAGGCGTAGATTATACTTATATATAATAAGTACATATATACATATTATTATCACTTAATCTCATACATATAAACATATACACATATATTTACTTCGAATACGTATACATATACACGTTATCTATATATGACTCGCACATGTATAGACATATACATACACATATATATTTATAATACATATAGATAAACACATTGTTGTAACTTAATCTCCCACACGTAGACATATACATACGCATATATTACACACAATTTCGTTATAGACACATATACATATAGATTTATAATTTTGATAGATTGTCGAAAGGAAATAAAACAACTGGAATGAGGCACAATGCGATGAGACGCTATATTAATAAATAAAATTACATACATAATAGAAAATTTGAAATAGAAAAATAATTAGCGTCTACGTCACAAATTGGGGACATTAAATCTACATCGACGCCCCTACGACGCTATGGTGTCGCTACAGTAAGTTAGCGACACATTAGCTTCTCCATAGCGCCGCATTAGCCGAATTTCGATACGATCAACGCCTATATTGCATCTACGTAGTGTCGCGTCTTTGGGAGATGCTAAAAAATTTACTTAAATCCCTAACCCCTCTCGACGCCCGACGTTGACGATCGACTCTTCCGACGCCTGATGCCTGACGCCTCCGCCGCCCTCCGTCGCCGACACCTCTGCCTCTGCTGCCTCCGTCTCCTCCTCCAATAGCAATAAAGGCTATCGACCAACAACAAACACCAACCGACACCTGAGGACCAGCATGCTCCTCCAGTCACTCGAGTAAGGAAGTTTCCTTGATGGAGGGGACCACAACGACAGCGAGAGGCAAAAGCTGCAGAGGTGGCAAGCACAGAGGAGGATGAAAGGAGAGGACAATATAAAAGAGGAGGCAGAGCAACGAAAGAAGGGGAGAGGAGAACTTTTTCTGATTCCAGAGGATTCTATCATCGGTATAGGAGAGAACCAAGGGTGGGAAGAACTTAGAAGAAGAATGTCTTGCTTGATTTCAATTTGCAGGGATGTTTGTTCATCCTGAATGAATTGTTTCTCTGTTCGTATTTCACTTTGTTGTTTTCATAGACTGAATTGAATGTTGAGCTTCGCCTTTGTCTAATGACATCTGTCTTTGGTTCTTGGACATATCATTCTTCTTTAAACTCTTGAGCTTGTGTCTGGATTGAGATTTTTTAACTACATTCATACGTAGAGATATCAAGCACCGACGAGATGATTCTATACTTAGTTTCTTCGAAAAGTGTTGGTTGGGGTTTTGAATCAATATTGCCTTGCAGCTCCGGTCGTAGGGATATTCTAAGCTATGCGCGATCGTACGTAGAGACACTGAGCACTAGTGATAGTGATTCTTTGTTCGGATTTTATTTGACATTGGCAATGATAGTTTTCTGTTATTTGGTTTAGACGTCATGCACTCCCTAGCTTATTTTCGAAAGGGATGCACACATTCTGAGGTTCCGACAATAGATGACCGTAGTGAGCAGGAACTTAGATCATCCTAAATGGGCTTGAAGTGTGTGTGTGCGGAACTTTTTCCTTCTTTTATCCAATCCGCCCGCAGTCGAATCTGGTCGCCAGGGTGGCCGAAGGAAAGTCTTTAATCCTCTTTCATCATAGGTAACCCGAGAGGGCGTATGACAAAGGAGTTACGTTTGAAGTACTCTCAGTAATCCTAAGTTGTGTTTCTGGATAGGTTTTTTCCCCCTCCTTAAATCATCTAAACGTTCTTTGTGATACCTCAGTTCTTTGCGTTCTACCTGGGAGGGTTACCTTTATTACTCTAAGACAGGTGAAAGCCGATCATAGCTGCCCTGTCCTCAGTTTATTTTTTTGAACGCTTACATACTGAGTTGTCACAAGGTCTTAGCTCAATCCAAAAAGGAAAGCTCTATTTACATTTTCTTTTCATCCCACCAGCTCTATAAACCCCTCTCACGTGTGCAACATAGATCACCTGTGGGCATGAGAGTGTCGCAGGTGAATCGAGTGTCTTTACCTTCAAGTTGATTATACACGCACGTAAAGGAGCATTCAGTCATTTTTATTCAGATCAAACTGAACAGAAAAACTTAAGTCCTATAACGAAAGCACCTCCCGTACATCCTCAGGATATATCTTTATTGATTGCCTTGCATACTCTAGATTTAGCCATTGTCTCCGTGTTATTTTTACGTTTTGAAAATAATAAAAATATTTAGTTTTTCAAAATTTCCCTTGCTAGTTATTATTAGTATATTTTAAAACTATATTCGACATTTCCTTTTGTGTTTAAGATAAATACGCTAGTGTGAAGGGCACACATACATCTTGGAGGTTCATGCCCCTCATATATGCCCTCGTTACATTAAGTGTGTCAGTCCCATCTTACATGACACTCTCTATACACACTTTATGCGAGTCAGTTAGTTTTAGGATTTGATAATTCTCAGTGAATCAATTTTTAACTCAAAGTTGAAGCATTCATAAACAAATCTTGTAACTTATTGTTTGAGCTTGGTTTTATGTGGTCGATCAGTTTTTACCCAACGATGATAACTATTAGTTTAAAACTTACAATTTAATGCATCATAATATCTTTCTTAACTGAAGATTAACTTAGTGTTTGTGATTCTAAGTTTTATGAGAGTTAAGATAGTTTGACTTACTTAACTTAGAAGTTATTAGTTTAAGTAATTCTAATCCATCTCAAAAACTAAACTTATTTATCATTGTTATAATTCAATCGTCATAGTTGTTCATGCTAGTTCATCTTTCTTTGATCATCCATCATCCTTGGACTCAATACATGTTTATTTATTTTCTATTATTTAATTTTCTCCACATTTATTTTCTACTTTTATATTACAACAACCTTTTCTTCTACTCATTTTCTTATCTTAGTATATTAATGAGATAGATTAGATTTAACTAGTTCATCGTGGGTTCAACACTCTACTCTCTACTTTATTACTTGATATGACTAATGCACGTGCTAGCAAATTTATTTGTTACAAAATCAACGCATAATATCTTATTTAGAAAAATACAAAATATGATATAATAAAATATAATAAAGTATGCATAAATTGAATCATCAATCAGATATTTTTTGAATAAAAAATTTCATGAGGTAATAAAAAATAAAAATATTGATAAAATTATATATATATGATAAACAAGAATGTTGAAACAAAAATTTTGAATAAGATATATATATGTAATATTTCTTATATGTTTTTTTACATTTTACAACTAGACTCGCCCGAATCGGTCAAAATGTTGAGTCAACCGGTTGAACCCAGGTTTTGATAGGATTTGATCGGATCTAAGGGGGACAATCCCATGGCCGAATTTTGAACAACCCGCGAGCCATTTTAGTGCCCGGACACTAGTCCGACCTATTGTGTCGGGCTAGGTCTTACAACTCTGCTTTTAACTCTTTTGATGTATATATTTGAATAATATTTTTATATAAAATTTAGATCTTAGATGAAAGAAGGAAAATGATAAACTTTAAATTGCTGAATACTCACATTTTCTTAATATATAAAAGATTAGTATGATGATAATAATAATAAAATATAGGGTTTTTATTTTTGGCAAATGATGTTGAAGCCAATAGTTTTGCATAATTCCTTGTAAATATAGTATTAGAGTTTTAAATTAGAATATAATGTATATCCACCCCCCCCCCTGCAGGGGGAGGATGGTTCTCCCCCATATGCGGCTTTCGGATGCAGATTCAATGATCGGTTAATTGTGCACAGTACACTAATGAGCTGCGCTTCATGTGCGATTCACTAAAGTGGAATTGTGCGCAGTTCAGGAATTCGTACCGTTTTGTGAAGGGATAAAAAGGCAGGTTTCTTTTGCCCCGATGCCCTACCCTAGTTTTCGTCGTCCCCATCGCGAAACCTCGGACCACGTTGTCGTCCCCGTCGCGAAGATTGTTGTCGTGTGGAGGTTGCTATGTTTGGTGCTACTTCCTCATCGTCTGGAGCCCTTTTCTCACGACGACCGGCAGAAGACGGTCTGATCGACGTCTTTCTCTCCCCAACTACTGCCAATCTCTTATCCAACATGTATGAAATTTGTTAGTTTATTTGCATGTGAAGAATGATAGTTTTTTGCCCTTTTTTGTTTCATTCGTGCTCTAGTTTTGTGATCACCGACGAGCACTAATATATCGAGCCGACTCCTCATCATCACCTAAAGCACACTATGAGAAGTTGATCTATCGTCATCATCCAATTGAAGAATTTTCCCTAGTCCGGTAGTTGTGGAGATCCGACATGTATTTCCTTGTATTCTATTATTGTATGATGATACAATTTTTTTCCATTCGTGCCCTATTTTTATTTTGTGCCCTAGTTGTTTGTGGGATTCAAGTTGAATGATAATGAACTATCTGAATAAGAGTATTTTAGCTTGTGTACGACTAACCAAAGTTATATTTCATGCTCGAGTTGTATTTCATGCCCTATTTATAATCAATAAGCTCTCGGCATGTGCATCTTCTGATATAAGCATTGTAAGGTATTATGGCTATGCAAGTTGAGGCCCTAATGCAGAAAAGCATTAGTGTAATGCATTTACTAATTTCAAAAGTTGAAATGTCCTTTTTTACTTAGTGTAATGCCTCAATTTACGATTGTACATTTATTGTGTACAGATAGTGTAATGACATGGCCTAAATGTCATTGCCAACAAGACGCGATAATAAAGACATCTTGAACTGGACATAATCCTAGACGTAGATTTTACGGGGTTAGCATGATAAAAAATTTATATTGAAACATTTTACGATTGCTTTCAGATCTAATGTTGTCTTTTGTGATTTATCTTACAATAACATGGAGCTTGCACATGCTTCAAATGATTAGATCCATCGTTTGAACCGAGATCTGCACAAGTTATCAACCACTTGTTTCGATAAATTGATAGGATGGATGTTGCAAATTTAGATGAGGATGAAGTTAGAATATAGAAACTGAGTGAATTTCTTTTGTAAATTTGTTTGTTTAATTGTTGTTCTACTAGCTATATATGTCACGTTCATCTGGTTAACATGGCTTCTGTCGAAATATTTGCATCTGAATGTTTGTGAAGTGTCTTTAGCATTCTCGTTGTTTATTTGGGCTATATTTGTTTGCTGACCCGTAGCAGTCAGCATTCTTGTGGAGTGTCCAATGTGGAGTCAGCAACACAAGTTGTTAATATAAGTTGGCTGCTTCTGGATTTTTTCTCTTGAACGAATTTGTTACGATGGATAAAAACATGAAAAAGAATAAGGCATATGCTGAAAGTATAAAAGCATTGACAGAACTTTGTTCTGGTGATGATTATAAAAATGCTTATGATTTTGTCGACTTTGGAATCCTTTGCTTACTTAAGCGCTTCCTCCTGGGTGATGATTCACTACAAGAAAAGTGAGCTTTTTCGACGGTCAATTTTCGACTGCAAGCAATCCGTCGCAAATTGCGACGGAATTTGAGATGGATGATAATCCGTCACAATTTTCGATGGTCAAGACCGTCAAAAATATAAAAAATAAATTATGAAATATATTATATTATTATTTTATTTTCTGAGGGTTTGAAACATCACCCAGGATTTCCGATGATTCTCAATCAGTCGTAATTTCCGACGGTCTAACCCGTCAGTAACATTATGTAATATATACCGAAATCGGTATTTTATTGTTACATATTCCGACGGTCTAGTCCGTCGAAAGTTTCAACGGTTGCAACTATCGGAACTCTTCGACGGTCGCAACCGCTGAAAATAGAAGTTCAGACGGTTGCAACTGTCTAAACTTCTGACGGGTGCTTTTTGAACCGTCGGAAACTATTTACGATGCCACTTTTTTCGACCTATGGTTTCTAACGATAAATTCGTCGAAAACTTCTATTTTCGACGGATTTTTTTATTTTCCGACAATTTTGAGCGTCGGAAAATATCATTTTTCTTGTAGTGATTATGAAAAACTTGTTACAAATGAGGCATATGGTGCCTCTAGCGCTTAACATCTTTATTTTCAGTGATATTTTCAAATGTCTAAGCACATAACATCACAAGAGGCTCAAGGCCCCAACACATAAACATCCAGTGTGTGAGTTCCTCCTACAATACAAATTCAATTTTGGGCTCGTTCAATTACTTATAAAGAACATATAATTAATGAGCAATCACAAGAGGCTCAAGGCCCCAGCACATAAACATCCAGTGTGTGAGTTCCTCCTACAACACAAATTCAATTTTGGGCTCGTTCAGTTACTTATAAAGAACATACAATTAATGAGCAAAGAATAAAAAAAGAGGAATTACCAATTTCTATGAGCCAAAGGAGCATTGAGTGCCATATGTTCATAAAAGAATATTAATTATGAAAAGGGATTTTTACATTCAACAATGGACATGTTCTTTTATCATGTCCATTTTTTTCACAATGCTCACAACCCCTCTGCTTAATTATTTTCTATAACACAAAGGTTGGACTGATTACTAATTTGCATAATCAAGTATGCATATCATAGTTCATAAATGATTTCAAGAGAAACCTCTCGTTGGAAATGAACGAGCCGCGGAACGACCACGAACACCCGCATCCAAGGTCGAGCACGAAATGGATGGAGGAGCTGATGATGACCAAAGGACCACAAGTTGGTGTTCGCGTCCGGTCGAGCGCGGAACAGCCGCAGCCTCAATCAAGATGTCTCCACAGATAAGTTAGGGCACAGGGCCAACGTTAGGGCACAATCCTTGGACGAAGGCCCGACGTTAGGGCATGATCTGTCAACCACGACCGGAGGAGGAGGGTGTTCGCAGAGGTCGAACATGAAAGAAGCTTGCAGGCTTTAATAGCTTCGGAGCTGGTCCTATCCAACAATTGTTTTCTTGAACCGTGCTTCACTTTCATGGAACCGCTCCTTAGTGATGTTTAATGGATCGGACGAGCTCCTAATAGTTTCGGTCAATCAGATTTCGACCGGACATTGAATGGGTCAGAAAAGTTCGTTAATTTAATAGGTTATTATCGGACTACCTAATAGACTTTCAAACTTATCCAGCCCGTTAAGGTCTAACGAACAAATCAGCTAGCGGACGAACCGGACAAGTCCATTAATTTTTTAAATTTGTTTTTTTTATTTATTTTTAAAATTGGCATTTCTTTTTTTCTGTATTTTTTTTATAGTTTCTTTATATATTAATAAAATAATATAGTAAATAAGAGATCGTTAATTTTTCCTTGAGGTTTCTCATAATTTTCTTTATTTTTTTATCTTTTTACTCATTTTTTATTTTATTTTTCATTAATAATAGAACAAAACAAATTAATAATGGATAAACAAATTATACTCTATTATTAGGTAAATATTATTATATAAGTTTATTAGCTAATATTATTAACGGATTGACGGTCGACCTATCGGATGGTTTGTTAGTTAACGGACAAATACCATATATCGGACAAACGACTGAAATATAATATTTGTCCTATTATCTGTCCGAACCCAATAACTTATTGGACGGTTTCAAACCAAATACGGACGGACTTACCCATTATCATATCAGGTCGGGCAACGAACGGGTCGAACTGTCTAGTCTAATAAACACTGCTACCTTTCAACTTTAGTGAATATGCACAAGTATAGTTTTTAATTTATAGTAATGAAACCCTAAAATTTTAGTGAACCACGTAAATGTCGTTGCCAATTATTATTTTTACTATATTTGAAGTACGTAACTACTAACTTATTATAGTACAATAGCAATTTAGTATTGTACTGGCATTATATTATATATGAGTAGACATATATTGGTTTCTAATATATAACTATATATATCATTTGATAATGAATTGATGATATACTAACAGTTTATCTCCATTTTTAATCAAATATTATAATTAAATTATTTATATTACTATGCAACTTATACTGTAACACTCCTAAATCAACCCATGCCACGTGGCGAAGACCAATCTAAGAACGCTACGAACATTATGACTTTGACCATGATATTGACCAAATGTCAGTCAAGAATCGAGACACGTTAGTGATAAAAAGAATTAAAGATAAAGAAAATAAAGAAATGAATGATATTAACTGCGAAAGTCAAGAAAAAATGGCTAAATCATCTCTAAGGGATATTATATAGTTCTACATCATAAGTTCATAAATATGAAAGGAAAATAAAAACTAAATAAGCTTTGTAGTTCATGTGTTTTCTTGTCGCCAAAGCTTTGTCACAGCACACCTACTCAACTTCATCATTGATCTGGCCATGTGAAAATCAAACGTAGGGAAGAAGATCCTCTCGTAAGCTTTACAGCTTAATGATGAACCAATAAAGGATACAATGCATAACTTGAATAGGTTAAAATTAGAAGTAAATCAAAGTACTTATCTTAATCGAGAAGTGGAGCATGTGAGCATCATCAATCATAATAGACAGGTAAATAAATATCATGAATCAATAAAACAGATGATGCTTGATAAACTTAAATCAGTAATTTGCTTGATAATCATGACAGATAATAACAATGACTTGACTTGACGTTCATGCTTGCTTATCCTATCGATACTTCTTAATCTTGATTCATATTTAGAAGTTAGGGTGACTTTAGGTGCCTTTAATTCTTGGGGTGTGCCAAGCAAATGATACAACCTTGTGCAGGTCAATGGGTTGGATTGACAGCCAATTATTCATCTTTCATCTTAACTTATTAATCACTTTGGAGACTTGTTATTCTTTGTTCTTCATACAATGGAGCAATAAGATTAGTAGGACGTAAATTAGTAAAAGGACTTATATTGTAATCAGGGATGGATCTCAGTGAGGATAGGGCACTAAAAGCAGTCATAATCATATTTAATCAAAGGAAGTAGATGAATGAATAAAAAGGAGTTGTTCTGTAGCTTGACATGGCCGTGACAGTATAGTGGCATAGTCATGCCGATGGGAACGGCACGATCGGGTTTATACTAGCACAAGCGCGCTGGAAGGGGGAGATGGCACGGGCGTGCCATAAGGGGGCATGGTCATGACTAAGTGCGAGGTCAGTCGACCGGTTCTATGCTTGATCGGCTAGGTCAAGGCACGGACGTGCCAATGGAGCGGCACAACCATGACGGAATGGAAGCTCGATCAACAGATCTTTTACTTGGATTTAGTCGAGCGATGGCACGGACGTGCCATAAGGTAGGCACGGCCATGACAGCGGTGGCGCGAGCATGCCGTATGGACGGAACGGCCGTGACGATGGTAGCACGGGCATGCCAGAAGGGTGGCATGGCCGTGACGGCGGGGTTCCAGCCGATTTCAACACGAAAATTCCTTCAATCCTTAGCAGAACTTCATTATAAATTAAATTCTACATTCTAACAATCATCCAAGTAGATCAACAACAATATCAATTGGTTTACTTCAAGAAATAAATCAAGCAATCATACAATCACATAAAAACAAGACAATTAGAATTAATAACATAATCTTCATATTCATCATGCTATGTGCGTGTAATAATCTTGAAAGAGATGGCATGGATCAGATCTATTCAAATCATGCAAGATGATTTTGATTCACTCACCTCTATTTCGCATTTGCCCGTTGCTTTGGTTCGTCGAAATATCTATTGTTCGTCTCCCCTGTTTCCTCTCTGTCATCCCCACCTGTAGGGCATTCCAGATGGAACAAAGACGTAAGGACTGCAGAAATCAAATAATGCGATGGAGAGAAAAAGATGTCTGCTACCCTTGTTGTTGGAGATGACGAACGAATTCCTCCTCAGGTGACGCACAAGAGGGCAGAAACATAAGAAGAAGGGAGAGGGGATCGAGGTTGAGGAAAGAGAGGATTAATTGCCTGATTTGTTTTATATACTAATCTCTCAAATCTGATTTGTCTATTATTTTATCTCTTATTAAAGATAAATGTTAGGTTTATCTCTCTGATTGGCAGGTTTAATTCAAGTTGATTTTTTTTTATCGATTGTTACATATACACTATAAAATAATAATAAATAATTAATTATTAATTTGTTATGTAATTGTTTACTCAATGATATATAATTACAAAAGTACTGTATAATTTATTTGTTCACAAAAGCTTATGAAATGATATATATATATAGGATAAAATATATACGACACATATATCATTCTTATTACAAATAACAATTTAGATAATTGGTAAAATAGGCTATACTCAGAACTAAAGTCGTAAAACATAAGCTGAATGATATTACGTTTTGATTTTTGACTTTGGAGTTTGGACTTTCTTTTATTGAGCTGGCAATTTTTTTTTCCTCAGTGAAAACTTTACCAGTCCAAGAGGACTGCAGCAGTCAACGAAGCCCACTCGCAAAATCATAGTCGATCAAAATCTGTCGGATTTGTGAATAGGGAAAATATGTATGCACTTATTTTTATATATCTTTTGTTAATCATTCACGTGACTATCTAATTTGTCGGGTTTTCCTTGTCCAATAAAAATTATTTAGATCTCGAGATCCAAAATCTAATCTTCAAGTTCTCAGATTTCTGGGGAGCAGCTTCAAGATTGTTGTAGAGCTTATTACCGACTCCTATCAGAAGATCCAAGGCTGCACGTTCCAGCAGCCTCGTCGCCCATGTCAGGAGACGCTGCGCTCTCGGCCTTCCTCCAGGTGGTGTTCCAGAAGGCGTTTGAGGCCGCTTACCAAGAGCTCCGATTGAATCTAGGCGTCCATAAAGAGCTCGAGAAGCTCAGAAGCACCGTTCGAATCATCAGCAACTTGCTGGAGGATGCCGAGGGGAAGCAGATCAAGGATGCGGCCGTCCGCGACTGGCTGCGGGCGATCAAAGACATCGCCTACGACGCCGACGACCTGCTGGACGAGTTCACGTGGCGGGCTCTGCAACGGCAAGTGGAGGGGCGAGAGCAAGCTACGCAGGTGTGCGACGGCTTCTCCTCTTTCTGTGGCCTGAGCCTGGTCCTGTTCCGAAGTCGGATAGCGCACAGGATCAAATCGATAAGGGAGAGCCTCGACGAGATCGGCAGGGATAGAGACCGACTTCGTCTCAATCTCAGGGAGTTGACTGATACCGGCCGACTCGAGACGGAGACGCAGAATCGGACGCCGACCAGCTCGATGGTCGAGGAATCCAACGTGTTCGGCAGGGAGAAGGACAGGGATAAGCTGGTGCAAATGCTGCTGTCGGAGGAGTCTGATTCGTCGGCGAAATGCGCCGTCGTTTCGATCGTGGGCTTGGGGGGTCTCGGCAAGTCAACTTTGGCGCAGCTCATCTACAATGATGGCAGAGTGGCGGAGCACTTCGATCTCAAGATGTGGGTCTTCGTGTCACACAACTACGACGTTAGCAAGCTGACCAGAGCGATGGTTGAAGCCGCGACCATGAGAAAGGCGGACTTCGCCCACGGCAGTCTGAATGTGCTGCAGCAGAATCTGAAAAATGAGCTGACAGGAAAGAGGTTCTTGCTTGTGCTTGATGATGTTTGGGACGAAAGCCGCGAGAAATGGGAGAAGGTGCGGCTCCCTTTGGACTTTGGCAAGAGGGGAAGCAAAATTGTGATCACGACGAGGATCAGACGGGTTGCAGAAATCATGAGCACAACTCTGTACAATTTGAAGCACTTGCCGGATGAGGCTTCCTTGGCATTGCTCTGCAAAGAGGCACTTGGTGGACGAGATTTCGGTGGTAATCAGAAGCTAGAAGAGATTGGCAAGAAGATTGTGCTCAAGCTGAATGGATTGCCCTTGGCTGTGAAAAGCGTAGGGAGCACTCTTTCCAAAAGCTTGGAAGAGAATCACTGGAGCAGCATACTGCAAAGCGAGATCTGGGACTTAGGCAGGGATCAGGATGATGCCCTGCCTGCTCTCAGATTGAGCTATCAGATGCTGCCTCCACACCTAAGGCAATGTTTCTCCTACTGCTCCATATTCCCCAAGGGGCATGAATTCGACAAAGATAAATTGGTAAAGCTTTGGATGGCTCAGGGTTTCATTCAGCAGCAAGGTCTCAAACGCATGGAAGATGTCGGATCTGAGTACTTTGATGAGTTATTAGGGAGGTCCTTTTTCCAGAACAGCAAAGATAGTTATGCCATGCATAACCGGAAAAATAGAGGTAGCTATGTCATGCATGATATGGTGCATGCTCTGGCTCGCTTTGTGTCGATTGATGAATGCTACGCCATGCAGTATGGCAGCGAAGGAGAAATTCCCGATAAGGTTCGTCATCTGTCATTGAATACTGATAACCACCAGTTTGTTTCATTTGAATCATTTTACAACTTCAGCAGCTTGCGCACACTAGCAGTATGGCATAGCTTTAGCGCTCATTCAATTCAAGTTCCTGACGAAGCATTCTTAAAGCTGAAATTTCTGCGCGTTCTAGATCTTAGTGGCAGTTCTCTCAAAAGTTTACCTGAAACAGTAGGTTACTTAAGGCATCTACGATGCTTGGACTTGTCTGCTACTTCTATTGAGCGATTGCCTGCATCAATTAGCACCCTGTACAATCTGCAAACAATTACATTGAAAGATTGCTTTTCCTTGAAGGAATTGCCAAATGGCATGTCAAGATTGATTAATTTGCGACATCTCGAGGCAGATACATCACTGATTTCAAAGATAACTGGTATTGGAAAGCTGACTTGTCTCCAACAATTGTCATTGTTCATGGTTCAGAAGGAGATGGGACACAGAATATCAGAGCTGAAACACATGAATGATCTCCATGGGGAGATCTACATTTCTAATCTTGAGAATGTGGCTGATGAGGAAGGAGCAATGGAAGCTAGTTTGGACAGTAAGCAACATCTGTGGAAGTTGGAGCTTGAATGGACTGCACATAGAGCTCTGAATTCTGGAGTCGAAGGTGTTCTTCAAGGCCTACGGCCACACTTCAACATTCAAGAGCTCAGCATTGATGGATACAATGGCAACAGGTTCCCAGGCTGGGTTGGAGACCCAGCGTTTAAGAGACTAAAAAATCTATGTTTGTACTATTGCAACCAATGCAGTTTCCTCCCTCCTCTTGGGCAGCTGCATTACCTGGAGACGTTAAAGATCCAAGGTCTTGGTAAAGTCAAGCAAGTTGGCCATGAATTCTGCGGCTATGGTTCTATTAAAGGTTTTCCTTCACTAAGGCAGCTGCACTTTGAAGAGATGTCAGAGTGGAGAGAGTGGTCTGGAGTTGAAACTGGCCATTTCCCTCGCCTTAGTGAACTAAGCATTAAGGACTGTCCTAACTTGAAGGGATTGCCTTTTTTGCCTTCTCTTTCCTGGTTGAATATCTCTGAATGTTCGAAGCTGCAATATCTGTCGAGGAATCTGTCAATGCTTGAGAGGCTTGAAATTCGCTGCTGCGAAGAACTGACAGTATTCCCTGAAGATGAAGGTCTTCAGTTTATGGTTTCCCTCAAGCACTTGGAAGTTGACAACTGTTCTAAGCTCGTGTCACCCCGGACAACCGATGATATTTGCCTACCAGTGTCACTTCAATCTCTGCAACTTAGCAATTGCTCTGACATGACAAACCCATTATTCGGGGCAATAAAATTCATGTCTTCTCTCCAAAACCTACGCATCGCCAATTGCACAAATATGAAATACTTACCGAGTGGACTTCAGAACCTCAATTCTCTGCACATCTTGCAAGTTCAAAGGTGTCCTCAGCTTGAAGCATTGCCTGAAGATGGTTTGCCAGCGAATCTTCAATGCTTGTCTATAAAAGAATGCCCAATGCTGACTGAAAGATGTCAGAGAGAGAGAGGTGCAGACTGGTCCAAAATATGCCAAATTCGCACCTTATCAATCAATGACCAACAATTCTGAACTCTTTCAGTTAGGACCATTTCTGGTAATACTTTTACCCATCTCTTTGTATTCACACAGCGACATACATCAGAAATGACAAGGATGCTATGATGTGTGTCAAGCAAAGGACATGCTGACCATGAGGACGGCATTGCCAACAACATTCTTGAAACACAATGATATAGTGCTATTGTATTATGCTTTTGCCGCAGCAACCGAAGTTGATTCATGAAATTTTGGACAATAATCACCTCTCGCTTTTAATCAAGAAAGTAGTGTTGAAATGTGATTCAAATATTATTCACATCATTTTCTACATGGAAAAAGAAGTTAATTATGATGGAATTAGTGGATAATTAGTTATAATGATATGGTAGTTATAGTTATGTGTTATGATGCAATGTTGTTAGTGGTAGTGATGTCTTAGTAGTGAAATGTGTCCATGTTCTCTCACATTTTTAGACATTATTTTGTTCTCCTATTGCACATTATCAAGTTGTATGCCTATTTATAAACCCTCATTTCAACTTTTGTGAATCAAGCAATGTTATTTTATTTTCTCCAAATTATTTCTTGATAATTTTATTTTGTGCTTAATTATTTTCCTATTTTATTTTTTAATCTCCAACAAGTTCGATATCAAAGTTGATTTTAAAATACTTGGGTAGGAGTATGAATACACCATATGCAGATTTTGAAGTCATTAGCAAGTGCAATAATCATTGCTCCAACAAGCAAGAAAGTGGAATAAGAGATGATTGCGAATGGTGGTAGTGTAGGTTTCTCCCAACTTTTAATTTTTAAGTGTGATAACTATTAGTTTTGGGGTATCGAAATGAAAACTTTGTTTATCGAAATGAGAATAGATATGCATATAATAATGAAGAAGGAATATTAAAGGAAAATAAAAAGAAAGATACAAAAGCATTATTTCTTATTCGTTTTTTGTAGAATCATAGGGCAATTACCTTAAAACAAGCATGGGTTATATTATAAAAAGAGTATCGGAACATCAAAGGTACAATTAAATTATAAACTCTCTCGAGATTTTTAGATGTTGATTATGAAATCAAATAACGTTGTTCAATAATTTATGTCAATGAATAATAACTGTATTAGTCAAATGAGATCTTATTGAAAAAAGTTTGAAGATAAAACTATTGTTAGTTAAAATTTTGAGAAGTTTAATCTCAAAAAATGTTTATATAGCTGCAATTGAAGAGTCTAAACATTTATCTAAATTTTTCTTTGATAAAATAATGGATTCTTTGGATACACATGAAGCAAGCAAGTTTACAAAAAAAATTGATAAGAAAGTTTTTCAAACTAAAACAGAAACTCCTCAATCTGATTGCAATAGAGGTAGAGAAAGATTTAATGGACAAAATAAGTAATAATAATAACTGTTAAATAACTACAAGAGCTAAGTTTAATGTTACTATGATAAAAAGCATGTGCATATTGAAGCAAATTGCTGGGCCAATGCAAAACAAACAAATTTTATTGAAGAGAAAGAAAAGAGAAGTAATGGTACAAATGAAATTTAATTTTTAGACCATAATTGATCTAATCATCTGACTGAAATGATATCATTATTTTGATGAGTCAAAGAAAAGATAACTCAAATTTGGAAATAATAAACATGTGTAAGTTGAGGAAGAAAGTACAATTGCTATTCAGTAGAATGATAATAAATAAATTGTTATGTTTATGTTCCTAATATGAGGAACAATATTTTAAGCATTGGCCTGTTAATGACAGGTGATTATTATTAGTTTGGTTAAGGATAAGAAATCTAGATGTTTTAGCAAAAGTTTTCGTGTCAAAAAATTGCATGTTTTCGCTTGATTTTACATATTCTTATGCATTTTTAGCTCATAAAGTTTTTGAATCTAAACTCTAATAGTTGATAACATTAATGAGAAATTGTTGGCTGGATTGAAAATGATTGCTAGTCATTTAAAAATTAACTCTTTTATGAACTATGTGAAGGGTGCATTTTTAAAAATCATTTCATGGAGAAAAATCCTAGAAAGCAAAATATCTTCTCAACATTATTCATACAAATTTATGTGAACCTACGCAAATAAAGTCCTTCAACAATAGTGAATATTTTACATTATTTTTTTATGATTACTCTTGCATAAATTGAGTATATTTTTTAGCAAAAGTCTGAAACATTTGATGAGTTCAGAAAATTCAAAACTATGACGGGGAATAAAAATGATTATTACATAAAAAAATTTCATTCAAATAGAGGAGGACCATTTTTTGTAAACAACAAGAATTTCAAAGACAACTTACAACTCCATATACACCGTAAGAAAATGGTGTTACCAGAAATAACTGAATTATTGTGAAAATGGAAAGAAGTTTGTTAAAGGAGATGAATGTTTCAAATATGTTTTAGGTTAAAGCATATGCAACTATAGTATATTTGTTTAATATTTCTAAAAAACATAGTGTAAAATTAAACTCCCTGTGAAGCACGAAAAAGTAGCAAAACTGAAAGTAAGTAATTTGAATATTTTTGGATGTATTGTATATGCTTTGAACAATTCTAAAAATTATCAAAAGTTTGATGACAAGTCTAAGAAATATATTTGGTTAGTTTATTGTGCTCAATCCAAAGCTTATCGATTATACAATCCAGATATGCTGATGTTACAAGTTTTGTTGATGAAAAAATATTCAGAAGTTTGATTGGTCGTTTAATATATTTGACTCACATAAGGATATATATCTTTTTTTCCTATTAGTCTTGTATTCAAATTTATGCATTCCCCATCAAAATGTCATCTTGGAACAACATATCTTATGCTATGTTGCTGAAATGGTGAACTTTGATATTATAAAAAAATTAATTTTTATATTGTTTGGCTTTACTTAGTAGGATTTTTGGATGATAGAAAAATTACTCCATTAAATATTTTCATTCTTGGATCTAGAGCAGAATCATGGTGTTCAAGAAGCAAACGATTATAGTCTCTCGTCTTCTAAGACAATACATTACTGCTACATCTATTGCATATCAAAGGCATATGATTAAGAAAACTATTGTTGGATCTCCATCAACCACAAATGAAGTAACAACTATTTTCTATGATAATAAATATCAGTTGCAATGATAAATAATCTAATAACGGACAAATAAAATATATTGACATATGCCATCATTTTATTCTTGACTCACTAGAGGGTGAAAAAAAATCAAATTGGGATTTTTTGCCACATACGAAGAAATGGCAAATTTATTCAGCAAAACTCTTTCTATAGGCAAGTATATATTTTTCAAAATTACTTGAAGTATGCAATTTTGTATCAATGGCGAGTGTTGAAATGTGATTAAAAAATATTATCAACCAGTAATTTCAAACATCAACCATCCTCCGGAAGCACACCACTGCCTCGTTGAATGACAAACACAAATGTGAGTTCTTGCAGCTGCTTATTTTCTTCAGATCCCCACATTATTGCTGCTTCTTTTTTTGTGTCCTCAAATTTGGTGGATTCTTGAGGTTTTAATTTCCTAATCAAAGTTTTGAATCAGTAATACTAATATCTTGATGGTGTTGTATTTTAAGTTTGAACCTTTTTTTATGTTTCATTTGGGCTTCTGTAATATGTGATAATTGTAGTACCTTTTAAATATTTGAGGCTTCTTAGGATTTTTTTTTTTTCTTTAAGAAGGATTATGTAATTCTTCATTGGGTTCGGGTGAACGGGAAAGATTTGCCTCTATTAATATTCAAGAACTTCTCAGTCTACATCTTCACTTAACTAAGACATTAGGCCTTAAAAATGTGGCTAAAATTAATTGGTCCATGGATTGTGATGCAATATACCAGTTTTTTTTTTAAGCCAAATACTTCATCTATTGATGCAAACTCCAGCATTGTCCAAGTACAAAAAATCTACATTCCATATGTTATAGATATAAGCTCCTCGTTTTCTGTAAGCTTACACATCTTTAGCCAATTTTCTATGATGAAATGAACATGGAAACTTTTATTAGTGGTCTGTTTAAAATCTTCTTAGTGACTACTCCATGTAATGGTAATTTAGAGATGTCACACGCCGTTTCAGTGATTAAGAAATTAGAAACAACATGATCAATTGAGTTGGTACAGCATAGAACACCACCAAATATTAGAAAACTTATGGAACACATGATGAGAACCAAGAAAATATAGTAATAATTTGGAGCATTATATTGCATTCTTCCATTACATAGATGATATACATATAAGCTCTGGACTGCAGCATATGTGGACGCGGTAAGTTGAGGCAGAGATGGCAGGGTTTGAATCCTCAGCGTCAAGGCGTTACAAAGCAACTGAAGTAGCGAAGTAACTTCTTCTCCTTCTTCTTCCTCTGCACATTGGGGAATTTGTTTAGAACGAAAGAAGCAAAGGAAATTACTCTGCTAAAAGAATATTTCTGTGGAAACTAACATGAACACTGTGGCCCATAATTATCATGAGATGAGATGGTGCTTGTTACCCTGTCAAGATGTTTTTTTTTTTTCTTTTGTTTCCTTGTGTTGTTGCAAGGTTACCTTAGTTAGTAAAGTTGGAAGGTATCATCTTCCCAACATTTGTGCTATTAAAGAAATGAAGCTCCCTCCTCATGCCTTACCTTTCGATGGTCATCCTATTGAAGGATGCATTTTTTTTTTTTTTTTGCTCTATGCGAACAGAGAATTAATGAGTTTTTTTCATTGACTGTATAGTTGTTTGGATCCTTATTTCTTGTTTTTCTTGGTAAATTTTCCACTAGTAAAGAGAAAACCCAACAAGTGGGTGGGAAGCAAATTTTTTCAGGAGCTAATAATCTTGTGAAACACCTATTTTTTTTTTTTTGGATCGAGATTCTATCGTAGGAGAACAATATAAATAAACCTGATCAAAGTGGTAGATTCTAAAAATTAAATTTCAGGCTACTAACATCGGGATATAACTCCGTTATCCAGGATAAAAATTCTTGCACACACTGTTGATGGTTATTCGTGAAATAATGGGCGCCAAAAAAGTGTCAAAGAGAAGCACAGAATTATTTTCTTTTAATAATGAGTTTTTTCACTCTGAGAAAAAGTAATAAATTGACTATAAGGAAATTATTCTAACCTGCTTTCAATTTTTCTTTTCTTTTATTTATCAAATGATACATCCTTTGTCGTCGTTTGAGAAAAATAAAATAAAAAAACGCTTCACCATAACAAACCAAAAGAAGATATGAAAAAAACACTTGTATAACTTCTAAAATTTTGTTAAAGACAATAATAAATTACGAAAAATAATTGGATTAAGAAAAGGAGAGTAATGTGGGAGAAAGAAGCTTTAAACCACAATAAAGAGAAGGAGAGAAGAAAATATCTTTTCCGTAGCTCAGAGTAAGTTATTTTTTTTCCAAATATATATATGTGTTTTATCTTCCTAAATTATATGCAATTATTTTGTAATACCTCCTCAAATTTTAAATAATATTTGCTTACAAACTTTTCCAAGCAAATGTTCACGTCACGATTTTTATTATGGGCACCATTATTATCATTCTAAAATGCACTATTGTCATTTTATTTTATTTCATAAGGTTAAAAATATTGAGCTCATCTGCTCGCGTGAAATGACAATAATATACTTTGAAGTGAAAATAAAGGTGCCTATAATTTATAAAACTATCCTTTTATCATTAGAAAACAAATTCGGCTCGTTCTGATTTTTAAGGGTGTAAGAAAAAACATCCGACCTGACACAAAATTTTTATTTTTTTTCATTTGAAAAGAATTAAAATTAAATAAATCGAAGAGTCCGATGATGACCTACGTAATTAAACAATTATAAAATATATATTAATATTGTATTTTAAATATTTATAATATCTATATAAAATTACTCAGTAAATATATTATTTATCCTATAACATGTATAGGAAATTAATATAAGCCATAAAACATCTCTTTATATCATTAATACTTTTTATAGATATAAAATGTTTAAAATATAGGTATCGAAAAATTGATAAGCAGGGGTGAGCAAGGGTCGGGACGACCCGGTCGCCCCGGCCCGGCCCGACTCGGATTTTTTGGGTTTCTTCTCGACCCGGTTACCAACCGGGTCGGGACCGGGTCTCATTTTCTTGAGACCCGGCCGGGACCGGGTCGGGATCGGGTCCGGATTATTAAAATTCGAACCCGATCCCGACCCGGTTAAATATATAATATTAATATTAAATTATTTTTAAATAATATATTTATACTTATTTTAAATAAAAAATATATATTTTATTTGGTATATCTCTTAAATATACATTATTATATATTATCATATATATAATTTAATTAATAGTTATCATATTTATATAATAATATTAATTTATTTTACTATTTTATTTATTATTTTATTCTTTTTTATGGTCAAATCGGAACAACCGAGAATTCTCGATTTTTGTTCCGATTTGATAGGGACATCCCGTTCTGGACTCGACCGGGACCGGGACCGGATCCTCTTTTCCAAAAACTCGGAGCAAACCGGGTCGGGACTGGGTCGGCCGAGATCCGATCCCGGACCCGGTTTATGATAAGATTTTTTAATTTTAAAAACCAAACCAAAATATTACGGCGATTTTTTTAACAGAAAGATTCACTCCACCCGTGCCGATTTCACCCTGGCCAATGAGTGTGCAGGGAGGAAAAAAAGAAACTTTTAAGGAAACAACTTCCTTAAAACATTTATATCGAGGCGTACTATATAGTATTAATTATGCATAAATTCATATATAAAATTAAATATGTTCTTCTTAAAATTAAGGGTAAAATTAAAGTGCCAGCTGCCTCAACGTTGCCATCCTTTGTGCCACAAAAATGATTTGGTATCCCAACTATAATAATATCAAGGTATATATATATATATATATATATATATATATATATATATATATTGTCAATTATCATCATAACATTTGGAAATCTAACCCCTGCAACACTAAAATTGTGGGCACATGCTAAGATTGAGATGTTTACTCCTCCAACTTTAGTAGCCGGTATTAAACATTAAATGCATGTTAATTATTAAGATAGAAAAAAAAAGAGAGATGATATGTGCAGTAAATGCATTACCATGACCTGGTCGTCGATCATGTGGTGGCGGTGGTGGTGATGTTGGTGTTGGTGTTGGTGTTGGTGTTGGTGTTGGAATCCGGCGAACTCGTGTTCGTTGCCGAGGCTGTAGGGGCGGAGCTCGGTCTTCTGCTGCCTCCGGTTGACCCGGGCCTGGTTGAACACCATCGAGTAGTTGGTGGGCGCCGGCGCACCGCCCCCGGCCTTCTGCTCCCACGCCCCAAATTGCGGCACCGCCGGCGTCCAGCCATTCTTCTGCATCTCCCCCACAATATCACACAACAACAACAAATTAATTAATTAATTTTACTTTAATTTAATCTAATTAATAATACGTACATCTGAAGTAACAATAATAATGGTTCGCCAATTGACCCCCCCACACATCTCCCTCCCTAAAGTAGTTTGTGTTGCACGAGGATGACAACATTGAGGCACATCTTGAAGCTTTTATTTATTTATTTATTTTATAAAGTCAATAAAAATTCTAAGAAAACATCACAACATAAACAACTAAAAAAACTTAATCTCGGAAAATTAAAGGAACGTAAGGATTAAAAAATAAAATATATCGTCAGAAAACGCAGAGACATCTTCCGAGAGAGTGTACAAAAAATAAAAATAAAAACTCAAGATATTTCAGCACTATCTTCTTCTTCTTTTCTCTCTTTCTCTCTATAATTGGACAGGACGAATATGAAGTCTATACCTCCCTGGATCTGTCCATGGCTGTACGCCGACAGTAGGAGGGAGGGAGGCAAGCAGGGAGGGGGGTAATTCCTCACAGTGGGATCATGCCAACCTCCTTTTATATATGCACATAACTCCATGCCATAAGCATAACACATGGAAAAGGAAGAAATTAAGAAAAAAAAGAAAGATGAGTTTTGCCACTTGTGTTGTAATTGGCACAAGCTCTTACCTGAATCAATGGAGGAAAAGAAAGAAGACATTTTCAAGCTTCCTCCTTTCGAGGGTGTCCGGTGCTCTCTTCTACATGTATTTACTCCAATATTTTTTTCTCTCTCCTTCGTCATATAATAACGTTTGGATTATCTAAACACGCATAAGATCATAGGCACACGAACCAAACGCTGCATGGCGCAACGTGGCGTAGCTTTATATATATATATATATATATATATATATATATATATATATATATATATGATTTGTGCTATGCGATCCTGCTTCAATCAGGATTAGTCCAATTGAGGCACAACGGTAGATCTTGCATATATGTCAAATCGTCAATTTTTTTCGATTGACGGATTCGGGCGATGGAGGAACAGAACGCCTCTCATAGTGATTAGGGTGGTTTGGGTGATGCACCATTGGGGCGAGCAATGATTGGGGCAGACGGCGGTGATATCTCTAGTGGCGTCGGACGTCGTAGAGCACCATTGTCAAGCGGGATCGAGGCGTCGTCGGACCTCGTCGAGTGGGATTGGGACTCATGGGGATCGGGTTGAGCGGCATCGGGGCACAGGAGACGGCGGATCAGAACACCTCTCGAGGAGATCGGGGTGGCCGATGATGTCTCCATCGACTTCGGGGCGAGCAACGCCGACCCCACCAGCGTTGGATCTCACGGCGATCAGGCCGGACAGCGACATCTCCAACGGCATTGGGGCATCATCGAGCGGCGTCAGGGTGTCGTCGAGTGGCAGCGGCGCATGGAAACTAGAATTGAACAAGTACCTTCATATTTAATTTCATAATTTTTAGAGGTTGGCAAATGCCCGAACCAAAATATGTCATCTCTTAGCAACAAGTAGATCTACGCCGGGGGAATTAGTATAAAACATAAGGACATTATTTAAAGATTACAACTTCGAATTTCAGCACTAGTTGATCTTCATCTTTAAAGTCTCACTTCCATAATCATATAAAATAAAAGATGAGGTAAATTGTTTTAATCCAACTTCATATGTATAATTCTTAGGAGAAGATCTTTCAACTTACATAGAAACCCTAAGGCTGCGTTTGGCACTGGAACATTTTAGAACATTTGTTCTCGAGAACTAATTGATGTGATAGAAAAGTTTAAGTTGATGTTTGGATGAAAAAGTGTAATGATGGGATTTAAAAAGTTGATGTGATGGAAAAGTTTTAGTGGGTGTTTGGATAAAAAGTAAGAACTAAGAATATAATTTATTATTTTATGAGGTATAAAATTATAGTAAATAAGAATATATTATTAATATTATATTTTACATAAATTATTATATTGTTAATATCATTTTTATTTATTTTGAATAAACATTTTAAATATTATTAATATTATCATGTACGTACATTTTAAAATCCAAATATAATTTATTTTTTAAAAAATAATTGAATAGTTTAATTAATAAAATATTTATTAATTATTAGAACTAATTATTTTATAGTTTTTAATTAATAACATTTAATAAATTATTTTATAATATCCTTAATAATGTATTAATATATTATAAATTATATATACATAAAAACTAAAATAATTAAAAAAATAGATGAAATTTTAAAAAAAAAGATGGCGGCTTGACAAAAAAAAAGACAAATCGGCGAGAACATTTGGGCGAGAATATTTTGATCACGTTTTTGTTCCCGTCACCTGCTGCGTTTGGCAGAACAATCGAAATATTTTAAATGTTTCGTGCTGCCAAACGCAGCCTAAAGATTTGTTGTTGATTTCCCTCTTTTTCCTTTTGTTTTACCTTCTTGTCTTGTTGTCTTCTCGAGTTCGAATCAAGATGATAGGTTATGTTAACATGTGATAAGGAATAAGGTTTGAGGTTTTGTCCATGATGATTAGCGACCTAAATTTTGTTAGAGGTGAAAACCCCCAAATGCCCTTATTTATATACAATATCATTTAAGTAAATGGTTACATTTCCTTTTCATATTATTTGTTTTTTTATTGATTTACTTAAGAACTTTACATGTAAATAACAAAGTACCCCTCATTTAGATTCAAATAAAATTTTTTTAAAATGAAATTCCAAAGAAATCGGAATCCAAATTTTTGTACAAAGAACAAAATCGATTGTTTTCATGAATTTTCAATTATCCGTTATCATTTAACCTAATCAGAACTTTCCTTAAAAATTATTAAAAATAATATTTATCATGCATTAGCATAGGATAAT
Source organism: Pontederia crassipes (assembly GCA_030549335.1). NCBI lineage: Eukaryota > Viridiplantae > Streptophyta > Magnoliopsida > Commelinales > Pontederiaceae > Pontederia > Pontederia crassipes. The sequence continues at coordinate 46,421,679 of CM060192.1, read as the reverse complement.
AATTATTGGGACTTTAATTTTCTTCATTCTAACATTTTCAAAAGTCGCCTTTTCATGATTTGGTTAATTTTTCATCACGTGTTCCCTATGTTAAACTCCAACCTTCCGCTTTGAGACACACACACACACACATATATATATATATATATATATATATCATGACAAAATCATCGTATAATATAATTAATCATTTATGCTTGAAATAGGGATACTACATTCTACTTCCATTAAAAAGTTCGTCCTCAAAATTTTATATATCTTAATGATTACTTAAATATAGACTCTGATTGTGTATGTCTCATTTGTTTTGCATGTAATTTTATTTAGTCATATTGTTGCCAACAACATGATCCTTCACAATAAGTCATCTTATAAAGAAGATAAAAAAAAAATTAAAAGAAACTTCATAAGATGTCTTGTGACAATTAAAGAAAAAAGATGATATGAACATAACAATTATGATGTCAATTGTTATGTGCATTACAAAAAAATGCAAAGAATGTAAGTTGCATGCCATATGATGCAATATGCGCAAGAAACAAAGGTGATAGGTTAAGAAAGATGATCCCATATGTTCCTAAAAGTTAAAATTATTATGAGTTAGGATTATGCAATGATTAATGGTGTTTATGCCATGTTATATGAAGTGCATGATGTTGATTATGGCATGCGCCATTTATAGATTATACCTATATGCAAAAAAAAATGTTATGCTATAACATAAGTCACATTATATATGATTTTTTACGTACTCTAATTTGAAAACAATTACATACTTTGCATCAGGTGATGAGTTTCCTAAATGATTGTACTAGATCAGTTGTTGCTTCGTTATGGTGGATTGCATATGTTATGGGTAATGGAACATCTGTTGTACAATTTTACATTATGGGGAATTAGGGTGTAGCTCATATTATTACTCGAAAATTAAAAGGTCACGAGTTTAAATCACATCGGTGTATCTACTTCTTTATTTTAAATATTTAATTTTCTTGCTTTAGATTTGTGAACCTCCTTGTGTATCGAAAAAAAATTACATTATAGAACTCTAACATTCACTTACCTCAACATAATTGTGACATTATCTTTTCTTTAATTTTATAACCCTTTGCCTATGCGGCAATGCATTTATCTCTTTTTCTTATGCAATGAAAAATACATACGGTGTAAGAGAAACTGGATCACAAAACTATCGTGTATTAACAAATTCTTCTAAGCATGTTTATTCAATTTTCATTAGTCTTTATGTTTTAAAATTGCATTTGTTAGAAACTCAGCATTATTCGTATATTAACATTTTTACCATGTAAGACATAAGTATTAGTAATAATTTGAAAAATCATTAAAGAATTGCTTGATTAAACTGGGATACTGAAATATAAGTACATAAAACAAAATTAGTTAATTGTTGCCATATTTAATTTTAGATGGTGCAATTATTGAATGAAGATATAATAATTTGTTAATAAAAAATTAATCTAATTTAAATTACTCAACCATTTTATTTAATATTTAATTTAAATTTATTTTTTTATTTTATTAAACTAATGATTAAGAAGTTATTGTTGGCACCCATATACGTTGGGTTCTATTTTACTAAAACAGTTCTTTTTCCTTCTCGTTAGAAGATTTTCCGTATCTCTCTTTTGCTTATTACTATTAAGATGTAAAAAACTATGTGAAATATTTTTTACTTCATAATATGAATTATATATATTAATATGAGAAGTTGGTATATATATATACATATATATATATATATATATTAGTATTTTAATTAAGTTGTGACTTACTTTGTTTTAGTGTCACATCTAAAAATTGTTAATTCGTCATTTGGCGCATTATCAATTTAATTAATCAATAATTTAGATCATCATTTAGATATATTACCACTATTTAAATTACGATAATATTATATTATAGTGTTTGGTAAGTACTGATAATATAAATAATTGTCAAAATAGGTAGTGAAAATTTATCAAAATGCTCCTAAAATTATTTCAGATTTTAACAACATATTATTATAAATAAAAAAATAGAAAAATGAATATATATATATATATATATATATATATATATATATAAGACGAGATAAACTTAAGAGTTATTTGTAAAATATTTCAATTAATAAAAAAGATGAAGTTGAATAATATATATTTATTCATAAAATATTTAAAATAAAAAATTTAATTGAATAAAAATTTTTGTCAAAATATATTCTAATCGGCTAATAATTTAAAAAGTCACATCTTCTATTTGCTATCTAGATCGGTGATAATCAAAATTATGAGAGTAATTAAAATTATTGATAATCAATCATAGCTAAATAAGATAATGCGATGAATCTTGAGAATTTTAAATAAAATAACTAATAAACTACGGCTGTCAGAGTAAAAGATTATTTCATGCACTTATTGTTCTCTATTATTTCAGCGTTTGTCTTGGTTTGGATTATGTAGTTCCCACGTAGGAACCGGTCATAACAACAAAGGAGACATGGACGCTCGTGCATAATTCTGAAGGCTGCTGTGCTGCTCAAATGGCATTTGACACGCCGTGGTTATCGCCAGCAGCTTACAGTGCGCGCCCGGCGTGAAATCACCGTTAACAGTGTTGATGCACTTCTTGTTTATAGCTACTTGATGTGTTCATCCTTTGTTCTCTCTCTCTCTCCCCTCTCCCTAATGTTTGCCTTTGGAATATATGTTTGTGAAAATGGCTGACATGTAATTTTCATGCTGTATTTTCTTGCTCATGAATAAGATCTGTGGATAATCAGTCAGGAATTTGTACAAGAAAGGATTTGCGTTGTATACAACATAATTCTTTGGCTTAGGAATGAATAAAATGGATGAAACTTTTAACCCTTTTAAGTTTGTATGTACACGGGGGTTGTGGTAAGTGCAGCGAGTGAGATCATATGCAACATGAGATCACTCCGCACTGCAAGAAAACCAATGATAAGTATCAGATTGTACAGTGCGTATATATTTATGCCAAATTCATGATTTGGCATTCAAGAACATGCCAATATTAGCACCACAATGATGTTTGAACCGTGACCAGTTATCTTGAACTCCATTTCAAAGTGGATCACTTTTTATACATTATGCTCATGAATCCTTTGTGTTGTTCTGTTCACGGTTGATTCATGTAATCCCTGTTCATGTATTATGAGCCTAAGAATGCTGCAATCTGCCGAAGGTCACATGGTCAAAGAATCACGTCTCGTCTCTTCTTTGGCATGGCTTCAGGATCTCCTTTTCTGATCATGGCCACGAACTCGTCATAGTTAATCCTTCCATCCTGCATCAAATTTAGTGGTAAAGTTAGATATCAGGAAATAAGACAGCTGAAAATTTTATTACTTTGTTGTTATTGTCAATGCAATACATGGTTAGCTTATGATCGTTCGTACAATTGAAGTATATGTCAGCACATAGATAAATATGAAATGACTAACATATAGAAGATATTTTCTTTTCAAAAGCATGCCATAGGATTAAGAAAAAAGTTAGATGTAAAAATACAGCTTTAAAATATGACAAAATTGCCATACGTCTGGTATTGCTACTTACATTGTCAGTATCGGCTTCGGAAATCATTTCTCTAATTTCTTCGCCATCATACATGCCTTTCTCTTTGAGAGCTTGCTCAAGCTCCTCTTTTGTAATATATCTGGATTCAACGAGAAAACAAATGCATTAAGAAAAGATTTGATGGTGTGAGCATAAAATGGACAAAGGTCTCATATCAATTTGTCTGCACATACCCACTGTTGTCCTTATCAAAATACTGGAATGCAGTATAGAGATGCTCTTCTCGATCCATTCTGTTCATATGTACTGTTGCTGTGATGAATTCTTCGTAGTCGATAATCCCATTTCCATCTGCATCAGCCTATGAATAGAAGGAAGTCAGGGTAGTCAGTGGATCATATGCAATTCCAGAAAGAACTTTGTTTTCTCCTACATTAATGGTTGAATATATGCCATAGAAACTTACAGCTTCCATCAATTGTTGGAGTTCATATTCTGATAGCTTTGTCCCTTGCTTGCACAAACCTTTTTTGAGCTCTTCAAGAGTGATGGTCCCACTGTTGTCGGTATCCATGTTCTTGAACATCTCTTTCAATCCCCTGATCTCTTCCTCTGATAAGCATCCTGCAATTACCTGCATAACAAAAAAGAGAAGATTTTGGATGAGAAAAATGTTATGGCCATTTACCTTTTCATGATTCATGTTTGTTGGTTAAACTTGAAATATATTTCAATAAATGTTAGTGGTAGCACCTCATTTTCCTAGTAGGTAGGGCTAATTTAATGTTTATGATTGAAATTACAGTTCATCTACAAAATAAGTTTCTTGAACAATGGATTAATCTTTTTTGCTTCTTTCATTTCAGACTTCTTTTTCATTGAGGTATTTTCTAATGTGTCTGCTCAATTTTATTTTCATCCACTGCTAGACTTCAGATGTTAAATTGGAGCTAGTTGATACTTAAAGAGGGTATTCCTTGAGTACTTTCACAACAAAGTATGTACGTAAGAAGTTTACCCTGAGAGCTGCTTTCTTAAACTGGTTCATTGCTCTGAACTGTTTCAGTCTGTTGAGTACTGCATTATCAAGAGGTGTGTCAGGTGCCTCTCCATCTTCCTTGATCCAAGGATGATCTGTGACAATAGATTGCCAAAATTATCTCGCATTATTAACCACTCAAAGAAGAATAATAGATCAACCTATATATATATATATATAGCATTTTGCCATGTCCATCCTTCATGCTTACTTAGAACTTCGAATGCTGTTAACCTTTGCTTCGGATCTCCTGTCAGCATCTTTCTCACAAGGTCCTTAGCACTTGATGATATGTCCGGCCATGGATCACTGATGAAATCAATTTCTCCTTGAATGATGGAATTGAAAATTCCTTGTTCTGATTCTGTTTGGACAAAATGTACCAGTATCAGATTCAACAGTAGTTGCAATGATAAGTGGAAGAATTATATGTGAGAAGTTGAAATTAAAATTACCAGCCCAGAAAGGGGGAACTCCACTGAGAAAAATGTAAAGCATAACACCAATGCTCCAAATATCAGCTTCTGGCCCATATTTTCTCTTCAAGACTTCGGGTGCTATGTAATATGCACTGCCAACTATGTCCCTAAACACTTCACCTGCTTAGGTTGGAACAATTTTCTGTTAAGAACTCATATGTGATCTTCCGAAAATCAATAGAGAGGTCGCTAAATTGTCTGTGCAACCAATGTTGCACACATCATATGATGTTAACTAAAAAGAAGCTACAAGAAACTTGGCGGAAGTGATCCTAATTAAATAGAACTACAATGAAACCAATATCGATGCATATTGTGCCTAGTTCGTGGTTTAAACATCCTAATGTTTCCATTCAATCCACAAACATTTTGTAAAACAAGAATTACATATCCCTACATAACATACACATATAATGGATAAATATAGAAGGTTTCAAAGAAAGATTGACAACCTCTGAACTGCTAACGCTATTTAGAAAAGAAACAGGATACAACTAATGAGCAAGCCACATCCCAATTAATTTACCTTCCTTGAAGAAGACGGAGAGGCCAAAGTCTGTGGCCTTCAGTGGCGCATTCTCGTCCTCGTTCAGCAACAGGAAATTTTCTGGTTTCAAGTCCCTGTGAATCACCTGTTGGTGCCAAAATCAGAGCAATGTCTGTACACATCAGCTTCATCTGAATATTTCAATTGGTCTGTCAACGCCAAAACCAAAACACAACGACGAGACGCACCCCCATGGAATGACAGGTGTGGATGATCTGCACGATGGTCCGCATGAGCGACGCGGCCGCGCGCTCCGTGTAGTGGCCGCGGGCGATGATCCTGTCGAACAGCTCCCCTCCGGCGCACAGCTCCATGACAAGGTGCACCGAGTGCTTGTCCTCGTACGCGCCCTTCAGCTCCACGATGTTGGGCTGCCCTGCGAGGTGGTACATGATCTGGACCTCCCTCCGCACGTCCTCCACATCCTCCTTATTGGCCAGCTTCCGCTTGGCGATGGTCTTGCAGGCGAACTGCTCCCCCGTGGCCTTGTGCGTGCAGAGGTGCGTGACCCCGAACTGGCCGCGCCCCAGCTCCTTGCCGATGGTGTAGGTGGCGGCGATGTCCTCCATGGGGCGGCCCAGCACGGGGCCGTTGGGGCCGGGCTTGCCGATCGGGGGCTGGGGGGCCGCGTCCGCCGCTGCCGCCGTCGGGCTCGACGAGGGCGCATCCTGGGGATCGACTGCTGCTTCTGCCACGGGGACCGGGGCCGGGGAGGCATCATTGGAATTGGAGAAGCAGTTGCCCATGGTGGCGGTGGCGGCGGGCGGCTGTCCGTGGAGGAAGAGGGAAGGGGAGGTTTAAGAGGAGAGGGCCGCGATGGTCAGGAGGAGGACGGCAAGAACAGAGTGGGTTTTTGTTTTGGTTTTGGTTTTGATTTTGGTGTGATGAGAGAGGAGAGAGAAAGAGAGGGAGAGAGAGAGGGATGGATGAGTTGGGAATCCAAAGGAGAGAGAGGTTTGGAGAGAGACGCGGGAAGACAACCGTCTTTCCAATTTATAGATCTTCGTTTGTTTTAGGTAGTTGCGCTGTTCGATACTTGTACACATCCCATTGGTCATTTTTCCTTTGCTCGTTAGATTTTGGTGGATCGAGAAATAGATTTGGGGGCGAGCATTTCATTTCACAATCTTCTTAAGTCATTCATTTAGATGAGACGATCGAAGATTAGAGGTGGAGGTGATCGTGGATCTGATCCAATCAAATATGCCCGACATTTTTTTTAAAAAATAAAAATAAAGTCAAATCGTGTCTGGTCGACTCACACTGGATTGAATTCAATAAAAGTCAAATCCAACTCAAATTTTAACTGATAATTATTCTTACTTTGGTTTATTAGGAATTTAAATTTAATGGATAAGTAAATGCATTCAGACTTCTATTTTTTATTTTTGTTTCAGATTTGAATAAATACATTCGGACTCAATTTGAGTTTTCCTTGCATCACTGCCCGATCCTTTAACATTTGTAAGTTTGTTAGTGATTTTATCATTGATTTTTCTTTTGTTTTAGTTTATTATATTTATGTTTTGTATTTTACCATTGGCCGTCGTGAGAAATACAACCCCCATTTTAACCTGTAATCTCTCTCTCTCTCTCTCTCTCTCTCTCTCTCTCTCTCTCTCTCTCTCTCTCTCTCTCTCTCTCTCTATATATATATATATATATATATATATATATATATATATATATATATATATATATATATATATATATATACCTCCCTCCTTCCCATCCGTCGGCTGTCTCATGACACTGGATCCCTTTCTCTCCAATGAATGTAGGAAGCTACCGCGTTCAACATGGGATCGCTCTCTCAGGTCTGTTGTCGCAACTCTCATGGTAGCAGATGCAAGCAATGGACATCAGTGTATAAGCATTTACCATTTCACTCTAAGGCCTCTTTGGTTCAAAAGACATTAGGAGAAGAGAAGAGAAAAGGGAGAAGGAAAAAAGATAATAAGGGAAAGGAATAGAATGAAGATAAATAGTTAATTCTATTTGGATGACATGAGTAATGAGAATGGGAGAAAATAAAAATTTAATGATAAATATATTTAAACTATTTTATTCTTCATATATATATTTATATATTAAGTTTATAAGATTAAATATGAAAATTTGTTTTATTATATATTTCTCCTTCTTCCTATCCCAATTTGGAGAAAAAAAGAAAAATGAGATATTGAAGGATAATGAAGGAGAAATTGTCATCTTTTTCCCTCCAACTTTAAATTCAAATATGTTCGTCTTCTTTTCCTTCTTTCTCTTTATCCTCTTTTCACCATCAATCAAACAGACCTTAAAAGCATGAACATATCATATTTCTTAGCGTGCAGATTTTGCATTACTAGAATGGTTGGAAGGACAAAAATAAAAATTTAACTCAAATGCACTAGGGTATTCATAACGCGAGATCATATAAAAAAAGTTGAAACTCACATAATTCTATAACAAAAAAGAACTAACATTGGAAATGTGAAAGAGCAATCTTTAACACATGAAAGTAATCTTATTTCTATGTTTTGGCCTACACAACCTTTTTTTATAATGTTGACCTATCGTAGAAGGGGTAAAACCCAAACCCCATAAGGAAATTAGGGCAATGCCAACAGAAATGAGATCTTAGTCATGCCACAACATGCCTAAATTGATGAGATGAATGCCTTTACTCAGAAGCTTTTGTTTGTAAGGTTAAATCATCAAATTCCTATGGATTGGTGCTAACTCTTTCTTGACATCAATGTTGATGTATAGTTGTTGCAAGAAAACTCGCAGGGTCACATGATTCACAAGTCTAGAGTTTGAACTTTGAAGTGCTAAAGTGATCTCGAACCTTGTCTGGTGATCTCTCAACTGTGGGAACGACTCTCTCCCCCCAACCCTAACGGCTAGCTGAGGAAACCCCAGTCTGGCCCCGATGACCCCCGCCAGGGACACCATCCCCATCCTCCCTCCCCCTATACACAGGCCCTCATGTCGGAGCCACCTGACGGTGCTCGAGTCGACGGGAGCTCCGCCTTTGGAAGCGCCGACGGGCAGAGGTTGCCGATCAGGGGTCAGCTGGCTCTGAATCGAACGCGGAGGTAAATCGGTTTAGTGACCTTGATCTCAACCATTCGCCAGGATCGGACGATCAGGATGCGGTTCTGCTGGGGCCTCACCATGTGAGCCCTAACAACGTCATAACGGAAATCGTCGCTCCAACGCACGGCCCTAATCAGGTGGATCATCGTGTGGCGCACCGGATCATGCCGCGTGGAGCGCACAATCTTGAGGCCAACGGTGGAGATCAGCTGACCATTGCTGATCACCATACGCGTGGCACACACGAATCACTAGAGGACTCCCCCCCCCCCTCTCGGCCTCTTCTCCTTCGGTGCCCAAATCTAGGGTTCGGGCCCCTTCTTCTTCTCCTCATCTGCAGGCTAGCCTAGAGACTAGAGATCTAGAGCAACGAAGCGTGGTGATCGAGACCATGCTTCTCTTGCGAAGAAGATAAAGTCTCATTTCACCTGCAACACTCATGTACAAGTCGGCGAAGATGCTGAGGAGGGAGAAATCCATGGAGAGGAAGGGGAAGAGGAGGAGGAGATACAAGACGAAGACTTGGTCCCGCCACTGAGAAGGGACCCATGGAGACGAAAGGCCAAAAGGAGGGTCCCGCCGTCGCTGCTACCACCACTACAACAGATAATCAGAAATAACAAAGCCAAAAAAGGTAAGCAAAAAGTTTTAGATGTTGCGGCTCCCTTATCTCTGTCTATGTCTGTGCAGGGCTCAGCGGAGCACCCCCCTACATAAAATGAAGGTCATCTCATGCAACTGACGTGGGGCGTGCCGCGGTAAGGTCCGGGATCATCTCAAAGAATCTTTCATAGGTATCATGTGGATGTAGTTTTATTACTAGAATCGCATGCTTAATAAACAACAGGCATATCGTCTGCTATGTAGGATGGGACCCCGATGGGGTGGTTGCTATCAAGAGAGCATTGACACTTCTAGTGGTATCATCCTAATCTGGCGGATCCCAGACATTCAGGTAACAGTGATTAGTATAGATACACAAGTAATTCATGCAGTGGTCAACTCGGGTAATTTCTCATCACTCTTTTCCTGTGTGTATGTTAGTACAATTCCATGAACTAGATCTTTACTGTTTGAGCAGTTAATGAATCTAAATATTCAAGACATTCCATGGATGATTATTGGAGACTTCAACTGTATTATTAGGCCAGAGGACAAAAGGAGGGCAAGCCATTTACCTTAACTAATTCAATCAAGACATTTAGGGACCTCATTGATAATCAAGGCTTAATAGATGTTGGCCTCATTGGCACCCAGCACACTTGGTGCAACAATCGCCAGGGGCTGCCAAAATATTATGTAGATTAGATAGAGTATTAGTAAACAGAGCGTGGGTCATGGCCTTTCCCTGCCAGATCCTTAAGCCTCTAGCTAGGTGCTCATCGGATCATGCCCCTCTACTATTAGATTTGCAGCAGAGTCAGATGAAGCCTATGTTATTTAAGTATGAACACTTTTGATTTAGTTATAACCAACCCAGAGAGATTGTTCAAAGAGAGTGGACTATGGAGAGGTCTATGAGCCAAGCCTTGAGGGTTATTAAAACCAAAACTCTAGAATGGAATAAAAAGGTGCTGGGCAGGTTAGAGTGCAGGGTGGAGAATGTCCTAGAGGATATTAAAAAGCTGGAACTAAAGGATAGCTCTGTGGGTTTTTCACTAGAGGATTGTGGTAAGTTGAGGGCTGCATATCATCTTCATGCAGCACTCAGAGAAAGATTACTATTAAGTGGTGGTCTAAGTCTAGAGTTAATTGGATCAAAGGGGAGACATGAATTCAAAATTTTTTCACCTAAGCACTCTGATCAGACAAAGAATAAATTATATCTCCACACTAACATCTAGTGAGGGGAAAACCATTGAGAATGGGGACCAAATTAGGAATATATTTGTAGACCATTATAGTAAACTCTGGAGCTCTGAAAACACGCCTATGCTTCCTATTGATTGCTGGCCTGAGTTACCTTATCTTCAATCTGAACACCACCCTCAACTGATTACCCTAATAACTAGTGTAGAGATTAAATGTGATCTGGCACTTGCCACCTGGCAAGGCTCGAGGGCCATATGGTTATACTGCTGAATTCTATAAGAATTACTATTGTGGGTACAAAAATTTGTAATGAGATCCAAGCATTTTTTCACACTGCACACATCCATCCTGCTTGGGCTGGGAAAAACTTAATATTCATTCCTAAGAAATAGTCCCCCAAAATCATTAGTGATTATCGCCCCATTTTTTTATGTAATATCATATATGGGATCACAGTCAAGATTCTAGCTAACAGATTGAAACCTTTATTGAACATCCTCATTGATTCAGCTCAATCAGCCATTGTTGCAAATTGTTTAATCCAAGACAACATTTTAGTGGCTCAGGAGCTTGTCAATTCTATGGGTAGGGGTAGGAACAAATGTATGTTAATCAAAGCAGATATGGAAAAGACATTTGACAGGGTCTCTTGGCATAGTATTAGCACTGTTTTAAGACTAATGAACTTTCACCTGACTTCATTAATTAGATTCTTGAGTGTGTTACCTCCCCAATCTATATATGTTGCATCAATGGCATGCTCTCCCACAGCTTCACCAACTGCCAGGGAATTAGACAGGGGGACCCCCTGTCGTCATATTTATTCATTTTAACATCCCAGGTTCTTTCTTCTTTGTTAAACTCCGAGGTCAGGATTGGCAATATCAAACCCTTTAAGTGTGGTAGCTTTGGACTTAGCCATCTGGCTTATGCTGATGATTTATTAATCTATATAGCTGCCACCAGGAAGAACTGTGTAAATCTAAAGAAAGCCTTTCAACTCTATGGTATGTTAACAAATCATAGGCTAAATCCTTAGAAATCTGAGTTATATCTCCCCCATAAATTACATTCTAATAAGGTGAATCTCATTAAGGGCCTGCTGGGTATTCAGATGGGAAGTTTTCCTTTTGTCTATCTAGGAGTGCCTATTTCACATAAGTTAATCCCATTAGGTAAACATAGAACTGTCATTGATAAGATATCATCTAAATTGGAGATGTACTCATAATCAGGCTAGGAGATTAACTTTAATTAACTCCGTCATGAATTCCATCCCTATTTATTCCTTAAGTGTATCGCATGTCCTGCTGGTATTTTGGGGTCTCTAGAGAAGCTGTCTAAGGGCTTTTTATGGGATGCTAATGGGGGTAAGAGAGGTTTAAACCTGATTAACTGGCACACGGTGCAATTGCCTAAGGAAGCTGGGGGGCTAGGGGTCAGAAATCTTTCCAAAATTCAAATTGCTTTAATGGCCAAAAGAATCCTTGCCATGTTAAGGGGTGAATCAAATCTGTGGACCAAGCTAATGCTGGCTAAGTATGGGGAATTTCATCCATAGGCAAACACTTTATGCTAGTCTTCTGTGGTTGGGCCTACTAGTGCACAAAATTCTCAAGCATGGTCCTGGAAAATTATTTTACATGCTAACAAAATAATCAGATATGGATTTATAAAATCTATTGTTAATGGATTCCAAACTGATATTATGGATGATCCTGGATATTTGATATCCCCCTTTCTCTTAAGCCCACTTTCATAAATGTTGACATGTTATCTATGATGCATATGGTTTCTGATCTTATTGCAAATAACACATGGAACTTTAGTTTGATTTCCTCTTGCTTTGGCGCTCATCTGGTCACCAAGATATTTTTCATATTTATGCTTGCTTCTAATGTCAATAACGATTCATTGGTATGAAAATCTGATGTACATGGTTGTGCAAATGCTAAAAATGTTTACAATTATCTGTGCAGTGATGGTGGCTCGGCCTCAACATCTGGAAGGCTTGCTTGGAACTTCATAAGGCAGATCAAAGGCCCCCTCTAAGATTTATATCTTTCTTTGGAAGCTTATGCATAATCGTTTACCAACAAAAGACTATTTTTTGTGTTTTGATCGCTCGATAAAGTCTGACTGCTCTTTGTGGCTCAAGTGTTGAATCAAATGCTCATTTATTTTTTCACTACCCTGTTTTCGCTTCAGCTTTGGTCAATTTTCCAGTAGAAAACAAACTTTTCTTTTGCTTATATGGACTCATGGCACATAGGTGATTGGATCAAGGAGGGTCGGCTGCTCGATCGGAGATCCAAAATACTTCTTCTTTCTCTTTTTCTTTTTGTTTATGGGGGCTTTGGACAGCTCGTAATGATCATCATTTCAGTTCCAAGCAAGCAACCATGTTGTGTGTCTGGGAGCGGACTGTCGCCGCGCACGGGGAATATGTCCATACCCATGTTCCTGAGACAAACAGCCCCCAAGATCTAAATTGGGTCCGGTGGGAGCCTTCGGTTGGCCTTTGGGTCAAACATAACACCGACAGATCTTTCGTTGATCCATCGGTATGGGGGGAGCATGCTACATCATTCGGACATCTAATAGTACCTTTGTGTTTGCAAGTTGTTGCAGCGCACGACGATTGACATTCTAGAGTTGGAGGCTGTTGGGCTGTTGCTTGGACTCCAAGATTGCAAGCGCAGGAATGTCACACACATTATCGTGGAAATCGACTTTGAGATGTTATTGAAGATTATCACTCGCAAGTCTCCATGCCCTTGGAGAATCAGAAATTTAATGCAAACTATCTGGGAACTTATGAATGTTTGTAATGCTTGTATTGTACTCATTGCCATAGACTTTGCAATAGGGCTGCGGACTTTCTTGCAAACTATGGTTGGGCGCAAGGTTACGACATGATTTTTTGTGAGGAGTTTCTTCCTTGTGAGCTCCTTAGTATCTTGTACCAAGATGTGTTTTTGCATAATAGTTAAAGCTTAACTTTCCTTTAAAAAAAAGTGCTAAAGTAAAATCAGGTGATATTCAACATAGGCTAGAATTCTAGATGTTGCTTTATTCTTGTCTGCCATAAGAAAAAGAATGTACAATGATTCCTGCACTCGCCGGAGAGAAAGGGATTCATTTTCATTCAACAACCAGCTAATGACAAGGAGAGAGTGTCAGGAGGCTAAAGTTTTTCTCTTGTGAAAAACATCTTCCGTCTTTTATATAATTGAAATGAGGCCAAGCGGGCACTACCCTTAGATTGCGCTTGGAAATAGAATTCTCTTAAGTTCTCGATGAACAATTGAATTGACAAATTAATTTGAGATATGTTTGGATGAAACAAAACATAATGATAAGAAATCAGATGAAAAAAAATTAATATGATGGATGAAATTTTATGACTTTTGACTTAAAAATAATTATAAAGTATAAATTTATTATTAAAAATAAAATTATAAATTAATTTTTTATATGGAAAAAATTTTGTTAAAAAATAGAGTATTCAAATAAAAAATCATTTTTAAAAATAATTATAATTAATGAAATTTTATTTTTAATAAAATAATAAGTAATAAATAATATTATATTAATATTTGATTATAAATATTTTAAGGATTTAGTGTCCATCATACGCCTGCTTAGGCGTATGATGGCCATACGCCTCGCACCCGCCGTCCAATCTACTCGGACGGTGGGCGCTGCTCTCTTTTTTTCGGACGCAGAACGGTGGCGTCGGCGGCGCACCGGCGAAAGGACGTCGCCATTGCCGGATCGGAAAGAAATGGAGAGAGATCTAACGCCATTGCCGTCGACGTCACCCTCGCCTCTCCAGTCCATCGCCATCGCCAGATTGCGGCCCTCACCTCATCGCCATCGACATCGTTGCATCGGGGAGTAAAGGGGAGAGATCCATCGTCGTTGACGTCGCCATCGCCGGCCGCCCTCGTCTCTCCCGTCCATGCCATCGCCAGATCGCGGCCCTTGCCTCGTCACAGTCGACATCACTACATCGGGGAGAAAAAGGGGGAGAGATCCATCGACGTCGCCTCATCGCCCTCGCCTCTCCCGTCTATCGCCAGATCACGGCCATCGCCTCGTCGTTGTCAACATCGCCTTGTCGCCATCGTCGGCCGCCTTCGCCTCTCCCACCATCGTCATTGTTAGACCGTGGTCGTCGCCTCATCGCCATCGCGCATCGCGGTGGATCCGGCCGCCCATGATCGACCCAGCGGCCGATCAGGGCGCAGCCGACCACATCGCAGGGCTGGAGAGGGAGAGGGAGATCGACGGTGAAGGAAAGGAAGAGGGGCTGCCAAATCCACCACGAAGCGGTCTTCTCCGACCGCTAGGAGAAGTAGCGAGGCACGGACGCGACGACGACGGGGACGAGGAAGGTGGGGTTGCCGGCTGGTAAAGGGGAAGACAGGAGGGGAGGGAGTGCGCCGATCACATGAGAGAGAAGGAAGTTGGGAGATGTGGGCAGGGGAATAGGTTGGGGAGATCCCACCGTCCGATTAGATCGGATGGTGGTCTCGAGGCATATGGCCATCATACGCCTAAGCAGGCGTATGATGGCCATTAAATCTATATTTTAATATAATAAATAATTTTTTATAAGAGAAATGTGAGAGAGAGAAAGAAATAAGAAAAGAAAAGAAAAAAGAAATTCAAAAGAAAACATGACGTCAAAGAAAAAAGAAAACTCGTGATTCCGCTAGAGTGCTTGGGTTCCACCTTTTTGGTGTCACTTACGCCCTGATTCCAGCTCATGATTCCGCTTTGGCCGACGAAATTGCGAGCCCCATTTGGCGGGAATCAAGGTGCAATTCCACCCTAGTTCTTTTGCCAAATGAGAATGGATGGCTCATCTAGGGCAGGATATGCTGGGAAGGAGCGTCCCCTTCATATATTCATTTAACTTATATATTTTCTAAATTCCACCTCACTTGAGGATCATGTGATTTAGTATGGGACCCATACGAAGGTGCACGTCCGACAGTGAATGCAAAACATGTACGATGCTTATGCAGACAGGTCTCAGATTATGGTGGAGTTTCTTCACCACTTAAGTAGGTCTTGTCTTGAGTTCAATTCTTGTGAGCATAGAATTTTTTTGTGACCCGAGATAAATATCATATTAGTGAGACTTGATAATAAGTCGATGTTCTAACTCGTGATCGAATCATTGGCGTCACATGAGTTTAAAGATGATGATTAATCAATCATTTTGAAGTTTTTCGATATGTAATAGATGATCTTTTGGTTTCCACCAAAGCTAGTTTGTATGTTTTATATTGGGCTTGGTTGGATATAAAATTTTAGAAGAAAATGAATTGTTGTAATGAAAAGAAAATTCTAGGATTGTCGTTCATTCAAAAACCAAGCATTCTTTTGCTTTGATTCATAAGTCCTGTGAATAAAAGTATCTCCTAAAGTTTTACAAACATTCAATTCGAAAAAGCAAGTAATTTGAATCAAGATTATCAAAAGCATCTAAAACTACAATAGTTGTAGTCAAATGAGATAATGTTTTAGGCCTTAAGGGTTTTAAATAAAATATCTGATAATTTATTTAGTATCAAAACGACTCCTTAATTCCAATTGTTAGGAGTCTAATTGGTTGATATGGAGTGACACCAAATTAATTGAAATTTCAATTAATTAGGATGCTTTGTGAGGTTTCTATGCCCAGAGTTTTTAGTTTTTGTGTTTGATTTTTCTTTTTATTATTGTAAGCCTCCCGGCAGTTTTCGTATGAAAAAAAATTTGAAATTGACGGTGTGCCTATCCGTCATAATTGTGCATAACTTTTAGCATGTTAAGAATTGGATTATCAAGACAGTTTCTCTCGGATACTAAGTGATAATAAAAAAAAAGAGAAAAAAACTACTATGGTAAACCTCTAGGGATGTAAGAAAAACTTATCCACCCGAAAAACCTAACCGAAAAGACCGATCCGAAAAAATTCAAACTCGGACTCCGATTAAAAATTAAGTTAATTGTTTAGAATAATTAAAATCACCCATTTAAATTAGGACTCCTAACTAAAAAATTGTGGGGCTCGACCAGAATTAAATATATATTTTATAAAATATTATAATTAAAATATTATCACAACTTTCAAATAATATTTCAAAGTTTTACATTTTTACCCATATTTATTAGATTAAGTATATTGTTGACTTATTATGTTATAGTTAAACTTATATTTTAATAAAATTTGTATAAAATTAACTATAATATTTTAAATTATAATGTGATAATATGATAGTTTAATTTCTCTATGAAGTTAGAGTTATATATTAATTTTTGTAAACATAGTTTACGATGTATTTAATATCTATTCATTTTTTATAAAAATATTATTTTGATCATGTCTTCGACCCGAAAAAAATTGAGATCGTCTAGATTAGTTTTTTTTTTCTTAGAAAAAAATTTAGGGTGATCTTTTACGTTCTAAAAAATCATCCGAAATTAAAAAATTAATTTTTTCCGATGTAAAAATCATCCCATCCAAACCACTTTCACCCCTATAAACTTCCTGAATATATTATTATATTATATCTAGAGAAAAATGCTTGTGAATATGCTTACCGTCGTTATTGTTTGTTGAGTGTTGACATGGACAACTTAATACAAAATTTCTGAAATGATTTTAATATTAGAAATATATATATATGGATAAAATGTACCTGCTGAGCACCTATTATCAGCATACATGCTGAGCACATCTAAGCCGTCCAATAAGAAATTGACGGCCACGGATCTAAGTGGATGAGCGCGTGTGGTCATGGTCGTTCATTTTTTATCAGCGGCCCAGATGCGTTATCGCCTGGAGTGATTGGGTTTAGGGGCGTCGAGCTGGTCCACGAGGAGGGTAGCACAGGCGATCGCGACGGCGGATTGTGGAGCGAGTCCGGCGGCGACACTGCTGGTCCGGCGAGGAACGGATCATATAGCGAGGAGGGCAGTGCCGGCACCTGCGACGGCGTAGAAGTAGAGCAAGTCTGAGTGGATGAGCGCGTGTGATCATGGTCGTTCATTTTTTATCAGCGGCCCAGATGCGTTATCGCCTGGAGTGATAGGGTTTAGGGGTGTTTATTTTTCGCTCTCATCGCCTGCCGCTCAGGGTGTCATGCTCTCATCGCCTGAAAAAGTGATCGGCTAGCTCGTCGGACGGAGATCGCCTGCCCCTCTCATCGCCTGAACGAGTGATCGGCTACTTGCTCCTCGTCGAAGGTTGCTTTTACTCGTCGATCGCCTCAGATCTGTTCTTCTTTTACTTTTCAGATCTGTTCTACTTTTTTTTTCAGATCGCCTGCCGCTCTCATCGCCCGGCTAGCTGCTCCTCGTCGAAGGTTGCTTTTCATCGTCGAAGGTTCCTCCCTAACTCTATTATGTTTTTTGTATGTGATCGCCTCAGATCTGTTCTACTTTTTTTTCAGATCTGTCTACTTTTTTTCAGATCTATCTACTTTTTTTTCATATCTGTTCTACTTTTTTTCCCTAATTTCTTCTAATTTTTTTCGGATCCGTTCTACTTTTTTCAGATCTGTTTAATTTTTTTTCAATTTTGTTCTACTTTTTTTTTCAGATCTGTTCTACTTTTTTTTTCTCAGCTCCGATCTTTCTTGGATATACGTTATGAATAGATCTTTAAGCAGCCCTGAACTGTTATATTTTCTATGTGATACGTTATGCATTATGATGGGAACATTCGTTGATAATTTCTCTCTATCTCCTCTTCCTCCTATCTTTTACACGACACCATTTTGTGAATGTCCCAGTTTGTCTCCCTTTCCACCTTCCTATCTTTTACCGTAGCTCTTTATTTAATCTTTCAATGAATATCATGTATAGGACGATACATAACACTGCAATGTCCGCCCAAATTGTAGGCAATGTTTGAACGTAAACAAGAGACGTTGCCTAAATGTTATTGCCAAGAAGAACGCGTCATTAAAACTTCTTGGACGGAATATAATCCTGCACGAAGGTTTTATGTTTGCAGTAATAACCAAGTGGGTAACATGTGATGTTCTTTTTTTTTCTTCTTTCAATGTCTGAAACCAACATTGAGGTTATAACTTTTATATTTATCCAGATTGAAGCTTGTCAATATTTTCGTTGGATGGATGGACCTATTGAAGCTCATTATAAGAAGGTCATCAATGGATTATTGCGAAAGATCAATAGATTGGAGAACGAAAACCAAAAGATCGGCGCTCAATCATTTTGGAAATTGACCACCTTCATATTGATTTTCATATTAGTAGTTATGATGTTATCTTAACATGTGTATGTATTAAAAATGTGGAACAATGAATGTTGAACATCTAGAATGGAACAGTGTATGTTGAACTTATGTATATGGAACAATATGTTGAACTTATGTGTGTGGAACTGGAATGGATAACTTATTTTATGTATGGTCATTGCATAGCGTGCATTGCATAACATCTCTTCTCTATGCTTCGGTAGCTTGAAATGGTCTAACCTTTTGAACCTCGTGAACGAAACCATCGTGGTTCTGTTCAACCCTGCCGTCATGTCCCATAGTGTTCACGATGTCACTGGTAATGACGAAGAGGATGACTATGGAGCTTCCCTCCCCAGCGGCTCCTACTGTGCCGGAGATCATTAGCACCACGTCTATCCAGTCTGCAAATCTCAACATGGTGTGCATGTTATCCTCAACTATCGGCCTGACACTCACCTTTATAATTCCGAAACTATAGTTATCCTCAACGTAAGAACGTATTGATCCTCTCAAGTCTCAAATTCACCAAAGTTCTTAATGTATAGAGCAATCAGTCTCTGATACCAGCAAAAAGAAATGGAAAAGAAAGATGAGATATCTGGCGGCATTAGTCCGCACTGACACTCAAGTTTAAACTTTAAAGAGCACCATGCAAATAAAATACTAATGCTTTTGGAGCAATAATACCTCTGCATCACTATCCAAACGCTGAGTGATGCGTTAAAATGATGTAGCAAAATAAAATCGCTAGCAAGTGCACTAGTCGCTCAAGTAATATAGTAAATAAGAGTAAGAGTATCGAACCCACGAGGAATATTATTAATTCAATATCTGAATTTATAAATTAATAAGTGAGAAAAAACATGGATTTTGAAAATGAGTTTTAAAAGATAAAGAAAATAAGATAAAGATAAGATAGTTGTGTTGAAGTTAGGCCTTAGGATGAAAATAGATCAGGATAAATATTTGAATCATAAAAGATAAATTTAATCTTTAAAGATGGATTAGAGTCTCCCGAAAGTAATCTAACATGATTAACTTGTGGTCTCCACGACTAACATCCCTCAATCTAATCATATAGAACTATCTTAATTTAATAAGAATTGAAGTCTCCACGACTGGTACCCCCAAAATCATATTAAAATTAAGATGCATTAAATTGAATTCTCTAAACTATTAATCACTCCACAAACTGGTATAGATTAATAGACCACACAAACTTGATTCTCCACACACTAGTTATCAAATTTATGTCAATTATTAATTCCAAATAAAATCAATTATAATTAGTATAATGAATTCTGAAATTAAACACTCCACAAACTGGTATAGCCTAATTCAGAAATTTAATTAACTAATATAAAAGCATTAAGCACAATTAATAATTGATCAAAAAAGATTAAAGCAAATAAAATAGGATCCAAACATTTTCCTTCAATTAATAATCTCCTAAAATAATAATCCTAAAAACATGGAGTTCATTCTAGAAATTCTGGAGAGATAATAAAATATAAATCATAAAAATTGAAAGAATTACACCCAAAATAGAGATCTCGAATCCGACAAACAGTCGGGCAGCCTCTCGAACTTGATCAGGGTCGCGATCAACCTCCAACCGTCGCACCTCTCTCCTCTTAGTCGTAGCCTGCAGAGCTCACGACTCGCCGTGGAAGAAACCTGAACTTCAGAGCACGAATTGAAACGACGGATTCTTCACGTATTTATAGGGTGCGGACGGGTCTTCCTGTTGTTCGTGATGTACGGCCGAATTTAAATTCACGGATAAATCTCGGCCAAAAATGATAATTCTTTCAAAAGATAAATTCTTTTATTTTTACCCCCTTTGAATCTCGGTCAAAACGAAATTCTTTTATCTTTACGCCCTATAGATCTCGGCCATAATAAAGAATTTAATCTTGTTACGCCCAAAAGATAAAATCATTTACTTGTTACCCCTTTGAACCTCAGCCAAAAAGTGATCATCTTCATGCCATTACGCCCAAAAGATAAAATCCTTTTATCTTTACCCCCTTTGAATTTCGGCCAAAACGATAATCATTTATCCTAATCTCGGCCGTAATGATAAATTCTTCGGAATTTCGACCGATACGGCACAATCCATCTAAATCTCAATTTTTCCTGCAAAATAATTATCAAAATTTAGTTAATCCATCCACAATTAAAATATTCAAAGAATTAATAATTAAAATTGATAAATTCGGAATTACGATTAAAAGTGATTAAAAATGATGCATGCCATGATCAAATTACAGAAAAATTAATTAAAATAATAATCTAAAATATGTTGTATTTTGCATGCATCAAACTCTTCCAAGCTTAAAGTCTTACTTGTCCTCAAGCAAAAATTCAAGTCAAGCCTCAAGAAAGTTTCATCATAGCCGCCACATTGTCAACTGATTAATTTTCTCACACAATTCTTCTGCACACCTACTACTCAGCATCTTATCATTTTCCATGCACTTAGCTTCATAGAGATTCTGAATGCTACAAAAATTTAAACAATCTCAAATTCAGCCTTGCAGAAAAATAAATTGTCTGTCAAATAATAGCATTAATATTGAACACATAAGTACTAATTGAGCTTAAAACTTTTTCTTTTTCTTTTTCTTTTCATTTTTATTTTCAATCATTTTAAAAGTTCTAATCTTCAAGCAGGATTGCATAAGGAAGTCCATGTAGCGGACTTTAGACTGATGACTCCCAGACCAGATGACCTTAGGGCACCAGGTGATAAAGCACCTCTCGAGTTTACTTGCCCGAACAACCAAGGTTCTGAATGAAGAGTTCGAACTTAGCTATGATTCAGTACTCATGTGCTTCTCCATGTTCCACAAGACGGTCCATGTAGCAGGTTTTCGATCGACGGATCCCAGAGCAGTTGCCCTTAGGTCGCTAGGCATGAACCCCTACGGATCTAATTACCCGAACACATCTTGGTTCCGGATAACACTTTTGTACCTACACATAACTTTATTCATCATTTTTTTTTGTTGGGGTTTAACTAACCCTCTTTTTATTCACTTTCAATTTTTATAAGTTCAAAAAGTACTTGATATGGTCAATAAGAAGGCTACTACTATCAAGACTTAAAAGAAATAAAAAGGCATAAATATGATTTTGTCGTCTAGTCATTCATAATTCTACTTAGCATGGGCACACAGTCTATAAGTTTGATACTGAAGTAGCAAGTGATAAGAAAGAAAAGCATTTAAATTTCATCAGTTAACAACATGTCTTTGAATTTTTACTAAAAGATAATTAAAACAGTAAGACAAAAGTTTGTAAGATGGTAGCAAAAATAAATGCATGCAATGGTATTTTTTTAGAAAATTTTCAAAATTTTCAATTTTTTGGATTTTTTTCAAATAGATGCAAACATGAGCAAATAAAAAGAAAGAAACATGCAATGCATGAAATACAAACTCCCCCAAGCTTGAACCAGACACTGTCCTCAGTGTTAAGCCAGCAAGGAAAAGTGATACATACTCAATAAAAAGGAAATTTAAAGAAATGAAAATAAAGAAAAGGGAAAAGACAACCAGATTTACTGTCTGCAGGGTGGCGATGGATGATGGTAGCCGAGATTTCCTTGGCGCATATGATACTCATGGATGCGCCTCGTCATGCGCGCATGATGATTCTGAAGGGATTCGAAGCGACCCTGACGATCATCCATATTTCTAAAATCGGCTCGGATGTTGGTCAACTTTTGGGCTTGTCTAAGTTGCTCTTCCTAAATAGCGTGCAACTGCCCTGACTGACGAAGTTGCTCTTCTTGAAAAGTGTGAAACTCCCCTGCTTGACGAAGTTGTTCATCATACATTGATTCCCATAAGTTTTGCATGGAAGCATAGTCAGGTTGAGGTGGCGGAGGTGGATAGTAAGTCTGCTCTGGGGCTGAAGTAAAAGTGGGCTCCGGTGCTATATAGCGATTCTGCACAGGTTCTTGTAAAGGGGCAGATACTTCCATTGAGTCGCGTTCCTCATAAGGAGTAGAAGGTATGAACGAGGAATCAGAAGAGCTCTCTTGTGCTGGAGATGAAATCGGAGAAGGCACCGGCATATAAGGTGAATGGACGGATGTGGCATATTGGGAAGCTGCTGGTGATGCAGCCTGGAATCCTTGTGGCTGTTGAAGGTAGGGTTGGGCTGTCGCATAATCAGTAGAATCAAACCAGGAGAAAGGTTCATCCTGGTGTAGCTGTCCGACAGAGGTAGATGGTCCTGCAGGTGGGATTACTAGAGCTATGACCTGCCTAAAAATGAGCCAATTATTTGGATTAATTGACGTGAAAGCATCTCGATCTGAGCAGGGCACCTTCTGATGGTGGCCTTTAAAAATAAAAACTTTGATCCCTGAGTTGTTGGTCTTCACGAAACTCATAGCCTGAATGGTCCTACGAGTGAGGTGAGTGTTTCCTGGCACAGCTTCTAGATCATCCAAGTCAAGTTGTAGGTGCTGAGCAATAGGTGTGAGAAGGGCACCCATATTAATGCTACCGCCACGATGAGTAGTGCGGCGCTGGAATCGACAAATGAGGAAGGCACCCACATTAACAGGAGTTCTATGAAGCATGCTGTGGATGAGATATAACTCTCCCTCTGAGACGGCACCATCATTATCACTGCGCCCACTTAAGGTGTTGCTTAGCATGCGATGGACGTAGCGCAGAACATGATTCTGAATTGAGCTGTCTTTAGCTGTGTTCCAAACCAATCGGTCTTCTTCTATTATCTGTTTCCAAAAAGCTTCAGCAACAAAGTCAGCAGGTACAGAAAGAGATCCATGGTTGGGAAATTCATAGATATTATTAATCTCTCCTAGAGTGAGAGTAAATGGCCGCCCATAAAGTTGGAATGAAATGCGGGGCTGATCATAGTTCCTGCCATCTAAATTAAAGACTTCCAAGGATGAGAGAAATTCTATAATTAGTACTTCATAAGTTGGCCACCAAGAATGCACAAAGTCAGAGAGTCTAATCTGAGAAAATAATAGATGAATATCTGCAAGTAAATTATACTCCCTCAGCAATTCAGTATCTGAAAATCTAGTGGCATGAATTCGAATCTCACACATCCGTTCATATCGAGCTTGATACTCTGGCTTGGTCCAATAATAATCTCCGGGATAGGAGATTAATTGTGAGGGTTGTGGGGTCGACTGAGCATTCGGATGTCGTCGTTCGCGACGTCCCCTCCATATATTAGCAAATCGCCTCATTTTTATCTGGACAAAAATCAACAAAGAAAAAGGTGTCGGCTCGATGGAAGCGGCTGAGGTTTTGACCGTAGTATTCGATGAAGAGCTGAAGGTCGGAGGTGACTCGGCCGTAAGCAGAGAGGATCTCGGCCGTAAGGAATGGCGGTGTGGCGCTGGTGTTCGGCGCTCGTCTGGGCGTAAGGAGTCAGCTCCGGTGGAAGCTCAGCCGTAATATGTGTCGGCCGTAAAGAGGAAAGTCGATGAGGAATCTCGGCCGGAGTCAATGATTGAGTAGATTGTGCCCGTAAGGTGACGATCGTGGTGATGGCAGCTGACGTCTCGGCCGTAAGGAGAAAAGCTCGGCCGGAGATTGGAGTTTGGCCGTAAGAGAGCGGCGGAGTGCGGTGTGACTTCGGCCGTAAAGAAGATGGTATCTCGGTGCACGGTGGCTCGGCCGTAACACACCCGGGGCGTAATGGGGTCATCTCCGGTGTGGAAGACTGGCCGTAAGGAACAGGGGGAGCGCTGGAACTTCGGCCGTAATGGAGAAAGCTCGGCCGGAGTCGAGTGGAGTTTGGTCGTAAGGAACTGGCGCGGTGCTTTTGGGCGTAAGGATCGGCAGTGAGACTCGGAACGTCGGCCGTAAGAGCCACTTCGGCCGTAAGGAGGAAAAGGCGTAGTCACTTCGGCCGGAAAGAAGGAAGGGCGGTATTGAAGCTCGGCCGTAAAGAATAGGAGGCGTGGCACTTTGGGCGTAAGGGAGCAGCGATGACGGCGTCGGCTCTCGTCCGGGCGTAAAGATAGCGGAGGCACCTCGGCCGTAAAGAATGCGGATGAAATGGAGGCGGTGCTTGATCTGCAAAACGCGAGATGTAAGATTTTATAGATAAAACTTCGGGCATAATCTGGCCTGTTCCGACGTGATGGCTAGCAGTGAAAGGTCATGTTCGGGCGTAAAAGCAAAAGCATGCATTTTTTTTTCTTTCGATTGGACTTGTGCATGCAGATGTCAGAAGCTTCTGTCTTGTCATTTCGCCTTATGGCAAGTCGGCCGTAAGAAGAACAGGTGGCATTTTTCGAAGGCGTAATCATGTCGGTGTCAGGTGTTGCTCGGCGTACATTTTCCGATTTTTACTGCCTGCTATACGTCTCAGCTTGTCATGTCTGAGGTCATGCCCGACGTGTTAATGCTCGGTCGACGTATCCGAATCCGCTCCGTGCACAAAAAGAAATATCGATTAGATGACTCGATATAAAATAAAAATAAGAGGCCTAATTAAAATGAAATAAAATTATCTCCCAAACTAAGATATTAATTAACAACTAATTAGATTAATCTAAAATAAATAAAAATAGATAGAAATAGTTCTGATTTATAGTCGTCAGCTTGACTTAGTTATGATGAAAATCAAGGCCTATTTTGCTTTTTCCTCCTTGGATTTTTCTCTGTGTTGCTTGAGAGAGAGTCCGATGTACGTCCAGTCAGTTGTGCCGCCATCTGGCCTAGTTGTCTTTCCAGATTTCGAATGGATGCATCCTGACTCGTGGCTCTAGATTCCATATTCTTTTGCAATGCTTGCATTGTGTCTATGATCTGCGCCATCATCTCCTGCATATGATTTGATGATTGATATTGGGGAGTATCAAGTTGCCTTTTCAGTATATAATCTTTTGATGGACCAGAAGATTGGCCTTGATTCTGATTATAGGCAAACTTCGGATTATGTCTCCAACCATAATCGTTGTTCCTATAAAATGGATTGGAAATAAAGTTAGCATTTTCAATTTGATTTGAATTCGAAGTGTTACCTGTAGGGCTATAATTGCTGGAATTTCCCATTAGTGACATCATTTGCTCGAATTTTTGATTAAGTGATTCCAGCTGAGCCACTATTTCTGAAGATTGTATTCCTTGTGTAGTATGTACATCATGAGTTCGACGAGGTGGTCTCCTTTCTTGTCTCAACTTGAGGGCTATAGCTTCAATTATATCTTGTATCTCACTAGGACGTTTAGATCCCAGTACTGTCCCTCCTGCTGATTGGTCAAGTTTGTCTTGATCTGCAGCTCGCAATTCATGGTAGAAATCTTCCATCACTTGCCACTTTGGAATTCTATTGTCAGGAACTCTGGCCAGCAGTTCCTTATATCGTTCCCAGGCTTCATATAACATCTCGTTATCGTCTTGAACAAATGCCCTCAATTCTCTTCGATATTTGCCTATCTTTTGTGGTGGACAATATTTTCCAACAAACTTTTCTACCAGCTCCAACCAAGAATGAATCGATCATGTAGGCAAAGTTTTAAACCAAGTGGAAGCTTTGTCACGTAAAGATTGAGGAAATAATAATAAACGAATAACTTCAGAAGAAACATTATTATTTCTAAAGGTGCTCAGAGTGGCAAGAAAATTGTCAAGGTGATCATGAGGGTCTTCATGAAATCCTCCTCCAAATTGGGATGCTTGTATCATCCTCACGATTGCGGGATTTATCTCAAAATTATTTGTGTTAATATCAGGCAGCACGATGCATGATTCTCGGTCACTGTATCTGGCTGAGACATATTCTCTCATAGAAAGCTCTGCTTCATCTTCTCGCCGATTATTATGTGGTGGAACCAGTTCATTTTGTTGCTCCAGTCTCTGATTGTCGCGTGCTTGTTCCGCCATTTTTCTTATATTTCTTCGTAATCGACGATAGGTTCTTTCAATTTCAGGATCAAATTCCAACAGTGGATTTGAACTCCTAGTGCGCATATCAGAGGATTCCAAGATTGGTTTGTGATTTAATTTTCAATTAGTACCTGCAACAATCAATTTTTAGTAAGATAAAAGAATAAAATAAAATAAAAATATATACAAGAAGGAAGAAATACAGATAATAGGTCAAGAAAAAATGAGATTTTAACAAATAAAGTCTTTTGGCTTGATAGAATTGAAAATTCATCATTAAAATTAATTTTCGAGAGGAACTTTTCAGAAACCTAATTACGGCCGCAAACGGAGGTTCTTCAAACTAATACAAATGCCAAATAACTCGACTGAAAGTAAATTAAATAGATAATCGTAAAAATCATGCACTCATTCGGCCGTAAAAACCATGAAACAGTTTCGAAAGGATTAATCAACTTGAAGGCGTAAAACTCGTTAAATTACGGTCGAAACAAAATAATAAGATGGCGTAAATATTAACACGGCGATGAATCATCTCGGTCGAAAGAGAATTAAATTGACTTCTGCGACGTAAAGAATTAATCAACTCCTCGCATATAAAACTCTAGGTGTAAAGAATCAAAGTCAACAACCTTTGGCCGAAATAAAAATCGAACGAAATGTCGACAAATGAATCATTACGACCGAGGAAGAGGATAATTCATATCGGTCGTAAATCGATGAAAACTTAGTCGAACGTGATCCTTGATGGCCGAGAAAGAAAAATTCACAAATAAACTGGCCGAAAAGGTCGTAAGATGGCGTAAAAACAAATGTTCATAAATTTATCGGCCGCAAAACAATTCGATCGTGAAGTTTCAGCCGTAAAACTCAGATTAAATTTGCCAGCCGCAAAATATAAACAAAGACTTCTGCGGTGTAAAAGATTTTTCGAAATTATTAAAGCCGAAAGAGATCGAATCAATAATAAAAGGAATTTTACGGCCGCAAAACCATGAGATCAATTCTCGGCCGTAAAAAGAAAACATGAGATCATTCTCGGCCGTAAAAAGAAAACATGAGATAATGGATTATCAGAGATTAAATTCTCGTCTGCAAGCTTAATCAACCATATCACAAGAGAGAGAATTCAATTTGATCCGGATGAAGTGAATCTCGACCGTAAAGATAAAAATTGTCAATTAAGCCGAAATGAGGTCACATCAGCCGAGATGGTCAACACGATTGGCCGTAAAGCAAAATAGGTTTTCGGCCGAAATAAAGTCGAATGAAATTTGAGAATATTACCCCAACTCTTACGTCGACAATTGAATCATTACGGCCGAAAGTGAATTAAGTTGATTCTTTACGGTCGTAAAACAACGAAATCAAATCAAATAGAACAAACCACTTTGGCCAAAACGAAATCAAATCCATGGCGTAAAACAACGTTCGGATAAAATTACGACCGTAAAACAGAAGATTAGAACTCAATCGATATTGCGAGCCGTAAAACTAGTAAAGCCGACAAAAATCAATCTCGATCGTAAAACCATAAGACGACGATAGAATTTTAAGCCGAAAGTCGACAATTTAAAAAAATTGTCGTGACCTTTATCTGCAAAAGAAAAAATGTCAGTTTATTCACAAAAAATAATTAAAACAATTAATACATATTTATAAAGAATTATCTACAATTTATTTACATCTCCTAATAATTCATAAAAATCAGAAATTAATTAATAAAATATTTCCCGGTAACGGCGCCAAAAACTTGATGCGTTAAAATGATGTAGCAAAATAAAATCGCTAGCAAGTGCATTAGTCGCTCAAGTAATATAGTAAATAGGAGTAAGAGTGTCGAACCCACAAGAAATATTATTAATTCAATATCTGAATTTATAAATTAATAAGAGAGAAAAAACATGGATTTTGAAAATGAGTTTTAAAAGATAAAGAAAATAAGATAAAGATAAGATAGTGGTGTTGAAGTTAGGCCTTAGGATGAAAATAGATCAGGATAAATATTTGAACCATAAAAGATAAATTTAATTTTTAAAGATGGATTAGAGTCTCTCTAAAGTAATCTAACATGATTAACTTGTGATCTCCACGACTGGCATCCCTCAATCTAATCATATAGAACTATCTTAATTTAATAAGAATTGAAGTCTCCACGACTGGTACCCCCAAAATCATATTAAAATTAAGATGCATTTATTGAATTCTCTAGACTATTAATCACTCCACAAACTGGTATAGATTAATAGACCACACAAACTTGATTCTCCACACACTAGTTATCAAATTTATGTCAATTATTAATTCCAAATAAAATCAATTATAATTAGTATAATGAATTCTAAAATTAAACACTCCACAAACTGGTATAGCCTAATTCAGAAATTTAATTAACTAATATAAAAGCATTAAGCACAATTAATAATTGATCAGAAAAGATTAAAGCAAATAAAATAGGATCCAAACATTTCCCTTCAATTAATAATCTCCTAAAATAATAATCCTAAAAACATGGAGTTCATCCTATAAATTTCGGAGAGATAATAAAATATAAAACATAAAAATTGAAAGAATTACACCCAAAATAGAGATCTCGAATTGGGCAGACAGTTGGATAGCCTCTCGGACTTGATCAGGGTCGCGATCAACCTCCAGCCGTCGCACCTCTCTCCTCTTAGTCGTAGCCTACAGAGCTCACGACTCGCCGTGGAAGAAACCTGAACTTCAGAGCACGAATTGAAACGACGGATTCTTCACGTATTTATAGGGTGCGGACGGGTCTTCCTGTTGATCGTGATGTACGGCCGAATTTAAATTCATGGATAAATCTCGGCCAAAAATGATAATTCTTTCAAAAGATAAATTCTTTTATTTTTACCCCCTTTGAATCTCGGCCAAAACGAAATTCTTTTATCTTTACGCCCTATAGATCTCGGCCATAATAAAGAATTTAATCTTGTTACGCCCAAAAGATAAAATCATTTACTTGTTACCCCTTTGAATCTCGGCCAAAAAGTGATCATCTTCATGCCATTACGCCCAAAAAATAAAATCCTTTTATCTTTACCCCCTTTGAATTTCGGCCAAAACGATAATCCTTTATCCTAATCTCGGCCGTAATGATAAATTCTTCGGAATTTCGGCCGATACGGCACAATCCATCTAAATCTCAATTTTTCCTGCAAAATAATTATCAAAATTTAGTTAATCCATCCACAATTAAAATATTCAGAGAATTAATAATTAAAATTGATAAATCAAGAATTACGATTAAAAGTGACTAAAAATGATGCATGTCATGATCAAATTACAAAAAAATTAATTAAAATAATAATCTAAAATATGTTGTATTTTGCATGCATCACTGAGCCAGAAAAAATTAAGTATCATCAAAGCTTTAGAACAACAAAGGAACCAATTGCAAAAAAAATAGTGTACCTTTTAAAAAGAGTTTTCGCATCACAGCAAAAATTTCAATAATTTCAAAGAAAAGCTTCATATGATCATACATGACACGATTCCCCATTCCCATGATAATTTCAATAAATTGATAATTGTATTAATGGGTACAGAAAAGCTTCATATGATCATACATGACATGATTCCCCATTCCCAGAACTATTTGCCAACTGTATTTATTTAACATCGACGTACTCGGCAACAAACAAATCCTACTCATTTGGAGTTCTGGAGAACTTCAACTGGCAAAAATTCTCAGAACTTAGACAAATTCTGGTTCAAGTTCTGAAAATTCAAACATTGCACATGTGTCTTTATATAAACTAAAAGCTTGTAGTAGACAACTTAATTAGTGGTTGAACTTTGCAGTTATTGAACTTTTATCATCATGAAACCAACATCTTGTCTCCTTGGGCGATCTACCATTCTTACAATTCTTCATGTATCTGCCAAGAAGAGAAGAAAGTGTTAAAATATCAATAGGGTGTATGGGTTTTACTGATACTGGCTGATACAAAGTTGAAATGCTAGGAAACGGTCCATGATGAGAATGCCTTCTAAAACCCATTACTAACTTGGATGGCTAATGCTCATATGTCTATTATCTTTATAAAGTAGACATTACTAACTTAATGCTCATATGTCTATTATCATCATGCACAAATACTGAAATTCATGCATAAGCTCACATGCATAAATCTTCAAAATAGCATTGCCAGAAATTCACCTGCACAAAGACAAAGATAGATTTTATTAAAAAAGATTCCAACATTTGCCACAAAGTGAAAAATGAAGTAGAATTGTGGTATTTTGAAATTACCTATTATATGCTATTGAGTATTGTGAACTTGATGAACTTTTGCTTTCTCAACTTGTTGATCCTATGTAAATAATTAAGTAGTAAATTAATGCTGGAAATTATTTGTTAAGTGTAAACCTATAAGAAATGGTAACACTCACTTGTATTTTTTTAGTTGGACAATAAGTCACGTAGTGTCCTTTTGTCAAGCAATAACTACACGTCCTTTTCTTCTTCTCACCTTGTGTCATTGATATTTCAATATTAGATTTTACCCTTTTTATGTTCCTTGGTCTTCCCTTTGATTTTACAATACTAGGATCATGTACCACAAATGAGGAGGATTGTGCATCTTGAGAATGTTCTACATCCATATTTATATCTTGTGAAGGGTTTTGTTCCAACCAAGGCACCTTCTCAATATCACATCTTCTTATATTCTCTAAACTTTGAATACCTTCTTTCAAAAATGAAATTTCAACATTCAAATGTTCAGGTGAGCGTAAGCTCATTTCTATAAATTTTTGTGCATTCCTTCTAAAGTTCATTTTTTGTGAATGACTTACAACACATTGACCACTTGAAGAAGGGCATTCTGTATCATGAAACTGTCGTACAGTTGAATATCGAGCATTTATGGTCCAACGATGAAGAATATACCTATCAAGCAAGAACCTCACTCTATTTTCATTAAGAATAAGCAAAGCATGAGAACACAATATTCCTTCTCGTTCAAACATTTTGCAAGAACAACTTACTAAGATATTTGGGAGAATGTGGTACTGTACAATAATCCGACTCTTGTCCTCAGATCATGCTTCATATATAGAATACACCATCTTCTGTAATCTTTTCTTTCCAAAACTGTATAATATTCTTGAATTCCTCTTGAAATATTTTGAAAATATTTTGAGTGTACAACTTTCCAACCTGAATTTCCATAGGACTTTTTGAGGTTGGGGAAACAAAGGTATTGAGATTTTTAAAATCTTCGCACTCTTCAACCTCACGACGCGTAGAGAGAGCTAAATCGTATTGGTATACAAAGTCGGATAATAAAGTATTTGAATTCACAAAGCCATCAAAGAAAGTATTAATACTCTCAGCTCTTTGTGTAAATTGCATGCCTGCACAAAATATGTCACTTAAATAAATGGAAACCCAACTATGACGCTTGTTGTACATATGTTCCAACCAATGGCCATCTGGAATATCATACTTTTGTTTCAACATTAGCCATGTGTCTTCGAACTCTTCAATGCTCAAAGAGTTATTAATCCACCTGAAGTAATCCTTTTTAAAATTGTCACATGAATATAAATCTCGAAGATGAGTCAAAGCATTTTTTACTATATGCCAAATGCATAACATATGTCTAGCTTTAGGAAGTACTTTGCGGATGGCATTCCCCATTGCAATATCTTGGTCAGTGATGATACAAATATGTTGCTTTCCCTGCATACATTCTAACCAAGTTTGAAATAACCAAGTAAATGTATCTTCGGTCTCATCAGCTAGCAATGCACAACCAAGTAATGTTGATTGTCTATGATGGTTAACTCCTGTAAATGGTGCAAAAGGCATCTTCGATTTATTAGTGCGATATGTTGTATAAAAAACAACAACGTCACCCAATGTCATATAATTATCTTGTGATCTACTATCGGCCCAAAAGAAACTCTTACCAACATCATTTTCATCCACCACCATTCTAAAAAAAATCTCATCATCAACTGTTTTCTTTTGAAAATAGTTTAACACAGTCATTAATTCCCCTCCTATATTATTTTTCCGTAATGCCCTCATATAATCTATGCATTGCTGAGGTGTTAGAAATGTCTCTCCAGACATTTTAAGATACTTGGCAATCTTAGAAGGTCCAACTCCAGCATTTCTAAGATCTCTCATTGCTTCCTTTATAGGAGTCAATAATTTATTATGAGAGGGTAATCTGCCAGCATCAAATTGTGAAGCAAGCTTGTGTGTATGCTCTTCATTAAATTTTTTTACCTCCCACTTGCCATCACTTGCAACTTTAGCTAGTAATAAGGCACCACAATTCTATCTAATATCTCATCTTCTTTTCACATCATTTTGTAAAGTGTGGTTGAACTTGACATCTTTTTTTCCTTCTTTATAGCATACAAGCAATCTACCAATGGGCATCTTTGTTTTCCTAGATTTATAAGCATAATCTTTTCGCATAGAAAATCCAACTGATCTAGCATATGAATTGTAAAAATTGTAAACGTCATCTTCTGTATCAAACTTCATGCCAACAAATGGTTTACTAATTTCCTCATTATCAATATTGTCTTCTTCTAGAATTTCATTGCTGAAAAATAAACATTTGACATAAAAATTAATTTATAGAATGTCACTAAAATTATAATATAAACGTTATCACATCTTACTGTTCTTTTGTAGTTTCAAGTCCTTCAATGTGTTCTTCAAAAATTGTAGGAGATGCATTTGATTCATTATTATCAACAGAAGACATGAGTTACTTCCTAAAGAAAAAAGCATTAATATCAAAGAGCCCCTCAATTTTGCTCTAGAATATATTAGCACAATTTGTTGGAACATGAAGCAAAATCCGATAAGAAGAAAAATGCTGGTTTATATCTTGCATAATGCTGGTTTCAGGGTTGTTTAAGAAGAAAAATCCGATGCGAAATGTACCCTAACTCTAACCTGGATCCAAGAAAAAAAAACCAACAAGGATGCATCCGCGCCTGGATCCGCTTGGTCGTCGGTGCCTGCGCTTAAGAAAAAATGCTATTTCAGGAGCGTTTAAGAAAAAAAATCTGATATTAAATGTACCCTAACTCTAAACTGGATAAAAAAACAACAAGGATGCATACGCACCTCGATTTGTTTGGTCGCCGGTGCTTGCGCCGCCGGACTCGCTCCATGATCCGCTTGGTCGTGGGTGCTTGCGCTGATCCGCCGTTGCGGGTGCCAGTGCTGCCCTCCTCGCTACACGATCCGTTCCTCGCCGGATCAGCGGTGCCGCTGGCTACAACGCTCCACAATCCGCCGTCGCGGGTGCCTGCGCTGTCCTCCTCGTTACAACTCGTCGGACCAGCGGTGTCACTACCAAACTCGCTCTACTTCTACGCCGTCGCAGGTGCCGGCACTGCCCTCCTCGCTATATGATCCGTTCCTCGCCGGACCAGCAGTGTTGCCGCCGGACTCGCTCCACAATCCGCCGTCGCGATCGCCTGCGCTGCCCTCCTCGTGGACCAGCTCGACGCCCCTAAACCCTATCCGCATCTGGGCCGCTGATAAAAAATGAACGACCATGATCACACGCGCTCATCCACTTAGATCCGTGGCCGTCGATTTCTTATTGGACGACTTAGATGTCCTCAGCATGTATGCTGTTAATAGGTGCTCAGTAGGTACATTTTATCCCATATATATATAATATGCATAT
Organism: Pontederia crassipes; assembly: GCA_030549335.1. Lineage (NCBI taxonomy): Eukaryota > Viridiplantae > Streptophyta > Magnoliopsida > Commelinales > Pontederiaceae > Pontederia > Pontederia crassipes. Next base: position 46,387,321 of record CM060192.1, on the reverse strand, counting down.
TGGTATAATGCGCCATCCTCGAGGATGGTCCATCTCCTCCATCCTATGGAGAATCAACGGCGATGGAAAATGTTGGTTCGCGGCGCCAGTTCTTTGGAGCAAGAATGGTTTCGGTAGCGACGGAGAGGTTACGTCGTCGGTGAGGCGGCATCAGCCTTTTGATCCCATCTTTCGTCGTCGAAGAACTCGCCGATTCCATCAGGGCTTTTGCTACTCTATCGTAGGCGAAACATAGATGCCCGCACCCTTAGCTGTCGGAGCAGGTGGCAAGATCACGGAGCTCTTGTCGACCGCGCCGACATCGCCAGACTCCGCTGAATCGCAGCAGCACCTGCGGACCTCTGTATGCCCCGGCGATCTCCTGAGCTGACATAGGCGGAGGGCCTAAATCAACGGGCAATGATGTGGCCCTGAGTGATAGGGGCAGGAGGCGGCAGCGGGAGAGTGACTTCGTAGTTGGGGTGGCAGAGATGACGAGCGGCTGGCAAGGAGGAGTTGGCGAGACGGACGGCTCGCGAGAAGGGAAGACGACGATTCGTCCATGAACCGAACCGGTGTGCTGTGAATCGCGCTTTCATTAATCTCTCTTCATTCCGCATCGGACGGTGAACGTTCGTGGGAGGACTCCTCCCACCTCAATTATTCTCAAAGCGGGAGGTCACATGATGAACGTTCTTTTTTTTTTTTCTCAATTTCACTATCATCATACAATGAAAAGTTAAAATCAAAATAAATCATTAGACAATCCACGGTTAACTCAAATATGGATTATCTTAACTCTTTGAATAATTCCAAGTTTAAGACTTAAAGTCCAAACTATCTCGTTATTTTTTAGTCTATAATTCAATTTCGAAAGTCCTGTCCAACTTAAACGCATATAGAGTTAGAAACAAAATAAAAAAAAGAAAAACCTTGTTCGAATAAAAAAAAACAGCTCACGTATTGTTCGGAACTTTTACCCATCATGAAAAAGTTTAATTTAACCTGTCAATTAATTAAGTCTAGGTAATTATAGAACTTTATCTTTATTTACTATTATTTATATTTAATACACCCCTCATCCGAGTTAAAAGTTTAATCACAAGGCACCATATAAAGATTGAGGGTACATTATACAGCCCGCACCTTTCCCTTTCTTTCTGCTTCGGCTCCCGCAAGGCTTCGATTTCCGACCAGAATCCCGTGGAGTTTCGAACAGCGCAGGAACCCTAACCCTAGATCTCCGTCGCGAGCGTTGCCGGCGGAGCTGATGGCCGTCCCTGAAGGGGGTGCCTTGGCCGGAGTGATGCTGGCAGTGGCGTTACTGCTGCTGCCGTCGGCGCCTTTTGCGACGGCCAACTCCGAGGGAGACGCGCTCTACGCCTTCCGAAAGAGCCTCTCTGATCCCGGAAACGTTCTCCAGAGCTGGGATCCGACGCTCGTGAACCCGTGCACTTGGTTCCACATCACCTGCAATCAGGACTATCGTGTTACTCGCGTGTAAGTGTTTTTATTTGTCTATTTCGTCCATCTTGTTTCATGTGATTGTTAGTTGTGCTGAATCGTCCTAGGAAAGCTAACATTGTCATAAAGTTGCAGTCTTCGTATTTTTTTTTCCTGCGGCGATCGTGGTCTCCTTTTGTTTCAGTTTTCTTTGGAATGATGAGTTCTGCAATAATTGGGCTTTTCAGCTAATCTTGACGATTTAACGAATGGTATCGTTGAAAAATTATCGATCGTAGCTTTCTGTCTTCCTGAATTGTCTTTATGGCTTTATTTCATATATTTCTTGCGCAATACATTAGGGTGATTTGTTGAGAGCAGTTTTGTCGCATTGATTCTTGAGCAGGTCTATCATTCTAATCGAGAGTGTTCCACTTTGAATCTGTGCTTTCGTTCTTTCACTTTTTTTTTCGTGAAGAATGTCAAACTCTCCATCATCATTTCACATTTTGGACCAACTTTTGACTGAAACTACATCCTTGAATTTTTTTTTCGTATACATTTTTATTTATCTAAAACACAAGATAACTCTTCTCATGTTTCACTGCCTAGTTCCTTAAGGATGTTTTCTTAAAAAAAATTTAAGCTATGTGTTTTTCCTTTGGTTGTCAAACATCTGTTTTAATTTGCTATTGATTGGTTTTACAGGGACCTCGGAAGTTCAAATTTATCAGGTCATCTTGTGCCTGAACTTGGAAAGCTTGAACATTTGCAGTATCTGTATGCTTCACTTTTCCACCTCCCATCCTTATTCGATGCTCTCCTTTTAAAATGATGTGACAAGATTTTGGCATGTTATGGAAACAAAATTTTACGTCCAAATTGAATCACTTTTTGCCAGAATTATGTGCTTAGGATCTGAATAAGACTATGAATCCCATTGTCAATGACCCCACCAGGAACGTGAAATAAGATATTTACTATTTAGGCTATTTTCACTTGTTAAATTCATATCTAAAATGTTTGATCTAATAATGAACATATTATACAAGAGAAAGAAAATGGAGTTAATTTTTTGTGGATGACACACAAATAAAAAAGTGGAGTTAATGGTTTCAAACAGGTGGTTCGATTCAACTATGCATTTCCGTAGAAAGTTTCATTAGTATCCTAAGCTTCCTGTGATTGTTTATGCAGGGAACTGTACAAAAATAATATTCAGGGAACTATCCCAGCAGAGCTAGGAAATCTATCAAGCCTGATTTCTTTGGATCTGTATAATAACAACATTTCAGGGGTTATTCCTCCATCATTAGGCAAGCTGAAGTCGCTAGTATTCTTGTGAGTTATTGTTGTCTTTGACATCCAGATATATTATGATCTCAAATCTTAATACTAATGAAGATTTCAATGTTTTTGTTTATTTTATTGCTTAAACTAGTTTGTAAGTTTTGTGCTTTTGTAGACGTCTCAATGATAACCATTTGACTGGTCCGATCCCAAGGGAACTTGCTAAAATCTCTAGCCTCAAAGTACTGTAAGTGCAAATTGTCTTCTCTTCTGTGTGCATTATTATTTAGCTAAGTCTTAATTATTCATTGGTTATTGATCTACTTTTTTCTTTGTTCTCCCAGAGATGTATCAAACAATGACCTTTGTGGAACAATTCCAACTACTGGACCATTTGAACGCATTCCTTTAAGCAAGTAATTTCTTTCACCTGCTCATTTTGTTTTATGCTCTCTCCCTTACGTTTTGGGTATGAGTTGGTTTTATTTACCGGAAAACAATTCTGTTTCTCTTATTTGGATAGTCGCAGCTATATTAAATTTCCAAATAATGTCAAATGCCAGCCATATGAGCTCAGGCTTCTATTTGGCTGATGAGCCCCAAGAATGTTGATATGCAAATCCTGAAAATTTGCACTTTATGTTAATAATATTACATGCCTTCTGGCATTTATGAATTCAGGATAGTCATTTCAGTAATTAGTATGCTTATTCATCCATGTGAAAAGTAGCTGATGCATTTCTGATGGTTGTTCTATGTTATTGTCTTCGATGTATGCATGTTTATATGAAGAATAAAACAATCTTTCTGGAATGCGTTTGTAAGGAAAATTCAAGTTCTTCCTAGAGAAAAGGAATATTCAATTTCTTAGATCTGGAAAAAAAGAGGTTTCTAAGAGTTGTCTGTCGTGGTCATTGAGAAACTTGAAAAGTTTGTCATCATAGACTTTGATGGTTTGATCCTTGAACTTGGACACTCTTTTAAGGTTTGATTGGAGTCGGAAAATTCTTGTCATGATCTCACGTACTAAAATGTTTTTAACTGGGCGAAAGCAAAATGTTGTTCTTCTGTTCCTGGGATTGGTCTCATTTCTCATACAGTTCTTTTCTCATCTTCTCTGCTAAAGCTCCTATTTTCGGTGCAGCTTTGAGAACAATTCCCGGCTGGAAGGTCCGGAGTTGCAGGGGCTCGTAAGTTATGACACGAACTGCTGAAGGGAAACAGCTCATGCAAGAGAAAGCGTTTGGTGATGCAAGTCACTGCACAACATATCCGCTTTATATAATCTTATGTATCACTATGCATGTTGTTGGAATTATCTGTGGTTTTGAGCAGTTAGTTGGTCTGTGTGTGGTTATCTTAATGAATTATTATATGTATATCGGAGGCGATTGCCTTTTTCATTAGAATCTCGATTAAGTTAATGTTAAAATATCTAGTTAACCAATATATTTAGATGTATCACATTTGTAGAAAGTTTTATTCACAGTAAGCGGGACAAGAGTTTAGGCCTTGATCCATCGGGAGTTATTAACACATAATTAATTGGACCTTCGTCTGTATTTTATCCATGATGAAAATTTTATAAATCTTATTGGGGAATTATTGACTCTACTCACGTTCTTTATCCATAAAATTTTCTAAAAAATTGAATGAGCCACCTGAGGGAGGGGGGGCATTCTTATTTGGTTGTTCAGGCACGTCAGCTTCCTCGTAGATGAAAGGAAATGTACAAATTAATTTATTTATGAGGAGTTTTTTTTCGTTTGGTTTATTTTTCTTTTCTCTAGGTTGGAAAGATGAAGAAAGATATAATTAATTTTTTTATATTTATTTTTATAAATTGAATATATAAATACACATATAAGAAATAAAATAATTTAAATAAATTTATTATTAAATATTCATTCTCTTTTTTATATTATTTTTCATATTACTTGTGTTATCTAAACAAAATTAATTATTCTCTTTTGTTTTTTTTCTTTTCCTTTCGTTTTTTTCTTTCCTTCTCTTTAGTGACTTTTGAACCAAATAGATTTGCAGTCAAAATACTTTGATCGTCATTCCTACTTATGCATTCCTCGAATCGTCCCTTGTGTCTCGGAACAAGATGTCTGAGAGTTAAATAAAAGAACACTTACGATGATAATATTATATTTCTAATTACTCGAATTTTAGAAAATGAAAAGATATAACAATTGAATATTTTATTCTATAGTATCTTCGCCCCTCAGCTACCTATGACCATCTTGTGCTTCCTTCAACGTCTATGGTATCACAGCCAAATCATCCCTCATGTTCTGTTTCCTGTATCTTCAGCATTTTGTTTCATGTTTTTAGCACTCCGTTGGTCCCTTAGATATTATCTGGGTGTAGAATGCTTGAGAAAGTAGCTTGCAAGTTTATCTTCAGCATTTTGTTTCATGTTTTTAGCACTCCGTTGGTCCCTTGGATATTAACTGGGTGTAGAATGCTTGAGAAAGTGGCTTGCAAGTTTCAATTTAAGCAGAGAAGAATACGTTGCTTAAATTAGTATTTTTATTGCTACACGTAAAGCCCCATGCATGGTAGGTAGCGCTCAGTGGACCCTTTGATCTTTTTTTGAGCCTTTGATCTTTCTGTTGAATTGAATTGGCCTTTTCCAGCCATTTATTCTTCTGTTCGCACGCCAATCACTATTTTCAATCTTTATGTGTATTGGTTTTATTGCACCACAAAGTTCATGTCCCCAACCTTAGGGCAAGGCAGCTAAGTGACAAGAATGCGTGCAATTCTATGCTGCACTCTGTGTAAATCATGTTGTGCTGATTTTCTCCTTGTTTTGTCATGGATTGGTAAGAATCTTAGCTAGGTTCAGAGTGTTTAATTTGTCACGTGATCTTCTCCTTATTCTTCGATTTCTTAGCTAAGTTAATTTAGGTTTTAGTGATTTCTTATGAGTGCGTCTGCTTTCACAACTCGTAAATTCATTCAGATTCTTGTACCACCCTTGGAGGCAGCTAACCTTGGATCAAAGAGATCAGTTTTTAACCAACAGACGGTTGGCGCAGTTGGTAAGCGGCAGGAACGGAACTACGTGTAGTTGGCTCATGTGATCGATTCTACCTGTTTTCATTTTTTTTCTTTTGGTTTTTTTTTTATTATGTTTTCTTTTCTTTAGTCTTTTTTTATGATCTTTTCACTTATTAAGCTAATCTTAACAGAATTTTAATGTATTAAATTTATTATTTTTTAATTATATATTTTTATAATATATGTTGGCCTCCCTTAAAAAAATTTCTAATTTCGTCCCTCGTAAGCAGGCTGCGTCCCCACGTGATTCGTTGGGTGCTAGTAGCCTCATATTCGAACCTTGGAGCCGCTCGTTAGCTAGAGGTTTAACTTTTTCGCTCCTTCCTCGATATCGAATTAGTCAAGTGCTAATTATCTTGGACACCGATAGTTTGATACCGTAAAAAAAAACCAGTTTTTTAGATCAAAATTATGGATTATATACTTCGCGGAAAAAGCGGAATTCCAGACATTGACAAACATCAATCCCAGGAGCAGGAGGGGAGTTCTGTATTTACACCTTATGATGATATCATAGTTATAAACATATATGTTTCCTTTTATATTTATTTTGTTATAATTATAGTTATAAGGGTTATTTCCGCTAACATATTCTGAACTATCACGAAATATCACATCTAACCTCAAACTACGAACTTTATTTTTGGGTACCTAAACTATCGCGACTTTTCCAGTTTGGTCTTTCCGTTCAATTCCGTGAAGTTTTCTATTAATGTCGATTTTTTTTATTTGTGAAAAGACCATTGCACCCCTTCCTTAAGAGTTAGTCTATTTTTACATCAAATAATATATAATAATTAATATAAAAATAATTAAAAATAAAAAAAGGCTGCGTGGGGGCGCCGACCCCCTGCGCGAGGGACAAAGGGGGGCTGGCGCCCCCCTGAGCTCGCCCGACGAGCTCGCTCAGGGGGGCGCCGGCCCCTGCGAGGGAGATTAGGGTGGTCGGCGCCCCCCGAGCGAGCTCGTCCGCGCCGCGCATGAGGGAGAAAGGGGGGTCGCCCCCTCCCCCCCCCCCCCCCCCCCCCCAACGAGCTCGCCCGCGTTGGCGAGCTCACCAGGGGGCGCCGGCCTCCCCTTTCTCCATCGCGCGCGGCGAGCTCGTTCAGGGGGGCGTCGGTCCCCCTTTGTCCCTCGCGCAGGGGGTCGGCGCCCCCTTTCGCTCCGGCGACACGGGTGGCGATGCCCCCCACACAGTCTTTTTTTTAATTATTTTTATATTTATTATTGTATATTATTTGATATAAAAATAGATTAACTCTTAAGAAAGGGGTGCAATGGTCTTTTCACAAATTAAAAAAATTGAAATTAACAGAAAACTTCACGGAATTGAACGGAAGGACTAAACTGGAAAAGTCGCGATAGTTTAGATACTCAAAAAATGAAGTTTGTAGTTTGGGATTAGATGTGATATTTCGCGATAGTTCAGAGGAGGTTAGAGAAAATAACCCTAGTTATAAATCACATAATTAGTTATAATATATATATCTAAATTTTTCATTTTGAATTTTCTAATTGACACTAATAAAATTTATTATCAAATATTATAGAAATAGGCATATATCCTATATAATTATTAATAATAAATTTTATATTGTCCCCTAACATTTTGGCTGGCTCCGCCCTGCTTCTGTACGGTATCAGAAGCTCATGACAATGCCTGTTGCAAGATAATCATGCATGATCTACTTCCACCGGTTTCCTGCAGATTTTTAGGGGCACCACAAACATTTTCCTGTCTTGGGCACGCTCACTATGAAAAGTGCCCTTTTTTCTAACTTGGCGGGGACTCGGAAAGTTTCACCCCGACATGCGATGTACCGTTTGGTCTTAGTTAATCCAAGAACTCGTCATCTGTAAAAAAAAACTGAACATCTCAGATTAAGCTTCTGCCAAACATTATGTCAATGTTAAAGTGGTGAGCTTTTATTAGCGTATCTTTAAGGGCATGTTTTTTTATAAATAATTTTTAGCTATTATTTTGAACATTACATATATATATATTACCAGTATTTTAATTTACAAATATAAAAAAATATTTATAACTACATTTATTTGATTTATTAATTTTATGATTTTTTTTTCAATTTTTAAGTCGGATTAAATAAATTTTAACTTGACATTTTAGTAAAAACTATATATTATCTAATAATATTTTATTATAAGCAAATAGTAACATTTAAATTTATGGAGAGATTATTTGTACATAATAGTTAGTAACTTAATAAGGGACAGTATTTAAGTTATGTAGATTTTTAGACTTGATCAAGAAAATATCACATCATTGCTAGTGATTATCATATTATTTTAAATTCTTGTTAAAATATCATTTTTACACATATATACTAAATTCTTATTAATATAGATACAATGTCTATCATACACATATAGAACTTAATGGACGTCTTCTTTTAAACGAGGAATACGATCCCCCTTCTTCTTATTAAGATTTAAAATTAGTGTCAGATAATTTTTAATCATAGAATGAGGAATTCATGACGGTTGTTGATAAAAATAACCAATAAGATCAACTTCTAATTTTGAAATTGAACTGAAAAATGGATATAGTCACATAGTTTCAATACGGCTCTATTTTTTTAACCAAATTTAAAATTAGATGGATGGAAATGATAAAAAGATTACTTGTTTCACACTTCCAATTTGAGTTCCAGATTTCAGTCGGTAGTTATTTTTATTTCCAAACATTTCCCATCAAATTGAATTAGTCAAGTACTAATAGTTAGTTTAAGAAAACCTTAAAAGTAATTTTATGTTATTTTGTCGAGAAATAAAAATAATATTGATATCATATAATTAGCAATATTAACATCCAGTGGGAATAAAATATTATTAATATTGAATGAATTTTTTCAGCTGAAAAATTGATTGTAATAGCAACGGAGGGGTTATATTTTGTAGGGTTATTTTCTTCAAGTAAACTTTTTCTTTCATATCTAACTTTAAATTATAAACTTATAAATTTCAATTCTTGAACCTATCACAATTCTTCAATCCTTTCTTTAACTTGCATTCTAAATTATATTAAGTTATTTTTTATTATTTATGAAATATCAATTTACTCTTATTTCTTTAAATAAGAAAATTATAATAAAGATATTATAAGTAAATAATATTTTTTTATCCATGTTGATTATTTTATTTTAAAAATGTTTTTATTTTAATAAGAAACTAACTTACTAAGGGGAAGAAGTGATATTTCACAATTATTAAAAAATAATAAAAGTATGTATGAAACTTAAAGGAATTTAAATGTCAAATTTGAATAAATTTAGAGAGCAAAATTATAAGTGTTAATTGCATGAAACTCTCCTAAATTATAACCCTGAAGTATGAACTTTCGTCTCTAAATTTTATCACGACTTTCACTTAAATCCCTCCGTTAGATTTTTATTATATTTTTACTTATGAATAGACTAAAATATTCTTTCATAATTTTAATTTTTTACGAATGAAATCTAAAAAAAGACATTTATTTTAAATCATATGAGGGTATTTAATTTTTTTATAAATAAAAAAATTAAAGAATAACAGTGATGAAAGGATTTAAATAAAAAACACCATAAAAATTAAGTAGGGGGACGCCAATTTTTTTTCCTTTCCCCTGTTTGGATGGCGGAAAAAGAGAGGTGAAGAGAAAAAAGGGAAGGTAATTTTTTCTTCTACCCAATTTGAATGAGAGAAAAGGGAAATTTCCCTCCATTTCCTTCTCATGAAGTCAATTTTTTCACCACCGATTTGGGAGTAGGAGAGGTGACAGAAATATTAAAAACTTTATTAAATGATATTTATTTTATTATTTTTTTAAAGAGCATAATTGTCCTAAATATTATTACTAAAAAGTTTCCCTCCCATCTACCTTCATCCAAACAAAGTTAAAAATGTATCTTCCATTTTCTTCTCTTCCCTCCCCCTCGTTCCCTTCCCTCTCGTTCCCCTTCATTTACTTTAATGACATGTTATCCAAACAAAGCGAAGATTATGGAATTACCATATTTATAATTCAAAGCGAAGAAAAAAATAACGTAGAGGACTAAGAGGAGGTTAAAGAAAATAATTCTACTTTTTTAAGGGATGAGAAGGTGGTGGTCGGCCTCTACTCTCGCCGAATACGAGGGCATAAAACGCGTCTCCCTCTCTCTCACCTCCTCTCGCTCCCTCGTAGGCAATCAATCTTGATCTCGTCGGAGGAGGAGAAAGGCGATGGCCGACCAGCTGACCGACGACCAGATCTCCGAGTTCAAGGAGGCATTCAGCCTCTTCGACAAAGATGGAGATGGTTCGATTTCGATCCTTCCCTCGATGATTGTTGTTAAATGCGCTGTTAGAAACGTTTTTCCCTGTTCGTCGTGATCTGTCGACTGAAATAAAATAGTGATAGGGTTGGGAGGGGGGCCTGGGGTGGGTTATTTTGGATGTTTCTTGTCACCTGTTTGAAGTAGGTTCTTTTTACGTTGTGATGATTGGCTCGTTAGAATTTAGGTCATGCATGCGTACTTAGTTGATCTGACTGTGGAAAGGAAGGATTTTGGCTATTGTTATTGTGTTCTGATTTTAAGGTTGAAAAACTTATGGGTCATGTATCTATGTTTGATCATGAAATCATCTTGGCAATATAAAAGGATCGGAATGTTAACTTCGACGACCCTTCCTTGTGTGGGAGAGATGCAATTTGAATACAGGTTGATTTTTTGTCTTTGGTGCCCATGTTTTCATTCCCTTTATTGTCACCAACCTATATGCGAATAATTTAATTCAATATATTTCAGGAATTTCGGTGGTCGAAATCAAGTAGAATATATGTATCTTGGTAGTTGTTTCAGGGGCAACTTCGGTCATAGCTTGTAGTTTTTTGGTCGTGAAGAAGGCTACAGTTGATCTGTTACTGGATCCTACTATACTTCCAATATTTGTCAAGTTAGTACCCAAAAAAAAAAAAATACTACAAGTTGGAGGCACTTCACCTGGGTAAATCCATGTTCATACTGGCAACCTTACAAGATCGATGTAATGGAAGGGGTTATTTGTTGGTTGCTTTAAGGGATCTAAATTGAATAGTGTGAAACACAAATTATTAACAACTATTGAATGCTGTCGTATGTCAAATTTTAGAGTCGCAGCTAAGGAACACACCCATTTGGGTACTTGAGCCAAGTTCGAAGATGATACATGATCTCTGGAACCAACTCGATTCTCAAAGAAGCTTAATGCTGTAAAAAAAATGAAGCTTAATGCTTATGGTACTGACTTTTTTGGTTTATTTTATAGTTTGTTGTCATGGGATCCAAGATGATTTTGGAATATGAATTATCCATATCTGAACTGCATTTTGGAATATGAATTATGTATAGATTTCTTGTAGTTGTCATTTTGTAATATTTGATTGATAGGGTCTTTGCTGAGCCCTGTAGTTTACCTCTGTCCTCTGATCAAAACCATAATATCAAAATGGTTGCTGCCTCTATTTTTTTTTTGTCATGTTCTCTCAGGAGATGACATGCGGAATGATGTCGTATGATCCATGTAGCCGACCCCACCTAGTGGGAAAAGGCTTTGTTGTTGTTGTTGTTGTTCTCTCAGGAGATGAGAACATTTCTCTACTGTACATAGGCGGCGAACTGATATACACTTGACAGTTCTGCCTCTGTCCATGGTTAGGCATTATAAGCCTTCTGGTGTATGTTTTACTATGTAGTTTTTGAATGTTAGATTGAGAGCTTGAATAGTTGGAATATAGACATGTACTGTTCATCAATGAGTATCTGTAAACCCTTGGTTCACTTATTTTGCACATCAATTATTGGCCAGATTAACTGTTGAACTTTTCTTTGCAGAATTCAATCACCTGAAAATTTGATTCATAAGGAGTATATGGATGCAACAATTAATTATATTCAGAATCACTAAGTTTGATTAACTTTTGTTCTTAGAGTCATGTGGAGTTTTGTTGCTTGCTAATAATCAGAAACCTTCACTGACTACAAATGGGGGAATAATGGTGGTTTAGTTGATATTTATGCTTGAAATAATTATTTGTTCAGCAGGTTGTAAGCAAAATTCATTTGCTCCTTTACTTTCAACTGAAAGATATTGAACTCTGTATGAGAAATGGGTTTTGGCATTGATATCATATAGCTTTGGAACTTTAGTTATTTGAATTTTTTTATGTGTTATATTCATCGGATTTGATATCACTAAAAGAGTTTGGCCTCATTTTTTTTTCTGTTTCTTTTACGGAATTTCAACAGGTTGCATCACAACTAAGGAGCTCGGTACTGTGATGCGATCTTTGGGTCAGAATCCTACAGAGGCCGAACTGCAGGACATGATAAATGAGGTTGATGCTGATGGCAATGGGACAATTGATTTCCCAGAATTCCTCAACCTTATGGCTCGTAAGATGAAGGACACCGACTCAGAGGAAGAACTGAAGGAGGCATTCCGAGTATTCGACAAGGACCAGAATGGTTTCATCTCTGCTGCTGAGCTCCGCCATGTTATGACTAACCTTGGCGAGAAGCTTACAGATGAGGAAGTTGATGAGATGATCCGGGAGGCTGATGTTGATGGTGATGGCCAGATCAACTATGAGGAGTTTGTCAAAGTTATGATGGCCAAATGAAGAAAGTAAAATAAAACCAAGAATTTCTTGAGCTGACTTGTAGTAAATTGTTATTTGTCTGGATAGCTGTAGTTTGTGAAACTAGTTCGAGGATAGCCATCACTCTTCTTTCTGTGAATTTGTCCCTTGCTGCAGCTTTTGTTTCAGAGTGCCTTTAAACTTTGGCTTGAAGTTATATGTAGACTATTTTTGCTTTTCTTGTTCCATCTTTCTAAACTTGAAAGCCAAGTATTTATATTAGTCTCATGGCACACATATTTGGCCACCTTTCCATCATATTTAGAGCGGGAACACCATTTTGTCCCCAATTCACATTGTGGAATTGTAGAGACAAGTCCCTGCGCTTCGACCCCCCTTTTGCGACTGCGCTCATCGGCACAGGTAAAGGCCTGCTGGAGGTCATCGTTGCGACCCCCCTTCTCCTACGTTGCCTCATTTTTTTAATATTATTATTATTTTTAAATGATGTCACGTTGGATGATTGTTTGCGTAGAGGAGAGAGAAAATTGTCATGGGGCTGTCACGTCGACAACGCGATCGAGAAATTGTCGACTAAAGGTCAAAAGATGGAAGACACTATTGTTATAAAGTGAAGTAGTGTTTAAAGTTGAAGGATATTTAATGAAATTTATTCGTGAATATTACTATACTAAAGAATATAAAAAAGTTATTATCACTCGTATTTCATACTTCTAACTCAACTCAGGGAATTTAGAAATGCGTGCTCGGACTCTATTGTAGTCCCCAATAGTGCTCTGGTCATACTAGAATGCATTTAATTATGGAGTGTGCTAATTGTAATTGAAGAATTACAAAGTGTGTTAATTGTAATTGAAGAATATATAGATTTTTAGCTGCGTTAGGATTCAATATATTATTGATAAAATTTCACCTTGAGTTGAACCTTTTGAACACAGGTCTATCAAGCTATGCACCATATCATTCATGATGACCTTCTTCAGCTTGTATTTTTAGTACAGATGAAATGATGTATTTTATTTTTTTTCATGATTCACTTAACCCTTATCTAAGCATATTGGGCCCAAGATATTCAATTACGCTTTTGAAGTAGATACCTTAGCGACGATTGTTAGTGTCAGGATTTTGCCTCTTGCCTTTATGGTTGACAATGTGATCGATGGTTGTATCAGTTTTCCAACTAATGACTATCTAATATGAACAATCTAAATTTAAATATCCTGCAATTGAACTCTATCACTTTTATAGATAGTGTCAATATTAAATGTTCCTCTCAAGTGTCCAAAAATGTGTGTTATTGCTTGCCCGTTCTACTTCCTAGAGTTGTTCATGAACTTGTTGATAATACTAACTTGTTTACATTTAGAATGTGTACTCCTTTTCTTCATTAGAAAATAGTGCAATTGTGAGGAAGTGTACAAGTGAAGTTGATGGAGCGCTCAAGCATTTTGCCCTAAACATTCCGAACCAAAAAAAAAAATCTTTTGCATGTAAATTTTTTGAGACAAAGAGTTTACCCTTTGTGAGATTCGTGTAAATGTTCATTCTTAAAATTTTTTTGTGACACTAAGATTTTCATGTCAAACTATGCACAAAGGAGCCTTTTCAAATTTTCAATATGTGTGGCAACAATCAAATATTAGATAACTTTCACTTTCTTTTGTTAAAGCAACAATCATAGACTCCTTTTCAACATTTTAATGATCATGAGGTTATAAAATGTGTTATTATTATTCAAAAGATTACTTTAAGTCATATAATGACTTTCTTAATTTTCAAATTTGATCCTCCTTGGAATAGAAAACCTTCTGATTGACTTATGGGGATCTTTTTTTCATGTTCTCCAACTAGAAAGAGTGGCTTCACATTAACTACCCAAGTTTCAAATCTTGATATGCTACAAGGACATAGCACCCCGATAAAAAAATGTTTGATGAAAGTAGAGAAAAAAATTCATGTAGCCTATGATCTCTTTTTTATTGTAACTTTATAAACTAGATATGCTTTGCATACGAAGATTCACTTGCATCAAATGACTCCTATGCCTTTTAGTAACTTGACTACCTCCTAATTTTGATTTTTTCCCTCTTTCCACCCATTGTCACAATCCACTTTTTAGATTTTCCACTAGCATATATAGTTAGAAGACTTTGGGGAGTACCAATCTTCAACCACTTGAAAATACATATGCAATCATGTCTTCAAAGTCATATCTTGTATGAAGTCTTTGCATGTGACAACACTTAATGTTGCCTCTGCTGGTTTCTCTTTGTGTTCTCCTTGTTCTGACTTTTGAGATTGATGTGATCCTTTGGTATCATCATAGTTTGGAATTATTTCAAACTCTATTTATTCAATAATACTCTCATTTGAATCTACAATGTCTATTTGTACACTACAAAAAAATGGGCGCTTAGCAACGCAAAATAGCGTCGCAAAAGAGGTGACAATACATACACGCCACTAGCGCCTTTATGGCGTCTACTTTGCGTCACAACAATGAAACGCTATTTGCCTCTCGCTAGCGTCTCATTAGTGTGTTCTAAGCTATTCATGAAATAGACGCTAATACTGGTGTAATGGAGATGCTACGTAGACAATATTATTGCGCGCCACAGAGCGAAAATGCGTGGCAGAACCTAGCGCCGTTCTCGCCGACGACGATCGACGCGAATCTCGCGTCGCAAGCTTTGCGGCTCTAAAGTGATGCTATATGGCGTCATAGGCTTAGGCGACGCTATGTAGACGCGAATGTATATTTATATCGCTATTTGTTTTATATTTAAACCCTATATATTATATATACTATATGTTAATCAATAAATTAATTAAATATTATATTAGTATTATCAACATATATATGTATTCGTATATGATTACCCATATTATATATATATGTATTGCACAATTATATATATATTTACATGATAGGAGTGTTCCTAAATATATAATTTGTTACCTACATTATTTATGTTATCTATACATACAATATATATAATATCTTAATTATGCATATATTATTATTATATACTTAATCATGAAATTATAGTGGTTGAATTAAGAGAGTGATTTGCTACAAATTATTCTATTTTAGCGTAACGGTGGAGACTCAATAGTGTCACCTTCGCGTCTAACTAGAGCCGCTGGTGATGTCGACGCCATGATGACACGATTGGCATCTCTGTAGCGTCGCCAACTTGAGACGCCACAAGGTTTTAGACGCTAGTTCGGCGCTACGGGGTCGCTAAAAGTACTTAGCGACTCAATAGCGTCTGTATTGCACGTCCTTAGCTGACTTTTTATCCCCCTCGCTTAATCGGACACATATAGACATATAAATACATGTATATACTTATACTTATATATAATAAGTACATATATACTTATTATTATCACTTAATCTCACACATATAAACGTATACACATATATTCACTTCGAATACGTATACATATACACGTTATCTATATATGACTCGGACTGTATATACATATACATACACATATATATTTATAATACATATAGACATACATACATGATAGATTTATAATACTTAATCTCCCACACGTAGACATATACATACGCATATATTATAGGTATATATATATATATATACACACAATTTTGTTATAGACACATATACATTTAGATTTATAATTTTATATACATACATGATAGATTGTCGGAAGGAAATAAAACAATTGGAACGGGGTACAATGCGACGAGACACTATATTGATAAATAAAATTACATACATACTAGAAAATTTGAAAAAGACTTTTAATTAGCGTTTCACTTGCGTCGCATTTGTGGGACACTACATCTATGGAGACGCCCCTACAATGCTATGGTATCGCTACATTATCTTAGCGACACATTAGCTTCTCCACAGCGCCGCACTAGCCGAATTTTGATAGAAGCGGCGCCTACAATGCGTCTACGTAGCATCGCGTTCTTGGGAGACACCAAAATATTTACTTAAATCCCTAACCCATCTTCTTCGTTTTCACTTTTACTATTTTACCTTCCACCGTCAGACGCTCGACCTCCGACGCCCGACGCACGACGCCCGACGTCGACGAACGACTCCTTCGACGCCCGCCGCCCGCCGCCTCCGCCGCCTTCAGCCTCCTCCATCTCTGCCTCCGCCTCTGCCGTCGACGCCTCAGCTTCCTCCACTCCGCCTGCACTGCCGATGCCTCTGCCTTTGCTGCCTTCGACGCCTCCGCCTCCTCCGCTGCCTCCGCCTCCTCCGTCGCCTCCTCCACCTCCTCCGCCGCCGTCCTCCGCCTCCTCTGCCACCTCCTCCACCGTGCCGATGTCTACCTCCGCCGCCCTCCGCCTCCACCGCCGCCTCCTCCACCGCCCTCCTCCACCGCCACCTCCTCCTCCGACGTCCACCCTTGGCCTCCGCCTCTTCCACCGCGCCCGTCCGCCACCTCCACCGCGCCCCTTCGCCGCCCTCCACTGCCGCCTCCGCCTCCTCCACTGCCCTCCGCCACTGCGCCGACGTCTGCCTCCGCCTCCATCGCTGCCTCCTCCTCCTCCTCCCCCCTCCGCCTCGTCCGCCCTCCACCGCTGCCTCCTCCTCCACTGCCCTCCACCACCGCGTCGACATCCGCCTCCGCCTCTACCGCCTCCTCCTCCTCCTCCTCCCTCCGCCTCGTCCACCTGCCAACTGTGCTCCTCTATCGGTCATCGCCTACCGCTTTCCTCCACCGTCGTCCGCCGTCATCCCTCACCGGTTAAGAAAGTACTAGCCCGCTACCATGTATGTTAAGTTAATTATTAATGCATGAAGTTAAATACTACTTAATTACTTGAAAGTTATGAACTAATGCATGTTAAGTTAAATATTACTTAATTACCTGATTACTTCTTTTTTTTATGTTATATATGGTTACCGATAATAAGATAAGCTTCTTTCATTTTTTTCAGTCATAAAATGAGGGGTCGAGCATCTGAGTCATCTCGCTCTTCCAAGCATTCACTCCAGATGAGTCAGACATCACAACCACCAGGTAATATAATTATTGTCAGGTGCTTATTTATAGTTGATTATAATAGTTAATTTCATTTTTTAATAATATCAATTCCTCCGCCGCCGATGGGGCATGTAGCCAGATCGTCACATAGTAGGCGATCCATTGGTGGGTTTGCTTTGCGTATCACTCCAGGTACGTGACACATTGTAGGCAATATACAATTTTAAATAGGAGCCAAATTTTATGTATTTTCTTATGATGACAGTTGCTACCCCACCGCCATCGGCGAGAATACCAGACGCTTCACCATATTCTAGCGTTGGCGAGCGACATCTTACGCCGAGTGATATATTTATTATTATTGAAATTTTTTAATTAATTATATTAATTATTTTTTAATAATGTCAGTTGCTACGCCGCCGATAGCACAAGCAGCTGACTCAATACTTTCAGACGAGCGGACTGCCACTGATCATGCTACGGTACACATCAATCGAGGTGAGAACATTATTGTACATCTATGAATTATCACAACTTTAATTTGCTATGACACTAACGATTTATTATGTATTAGGGCCCGTAGATGACGTCGGACCTTCACAGCCTACCCCAGTTGTATCGAATGATGATTCCTCTTCGAGTGATGAAGAGATGTTACACGATAATGGGGTGGCCACTGTGAATAATATTGTTCGATCGTAAGTTAAATAAATTGTACAAATTTTGTTATAATTTTGGTTGTCATTGAAAATTAATTCTTCTTTGTAATTGGCATGACCACTTTCATACCCGCTAGTACCGTTCGGGATGTCAGTGCTCTCGTTCTTTTCCACTTGTCGGAAGGGGCAGGATCCTGGAAAGATGTCCCAATTCAAGTGCGGGATAACATCTTTCAAGCCTTTACGGTACGATCTTCTATTTGAGTTACTTAATTTGATTTATATTTATTTTAAAATTACTAAGTTTTAATGTTCTATTTATAGAAGGCAAATCAGTTTCATCCGAATCTTAATTTAGGGACGATCCGGAGAGCTTTTGAGGAGGTCGCTGTGAAATGCTTCCGAAATCGATTATACAAGATTCGCAAGGTCGTCACGTCCGCCGGCCTCACTTTGGAGCAGGGCATACAAAGATGCCCAAGACATGTTAAGCGCTCGGTTTGGAAGTCCCTCTGTAGAAAGTGGTAAGTATGTTTACTTTTAAATTATTTTTATGAAAATTATAGTTTTTGAAAGTGTAAATATTTGATGTTCACAAAGGACGGATGAACGATGGCAAAGGAAGTCGGAAAAGGCAAGAGTTAACCGTCTTTCGAAGCCCGATGCCCACATCCACACAAGGGGACCGATGCGATTTGACGAGCATCGACGACGCATGGTAATTTACATATAAATTCAATTTATCAAACTTTTGACTTATACTTATATTATCAAATTTAAAACTTTATTGTAGGAGAAGAAAGAAGGCGGTCCCGTAGACTTTCGTGTGGTCTATGAGGCCACACATAAGAGCCGAAAGATAAACGACCTAGTCATGCCCACTGCTCGTAGGCTTCTGGTAAGTCTCATGATATGATCATTTAATTGTTGTCATTAGTGCACTATTTTATAAAAACATAATGTTTAAATTTTATAGGATGAGTATAATGCAAAAATGGCTGAAAAGTATGGAGATGATCCGAGTACTCAGCCACCAGGTAATGTTTTTTCGTTAGTTTTGTCATATTTTTAATTTTGTGTTTCTTGATATATAATTTATATATTAAATGATTGTATGATTTTTTTTTATTTCGTAGAGGACCTTGTTGTTTGGGAGGAGGTGGCCGGCACGACACGAGGGGTTATTTGCGTGGCCTCGGTACAACCGCTCAGATACCTAGGAGGATCGGATGATATGCAGGCGGTACATCTGCTACGAGCTCATCCGCTGCACCTGATGTGATGCAGCTGTCACAACAGTTATCGGAGCAGATATCGCGGCAGGTGTCGGAGCAGTTGTCACAGCAGTTGGCTTTGCTATTGTAGGCGATTCAGGATTGATCCCGACGCAGAATCCATCCCCGCGAGGCCATGGACCGAGCACATCTGGGTCGAATGTCTGGAATGATAACAATAACTCCCAAACTTAGGTTAGAAACAACCCATGAATACAAACAATGCTTTTGTTACTTATAGATTTAGATATGGATTAAATGGAGGTCGGGACGCTCGTATCATCCCGACTGTCGGGACGCTCCTTATGGCCGTCAGATTATTTTCAACGGTCGATGTTAGAACCGCCCAACTTTAGCGCTTAAACATCTGAACCGGGGTTTTTTTCCCATACAACCCGATCGCCCCTGCTAGGTTTTTCCCACAGAAATGTCATTTCTTCCCCGACGCCCCTCACGCCCAACACCGCTCGAGTTGCCGATCGCCGACATTGCTCCACTCGCCGCCTGCCGACGTTGCTCCACTCGTCGACATTGCTGCCCTGATGGCGCTCACACCCTGACGCCGCTCGACGTCTGAACCCCTGACCTTCCCTAACCTGTTGCCGATCAAGGCTGCGCTGCTTGTCGACGACGCAAGCTTCGACACCCCTCACGCCTCAAGGCCTCTCGAGAGCTTGCGCCATTGCTGTCCGGATGCCGCTCAAGCCCCCATTTTCTTCCGCCCTAACGCGTCGCCAATTGAGATTGCACTGCTTGCTGACCAGTTCGCCGACGCCTAGAGCCCGAGGCTGCCTACTGAATTGAAGTGAAAGCTAGGGTTGGCATCTCGACATTTCTCCCCAAGGTGACCCTCTTCTCCATTCTTACGTGATTTGTGTCTACTGTTGCCTATGTTGTGTATTTTAATTAGTAAAATAACTTACAGATGATGTATATGTATTTCTATCTCGTGACAATTAGATTGTTGGTCCCTAAAGCTTTCTTCGGACCTTTGTGCAAACAAATCATGTATAACCTATTTTTTTCTAATTTTCCAACAAATGCAATGCCCATGTATCCGGAAACCACACTAGAGAGTTCCCTGAAATGAAAATTTTTAATTATACATATTTTAAGCTTCATTATGCAATATGATTATATTTGTTATTTTATTGAGGCAGATTGTACTGTTTGAATTTATAATATGGAAGAAGAGATTAATGAGGAGTCGAATGTTCAAGATAGTGAGGAAGAAGGCAATGTTGAAATGCATGAACATGATTTTGTAAAACTTACGAGCTGCCAAAACCTTACGTTGGTATGACATTCAATAATGATGAAGAGGCCTACAAGTACTATAACATGTATGCCAAAATGGTGGTTTTTTCTATTAGGAAACAAGGTTGCCATAAATCCAGGATCACGAAGAGTGTCATTAATAGAACTTTTGTTTGTTCTAAAGAAGGCTATAAGAGATTCAAGCAATCTATTGAAATGGTCATCACACAAAGGAGAAAAATTAGAAATGATTGTCTTGCCCACTTATATGTGGGACTAAGGAAGGATGGAAAGTGGGAAGTAAGAAAATTTCAAGACGAGCACAATCATGTTTTAACAACTCCCACAAAGGTGAAATTTTTGCGACCACAGAAAAAATGTCTGAAACTTCAAAAGAAGCAATTGTTAACCTACGAAAATTTGGCGTGGGCCCATCAAGAATAGCTAGGGCATTGAATATGTCTGGTGAACCAGTGGTATCAACACAAGATTGCATTGATCATTTGAGATCAAGAAGAAAAGGCAATTTTAATGTTGAATGTCTTAACATCATATCGATTTTTCAAAATAAAGCAAGCTATGATCCAGTTTTTTTCATAGATGTGAGTTCGATGTAGATGGCACGGTTTTGAATTTCTTTTGGGCTGATGGTAGGTCAAGAGGTAGTTATTTAACCTTTGGCGATGTTATCGTATTTGATACAACATACCGCACAAATAATTTGAAAATGACATTTGCTCCCTTTACTAGAATCAATCATCATAGGAGGTCGTGTTTATTTGGTTGTGCTCTACTGGCTGACGAGATCAAGGAGACTTTTATATGGTTGTTCGAAAAATGGTCCGAATGCATGAATGGAAAACATCCAACTTGTATTATTACGGATCAAGACATTGCGATGGGTAATGCTATACGTAAGGTTTTTTCATGTACAAAGCATATTCTTTGCACATGACATATTGCTAGAAACGCAATGACTCATTTACAAGACTTATATGCTCAAGCCAATTTTAAAGAAAAATACAATGAGTGGCTTTATGGTTCATCAAATACAGACGAGTTCGAAGAGGGTTGGCTTCTTTTGAAGCAGAACTTTAATATTTCGAACGGGCATTGGTTACAGGTCATGTATGAAAAATGTCAACAATGGATTTCATTATATTTTGAAGATATTTTTACTGCAGGTATGCGTACTACGCAAAGGGCGGAAAGTATTAATGTATTCTTTGATGGTTTTGTTAATGCAAATACATCGTTCTCAAAGTTTGTACAACAATATGATAGAGCGGTCCAAAGTCATCGTGCACTAGAAGAAAAAGAAGATTTTTGGACCATGAACTCGTTGCCTACTTACATTGCAAAAAGTTCATTGGAGGTTCATGCAGGCAATATGTATACACACAACATATTTTGTCTACTTTCATAGGATTCATATGAACGTTTTCTGTCTTGAGTGTTGATTTTGTCAATCTTGGACACACAGTCCAATCAATCAATTGCGTCAACCAAAACATTTTGAATGCTACTGTTAGTGCGAGAAATTACAATGATTAGCCAAAAGATTGAATATGAAGATGAAAAGGACACCATGTTCTTCTTATCCTTGTCCTCTGTTTAATTGCTAACATTGTTTCTTTTTTCAAGTATTCATTGTGGCTTGTTGCTTAAGAAGTTGAGTTAATGATTTTTCCCCCTTATTCAGTGTGGTTGTGGAATTAGTTATCAACTAACAAGCAAAGTCTCATGAACTATCATGACGTGTAGAAACAAGATTTGTCATCGGATGCAAGTTTATTCATATATTCAAATGGAATTCATGCTTACAAAGAGTGACACACAAACAATGTTAATATGGAGTAACACACAAACATCCAAAGTTGCATATCTCAACACAGGTTGAGGTACATCCAATATATATATACATAGAAGCAAATCACAACGATAGCATGAGCCAAATAGAAGCAAATCCTATTTCATAAACATAGTGTCCTTAGGAATGTTCGACATGCAAACCATGCGATAGCAAAAAACAACAAACCTTACAACGTCTTAACAAAAAAATAACATGGCTGCTAGTGTCGTGTCATATAAACACAACTAAAATAGCTAAAACAACAACAATTATAAAAAGAAATTTACAACATAACAATCTTTCATTTCTATTCATCCTAACTTCGTCTTCAGCTTCCATCCTATCGATTTAACGCAGCAATTCATTTATGACATGGGTAGGTCTTTCTTCAAAACATGAATCCAGCCATTTGAAGTATTTGCTTGATCCTCTTTGCTACAAGATAACATTAAAAAAATATAATAAATATTTTAACAAAATATTACAAATGAACAATAAACAAAACTTACTCCATAAAAAGGACATCCATAAAATCTTCGACCAGGATTGCGTTACGTCCAAGTTGTTTTTATCGCAGCGTTTTGTTGACAATAACATTTACGATGTTCCATGTCTACTCTCTCTCTGATTAAAGGAAGAAAGAGTGATAACTAGTATGATCTCGTACTAAGTAGCATTAACTTGCTAAGACGAGCATTAATAGCTAGGTAAAATTAACTTGCTATGAGCTAAGTAATATCGAGATGCCAACCCTCTTTAGGTTTCACTTCAATTCAATAGGACATATGAAAATGAATTTGAATACCATGTCGGCCTCCAACATTGCCTTCAGGAGAAAACAGAAAACCCAACTAATAATCAGCAATCAGAAGAAAAAAAATATGATAACTGTTACCTGGCCATCACATTAACGACGGCAAGCAGCAAGAACCAGGCAGCGCAACCACAATCGGCGAACTGGTCAGGGGCGGCGCAACCACGACCGGCGATGCCGTAGGCCAACAAAAAATGGCAGCGAGAGAGGCGTCGGGGCATGAGTGAACTGGTCAGCGAGCAGTGCAGACTCGATCGGCGACGTGTTATGGCAAGAGAAAATGGGGGTGTGAGCGGCGTCGGGGCAGCAATGACGCAAGCTCTCGAGAGGCCTTGGGGGCATGAGGGGTGTCGGGGCAGCGTCGTCGATAAGCAGCGCAAACTCGATCGGCGACGCGCTAGGGTGGGAGAAAATGGGGGCATGAGCGGCATCCGGGCAGCAATGACGCAAGCTCTCGAGAGGCCTTAGGGAGTGAGGGGTGTCGGGGCAGCATCATCGACAAGCAGCACAGCCTCGATCGGCAACAGGTTAGGGCAGGACAGGGATTCAGACGTCGAGCGGCGTGAGGGCGTGAGCGCCATCGGGGCAGCAACGTCGGCAAGTGGAGCAACGTCGGCGGCGACTGGATCCGAATCGGCGCGGCTCAGCCTCGCTCGACAACTTGAGCGGCCTTGGGATGTGAGGCGCGCCGGGGAAGAAGCATCCAACATTTCTGTGGAAAAAACCTAATAGGGGAGACCGGCTTCTGTGGGAAAAACCTAGCAGGGGCGATCGGGTTCTGTGGGAAAAAACCCCGGTTCAAATGTTTAAGCGCTAAAGTTGGGCGGTTCTAACATCGGCCGTTGAAAATAATCCGACGGCCATAAGGAGCGTCCCGATAGTCGGGACAATACGAGCGTCCCGACCTCCATTTAATCCTTTAGATATACATATAGTTTGTTAGTTCGATTTATTACTTTTCGTATTCTTATGTTAAATATTATGCCTGTGATGCTTTTATATTGCCTATAATGCTCTTATATTGCATGTGATGCTCTTATACTATCTGTGATGCTTTTATATTGTCTGTGAAGAAAGGTCTATCTATTTTCTTTAGTTATTCAGTTAAACCAATGATTCGTTATTGGAGCAGATAGCAACAAGCATTTCATCGGACATGCGTATTTTTTATTTTCCGATGGATTTACATGGTTTCATTAATGGAAATTGTTTGATGTAGTGAGAATAGGCTCTGGTTGTTCGCCGTTCAAGAATTCTTGTTTAGGCAGTTTAAATCATCTATACATAGTGTTTTGATCTAAGATTTCAATTCTTCCATGTTTCAGCAGTAGCATATTGTTCCATGGAGCTAAGGTCCAAAATATAGAATTATGCATTTTTATATGCATTATATAATTGCACGGTCTGGGAAGGGGAAAAATGAGGATTGAATGGGTAAAATTTTTTTTGAAAGCATAGCGTCCCATTCGCGTCGCAAAGACTATCAACGCTGAGTTAAATATATCGTCCTTAGCGCCATAGTCGCGTCTCATTGGCAACACATTCACCATCATATTGTGTCACTTCAGCGCCTTCCTAACGCCTAGAGTAGCGACTCGTGGGTGCCAAAATTGCGCTTCATATCTAGCGCCCCTTGCGCGTCGACTTAGCGACGCATGTCTTCTACGCACAACTGCAAACCACGCTTCTTAATAACGTCGAGATAGCGTCAACTAGTGGCGCTAGTAGCGTCTCATTTACTTTGACTCTATTGCGATGCTAGTAGCCACCGATATGCAACGTCCCATTTTTGTGGCGCTAGCTAGGCGCGAATGAGACGCTCTTCATCGCGGAGACGTAATAGAGCCACCCTAGAGTCGCATATCTAGGATCGCTAATCGCCCATTTTCTTGTAGTGGTAGGATCATAGGACACCAAGAGGGGGAGAAGGTGTGAATTGATGAATAAATTTTGAAATCTTGAAATTCTAAACTATTGTTTTTTGAAGTTTTTTTGTGAGAGTGCTAAATGTAATGCAGTTAGCGCAAAATGATAACAAAAATGAGATAGAGAGCAAACACAAGATTTGTTGATGAGGTTCGGCTTAACTTCTTGGCCTACGTCCCCGCTCTGATTCCTCGACCTTGAGATCATCAGAGATCTACTATCATGCTCATTTCTCAAAGGTAGAAGGAAATCCTTTCACACACGAACCAACTTCTTCTTCGCTCAAGAGATAAGACGATCCTCTTTTCACACTGGAGCTTTCAGGAATACAAATTTACAAATGACTCTCAATCTCTCTTTTTCACGAATGATCACAAATAATTACAGTAGAGAGAACTATGGTTGATCTTCCTTGTTTGCTTGATTTCTTACGTTTAATTCAATACCTTCTCATACATTCTAGACTTCTTTTATAGCATGCTTCATGAGATGTTTTATATTTGAAAAGTAATCAAAAGATTTGATATGAAAAATAGTCATTGTTGTAGGATATCGTGTCAAATCGATCGACTGATTGACAAGAGCGAGCGACCGGTGAAGTATTTTTCACGGCGCTTGAACTCACTGTTTGTTTCTGTCGTTTGATTGATCGATAGGTCCTATGACTGTTTTCTTATTTCCACTCGTTCTATCTCTTTGTACATTTCAAATGCATCTTCGGTCGGTCATTCCTATGACCGACTTCTTTGCTTTAGACTTGTTTCACTTTTTGTTCTATCAGACGTGCATCCGATTGACCGATCTCATAACTTCAGCAGTTTTACGCTTCTATTCTCTTCGACCGTCCATCCGATCGATCGGTCTTGTAACTTGTCTCATAACTTCAGTAGTTTTACACTTCTGTTCTCTTTGGTCATTCGTCCGATCGATCAATCTTTGATTTCTTCATCGTTTCTCGATGGCTCTTTTCCTGTTAAACTTGTTCTTGTATATATGTGACTTGACAAAGTCATTGGTAACATTTGCCTACCAATTGTATTTATTTTCATCAAAACATGGGAATAGTACGTGATTCAACAATCTCCCCATTTTTTATGATGACAAATATATTGATTGATGGAGAGTTAATACAAATGTTTCATAGAGATGTTTCATGCTCCTCTAAATACATGCATTATGTTTTAACATATATACAATCATTCAATGATAAGCAATGTTCAAGAACATACATTTTACTAAGATAACATAACAATCCTTTGTTTTCATTTCGTCAAAAAGGTGCTTTGTTCACATCAGATTACATAGCATATTAGACTTAAGCCTGGATAGTGTTACATCAAAAGGTATAGGATCCATAACATACATCATCATCCTCACATACATGTTACATACTTCTCCCCCTTTTGACATCATCAAAGAGGGGTGCATAAAAGACAATCTAATCCTCATCGAGGCTGTCATCCTCACGAACTCTCATGGAGACAAACCCCTAAGCCGTATAGTAGTCAAGTGTCACACTAGTAAGATAACGCATGTCACAACCCTATCGTTGGATGTCCCTCTATAAGGATCGCACCTCATGAGTAAGATTAGTCAGGTCGAGCGCATGTGCACAGTTCCTCACCTTGAGTGTGATCCATGTTTATGGAGTTATAAGGGACATATTCAGAGTCTCGAACACCTCCCTGTCCTCGTGGAATACATTTCCTGTGCAGGGTATCAGAAGTGATGGTATCCCAAGTCCGGGCAGAGATAAACTCCTCTTCAGAAGGAGTGATGACTCCAAAGTGAACAAGAATCTTAGTGATCCATGAGCCAAAGTACAGAGGATGATTTCCAAGTGCTCTATTGATAATTTTCTTTTGCATGGCTTCAAGATGATAGAGAAAGTAGTGTGAAAAGCTAAGATGTGAACCATCACGAATATACAGACAATAGAAAAAGAAGAGATTGAAAGGTTGAACTTCATTGAAATGACCAGAATGAGGGGTTATGATATGAGTCAAGATATGATGTGCTACCTTAAGTTTAGGAGAAAGATGTTTGCGGACATTATCGGTCTTATATTGGGAAGCGTGATCGCCAAACACTAGCTCCGCCATGGCCTAAATGGTTGGAGAACCAGGAGGCCAAGAGTGGATGGCGTAGTGGCTGCTGGTTGCGGCAATCCAAAGATGAGACGGTAGACATTATGGTCGACAATGATGCAATGCCCAAGGACGTAGGTTAGCAAGCAATCTTTCTCAATTGTCATGTTGGCGTAAAACAGGCAGACCAAACGAGGATAGACGCATTCGCATAAGGTCACGAGAGGATACCAACCAATATCAGAAAACATTTCTTGGACGTCAGGCATGTCAAGAGAGTCCCAATCAATAGTAATATTTCGCGTGAGCTATAAAAGGTATTGTAGATAAGGCTAAATGTGAAAGTGCGAAACAGATGGTTGTCGTAGCCAGTAGGTAGTGGTGGATACTCGAAGGAGGATTCGGAGGAATATGAACAATGACCAGTTGGAGGTCGGCCTGCGTGACCGCGAGCATGACAATGAGAGGGAGATGGCCCAATATGTGCATTTTTAGTACAAGGTGGAGGCATTCAAGACGACAATGGAGAGGGCATGATCTGTGAAAGTAAAACTCAGATAAATAGAAGATCGTGTTGTCACACAAAAACATGGAGATGAGGATGTGTTGTACCAGAAATCGACCGACTGAGAGCCGATGAAGCGATAGACTAGGTGCCAGATCTTCATCAGATGCCCATGCCGGCAATGATGATCAGAGACGAGGTCATAGGGAGGCGGTTGGGAAGGCAAGAGGGTTAGTCGGGATAGCACAATAGGGTCGGCTGAGCAAACGAATGCGGTCCAGTCGAATGTGTCCTAGTTTTTAAACGGCTAATTTTCTGTACAGACGATCGACCGAAATAAAGAGACAGTTGACCGATTTGGACAGAGCCATTTCGATCAATCCTTAATATCCTGGCGGTCGACCAATTTAAACATAAGTTTCTCATTCAATAAAGTGCAGGGTCAGTCGATTGATTTACCCGACTGGTTGACTGATGAAACGTGCTTAATTGAAGTAGAAAAAAATTACAATTGAGTGGGTAATATAGATGTTGTGCAACATCTTTTGATTTTCAACTCAGGTTAAAGATGAGTTTGCACAAGCAAATCACCTTTATTTAAAATTGATATCCTTATTAATGTCTGAGCATTCCTAATTTTTTTCTAAGCATACAAAATTTGTCTTCGCTGAAGGGCTTGGTGAAGATATCAGCTAATTGAATTTCAGCTGAAGGGCTTGGTGAAGATATCAGCTAATTGAATTTCAGTGGGCACATATTCAATTTCAATATTTTTTTTATTCACATGATCTCTAATGTAGTGATATCTTACATCGATATGTTTGGTTCTTGAGTGATTTATTAAATTTTTTTCATCTCTATGACACTTGTATTTTCACATTTCATAGGTACACTCGTATAGATAACTTCATAGTTAAGTAACTGTTGTTTCACCCATAAAATTTGTCCACAACAACTGTCGGCGACAATGTACTCGGCCTTGACAGTAGAGAGTTCAATTGAATTTTGTTTCTTGCTAACCCGTGATATGAGAGAGCTCCTAAGAAAGCAACACATTTCACTTGTGCTTTTCCTATCAACTTTGCACCTAACAAAGTCGGCATCAGTATAAATATGTAGATCAAATTTTGAATTCCTATCATACCAAATGTCTAAACTGCAAGTATTTTTTAGGTATCGTATGATTCTTTTAACAGCCACTGAATGAGATTATGTGAGTGCAGATTAGAATCTAGCACGCAAGCATACACTAAACATAATATCTGGTCTTAATGCAGTTAAATAGAGTAAACAATCAATCATACTTCTATACCTTTTTTGGTCAATTTCTTGCCATTTTCATCCGTATCAAGTTTGCTTGTTGTGCTCATTGGAGTTGAGCTTGGCTTGCAATCATTCATTCCAAATCTTTTGAACAATTCTTTTGTATATATTTTTCTTGACTTACAAAGATTTTGTCCTTGGTTTGTTTTATTTACAGTTCTAAAAAGAATGTAAGCTCACCTACAAGACTCATTTCAAATTCCTTTTGGATAAGATATTCAAACTCTTTGCATAGAATATCATTAGTGGCACCATAGACTATATCATCAACATAAATATGCACTATTACAATATCATTGTTCAGATGCCTTAAAAATAGTGCGGTGTCAACTTTTCTCTTTTGAAATTCATTTTCAATTAAAAAATTGCATAATCTTTCATACCAAGCTCTTGCAGCTTGCTTTAGTCCATAAAAAGTTTTTAAAAGTTTAAAATCATGAAGTGAAAAATCTAGATTTTCAAAACCTTCCGGTTGCTTAACATAAACTTCTTCATTTATAAATCCATTTAAAAATGTCGATTTCACATCCATTTGAAAAAGTTTGAAACTTTTAAAACAAGAGAAAGCGAAAAGTATGTGAATAGCTTCAAGTCATGGAACAAGAGCAAAAGTTTCGTTAAAATGAATTCCTTCAATTTGTTAGTAATCTTTGACCACTAATATAACATTCTTTCTCACAATGACACCATTTTCATCTATCTTGTTTCGAAATACCCATTTGGTTCCAACAATTGAATGATCGATGAGTATTTCTACAAGCTTACAAACTTGATTTCTCTCAAAGTTATTTAACTCCTCATGCATAGCATTTATTCAATTTAGATCACTTAGTGCTTCATCTATGCAAGAGGGTTCAACTTGAGAGAGAAAAACTAAAAAAGCACAAAAAATTTTAAAGGAGCTTCGAGTTTTGATTTCATCACTTATATTCTCAATTATTTGCTCAATTGGATGTGATGAAGTGTTTCTTCAATTTTTGGGTATCAATTGTGATGTGTCAAATTGATGATCATCAATTCTTTCAAGGTCTTCAGCTTGCTTTTCAATTTGATTTTCCTTTTCTTTTTTATCACTTTCTTCGTGAGATGAACTTTCTTTTAATTAAGCTTGTTCTAATTTTCTTGTCACTTCAAACTCCTCGGTAACCTTTCCTTTTGCATTATTTCCAAAAGTGACAGTTCCTTCATTCTTCTTTTCCAAAATGACAAAATTTGATGCATCCCCGTCATGTGTCTTGAGCATCCACTATTCAAATATCATTTGCTTTCCTTCTTCTTTCTTGATGCTTCTTAAAAAACTGGACACAAAAAATTATGTTTTTGGTACCCAAACTTGTTTAGATCCATCACGGTTAGCATTGGTTCTTTTAAGAAACTAAATTATTTTCATTCCAATATTTTTTTTCCTTTTCTAATATTGCATTCAAAAGAGTAATGATCATGTGCGCCACAATGAAAACAAGTCAAATTTGAATTGTGCATATTTGCAGCCCTCACAAATAGGATTCTTAAATCATAACTTTTTTCAAAAGAACTATAACCAAGACTTTTCTTGTTGGATGTCACTAAACATGGCATCTAATATTTTTCTACAATTTGAAATTCTTTTGAACATTTTCTTCTAATTCTTTTGCTTTTGTGTTTAATGTTTCTATCTCATTTCTTTGTGAACTAATGCATGTATTCGTCATTCTTCATTTTTAGTTCATCGATATAAAGTTCTAAACTTATGTTCTCATCATTTAATGATATGCATTTTCTACATGTATCATGTTGCTTATGTTTTTCACTTTGAACATTTTCAAATTCTATTTTCAACTTATCATGCTTCTTTTGTAGTGAGGCATATTTTTTAATAAGTTTTCTGAATTCATCATCCATATCAAATGTGCTTAATTCATCACTTGATGAGTTGGAGTATACCTCTTCGTTTGCCATGAGACAGGGATAAGCTTCATTCTCATCACTTGAGGAAGAGTTGTCTTCTTTCTATTCACTTTCATCCCAAGTCATTTGAAGGCCTTCTTCTTCTTCTTTAAAGATTCCACCTCTTTCTCATTTCTTACAAGGTTTGGACACTCATTCTTGTAATGTCCATTTTTTTTGCATTCAAAACAAGTGATTTGAATTTTGCTTGTTAACTTGGAATGATTCACTTTTCTTTTTTTGCTTGACAAATCTTAAATACTTGTCTAGCTTTCTTGCATAGAATGTGAACTTTCTTTCATCGACATCCTTTTCACCTTCACTTGTTTTTTCTTCATCAATTGTTATCTTTAAGACTAGGGCTTTTTTCTTTGTGACATTTGTCTCATCGTCTTCTTTTATTCATATCTCATAAATTAATAATGATCCTATGAGATCGTCGAAATCCAACTTGTTTAAATTTTTTTTCTTCTATCACTGTTCTCTTTGTCTTCTATTTTGAAAAGAGTGACTTGAAAATTTTTTTCACTTTTTGAGCATTAGTCCTTGAAGGCTAAGCCATTCATAATGTCATTAAAGCGTATAACCATACTATTTATAATTTCATTCTCAAGCATTCTGAATGAGTCATATTGATGATTTAGGAGATTTAACTTAGATTCCTTAACTTTCTCAGTTTCTTCATGAGTGATAATGAGTTTTCTCTAAATTTTATTTGCATTTAGGCAAGTAGAGATGCGATTAAATTCAGTAGTATTTAAAGTACAATAAAAAAGTTATTTCGCCTTTCAATCTAATTTCACTAAAAGTCTTTCTCCTTCAGTATATTCTGCTAGTGATTTTCCACACAAATTGAAAACATTTGCAATTACATCCATATCAATGTCTAATTTTCCAATATGCAAAGTTAGAAGCATTAAAAAGTGAAGGACGATTGGTCGATTGACCTTCACTGAGAATAAAATTATTTGATATCATGACTCTTAAAGATAATTAAATATTAATCACAAGAGTAAACCTAGGCTCTTATACCAATTGTAGAATCGTAGGGCACTGAGAGGGGGGGGGGGGTTGAATTGGTGTATAAATTTTGAAATCTTGAAATTCCAAAATTTTGCTTCTTGAAGTTTTTCGTGAGAGTGTTAAATGTAATGCAGTTAGCGCATAACGAAAATGAGATAGAGAGCAAACACAAGATTTGTTGACGAGGTTCGACCCAATTTCTTGGCCTACATCCCCGCTCTGATTCTTCGACCTTGAGACCATTAGAGATCTACTATTGTCCTCCTTTATCAAAGGTAGAAGGAAACCCTTTTACACATGAACCACCTTCTTCTTCGCTCAAGAGGTAAGAAAATTCTCTTTTCACACTGGAGCTTTCAGGAATATAAATTTGCAAATGTCTCTCAATCTCTCTTTTTCATGAATGATCACAAACGATTACAGTAGAGAGAAGAAAGGGATCTAGAGTTTCTGGAGGAGAAAGACGATGAGGTTGATCTTCCTTGATTGCTTGCGCTTAATTCAATACATTCTCATACATTATGAACTTCTTTTATATCATGCCTCATGAGATTTTTTATATTTGGAAAGTAATCAAAAGATTTGATATGAAAAATAGTCGTTACTGTAGTAGATCGTGTCGAGTTGGTCGACCGACTGACAAGGACGATCGACCGGTTGACAAGATCGTTGCCTCTTTCTTTCTTTATCTATCTATCTATCTATCTAATCTATCTATCTATCTATCTATCTATCTATTCCATTTTGTTGGAAGTCATGCCATGTCGTCGATCATCATCTTTGGCCGAGTTATTGATTGAAGCAACAATAGCTGTGTCTGAAGGAAGAAGACGACATGACCTATAGAACATTTAGTTTTATAACATTGTTACATGATTTGTAATACTGGTTTATACTTTGTATCAATTTTTATAAGTATAAGTAGTTAGTCCAGATGTAATTGTCTTGATTATCTGAATAGAAAATTTCTTTACTCTGTTTTTCTTCTTCTCTCTCTCCTGCGTTCATCTTTTTCCCCTTTGTTTCTTAATTTCTTTCGGCAGCCATCTCCGACAACCACTCAAGGAACTTGACCCTTGTTTCTTAACATGGTATCAGAGCCAAACACCTCTCGATTCGCGTGAACTCCTTGTTCATCGCCGCAGCTCTCGGAAGTGGACGATCGCTGTTTCTTTGCGTCAATCGTTGCCGGCTGAAGCTTCTCCATCATAGATGGCACCCATGAGCTCAAGCACTTCAAGACCAAGGTGGAACGAAGCCGCTCACGACCGGATGCATCTCGCCAGCATCAAGATCTTGTCCTCCTCTGATCCTCTTCATCTCTGGTATTCCTCCATCAATTCTTCATGTTCTTCATTGTTGAATGCATCCTTCGTTCGTCAAGGTGTCTCTCATTGATTTCTTCCAAGGCGATCTTTGCCGCCAGTTTCTTTTTCGTTCTCTAGTTGCTTCCTTAATCACCTCAGTCCGCTGACATTTTTTTGACGTTCGTGAGTGTCTTGAAAAATCTTTTCGGGTGTCTTGGTTCGCCGATGGTCTTTCGGCATGTGTTTGTCAATGTTTTCCTCTATTCTCTTCAACTTCTTCTTCTCCATCTTCGATCTAGCACCGATATGTTTTCCTCTATTTGCTTTCTTCAGTTCTACTTTCGATCGGCATATTTTGCTCGGAGCTAGTTTTGGCATCATTTTCGCTTCCGGTTTGTTTTTCTTAGCTTTCCTTCTCTTAGCTTCTCTGCATTCTTTCACTCCTACTTTTTCATCGAATTGCTCCTCTTCTTCGATGCCGATCTAGCTATCTTCCTCGTTACACCCCAGACCTAGTCGTCGGAGTTTCCTTGTCTTTGTTCTAGGCTCCTATTTTCAATTTCTTCAGTTGTAATTCATTTTCGGTCTTATTCTACATTTCGCTTGATCGTTCTTTCTCCTTGTTCATCGCCTTATGCCGATTTGTTTCTGGCTTCTCGGGTCATCAACTGTCGTCGAGCGAACAACCTTCATGATGGTTTCACATGTCTACATCTTCTACTACAACGTTCGGATCATGAAACTCATTGTCGACATATTAGATGGAAGTTCCATTTAAACGATCCTCATGTCATCGACGATGGAATAGCAAAGAGTTCTTTAGGTCGTTTCTCTGGCGATGGAACCATGTTAGAAGCATTCCTCATATCACCTTTCATGGTGATGGATCGTGGCTTCCTTTCATCAAGATGTTCGGCGAGTGCATCTTCTTCTGACATCTACAATCTTTTTGGCGAGTAATGAATCACGACTTTGAGGTGTTCGACAAAATGTGCTATGTTCTGGTTCTTTCCTTCACCGCCTCGTTGCCTCGACAGACAAATTCTTCCTCCTGCCATCGCCGTGCATGACATCTTCAAGTTGATGCCATTCGAGGTCTTCCCTTGTCAACTTGAGGGGGGCTGTTGGAAGTCATGCCACGTTGTCCATCATCTCCAGTCGAGTTGTTGGTTGAAGCAACAATAGGAAGGAAAAGACGACATGACTTGCAGAACATTTAGTTTTGTAACATTGTTACATGATTTGTAATACCGGTTTATACTTTGTATCAATTTTTTTATTAGTATAAGTAGTCAGTCCAAATGTAATTGTTTTGATCACCTGAATAGAAAATTCCTTTACTCTGTTTTTCTTCTTCTCTCTCTCCTGCGTTCATCTTTTTCCCCTTTGTTTCTTCTTTTCTTCCGGCATATCTCCGGCAGCCATCTCCGACGACCACTCAAGGAACTCGGCCCTGTTTCTTAACACGTTTGTTTTTCTAATGCCTATCATCCCTTTGTTTGATGATGGACCACAGATGAATAAGAAATATTCGATACACACTAGGAAGAGAACATGTGAGATATAAGAGATTCACCCTTAATTGGGGGCCTCAAATAACAATAGAATTTTATTAGGAATTGAATAATTATGATGACAGACCCTGGGGCCACCAAGGAGGTCGTTGATAAACCGATGACAAAACCTATCGCGAATGCATATGTTAAGAAAAAGAATCGAGGATCTTGGATGAAAATAACTACTCAAATAATTACCTATTTGTTATTTATAGTATTATTCAGTCAACTCCTGCCCAATTGAAAAATCCCAAATCCCTTTTTTTTAGAGAAAAAATCTCAAATCCTAATATTAAAAGGAATACTATCAAATAGAAAAATAATCACATACAATCCTAACAAAATAAAGAATTATAGTTCTTATTTAAAATTAAAAACAATAGAGTCCTAATCAAAATAACTACGAATTAAATTCCAAATGTAAACTCGAAGAGGACTTTTAACCATGCATATTGTGCCAGTTTTCAATTTTCATGGAGTTATTTTTTCAAATTTTCAGATAATTCTAAAAGATGAAGATTGCTGAATAGTCATTTAATTTCATCTTAATAATTGTTAATTTGTATTTCCAAAAGAAGTAACATGGGTGTTCAAACTCCAAACGTCCGGTCCCCAACTTAATTCTTAGCTGACCATTCGAATGTCCTTTTTTCTTACATTAATTAATTCTTGTCTGATCGGTCGCTTCGATGACTTCTTCCAACTAACACAACTCGAGTCAAGTCAACGGCATATCAGCACATGTTCGTTCTTCAGTCGTTTACGTAGATGATTATGAAGCAAAACTTCGTTTTAATTCTCCCACTTTCTCGTAATTAATTAATTTGTAAATTGCTTGAGAAGAAAGAAAATAAAAGAAAAGCAAAGAGAAATTAAGATCGATGTCTGTCGAGAACAGACGTACTTCAATAGCATTCTGCCGCCTTTGTCATTATAAAAGTAGAGGGCCGGCCAACACCCAAGGAGCAATATTCAACGAGACCCTGAATATAAAAATATACTTGAACGATTTAATTGATTAAGGTGCAGGCAGACAGTCCAAGCAAATTAGCCGTCAAAGGATCGTCGTCGTCGTCCTCCTCCTCATCATCGTCGTCGTCATGCCTGCAGCAGCAGAGAAGCCCCTGCAGAAGGCCATCGGATGGGCGGCCAGGGACGCCTCCGGCGTTCTCTCCCCTTTTAGCTTCACCAGAAGGTATTCCACGTTACTGCATGCA
Organism: Pontederia crassipes; assembly: GCA_030549335.1. Classification (NCBI taxonomy): domain Eukaryota; kingdom Viridiplantae; phylum Streptophyta; class Magnoliopsida; order Commelinales; family Pontederiaceae; genus Pontederia; species Pontederia crassipes. Next base: position 46,351,209 of record CM060192.1, on the reverse strand, counting down.
TGCAGCAGAACTAGCTAGGACTTAAGCAAGTAGTACAAATGATGAGTTAATTACGTAAGTTTCTGAAAAATAAAAAAGAAAATAATTTGCCAGGCATGCATGCATTCATGCATTAATTAAATTACTGATATGCATGTGATAAAAGTTTTCCTGTGTTGCTGTGCATGCGATGGATGGACTTGCGAGCAGGGGGAATGGGGAGACCGACATCACCGTGAAGATCCTTTACTGCGGAATTTGCCACACTGACTTGCATTATGCCAAGAATGAGCACGGATTCTCTGTATATCCCCTGGTTCCTGGGTACGTATACGATGTAATATATAGAACTGGCTTCTTACATATTTATTAATTTCCTTAATTTATTTGGACGTCACGTCACTGCTTACGATCGAGATTAATATTCGTAAAAAATATTATAACAGATACAACATTAATTGTTCTGCCACTAAACGCATGCATAAATGTCTAATTGATTAACGTGGACTGATTAATTAAACAGGCATGAGATCGTAGGAGAGGTGGCTGAGGTGGGTTCCAGCGTCCAAAACTTTAAGCCCGGCGACAAGGTCGGCGTGGGCGCCTACGTGAGCAGCTGCCGCGCGTGCGAGCAGTGCGAGCAGGACCTCGAGAGCTACTGCCCCAAGGTCGTCCACACTATCAGCGAGACCGACCACGACGGCTCCATCACCCGGGGCGGGTACTCCGACAAGATCGTCGTCGACGAGCACTACGCCGTCCGCATCCCGGACGAGCTCCCGCTGGCCGCCGCCGCGCCGCTCCTCTGCGCGGGGATCACCGTGTACAGTCCCCTGAGGTACTAGGGGCTCGACAAGCCCGGGCTCCACGTCGGCGTCGTCGGCCTCGGCGGGCTCGGTCACATCGCCGTGAAGTTCTGCAAGGCGCTGGGCGCGAGGGTGACGGTGATCAGCACGTCGCCCGAAAAGAAGGAGGAGGCGGTCGAGAAGCTGGGCGCCGACGGGTTCTTGATCAGCCGTGACGAAGAGCAGATGAAGGTAACCTACACTACGCACGATCAACTGTTTGATATTATCTAATTACTCCGGCGCATTAATTGGCAATTGATGGATGCTTGCTTGCTTGCAGGAAGCGAGGGAGAGCATGGACGGCATCATCGACACGGTGTCCGCAAAGCACCCCCTGGCTCCGTTGGTTGGCCTGCTCAAGACTCACGGCAAGCTGGTCCTCCTCGGTGCGCCGTCGGAGCTCGCGGAGTTGCCCGTGATTCCCCTGTTAGTAGGTACGCGAAGGGAAATCATATTTAATATATGACCTGATTGCATGTAATATGCTATTGACCTTTCAAAAGTGGGACTAACACCAAATCATGGTTCACATATACTTGACCGGGTCAGGCAGGAGGGTTGTGGGAGGGAGCAACACGGGGGGCATGAAGGAGACGCAAGAGATGATGGACTTCGCAGCAAAGCACGACGTTGTAGCAGACGTGGAGGTGGTGGCCATGGATTACGTGAACGAGGCGCTCGAGCGGCTCGAAAGAGGCGACGTCAAGTATCGATTCGTCATCGATGTGGTCAACACCTTGAAGGCATAGAGATTAGAAGCATGCCCTCTACTAAAGCCGTTCACTTAACGAGCTCCAATGTTCAATTACAGCAGTTCACCATAAAACGCACGCAAAATCATATGTAGTATTTATATTGAGATAAATAAGTTTGCAGTGACAATTCTCCTATGTAAGTTTGTAGTCATTGGAACAGCTACAGCAATTCTCTTTTCTTGTCTGACTTAGTTCTAGTACATATAGACTTGTGGTTAAGGTACAAGATGATATGGCAAGATTACGGAATTTCAAGATATGCAACAGTGAAGAATTAAAAAAATCGCCAGAATTTTTTAACAGTCTACGGAAACGCATGGGGGAAACTACACTGAGAAAAAAAACACGGCCTGATTGTTTTCACGAATCAAATATACTTAAAACCCAATGAGCGACATGGCAAGCATCTCAATTACTGGAACCTTCCCGTACGTATCTAACGTGCACCCGGGCCGGCTTCGCAGAAGTCCTTGGGTACACAGAGCGAGTAAAAAAAAGCTCTCATGTCTCAACCAACCTTGTTACCAATTGTTTGGTACAATGACTTGAGCTGAGTATTCCACTTGTCTATAGCTGTATACTTCTTCGTACCCTTCGACCTGCAGTACCCAAGGACATTTACCACAAGGCGTCAACCAAACAGTTGCCAACAAAAGGAAAGAGAATGATCAAGAAAAACGACACATCACCTGTCACTTCTCTCCAACAGCCTGTTAACTTGATCGATGTGTCCTGCAATCCTATTGTCCAAAATTAAAGAAACGAGAAGCTGTTCAACATCTTTCTCCGGCACATTGAGCTCCTGAACAAAACATAAACAATTCCGTCTTCAGTGAATTAGTTCTCCCAGGGAGGAATCTTAATGTGGCATGCATGTCTTTGCAAGGAATACCAGAGATCATTTCTGGTAATTATGGCACATGAGTAATCAATTGAGTTCGTTCAAAAATTTAAATTGTAAGCCAATATATTGACCTGTGAAATGAAAGGAATCCTGATCCGTGTATATGGTTTAATAAGCTTTAGCAGAACTTGGGTTCTGATGTTTTTCAGGAGATCTTCAATATAATTGCGGATGAAAGGATCATCCATGATTGTTCTCCGGTTACTCTGTAGGAAAAGTTTTCAGAACAAGCATCAGGTTGAGAATCACAGGCATGGCCTGAATTTTGGAACTTTAAGCTGCCTGACTTCAGATGGCAGATAGATATACCTTTAATATCTTCTCAAACTCCAAAATCTCGTTGCGCTGATATGCTGCGATCAGATTAGTCATTGCCAAGATTTCAGGGTCGTTTTTGTATCTGTCACAAGATATACAAATTGATACAGGCAAGCATCCAATCCAAATACCCAAAACCAACCTTAACATCAAGAATGAAAGTAAAACTCACGGCTTGGCTTCTTGTCCGTCAAATGGATTAACTTCGGATTCCATCAGCATGTTAGCCAGAACTAGGTATCTGGGTAATTCAAAATCATCAATCAAATAGTCCAGGAAAGATGTAAAGAAGATCGCTAAGTAGACATACTTGAGGCATTGAATGCGACGTTGGTTTCCAGCTTCATCATAGTTCTTGAAAGCTTCAAAGAAATCAGTAGCAGCTTCAGCCCATTGTCTCTCAGCCATGTGCATCTTCCCACCACATTCATGAATAATTCCCATGATTCTTGGGTGGGGTATCGCAGATTTAATAGAAAGAGCTTTCTGGTAAAGTTGCTGCCGGACATCATAAATGACAGATTTAAGATCAGTTAAAACAATGCGTGAAAACTGAATGGGAGGTATGCTAGCAGATATCATATCCAATGTCAAGATAGAAGCAACGGTTTGATTTCTATAAATTAATATTTATGCATTTTTTGTTTGACCTATCATCTAAGAAAGAAAACTAATTTGTTATGACATCTATAGCACAAAAAGACATCCAAGAGGACTAATGAAAGAAAACTTCTTTGCAGAGCACAAAAAAGAAAACTACAAAATCACCGAGTTTATAACAATTCTGCTTAATGGGCACTTTGGTGGTGTGAATGGACCTTAGGTGGTCATGGGTTCCAAACCCAGTGACAACATATTTTTGCTGTTTTTTAAAATATGACATCATATTATTTTTTAAAAATGTTATTCAATTATTTTTATTTTTTTCCTTTTTGAGGAGAAAAAGGATGACTACCAGATTGTGTGGTTGACATCCGGGTATATATATAACCGAGAAATATCTTTTTAAAATATGTTATACAATAAATTAAAATATGATAAAAAAATACTAGTTTTAATAATAAGACATCATAGTAAGTGGTATATTATTATTTATTCCTAATAATGTTTTATTATTTCATTCTTTAAACCAAAATACTTAAAATTTAAAAATATGTTGAATAGATATGTTATAATATCCAAATATTTAGAATGGTATGACAATCACTGAGATAGCCAATGAGGATAATAAAATAATAATAGTTAGAATATTGAAAAATGCAAAGGTTTCGCCCCAAAAAAGTTTAATAAAAAATGTACTACATAGATCTAATATACCCTACAACATCATAACCTTAGAATATATAAAAATAAAACTTTCGGTGGAGTTTATAATTTGTAAAATTTATCTTATTAATTATTCATGTTATTATAATTTTTTTAATATTTATAATTATATTTAATATGATTTTACAAATTATTATCATTAAATTAATATTATATCTAAACTCTACGTATTTACGTATCGAAGATACAATACGATACGATTCTACCTCCCCTAAAACGAGTTTAGGTAAAAATTCGAACTTGACAACCTTGATCATGTCTCTTAAAAAGGTAATCACTATAAGATAGCAACCAAAATTGCATGATCTATAGATAGTTATGACTATTTTTTACATAGCTCAAAAATGGAAAAAATGAAAATAAGTCACATCCCAGACTATTCAATCTTTGTTTCTAATCTGATGGAGTTTATTACAGAAGAGGTCAACCCTGTGTCATAATAGTATCATCATCATTTTTTTCCTCTTCAGTTGGTATTATATTTTACCTCAATATCAAGAAGCCATTATGCAGATCAAGAGAATCAAATTAAATTCTCATTCCAGGAAGAAGATTTAGTCATATTCAAAAACTAAATCTCATTAAGAGATCTGAAGAGCAGATGTATTCTTGTTTTTGTTATTGTGCATGATACTGACGTACCAAATGACCAAAGTTCTGTAACTCAAACAATTGAATAGCATAAAAGTGGAAAATTGCTTTAAATACAGATAGAAATAATTGGAGAAGTAAGAATCATTCCGTCTTCAAAAACGCAGATACAAATGAAATACAAAAATGTAACTAGAAGATTGCAATAAAACTAACTAACACCAACCTTAAGCTTTTTATTGTTCTTGGTCTCTGTATACATTTGAATCTCAATTGCATACACCTCTAGAAGTTGTGTGCCTTTTTTCTGATCATCAGTTCCATCATCTCGTTGGCATGACTTGTGGAGTTCCTTAAGTATCTGGATCAAAGAACAAGGATAAATTGAAACCCAAAACAATACATCACGAATAAACAAATAAATGAATAAATAGATGAAGAGTACCTTGTTCATGCGACCATATTCGCCCATGTCAAACCAAATTTTGCAAAGTTTGAGATTTGTCTTGAACCAAAGTCTCTAATCAGGCATAAGAGCAAGTTTTCAATCCAATTAATTCTTCTTATAAGTGAGAATCTTATACCAAGAATAAAGGAAATGAAATTTCTCCAAACCTCGTTCTTTGCTTCTTCAAGAGCCTTTAATGTTGTCTCATAGAACTCCTGAAGAAGTCCAAAGTTCTGACTTGCAGATCCAGACACAAAATCCATTATGTTGTTTATGCATTTTTCACTGTAGTTACGTGTAACAGCTGACTTGATATACGTCAACATCTCTCTGTATGCATCCATCATCTCTTTATACTTGCCCAATTTATAATAAAGCTTGACAGTTTGCTTTAGAGCTTTGAAACCCCTGGAAATTTCAAATGGAAAAGTTATGAACAAGGTGCAGACGAAACTGTTCCAGAATTGGAAAACCAAGAAATAACAATCTAAACATAAGACATTTTGAAGGGAATATCAAAATTCTCGACAATTATACAAATCACATGCCAAGATCATTATTTACCTGCCTTTTCAAACCGATAACAATCGACCAAAGCAGTCACAAAACTAACGAAAGGTGAAAGCTTTTCATACAGTTCTAAATAATATAGAAACAAACAAGGTAATTGCAAAACAAAAGGAAAAACAAATTACTAAAAGAATGTAATCCAAAAATGGTGTGATTAATATCAATTGATGATGTGGTACAAATAAATTAAATATAGCCCAAGAGACTATAAATATAAACATGGTGGATCTTCAAAACTTTTGGTATATTACATTTTTCCTATTAATAGAATGCAAATGTATAGTGATGCAGGGTGGATCGAAATCAAGAAAATTACAACTTCCCTGGTGGGTCCCAAGAAAGGGTTGATGATTCAAAGGATCACTAAAGGCTTCAGTCACAGATTTCACCAATACAGAACATGAATCCAAACTCCAAGATAAATTTGATGGAAATAATTTGAATTTGTTTACTATTGTCCACAAAAGTGAGGACTTGATTTATAGAGTTTGGAAAAGTTAAAATAAATAGCAAAACAAAAACTAAAAAAGGTTCCTAAAAAATTAAGACTTCTAAGACACCTAAACTACAAGGGCTCTAGGACTGATCCTACATATATGTGAAGCATTTCACCAGTTAGTATCTTAACTTTTTACATATCCAATCTAGTATTCATAAGTTCATATTTCTACAAGCAACAATATTATTTGAATATGACGACAACCATAACATCTTCTGATAGTTACCAATCAGCCCACACATAAAAAATACAAATCCATATTGTTTTATAATACAATCCGTATATACCGAATGGCTCGTGGAGTGTACAGCTTTATGGCTTACACGAGTGAAATATGTTCTCAAACATATCGGGATACCTAGTGACAATCTAGAAAAGGGTAATACGACATCAATTAATCTTAATGTGCATCCACATATATTTGAAATACTTAGCTAGTTGATATCTTATTTTTTTACTTTATTCAATTCAATGATAGTAAGTTCATATTCATGAAAGCAATGAAATTATTTTAAATATGATAATATTCCTATGACAGTTACCAATCAGCTTTCTCAGGTTCCATGCGAACTACTTCAGCAAAGCCAGCAAGTGCTTCCTCAGGATCAGTTTCTACTAAACCTGCAAAACAGAGTGCCAAAACCACAGGGACCCAAATTATGGATAAACAAACAAAGTAAAATGATAGCATCAGTGACGTATGATCAGATGTGAATTATGTAAGAAGCTGAAAGAGATACTTAAGCATGTCTTCAATGCAAAATGCCCAAGGAAAACTAAATCGGGAGAAACTGGAAAATTGAAGTTCACTGAAGTCGTCAAAATAACTTAATCTCGAAAGCATATATGATCTACGATGAACAACTAATGATGCAATAAGTAACAATAAATTTGAGAATGTGATGAAAAATTCAAATGAAATGCTGGAATTGCAGAATAGTATTTCAGAAGTGACAAGAGGCAATGGGAGACATCTCTTTTTTCTTTTCTTCTTTTTTTTTTTGAGACTATACTTTACAGTTTTGTGCCTCAGTTGCACATCTAATAAGTCTTAATTCATACAGATAACTGCCAATAGCACCTAATTATCCTTTTTCTCCACAAAGAGAAAGCATTTCAAAGGAAACAAGCGAAGATTTCAAATGTATTGACCTTCTTTGAATGTCAAGTTCTCTGTATTCATCAAATTCTTTTGCTGCAGGTACAGAAAGAACAACTGATGGGTAGTAAATTTTCTGACATTATAATAAATTAAAGCTTCCAACACTATGCAATGCAAAATGGGACGTTAAAACTCAAATCTGTAAGCTTTCAATTCCAAGCATCCATGTGCAAGGATTTTATGTTTATGACCCAATCAAAACCCAGGATCCCGGCAGCAAGAAATGCAGATGAGGTTATGAGACCTAAAACTCAGATCCTTCAACCAGAAATGCAAATTGTATCCCAATCATACACATCTGGAGTGATAAACAATTTGCAAGCCGAAGATAACATTGTGACCTCTTCCATTCGCATCACAGACAGTGAACATACAACAACATATGATATATATACAGCCAATTAATAACTAAAAGAAACAACCAAGGAAGCGAAGGAACACCTTTCGAGTTGTAATATTGGTTCTCGATGTCAACATCTTGCTCCTGCGGTTCCTCGTCAGAGTACTCGAATCCGTAATCCTCCATATCGGCATCTAATGCACAACAATAAACTTATTAATAGAGATGAAAAACTGACACAAATCTGTGAAAAAAATTATCCAGAAAGTGAAACAAACGGAAATTAACCTAAAAAGCATCATTAACATCACATTGAAATTAAAAAAAAAAAGAAAAGAAAAGAGAAAATAAAAAGTAAGATCAGGATACGTAACACGAATAAAACAATGAACGATATATGCTGCAAGAGGCGCCGGAGATCGCTTACCGGAACCCATCGCGGTCGATGAAAACGTCGGATTCCTGGCGAGGGTTTTGGAGTCGAGGAGAGGTGAAAGCTGAGAAAGCAAACAAGCGACGCAGATGAAGGATGCTTTATTTAATTTAAGAAAATATTGAAAGAAAAAAAGAGAGACAGATAGAGAGCCATTTTTCTTTCCTATATTTCCGACGGACGAGATTATTCACCACCCCCACACCTCCAACGCAGCGAATCACGGCCGTGCAAAAAGAACAAAGTGAAACAAGGATCTTATGGGCCGTCAAGTCGAACTCCCTTTGATCAGCCCAAACATGATAACGGACGGTACGGTAGCGGTAAGTTAAGGCACCGTTTTTCGGGTGGCATTAGCGATAATTCGTTTCATTCTCATTTAATAAAAAAATAATTTATTAAAACAATGAAAAAAAAACTTAACAACAATTATTTCGATTTTAGGATTTTCTCATACGGAAGTTTAATTCAGTAGTACGTTGAGAGTATATTTAATAGCTAAAAATATATTATTCAAAATATAATTTGTGTTATATTATTCGAACATATAAATTTTGTATTAAACACTACAAATATTGATTGTTATTCTTTAGAATTTTATCCGAAAGCTAGACTTTGAAAAAGAAAGAAATAAGCTTTTCAGTTAGCATTATAGAATCTTCGAAGTCTACAATTATAATTTCCTTTTCTGTTTTAAATGTAAGTATGTTTGTACTTCACAAATTAAATTGAGATTAGGGGTGTAAGAAAAACTAGACCAACTTAAAAAATTCTTTTCGAAAAACTCTAATTGAAAAAATTAAAAGTTTAGGATTTGAATATGATTTAGAGTGATTTTTAATAAATTAAAATTCACCTTGAAGCCCAATTTTTATTTATAATTTTTCATTTATATAATTAATATATCTATTATTAATTTTTTTATTATAGATATAATATTTTTTTATAAAATTTCATACTTTTCTATTACATTATCAAACTTTAATGTAATAACTTAAAATTTTAGTAGTATATTTTATATTTAATAGAAAATTAAATAGTTTTACATTAATTTCAAGTTAGTATGTATATTTTTAAAGTATAATTATATAAAAATAGGGTCCCGAAAAAATTGAACCGCTAGAAGGCAATTTTTTTTTTCAAAAATGTTTTAGGATAGCTTTTTTAATTCTAAAAATCGATTCAAAAAGTAGCGATTAATTTTTTTAGATCGAAAATTTGACCCGATCCGAACTACTTTCACCCTTAATTAAGATTATTAATTTTCATCCGACTCAAAAAGGTTATGCTAACCAATTGGGGCAAACTAAGTGAATGTATATTAATGCTTATATATACACCACTCACAGATATCAGAGGTGTTGGATTTTTAATATCATATATTAAAGTTAATGAGTAGATAACTCTTATATATTAGCATAAATCTCTTAGCCTTGTTTGGTTTGGAGTAAAAGACAGTTATATCATATTAAAAATATTGCAATATGCTCTTGGGACAGCCTACTCCAGAAAGAAAATATGTTTTCACATTCCTCATCTCCAAAGTATAAATAATGAGGGGTCAGCACTATGAGCTCGATGATAGAGGGCACATGAATATAAAAATAAATCGATATGCCACATACATATTATTAAAGTAAAAAAAAGATGAGATGGTATTAAAAAAATAGTTTCTCCCTTTAATTAAAAAAAGTAGTTCCAAGAGAGGAATATTTCACTTAGAACATATAGCCAATAAGGCTCTAATTAAATAGTTGTGAAGAGTAAGAGTTGTCACTATTCACAAGTTGAATGATTTATCACTACGATATCATCCTTGTAAAGTATAAATTATATACTACTAATTTAATATTTATTATTATGGAATCGAACAATTGCCGCACCTACTCGAAGTCGATCAAACTCCAATGAAATGAAAATCTCACGACAAAATAATTTTTTCATAATATAATTAACATAATGAGTGAATGCAAGTGCCCTCACATATAAAATGTAACATAAGGTTTGATTTCCAAATATTTACAAAACCATTGGTGCGCATAAGAGGCAAAAAATCTAATCCAAAAACTAAGATGTCAATATTTGTATCAAAATTTAAGCTTTGATTACACAAATGACATGCATTCACTAAATGAATAGAACTGAGTAATACCTTATTTAAGTATCCAATTAATTAAATCATGTTCAATCCTATTTTGAAAACTGATTAAGACCATAAAAAAGAAAGAAATACAAGAAATGGCATCATATACCAAGACTCAGCAAACCCATATGTAAATTTGGTTTATAATTTCGTATTTTTTCAGAAAATTTGTAACTTGGCATAAATAAAGACAAGTCCTACAATCTCAAATCTCCCCATGTGCCTGCACTTCAGTCAAGCAAATAATATGCAATATGTGAAATAGGAAAACAGGGAAGAACATCAAAGTTGGAATAATTATATTCAATGAAATTTATCTACACACACAAACGAGAAAGTACATCATTTACAAGACCTTCAGAAGTAGAGGAATACAATAAAAATTAATCCTTTGTTTTTACTTTCTCATTCAAACGTCATTTTAAATATTGTGTGAGATCCACTTATTGCAAGAACAATATAAAGTAGAAATAGAAATATTCGTCTCTCCTTGAAACTTTTTTGCTCCTATTTTATTTTTATTATAAAAATATTTTGGAGCTATTTGGTATGAAGATAAATTGGGAATAACAAGATTGTTCTCAATTTTTTACCTAAACACCATTTTTTATAACTGCTGGGTCCCATCAATAATCATTGTAAGAAGAGTTTAGTTTAGATCTGAGTAATTTGAGTTCTTAAGGGGGTTTAGAACAATGTTGATTTGATAAAACAAAATATGGAAGCTAGCATGAGGTCAAGAAAATAATGTTCTGGAACATTTTTTTTCACCCAACTAGCCCCTTTGGGATCAAAATATTTTGTTACAAAATTGTTCTTGCTGACAGCCAAACAGTACTCAAGGGCATCGCATATATGAACATGACAAGAAATAAACAGAGCATTCCTTTCATTCAGTTTTAGCCTTCATTTTGCTGGGCTTCGTAAGAAATTTGAATGCCCACACTCCAAACAGTGTAGCCAGAAGAGGGGCAAACCGGTATATCAGAATTAGATGTTCCATTGTAGTATGATCACCTCGTGCATAAGCCCACCCAAAGGCCTGAAAGAGAAGAGTATTATCAGAATTTATGACAAATTACCCTACTCACTATCCTGGATTAAGGCACAAGCAAATAATCTTATCACTCAAGTTTAAAGAAATCAAGTATCTTGATCCAACAACTAAGATAAGAAATGCAGCTATTACAGTGCATAAATCATATTACTCCTTTGATGAAGAAATGTGCATCCAGAAAATCTGGCTAACAACAAAATACCATTATCCTACCATCGGCTATTAAAATTGAAGATTCTTAAACCTCTCGAAGTCAGTGATATATGCTTGACTTATCCACACCACTCGTTCATGGACACAAAAACTCTATTTTTTAAGGTTATGTTTGCATATGGAACTATAGTTCCTCTCAAGTTCTTCGTGAATAGTTAAAATTGACAGATTAATGATGGAGCGTAATAGTGTGAAAAGAGTTAGCGTGATAAGAAAAAGTAAAAAGTGATAGGACTAATTTTAGTAGGTATTTAAATAAAAAATAGATATTATAAATATAAAATATAAAATAATTAATTATTATAAATAAAACTATAAATTAAAATTTTTATAGAGAAATTTGTTTAAAAAATATATTATTTAAATATAAAATACTTTTTAAAATTAATTTTATTTAATGAAATATTTAAAAAATTATAAGTAATAAAAAATATTATATTAATTTTCTTTATTATAAATATTTTATATTTAATAAATAAATTATTTTATATAAGAAATACAAAAAAAAAGTAAAGTAAAAAAGTTGAAAAAAAAGGAAAAGTCAAATAAAACAAGTGAAAAAAAAAAGAACCACCCGTCACAAAAAGGTCAATTATGGTGGTCTAGTTTTACCTTCGGGCCACATCCCACTTCGACTGCAATAAACCTCATTTCAGTCTACTTCCATTATCAAACAGGACCTACACATCAGATATAAATCAGATGATAGATGCATTAGTGGAACCAGCTGTACTTAAAACACTACGTCGTTATCTGTTGTCTGAGGAACTTCAGTTAATAACGGAAGCTCTCAATTTCAAACTAAGAAAGAAGGGGGGGGGGGGGGGGGGGGGGGGGGGTGCACTTACAGAGGCAGGGATTCATGATTCCTCCAGTTAAATCAGAACCAAGGATATGAAGTGTCATTTTTGAAAGGCATGAAATCCACATTCTCATGAAGAAACCTGTAGGATCCCTTTTCTGTAGCATGAGTGATATAACCACAATCACGAATGTAAAGAACCCCTCTGCCAACTCTGACGTTTAAACGAGGACCAGACCCAATGAATGGAAATGGTGCTTTAAGCAACTTCACGCCAATTAGAGCTCCAATTACCTGAACAGGCCATATGCAGGTCAGAAGTTGACAAGAAAGAGTAACATCTAAGAAAAGTAGCATATTTGACTCGGATATGATGCAAGTTGACTTTCTACCTCAATATTTCTATGAACAGAAATCAAACTTTCCTCAAGAAGAAAAATAAAAACTCTTTAGTATAAGAAACTTTTTAATAATCAATCAGACACAAAGTAAACTAATGAGGATATCAAATCTTACACAAGGCATGTTTAATTTTTCCGAGGTACGTAAGCACAGAGATCTACGGAATTGACTATATGTACATTAAGAAGGAAATGACGATTGTAAGCCCCAGTCATAACTTAAAGCCGTGCATGAACAGTATCAGAAAGTAAGCCCAGTCAAGCGCCTAAACTGGTCGCCTTGCATCACAGAATCAGAAATTTGTTTCTTTTTTCTTGTTCAACATTTGATGATGATGCCCGGCGAAAGTGAAGCTCACCTTCGCAGGGATCCTCCCGAGCACGGTGAACAGGAAACCCGCCAGGCCGCCCGAGGAGGTGTCAGAAAGGGTGGTGAGGGGGTTGTAGGTGCAGCCACGGGTCCGGTGCCCCGCCCAGGCCAAGATGAACATAGTGCCAGGGCCACCGTGAGCACCTCGCCCTCAGGCCGAGCCTCAGGATAGCAAGGTTCAAACATTTTTTTCTTTTAAAAAGAAAATATGAAATCTCTATTAAAATAAAGATAAACAAGAGAAAATTAAGTAAAAAATCATCTAAGTAAAAATAGAAGAAGAAATCATAATCTTCGGAACTTTTGGACCGTTACACAACATAAACAACGAGTTTTTGCGTAATCTTCTTCTTCGGTTGACCTTTAAGCTTTGAAATTCATCCTGAACAATAAAACATGACTTCCAGGTCCCAAGCACCTCTCTTAGATTTCAGGCACCACGTTTTACATCTCCTAGGGCCATTATTTATAGTCTCTAGATATTTCAAGGGTTTTAGTGGAGTTTCAATTTGATTAGGAGTCTTTTTGTGTCAAAATAATAAAAATTAGGAATATATTTTGATTGGACTTTGAAACAATTCAAAAAAAATTCAAATATGAGTAAATATATTTCCTAATGATCCTTAGAACTTAAGATAAAGTTTGGAGTTGATATACAATTAAATTTTTAAGAAAAGTCGAAGAAATATCAAAATCAACCTTCGTAACATCCCATACGAATATGTCTTTTCACGGTCCGTAACATTGATTTTATAGCCCTTACATGTAAAAGTTGTGTCTTAATGGTCCGTAACATTTTGGTCACAATTCACAACTCGGACAAGTTTCCTGTATAGTTCTAGGTATTTAATGGATCGTTACAGAACTATAATGCTCCTAGCTGTTACAACTTTATCACGGTCCGTTATATTCAATTTTCAGTTTTGACACCTCTCACTAATTTGTGATTTCTAACTTCGTTTTAATTTCGATTTGATCACGGTTTTTTTCAGTGGCTTCGTAATTCAAATTTTTCTACAATAAAATATAGAATTTGGGTATATTTCTATTTTTATAAAATTAAAGCAAATAAGACTCTAAAATGATGAATGCTATATGAAAATGAATCAAAATGTGATTAAATGCAATAGCTAATTACATGTTGTATTTTCTTTACATCAAACTCTCTCAAGCTTAGATATTTGTTTATCCTTAAGCAATGTTCGAAACAAAACTAAAACCAAAATGGTTAATATTGCTTTCACCCTGTCCGTCAACTACTCTTCTTACCAGTAGATTTTATACGTCAATAACCTAAGAGTCTCACCACTTTCCATAATAATCCGACTTTGTAAAATTTTTGAATGTAAAATATTTTTAAACTCCTCCAAATTCAACTCTGAATAATAAGAAAATAATTTTTGAAAATAAAAAATATGAATGTTAAATACATAAGTGTAACATGAGCTTTTATTCATTTATTACTTTTATATTTCTTCGCTTAGAAACTTTTCATCATCATTGGTTTTTTCCCACTTCTTTTTTCTTTTCACCTATTTTTCATTGATTTAGTATTCATGTGCTTCTTCATATTGCATAAGGTGGTCCATGTAATGGACTTTCGATCAACGAATCCTAGAGCAATTGCTTTTAGGTCGTCAGACAAGAATCCCCTACGGATCTAATCATCTTGAACGCATCTAAGTTCCATTTAACACCTTTTTATACCTCTTTATATTTTTTGGGTCTCCACTAATCCTTCTTTTATATATGATGACGAATTTTTATGTACTTATTTATTAGTAAGCTCAGGTACATTTGAATATTCAACATGAATATAATCATTATCAAGATAATATACATATTATAAAATAAGAGCATGAACATGACTTGTAGTCAAACATTTTTCACTAAGCAACTTTCTTTAAACCAATTACCCAACACAAAGGTGATAAATGATAAAATAATAATGCTTCAAATTTTGTTTATTAAATGGACGTCCTTCAATAATGCTTGAAAAATAAGTAAATACTAAGTCGTGAAAAAAAAGATGCAATTTTTAGTTATGCAAAAAAAATTCTGATTTTTTTAATATGAGATAAAAGAAAATATGCAAATAAATATGAAGTGAATGGATGCTACAAATGCTTAAAAAGATGTGCATGATGCATGAAATTGCAAACTCTTCCAAGTTTGAACGCAACATTATCCTTAGTATTGAAAATCAAACTCAAAGAGTATAAACTTTGTAATAAAATACATAAAAGTAGAAAAGAAAACTGTACAATCTGATTTGTGAAAGCTACAGGAAGAAGCCACGAAGAACTCATAGTGTCTTTGACCGATAGAAATTTGGGTGTCAGAACGACTCCTTACATCAATTTCGAGGTGGCAAAATTTATTTCCTCTTCCTTTTTTTCTCTTTTTTTCAATGTTGTTACGGTCGCGAAGGGCAATGCCATTCAAATCAAACTATATTTATTCAAAATTTATTTATTCTTTTTTCAAAATTTATTCTTTAATCCCCCTCTTAATCTCAATCTCAATCAAACTCTAACTTTATCCGATGCCATTCAAATTTCTTCTCTATTTCTCATCAATAACTTATCATACTCAAACTATATTTTATTTCATCCTCCTATTTCTTCCTTTTCTTCAATTTGGGAATTATTTAATTCCATAATATTTTGTCACTTAATTTTTGGATAATTATTATTTTAATGGCTGAAATATTTTTAAACCATAAGACTCTCAATCCTATTCTATTTGGGAGTCTTATATTCATTATACTTTTATTTGGATCTTAAATCAAATTGAAATTCCTAATCACAATCTAATTATAATTCCTACTCCCATTAGAATTTAACTTCTCTTTCTTTTCCTTTTTCCTTTCTAATTATACTTTTAATCCTACTTAAATTCTAATTTCTTTTCCAAGTAGGATTAGTCTTTCCTTCTAGTCATATTCCTTCTCAAATTATCCTTTTGTCCATTAAACTTGAACACAATTACTTTATTGCCCTTATCGAAATCTTGAGGTGTTACATCTTTTTTTCATTGATTAGGAATTGAATTTGTTGGTCGCCATTCAATCTTCATTTATCAATAAAAACCTACCTTGACACCAAGCTCCTCATCTCCTTCCAAGCAGCCACTGATGTCCTTTTCAAGCAGAGGTAAAGACATCATCATCTTTAGTTCAAGAGTCGCCACCTTGTTCCTCCTCAATCATTCGTCCTTTGGAGCTATCAATCTCATTATGGATGTGGTGTCATCGTGTCAAGAACTCGAGCTCCCTGATGGTTCGCTGTCAGCCACTGAAGAAGAGGAAGAATGATGCAAAAGCAAGGGAGAGAAGAGTTAGTTGCAAAGAAAGAAAACACAAAGAAGTTGGGGAAGAAAGAAGAAAAGCAATTCTATTAGAGATGGAAAAAGTGGATTACATGACACACATTTATACTAAAACTAAAGTGATACAAGGAGAATTAAAATGGTAAAACAACCTAATAACACTGTTATAAAGGAGAAAGAGATGACATGTTGGAACTTGGTGATGACTCTAATGCTACTAAAGTCTGCTGCTAGTCTTCAGCGGCGTCATGTACAAGAGCAAACACGAAGATGAGCTAAGCTCACGATGATGAGGCATATTCCAACATGTCGGCCAACATTGTTAGATCATACCCTAGCATCTACCTTTACAAAGAGTTCAGTTGATGGACATGCTCGGTAGTGCGACAATAAAACAACCTTGAGCGTGAATGATTGGCGAGACGATAAAGGGAAAACAAGTGTTGGGACATTTTGTTAATAATATAAAATCATTAATCTTGTTCTTCTTAACAATTTAAGTTTTTTAAAAAATTGATTAGCATATCAAATTTAACATGATATCAAAGTTAAAGGTCAAGGATTAATTAAACCTCGCTAAATTCTTATAAAAAAATATTTTTCCCTAATAAGACACTTGACAATGGCATCCAATGGCAAGCTCCAATCATAGAAATTGGACAAGTTTCTAATCTTTACATGGCCCTTGATACTTTCATCAATCCACCTCCCGATCTTGTCGCCTAAGAGATCATCTATCTAAATCAAATAGCTAAAATTACTTGTAAGTTACAACTCAAAAGATGAGTTGTACGCTCTATATTTCATTATTTTTAAATTCATCTTTTCTACTATTAGGCCTTCATCTTCTAATTGGAAAATAAGACGTCTTAATTGGGAAAAAAAGAGATACTAAGGATATTTTTGGATTCATTATGAGAATTCATTCATTATAATTAATTCGGGCTACAATATATTCAAATAGAAAAAGAGGGAATAGGAAATGTTCATAAATGTTCGATTGGACTTATTGTGTTATTGTATAATAGGTTCATCGACCTGTAAATGCACAACATATTCTTTTCATTATAAAAAAAATTATAGATCATGGAAATAGAATGAGTTTTAATTACACATGGGATTTCAATGAGGGGTTTTTTAATTTAAAATCAGACTATCGTAGGTTAATTAAAATATTACCTTTCTCCGAATATAAGCATCGATACGTCGAATATGATCAAATAGAGATCATATTATTTTATTTTCAACCAAAGTAGGGATCATATTATGATACATATCTTACCATGCACATTTATTTATGAAATAAAAAATGAGCCTTAACTAATTCTTAAAGAAAATGGATGATACCACATGACATCAATCAAATCCTTGGAAAATAGGGATCTCACCTGAGTGGGAATCCTCCAGAGCAAGGCAAAGAGGATTCCGACATTGCCCTTGAACGTGAAGGGAGTACGAAAGGATGGTGATGGGATTCAGGTTGTTGCTGTTTATAGGATCAATTGACATCAAGCAGGGTGGGTGAATTGTTGATATAAAAATTTTAGATAAGATAAATCAAAAGTGCAAAAAAAATCAATTTAAACCTAATTCATAAAATAAGAAAATAAGAAAGCAAACATAAATGAAAAAGTTTGCTCATGCCTACATTCACATTCTGACTTTTCTATTGTTGTAGATACCACTAGTACCTTCATTCAAACAAGGGCAAAGAAGAGAAGCTTTTACACCTTCACCTTCTTTTTCTCCGTTTAAGAGGCAAGACACCTCTCTTATCACTCAAGAGATTTCACAATACAAGATTACTCGCAAAACATTTTTCTTTTACGATTTAGCCCACTCACAAGTGTAAGAAAAAGAATAGTGAAAATTAGGATTTAAATGTACTCCAATATGCTCCAAGTCTAAAAAATGTTATTTATACATTCTATTTATATTTCTTCAGTCTTGGGCATTGTATACCCTTCTAAAGTATATATGGCCATTGTAGAAGTTCTTCAATTTTTTAGATACTTTTCCAATTGTTGGGAGAACACATTTTTTTTGTCAGCACCATACCGAACGTCCACTCTATTTAGTGATCATCTTCTCATTCACTATTGGACTGCTTTTTGCGCTTCGACCAATCAATTGCTTCTATGCATCGGTCAATTGATCAATATGACTGTTGCAATATTGGAGGTCCTCTAGTTGACCGACCGATTGGCACTTAATCGATAAATGTCACCATTAGACTATGAACTCGGTTGGCTAGTCTTCAAATTTCTTCGTTATGTTACAAAATATATGAAGTATAGTCCTCAGATCAACAATCTCCCTTTTTTATGATGACCAATAAGTTGATTACGTAAATAAATATAAAAAAGTGTAAACAACTCCCACTTAATCAATGCTCCTTCAAATATGCATTTTCATACAATTCAACAATATAGTAAGCTACTTTTAATATGACATATGAGTTAAATAATTTGGTCATAGACATATCAAAAGTTTCTTAAAATACAAGGATATATATCAATACAAAGTGCTAACCACTATGGAAATATTCATCATGGTAAATCCACATGCATGATATATAAGGTGAAACATATCAAAAGTGCATAGTAACCATGCATATATGAAAAGTGCTCAAAGAAGTTCAAAAAGTGTGCAATATATCAATGTGCTCAAATGAGGCATCATAAATAAGTCCATACATATCAAAAGTGCTCAAAAGATCCATATGCATATCATAATAAAATGCTCAAAGTCATAATAGCATCAATACTACTAAGATCACATCAAAAGACACTCAAAGATTCTAATGGATATCCAAATACATCCACATGCTCAAAGAGCTATTAACCTTATACAAGCAGATATCTGAACTCATGGCTTTACGTGATTTTTATTACCGCTCGGCCTTTGATGATGACTTCAGCATCTTTTAACAAATCTATCAACCATGAAGGGATGACTGAAAGTTGCAACCGTGAACACACATCGAGAAGAAAGAACGAAGGGTCAAAATTTCGTAGAAAATTTAGGTTTCCGAATGAGAGGGCTGATTGAGAGGAGCGGGTTTTATTTATAGAAAAAAACTAATTTTGAAATTAGTTCAATTATATTCAAAATTAAGTCATAATCCACTTCTAAACCTTATCCTTAACTTTTCTTAATTATCTCTAAGTAAATCATTTATCATTTCCTTTCTTAGCTTCAATTCTAACTCTTATCCTTTCTTAACATCACTTATCTTTTAATTTCCATGTGATAATAATTAGTATTCTTAATACTGAATTTTATAAATTAAAATAATAATTTATTATTATCTTATTTCTTAAATATTTTAACTTAAAATTTCTTAATTTAAGTCTTACTAGGCATCCTAATTCAATCATACTTCAATTTCATTCATAATCCTCTTCTAACTATATTTTGTTTATTCTATCTCTCCTGAACATAATTATCCTTTTATTTTATATTATTTTATATTTTAAATAAGTTTGAACTTAAAACATTTGTTTTAACTCTTATCGTAAGTTGTTTATAAACTAATCTCATGATTAGATTCGTATTTAGAATTTAAATCCCTAATGGTAGTCCAAATTCCAATTCCTATTCTCAATATAACTTATCTTTTATTTCTCCTACTTCTTATCTAATTATACTTTTATTTCTTTCCAAACTTTACTTTATTTATCTTTAGCAAGTAACTAATTTTAAATTAATTTAATTATGAAAATATTCTTTAGTTTTGAAATTTTTGGGGTGTTTCAAGAACTTCAATTTTGATGGAATTGAAGAAATGTTAAATCGAGTGAATAATATATTGAGGGCATATTTGATGCACGAAATAAAACAAAATATTATTATAGTTCTATAATATTTATTTGTACTTTAAAATTTTTTATCTTTACCAAAGGGACGTGTAATGTTCATTCTCTCATTGTCCTTGTCATGTGAATGATATATTTTTTTTCATGGTTGTAAAAATTATTGAAGGAAGATATGGCATGCGATTGTAAGTATAAAGTTGTGCATCATCTTAATCAATGTGATTATGATATTAAATATAATAAATATTGCAAAGGTTCTAGCAGGGACGGAATTAAGTATTCCCCAACATTTTGAAATTATACGACTTATTGTGTGTTTTAATATTATAAAATTATAAAAATATATATATTGGCCCCCTCACAATATCAAATACGTGATGTTAGTCTAATGGGAAGTGACATTATTGATACAGCCTCTAAAATTTTTGTCTGGCTCCGTCCCTGGGTTCTAGACCTCCATGTGCGACGTGACTGCCTCGATTCCGATTTGATGAGTACTACGATGGAGTCTCGTCGGATCGATCGAATTAATTAACCTAAACTTAATTTCGGTAAGAAAAAAAATAAAAAAACGGAAACGTAAAAGAACGTTTGGTTATGTTGGACTAGAATAATAAGTTTGAAATAGTGGTATCTTTAAAATATAACAACTATGATTTGATATTTTCCAGGTTACTATCAAAAGATTTTGGTCATTGTAGAATATTACTTATAATGGAATATTTAGGTGCGCATCCAAACAGTCATTAATATAAATCAATGAGTCATATCTCATGAATGACTTTTACATATAACAACTAACTATGAATTGAAAATGGACGTATTTTATTTAACCCTTCATAATTATCATTACAAGATCCAGCTAATTCAATTATGTTCAATCCTATTTTGAAAAGTTTATGCCGTAAGAAAAAAGACAGAAATAAGGAACCCATTTGTAAATTTGGTTTATACTTATGTAATTTTTTAAGAAAATTTGTAACTTGTTGTAAATAAATACTAAAGAAGTCCTACAATCTCAAATCTCCATGTGTGCCAAGGGCAAGCAAATGTTATGTGGCCTGTGAAGTAGGAAAACAGGGAAGAACAATAAAGTTGGAAATGATTGTATTCAAGGAATTCTATCTACACAGTACACACACACAGAAACGAGAACATTTACAAGACCAGAGCGTTGCATATATGATCATGACAAGAAATAAACAGAACATTCCTTTCACTCAGATTTAGCCTTCATTTTGCTAGGATCTGTAAGAAATTTCAATGTCCACACTCCTAACAGAGTAGCCAAAAGAGGGGCAAACCAGTACACTAATAAGTGTTCCATTGTTGTATGATCACCTCGTGCATAAGCCCACCCAAAGGCCTGAAAGAGAACAATATTATCAGAGTTTATGACAAACCATACTGACAATCCCAGACTAAGGCACAAGGAAATAAGCCTTCCACTGAATTTAAAAAAAAAAACAATCACGCATCTTGATTCAACAACTAAGATAAGGAGCACAGATATTACAGTGCATAAATCATATTATTCCTTTGATGAAGAAATGTGCATTGAGGAAATCCGGCTAACAACAACAGAAACAGGCCTAACACAGAAAAATGCATACACCTTAAATAAGAGTGATCCGCAATTAAAATTAAGGCCCTGTCAAACCTCTCAGAGTCACAATGATATGCTTTGACATATACACAACTTGTTCAGGAATACGAGAACTCTAGTAGCATTAATATCTTCTTTAAACATTAACCATAAATCACATGCATAAGTGGGAACCTGCTGTAACTTCTACGTTTCTTTTTAAACACTACGCCATTATATGTAGCTTAAGAAACTTGAGTTATAAGTTAGGAATCATATATTGGGCACATGTTCAACAAAGATATCACGTCTGTGGCCACGTAGGATTGATGGTGGTAATGTTTGACAGGCCATCATGATGCAAACTAGAAAAAAAAAACTTCCTTGACATTATCTAATAATGCACACTTTTTTTAAGTTTTCATATTTGAGCTTCATGAAACTGTCTAAACTATCTCTCAGTGTTTTCCCTATATGCCAGTATCAAATAAATTAAAAACGATAGCTCTCAATTTCAAACTAAGAAAGAAGGGGGGTGCCCTTACAGAGGCAGGGTTCATGATTCCTCCAGTTAAATCAGAACCAAGGATATGAAGCGTCATTTTTGAAAGGCTTGAAATCGACGTTCTCATGAAGAAACCTGTAGGATCCCTTTTCTTTAGAACGAGTGATATAACCACAACCAAGAATGTAAAGAACCCCTCTGCCAACGCTCCGTGATGAATGCCAACATTTAATCGAGGTCCAGATTCGATGGAAGGAAATGTTGCTTTAATCAACCTCACACCAGCTAGAGCTCCCATTACCTGAGCAGGCCATATCCAGGTCAGACATTTGACAAGAAAGACTAACATCTAATCTAAGATAGTATGACAAACGAAATTTTACTCGGATATCATGCAAGCCAACTTTCTACCTCAATATTTCTATGCACATAAATCAAACTTGCCTCAACAACAACAACAACAAAGCCTTATCCCACTAGATGGGGTCGGCTACATGGATCATACGACGCTATTCGTTGATCCATGTTCATGCGATTCGATAGGGTTTTATGCTGACCGTCGGGGCCTAACACAACCCTCCTCCTCTATCCGGACTTGGGACCGGCTATAAAACATAGGCTTGGGACCGGCTATAAATCAAACTTGCCTCAAGGAAAAAAAAAATCTCTTTAGCATAAGAAACTTTCTAGTGATCAGACTTAAAGCAAACTATAAGGATATCAAATCTTACACAAGGCATGCTTAAGAACAGAGCTCTAAGGAATTGACTATGCGTACATTAAAAAATGATGACAGTAAGCTCAGTCATAACTCAAATTCGTGCACGGACAGTACAAAACTCCGACTGTCAAGTGCCTAAAACTGGTCGTCATGCATCATAGAATCAGAAATTTGTTTCTTTTCTTTTTTCTTGCTTCAACAATTGATGATGATGCTGACCAAGAACCATAAAATTCCCGAGTTGAATCCACCACCGGGCCGGCGGAATCTCACCTGCGCAGGAACCCTCCCGAGCACGGCGAAGAGGAAATCCGGCAGCCCGCCCGCGGCGGAGTCGGAGAGGGCGGTGAGGGGGTTGTACGTGCAGCCGCGGGTCCGGTGCCCCGCCCAGGCGAAGATGAACATGTTGCCGACGGAGAGGGCCCACTTGAGCGCCTCGCCCTCCGGCCGACCCTCCCAGCCGAGGAGGTTGTACACCAGGAGCTTGGCGAGGGCCCCGGCCCAGACCCACATGAACGACATGGCCGCGTCGCAGGCGAGGAAGCTGGGCTTCGGCTGGTCTCGCACCATCGGTCACCGGCGGCGGCGGCTTTGAGGAACCCGAGAACTTGAGAAACGGTAAGGCTCCGGGGAGACGGGGATCGGATTTAACTTGACGAGGCACTGGCGGAGGGTTGGTAACGTTGACTCATCTGTGGGGATCATCGTGTTCTCGTCGTTCGTCACTGTTATTGTCGTTTTTTCTAATTTCTCCGTGCGAAGAATAATAGCAATTGGAGGGTTGTTAGGCGACTTGGTCGTGTTTTATATGAGATACGTTTGTGGCCCCCAAAAGATTCCATCACAATTTTTTTTCCTCTTCAGATTCCGTGGCAAGTCCGCAACAATGAACAAAAGTACGAAGGCACAACTGTACAAAATATTATACATTATACATTATGTTAAATATTTTTCTAACATTCAATCCACTGCACTAAGATGTTACGTGCAGTGGTCATGACTTGAAGTCCCGACTTATTATGCATTTCGATTATTTTAATGTCATCTATGTCTAATTATAATAGGTGAAATTTTGAACAATAATTTTTTATATCTATAAATGTTCGAATTAAAAACCTTTACTTAGTGGTAACGAGTTCCTATCTACTCCACCCTACTCCCATTAGTGACTAATATCACATGTATATTGGAAAAATAAAAAAAAAACTACTTATATATTAAAGGTATAAAATTCAGGCATATAATTATAACTAGGCAACTTATTTGCGCTTCACGCAATTTAAATATATTTTAAAATATAATTTTTCATTTTTATTTAATTTAAAAATATAAGTACTATATTTATACCATAAAATATATCTATAAATATTTGCAATATTGGAATAAAAAATATGCTAATTAAGGTTATATTTTATAGTATCTAAAATAATATATTTTCGACACATCAAAATGAAGTTTCATATTGATGCGTTGAATATTTCGACCATTACTGTAGCATGTGTTACAATGTAAATATTTTAGTATGACTCATCATCATCATCATATATATATATATATTATGAACAAAAATATAATATATAATTTATGACATTAATTAAGGGATGCATTAATGTATGATTATTTTATATTATGAATAATGTAATAGAATATGAAGAGTTAATTTTATAAAAAAAATAATTATGATGTTAAAATTTTAATAGGCATTACAATGAGAATACTAAGTGTTTATGTGATAGGAATTAAATGATGATATTTATGGTACTAAAGGATGATTGGTTCATAGAGTTTCATCACAAATTCTCATAAATTATATAAGATAGAATCGATTAATATAAGGGTTTAATGGGCGTGTAACACTCATTTGGTGGAGCATCGTGAAACGCCTCTATCATCACTGTCCATTTCAGATACGTGGCTCAGATCGAAACTACTAAACTACTTCCCCCTAACCACTAAACCACTTCCCCCTCCCCCCATTTCTTCTCCGCCCTCTCTCTCTTCTCTCTCCTCTCTCTCCCCTCCGGCATCCCAGATCTACCTTCAGTGCTCCTCGTCCCCGTCACCGCCCCTCCCCTCCGATCTGCGTTGCCGCTGCCCCTCCTCTCTGATCTACGCCATCGCCGCCCCTCCCCTCCGATCTCTCCAAGATTTGCGTCGTCGTCGTGCTGCAGCCGCCCCTCTCCTCCGATCTCTCCCCGATCTGCTCCGTCGTCGTGCCGCTGCCGCCCCTCTCCTCCGATCTCTCTTCGATCTACGCCGCTGCTACCTCCCCTCTCTTCTGATCTCTCCTCGATCTGCGTCATTGTCGTCCCTCCCCTCCGATCTGCGCCACCGCTGCCCCTCCCCTTCGATCTCTCCCTGGATCTGCGCCGCCGTCGCCGTCGCTCCCCTCCGATGTCTCCCCGGTTTGCGCCGCCGTCGCCGTCGTCGCTCCGCTCTCCTCTGTTCTCTCCGCTCCTGATGCATAGAATTCATGCATAATCGTTAGGCCAATTTATTCTAACTTTAAGAGTATTTCATGATTTAAAGTGGAAAAAGTTGTATAAATATAGAGAAATTCCCAAAAGATTGACTTCTACCTAAGCTTGATTGAATTTATGATAGGGAATCGAAGTACGTTGGAATTTGGACGGAAGAGCTGCGGAAAATAAGTTTTTGCATCTGGCACGGCCGTGCCAACAGATGTCACGCCCGTGCAATGAAGAGAGGAATTCAATCGTTCTGTCACGGCCGTGCGGTATGTCGTCACGGCCGTGCTGCAGAAAGACCAGAAATTGATGTTTTGTCACGGCTGTGCCACTTGATCTTCACGGTCGTGATGACGGTTCTGTTAGACAGTTTCAAGCCATTTTTATCCATCTTTTTATAAGATTTCGGGTTGTTGAGCCATGTTACGGGAAAAACTATTTAAGAAGATCCCAAATCAATTGGAAGAACATCTTTGGAGGGCATAATTCAGAGGTTGAAGGCTTGGTGAGGGAGATCCAGAGGCTACAATGAAGTTCTGCCAGAAACTCGAGAGAGGACGGTAGAATTAGAAGTAGTTCTTCTTGTTCTCTTTTCTTTTCCTGAAACATTATTTAGATTGATGTACTCTAGTTTATTAGAGTAGTTCTTTAGGATTTTCTTGATTGTACCCTATTCTTTATGAATTCTTCGTACAATTAGTTGATGGATCAATAACATGTTTGAAGATTTGATTAATTGTTACCTGAGATTTATTCTTTTGAATCTTTTGATTATCTGAAAAGAAGTTTTTAGATTCTCTAGAGTTTTTCTCTAATTTTTCTCTTACATGTCATAATTGGGGAAATCGCAAGAGACCCAATTGTGTTGTTGTTAAGGTGACTTGAGAAAGCCCTTAACTTTATATTGCAATTGAATGCGTTTTGAAATTGAATAGATTAGATTAAAAACCGAAAGAATTACTCTCTTTTATTAATCTCAAAATAGGGTTTAAAGCCTGAAATATCGGTTAAATTAAATTGGGAATTTTACTTTATTAATTCATCATCTTTTATCTAGAATTCATATGTGAGTAGCGGTATTAATCAAGATAAGTCATATTCATCAAATCTATACTTTTAAAACTCCATTGATCATAGTCTTATATTTTTATTATTTATTCATCTTATTTTCACATTAAACAACATATTTATCTTTTCTCAAATTATAAGTAAGAGAAGTTATTAATTATTTCTTGTCCTCGTAGGAACGATACTTTATACTCATCATTTTATTACTTGAACGATTAGTGCGCTTGCTAGTATTTCTAAATTCGCATCAAGCTTTTGGCGCCATTGTCGGGGACTAGTTAATATTTAATTTCTTATCTTTCTTATTAATTTGAGAATTATTACCATTCATTTATATTGGTGTGGTTGCAGGAATTGAAGAATTCATAATCCACACATCTTGGAGGATTCTAACACTAGTGCCTTGGGACATAGGCATAATACACGAAGTTCAGGACGTCCACTAGTGTTCGATCCTGAAATAGAGAGAACTGCCAGGCAACTGAAGAAGAAAATTTCCACTATTAAGATGGCAGATCAACAAAGGCAAATTGAAAATCAACCACTTCCACCTGCTTACAGAACTATGAGAGACTACACTATGGGTCCACTGATCGAGGAAAGAGGGAGTATTACACTTCCTGAAATTGGTGCTAACAATTTTTAAATCCAGCAGGGAATAGTTCAAATGATATCAAATACACAATTTGGAGGAGATAGAGATGAAGACCCATTCAGCCATATTACAAAGTTCATTCAATTATGCTCAACATTCAAATTTGAAGGAGTAACTGATGATGCAGTTCGGTTAAGGCTTTTTCCTTTCTCTTTGAGAGGAAAAGCATATACGTGGCTTGCTACATTACCTGTGGGCACAATAAGAACTTGGAATGACATGCGACAAGCATTCCTTAATAAATATTGTCCACCCCAAAAAGCTGCTAGGTGTTTATATGAAGTCTCTTCTTTCTTTCAGCAGGAAACTAAAAATATGCATGAAGCTTGGGACAGATTCAAGGATCTAGTTAGTAAAGTCCCAAATCATAACATTCCCCTATACCAACAAATTCAGTACTTCTATAACAGGGCGACTGCCGAGATAAAGGACAAGATTGACACTGCTGCTGGAGGGACCATTGCGAACAGATCTCCTGAAGATCTGTACAGGTTGTTAAATAATCTTGCCTTGAATAGTTGGCAAAATGCAAAAGTGAAAAAAGCTGGATTTCATCAGATAGATAATGCAAGCTATATTCAAGCTCAACTAGATGCCCTAGCAAGGAAAATGGACATGCTAATGACGCAAAAGCCTGTCAACAAAATTTCAAACATCATCTGTGATATGTGTGGAGGAGGGCATCCTAATCATGAATGCCAAGCAGATATGAATTTTCAACAACAGAATTTTGAGGATGCTAATTATGTCTCCAATAATGCTTTCAGAAACAATGTGGGAAGCAATCCATACAACACTGGGTTGAGGAATCCTCCGAATTATTCATGGGTGAACAATAGAGCTCTAGCACAACCCCCCGTTTATCACCCTCGTCCTGAACCTAAGACTAACATAGAGGATGTTTTATCAAATTTTATTACAACTGTTGAGACTAAGTTCACCAATCAGGATGCATCAATCAGAAATTTGGAAACTCAGATTGGTCAACTGGCAAACATGATATCTGAGAGACAGCCAAGAAGCTTGCCTAGTAACACAGAGAAAAATCCGAAAGAGCAAACAAATGCAATTGTTCTAAGAAGTGGACTTCAGCTAGAAGGTCCGAAAATTCCTGAGCAGTGACACCTTTGCAGGAAGAAAAAGTTGAAAAAGAAGAAATACAGAACAATATTGCACCATCTAAGGAGTATAAGCTTCAAGAAAAGACTGAAGATGAAAGGATTCGGAAACTCCCTTACCCACAGAAACATCAAAGGAAGAAATTAGATAAACAATTTTCTAGGTTCTTGGAAATTTTAAAACAATTGCATATTAATATTCCATTTTTCGAAGCCATTTTGCAGATGCCAACTTATGCCAAGTTCCTGAAGGACATCCTGACCAATAAGAGAAAGATAGAGGAATCTGGACTGGTGAAACTTTCATCCAGTTGTTGTGCTGTAGATCAACAAGATCTTCCTCAAAAATTGAAGGATCCAGGGAGTTTCACAATTCCATGCTCAATTGAAAATTTCTTTTGTGCTAACGCTCTATGTGACTTAGGTGCCAGCATTAATTTAATGCCATACTCAGTATTTTTGAAGTTAGGCACATGTCAACTTAGAGAAACGAAAGTTCTCCTTCAACTAGCTGATCAATCGATAAAGAAACCCAAAGGATTACTGGAGGATGTACTAGTTAGGGTTGACAAATTCATATTTCCTGCTGACTTTGTCGTTCTTGATATGCAGACTGAAAAGGAGCCTCCATTAATCTTGGGCAGACCATTTCTTGCCACGGGAAGAACGTTGATTGATGTTCAATAAGGAAAAATAACATTAAGAATAAATGATGAAGACTTATCATTCAATATTGGATAAGTTTTGAAATATCCGATTGATAATTCTTCTTGTTTTGCAATTGATATTTTTTATGAACATGGCAGGGACAATATCGATGAGATAGTGGAGACCCAGATAAATGATGCTAAAAATGAGGAATTGGAGGAAGAATTAATGAATGGAGATTCTAGTATAGAGGAGTTAGAAGAAGGAGATTTACCATCCCCTATTCCTGAACTCAAAATCTTACCTGTGCATCTTAAATGTTATTTTTTAGAAACTAATAAGTTCCTTGTAATCGTGTCTTCATCATTGACAGAAGAAATGGAGAACATGTTACTTGAAGTACTCCGCAAACACAGAAAGGCTAAAGCTTGGAGCATAACAGATATCAAGGAAATTTCTCCTTCTATCTGCATGCACAAGATTTTGATGGAAGAAAACAGCAAACATGTAACTCAATTTCAAAGGAGATTTAATCCAATGTTGAAGGAAGTAGTGTACAAGGAAGTTGTTAAGCTACTAGATGCAGGAATTATCTACCCTATCTTTGATAGTAGCTGGACTAGCCCGGTACAAGTGGTCCCCAAGAAAGGTGGGATGACGGTTATAACGAACGCACAAAACAAGCTCATTCCCACACGCACAGTTACTGGCTGGAGGGTATGTATCGATTACCGAAAATTAAATGATGCTACCCGTAAAAACCACTTTCCACTTTCATTTCTTGATCAAATGTTAGAAAGAGTTTCTGGTCATAAATATTACTGCTTTTTGGACAGATATTCTGGTTATAACCAAATTGTAGTGGCTCCTGAAGATCAAGAAAAAATAACTTTTACATGTCCTTATGGCACTTATGCTTATCGCATAATGTCATTTTGATTATGTAATGCCCCTGCAACATTCCAAAGATGCATGATGGCCATATTTTCAGATATGAATGAGAGGATCTTAGAAATCTTCATGGATGACTTTACCCTTTTTGGAGAATCATTTGAGGATTGTTTGTCAAATCTATCTCAAGTACTTCAAAGATGTGAAGATACTAACATTTCTTTGAACTGAAAAAAGTGTCATTTTATGGTGCAGGAAGGAATAGTACTCGGGCACAAAATCTCTCAACAGGGTATAGAGGTTTATATGGCCAAGGTAAAGGTGATAGCAGATTTACCACCCCCAACTTCGATCAAGGGTGTGAGAAGTTTCTTAGAACATGCAAGATTTTATATGAGGCTTTATAAAAGACTTCTCCAAAATAGCTAAACCTCTAACCACCTTACTTTCTAAGGATGTTAAATTCAATTTTGATGATGATTGCTTAAATGCCTTTAATATCTTGAAACAGAAGCTAATCTCTGCACCTGTGGTAGTAGGACCAGACTGGAGTCTACCGTTTGAATTGATGTGCGATGTCAGTGATGGAGCAATCGGGGCTGTGCTTGGACAAAGAAAGGAGAAAGTTTTCTATATTATTCATTATGCAAGCAGAATGCTCCAGCACAATTGAATTATGCCACAACAGAGAAGGAATTCTTAGTTGTCATCTATGCTTTTGATAAATTTCGATCCTATTTAATCTGTTCTAAGGTGATTGTGTATACAGATCATGCAGCAATTCGTCATTTGATGAAAAAGAAAGAAGCCAAACCCAGACTGTTGCGTTGGATACTATTACTACAGGAATTTGATGTTGAAGTGAAGGATAAGAAAGGATCAGAAAACTTGGTGGCAGATCACTTATCTCATTTGGAACCACCTCCAGAGGATGAGGGAGACATCCTAGAAGAATTTCCCGATGAAAGGATGTTTACAATGGAAACATTATTCAAGGTAAAACTTTTTGATCAAATCCCCTGGTTTGCTGATATTGCTAATTACCTTGCAGAGAAATGGATTTCAAAAAGTATGACAAAGCAGCAAAAAGCCAAGTTCTTTTCTGACCTCAAACATTACATATAGGAGGAGCCCATACTTTTTCGAGTGTGTGCTGATATCATCAGGAGATGTGTACCTGAAAATGAAGTACAAATCATCCTATATCACTGTCAAGACAGAGAAGCAGGAGGACACTTTGGACCAAATAGGACAGCTGCCAAAGTTCTGCAATGTGGATTCTATTGGCCCACCATATTCAAGGATGCACAAGCCTACTGCAAATCGTGTGACAAGGGTCAACGAATGGATAGCATTTCTTAACATAACGAAATGCCTCTGAATAATATATTAATTTGTGATATTTTTGATGTTTGGGGGATAGATTTTATGGGACCATTTCCTAAGTCTATGAACAATGAGTATATCCTAGTAGTCGTAGACTATGTATCTAAATGGGTTGAGGCCATAACTACCCCCACAAATGATGCAAGAGTGGTGGTCAAATTCGTAAAGAAAAATATTTTCACACGTTTTGGTACTCCTAGGACAATTATAAGTGATAATGGCACTCATTTCTGCAATAAGTTATTTTCGAGTCTTTTGCAAAAATATGGTATTACTCACAAGGTTAGCACGCCCTATCATGCTCAGACTAGTGGACAAGTAGAAATTTCTAACAGAAAATTGAAAAGGATATTGGAGAAATATGTGAATGCATCTAGAAAGGATTGGTCCTTAAAATTAGACGATGCATTATGGGCATACAAGACAACATTTAAAACTCTTATAGGTATGTTTCCATATAGATTAGTGTTTCGAAAATCATGCCATCTCCCTGTAGAATTGGAACATAAAGCATATTGGGCTACTAAATTTCTTAACTTCGATATGAAATCCATTGGTGAAGACAGGTTGTTGAAGTTGAACGAACTTGAAGAAATTCGGGAAATAGCTTATGAAAATGTCAAGCTATATAAAGAAAAAACCAAGAGAATTCATGATAAGAATATCCTTTCCAAAGAATTTATCCCAGGCCAACATGTTCTTTTATATAATAGCAGATTAAGGCTTTTTCCAGAAAAATTGAAATCTAGATGGACAGGTCCCTTCGGAGTGGTTCAGGTATTTCCTTATGGAACCATTGAAGTTCAACCACTATCAGGTGGTAATTCTTTTAAGGTAAATGGTCAACGTCTCAAGCACTACATAGGAGGTAAGGTTGAAAAGGAAGGCCACTCAGTGCCCTTATTAGTCCCCTGAAAATGAAAAGACAAAAGTTAAGTTAACGACTATAACTTAGAACTACACTGTCTAAAACCTTTTCTTTTCTTTCACCGATTAGTTTTGAGTTTGGACAAGATTTGATTTAATTTTTAGTTAGTATTCTGATGTTCAGGATTACTCTGTCACGGCTGTGCCCTATTCTGTCACGACCGTGCAGCAAGCCAAACTTTTGCCTCAAAATTTTGCCTTCTGTCACGGCCGTGCAAAAAATTAGCACGGCCGTGCCCCACTTCCAGCCAATACCCAACACGTGGCAATTTTTTTATTAAAAAAAATGCGCGCGTGCCCTAAAGGCACAGCCGTCCTGTTCGATCAACAGAGGAAGCGCCGTTCGCCACTTCTCTCCATCAAAGAATCGCCCGTCGCCGCCGCTTCTTCATCGGAGATTGACCGCCGCAGCTACGCCGCCGTCAATCTCCAATCCAGGCATCGCCGCCAGTGCCATTCGCCTCACCGACAGACGCGTCGCTGCCAGCGCCGTTCGCCCTTTTCTCCACTGAAGATCCACCGCCCCGATCGCTGCCGCCTCTTCACCGGCCATCGGTGGATCGTCCGTCAAGCCCATCTTTGTCGATCATCGTCATCAGCAAAGCTCCGATCCCAACGCCATTCGCACCACCGTTTGGCCGATCTCATCGGACGTCCATCGATCATCAGGCAGAGCGGCCCCGATCCTGACGCCCCGATCGTCGCCGCCGCCAGTGCCACCGTTCGGCCGATCTCGCCGGACAGCATCACCATCGAAATTCATCGCCCTCTTCACCGGGCGTCGACTATCGGAGGCGATCATCACCGCACGCCCGTGCCTCTCCAGTGCAGCAAGCGTGACCACACAGCACGGCCGTGACCGTCCCCTGCACGGCCGTGACAATGTGTTTTTCTTAGGGCGCAAATGTTGGCACCTGCACCTAAATGGAAATGGCCGGTGAGCCGCCCCCCGCGGAGGCCACAACCAGCACAAGAAGAACCTCCTCCTCCTGAATTGATACCACAGCCCCCTCGCCTTCAGTTTCGAGATGTTGAACAACGAAAAAGGTTTGATACGCTAAAAACACTTGGCATCAGTGTCACTAGGTTTCTGCATATGGAGTCAATGGAAGAATTCTTATTGAAGGATGATGTGCTGCTCATGTTTGACAATATTGAATTGCAACACTTTGCCACGAGCTATTGGTTTACATATGAAAGGTTAACACTTGAGTTTCTTTCCTCTTTTTCAACTAACAAGGATTATTCAGTTATCACTTTCAGAATGCACAATAGCGAATTCAGATTGACAAAGGAGGAATTCTATAACATTTATCATTTTCCCTTGTATGGCCTTAAGAAACAACGTGCCGATTTCGACTGTAAGGAATTTTGGAAGGATATCACCGGAGAAGTTGTGTTTCCAAGGCGAACAGCTAAAAGCACTTCCATCGTACACCGGTTTCTTTCTTGTGGGTTGTTTCCTCGAGCTAATAGTGAAGGTGCGGTTACTCAACTCCAGTTATATATTATATGAGCTATGTTAAATAATGTTGCGATGGATATTGGTGATCAATTAATTAGGCATATTACTGTAGGTGGCTTGATAACTCATATTGCATAATATTTTCATATTGATTTGGAGTAGGACATTCAGATTTCGGGATGTATATTTCTGAACAGATATGCACTGAGTGCCATGCAATAAGTTGTTCATGACAGTGATCAAAAGGCAAACGTGTTCAAGTTTGATAACATTTCTATACCTATACCTTCTGTTGATATCGATCGACTCACAGTCTTTAATCACGATAACTGGTTATTCTTCTCGGCCCCACCTGCTAGGACACATGACGCCGAGGCAGGCCCTTTTCGTACTTTGCCATCAGCACAAATGGAGTCAAACACTGCTCAGTCGTCGTCAGCATATGACCTTAATGCTATCTATGATCTTCTATCTATTATGCAGGGACAGATTATTAATTTGGCCACCAAGCATCGAGAGACTGAGCGTATAACTCATCAGATGTACGCTTATCATCTCAGCCAGGGCCACTTGGCACCTTCCCCGCCTGCATTACCTCCAGAAGACTAGTACTTGGTCGTTTCTCTTCTTTTATTTTATATTTTCCCACTTATGTATTTTCCTTTTCTTTTAGCATGTTAGTCCGAACACTGGGGCAGTGTCTGGTTCTAGTTTGGGGGAATTTCATGCACTTTTATGAAAACCTTTTTGCACATTAGTTGTGACCCTTTTTGCGTACTAGATATGTGATAAACTCAATGTTGTGGTCAGTATATTTCATTGTCTTAAAGTTCAGTGTCAGGGCATTGCTTATTTTATGAAATTCAATTATTATTCTTTTTATCAGTTATCACCAGATTATTGGGAAATGGTAAGAGTTTGTTGCCGAGCAAATGAATCTACTCTTTAATTTGCACTTCTGAAATTATCTACTATGATATGACTCTTGATTATACTTGTATCTTTCTTGAAGCATAAAATCTTTTTGGAGCTTATAATTATGCTAATCAATTTTAATGTTAAGTGAATGAAAAAGAGCTAATTGAGCTCCAACAGTTAAAGTGAAAAGTATAAAGTATCCTTTGGAACCTTAGTGTGTCCGGGTAATTAGATCCGTAGGGGATTCTTGCCTGGCGACCTAAGGGCATCTGCTCTGGGATCCGTCGGTCGAAAACCCGTTACATGGATCACTTTGTGCAAGATGGAAGATTACTAAATTCTTAACGTGAACAAATCTTAATGTTGAAATGTGAAATAATAATAGTATGAAAATAAGCTCCTTAAAGATTTGTGGTTCAATATTGATACTTTTATGAGATGGATGAATATTGTTTGTAAATAATGCAGGGAGGACGGTTAAAGGTTGAGAATTTTGTAAGGCTGGGCGTGGTTTAAGAAAAGATACTCTGGTAATGGTTGTGTAAAAAAACAATAGGAGAAAAGTATTAGATATCGCAATGGAGCGATGGCTTGTCTGACAAAATTGCTTGAGGACAAGTAAAATATCTAGCTTGGGGGAATTTGATGCAAAGAATTCATGCATAATCGTTAGGCCAATTTATTCTAACTTTAAGAGAGTTTCATGATTTAAAGTGGAAAAAGTAGTATAAATATAGAGAAATTCTCAAAAAATTGACTTCTACCTAAGCTTGATTGAATTTATGACAGGGAATCGAAGTACGATGAAATTTGGACGGAAAAGCTGCGGAAAATAAGTTTTTGCATCTAGCACGGCCGTGCCAACAGATGTCACGCCCGTGCAATGAAGAGAGGAATTCAATCGTTCTGTCACGGCCGTGCGGTATGTCGTCGCCGCCGTGCTGCGAAAAGACCAGAAATTGATGTTCTGTCATGGCCGTGCCACTTGATCTTCACGGCCGTGACGGCGGTTCTGTTAGGCAGTTTTAAACCATTTTTATTCATCTTTTTTATAAGATTTCGGGTTGTTGAACCATGTTATGGGAAAAACTATTTAAGAAGACCCCAAATCAATTGAAAGAACATCTTTGGAGGGCATAATTCAGAGGTTGAAGGCTTGGTGAGGGAGATCCAGAGGCTACAACGAAGTTCTGTCGGAAACTCGAGAGAGGACGGTAGAATTAGGAATAGTTCTTCTTGTTCTCTTTTTTTTCCTGAAACATTATTTAGATTGATGTACTCTAGTTTATTAGAGTAGTTCTTTAGGATTTTCTTGATTGTACCATATTCTTTATGAATTCTTCGTACAATTAGTTGATGGATCAATAGCATGTTTGAAGATTTGATTAATTGTTACCTGAGATTTATTATTTTGAATCTTTTGATTATCTGAAAAGAAGTTTTTAGATTCTCTAGAGTTTTTCTCTACTTTTTCTCTTACATGCCATAATTGAGGAAATCGCAAGAGACCCAATTGTATTGTTGTTAAGGTGACTTGAGAAAGCCCTTAACTTTATATTGCAGTTGAATGCGTTTTGAGATTGAATAGATTAGGTTAAAAACCGAAAGAATTACTCTCTTTTATTAATCTCAAAATAGGGTTTAAAGCCTGAAATATCGGTTAAATAAAATTGAGAATTTTACTTTATTAATTCATCATCTTTTGTCTAGAATTCATATGTGAGTAGCGGTATTAATCAAGATAAGTCCTATTCATCAAATCTATACTTTTAAAACTCCATTGATCATAGTCTTATATTTTTATTATTTATTCATCTTATTTTCACATTAAACAACCTATTTATCTTTTCTCAAGTTATAAGTAAGAGAAGTTATTAATTATTTCTTATCCTCGTGGGAATGATACTTTATATTCATCATTGTATTACTTGAATGATTAGTGCGCTTGCTAGTGTTTCTAAATTCGCATCAACTCCCCAATCTGCGCTGCCGCATCCCCTCCCCTCCGATCTCTCTCTTCTCTCCTTCGATTGTCGCGCCCGTCTCCGATCAGCACCATCATCGCCTCCCCTCCCCTCCGATCCGGCGTCGGTGGCCAAGGTGCCAGTGATGGTGGGGTGAGGTGGTTTCGAGAGTGGTTTTGAGGGAAGAGAGGTTATTTTTTTGTTTTAAGGTGGTTTTGATATGAGCCGCATATCTAAAATGGATGGTGATGATAGGAGCGTTTCACGATGCTCCACGAAATGGGTGTTACACGCCCATTAAGAAGATATACTATTCATTAGTTTACACTTTTCTTTTTATTTAAACTAAAAATATTTTTATATGAGCAAAAAATATAATAAATTGAAGAGTCAACATATAATTTTTGAAATTTAAGAACATTAATTAACGATGCATATAATAAATTATTGAGATGTATTAGTTATTTATTTTATTTTATGGAAAATATAATAGGATATAAATAACCAATATATAAATTATATACGAATAATTATGGATGCATTTCTATATAATTTTTTTGTGAATAAAAATATTATGGATATAAAGAATAACAATGTAATTATAAAAAATAATTATGATGTTAAAAATTAATACACAAATTAATAATGAGAATATCAAATGTTTTTTCTAAGAATTAAATGATGATATTTATGATGTTAAGTTTTATTTTCAAATAAAATTAATTAACTTAAATGGGATACAACATTTTTTAATTTAACATTTTATTTTTTGTTTAATCTAATTTTTTATTATGAGAAAAAATATATAACAGAATTGAAGAGTTAGCATATGATTTGTGTGAGATGCATGTATATATGATTATTTGATTTATAAATAATAGAATAGAATATGAAGAGTAAACTTAATAAATAATTAATCATGATGTTATAATTTTAATACACAAATTAATGAGAATACTAAATTTTTTATCTGCTAAGAATTAAATTATAATATTTGTGATATAAAAAATGGCATGATCAAAAGTATATAAAATTAGAAAAAAAAATATTAACAAAAATTGTCTCATTGCTTGTTTCCGTGATTTTGTTTGCTCCTTCCTTGGGGGCGTGCCTCAATATTTGTTTGAATGAGTTATGAGTGACTTCCCTTCTAGTTCCAAATGTACGTAAGCTTTGTTATCTCCTTATTCATTTGGATGGTCAGACTTCACTTTCTCCTAGTTTTGATTGCTGGCTATGTGAGTGCCAGTCACAATAGAAGCTTGCTTAGAGAGAGAGAGTCTTAACTCTTGCTTGGCAATTGGCATGGGTCTGCAACAAAGATAGCAGGAGTGCTCCGACAGGGTAGGAGAGCATTGGCAATTGGCATGAGCGACAACGAAGCTATCAGCGTGGTTGGTGAAGAGGAGGTTCTTATTCTGCCGTGAAGAGAGGTAGGAGAGCATGGAAGCGACTGGGAAATCACTGAGGGAGCCATGGAGGTGAGCTCCAGGAGGACGTCCCTGACTGACAAAAATACGAACACCCGCAAGGTACTTGCTGAATCCATCGAGGTTCTCACACGACAGCACGTCGGCGGCGGCCGGGAACGCCTACTCTAGTCGCGTTGCGGCCAGGAACTGGAATCGCTCTTGACCACGATGTCTAGTGCTTGGTCACGACCACCCCGGCACCACTTCCACTCTTGCTCTGACCGGACAACACCTCAACCACTGATTGGGGAATCGCAAGGGTGGGCGCGGTCAAAGATAGTGCAAGCATACCTGGAACCTGTAGCTAAAAGGCTCCTCATTCAAGATAATAACAACAATATGAATGGAATGGACAGAGGACTTGGAGTCATATCTAAAATGGTTGCATGGATAGTGAAGTTCAAAAAATGTTGAAGTAGTGAATTGGAAAATAAAGAAAAAAAACTGACATCCGAGTTTTAAACTGCAAAAAATTGTAGATCGTTTCATATTCTAAATAGGGGAAAATGAAGAAAAAATATAACAAAATACGAGGGAGGGGGCGGACCGCGGATCGCGATCCCGCTAAGGAGGAAGGACGCCACCAAAGAGAGCAACCTGATGGCCGATGACGCGCTGCCTTCGTCAAGTATCGGAGTGGACGGGTCACTCGACGACGTGTTCATGTCCAAGGGCTTGAGCATTGAGGAGACAGTGGTCATCTTGGGTGAGTGCTCGACGTGTGAATATTGTTGCTCCCTCTGTGTGTGTGTGTTTTAATATTAATTGCTAATCAAGAGAGGTAAACACAATGTAATAAAACTTAGTTATATATAATGCAAGTTACTTGTAAAAACTTTTATCAGAAGGAAGACTTAGCATAAAAGGGAGTCCTTGGTGGATTGTCTTAGCCATTGAATATATAACAGATACTACTCAATTTTTGGATTCTTCAATTTCATAAACAAATCAACCATATATAGAAAATACTTACCAAAATGATACAAAAGTTGCCAATAAGCTATTATTCTATGTTATAATGACATGTACATGCATGATCGGTGACACTGCACTGCCCTTGCCAACCACAGCAGAAACCTGCCTTTGAGAGAGAGAAGAAAAGAAGCATTCACGCAAAGAGAGAGAGATATATAATGAGATAGGGGGAGATTGACAGGAAGAAAAACATTCAAGCACGTAACCTCAATCTTATGTAGATCTTCTGCACTCATAATATATGTGTACCAAGACATGAGTCTGCGACAAAGATAGCAGGAATGCCAACCGGTCAAAGATAGGATTGTAGCAGGAATGCCATACTTGGCAGCAGCAATATGTGCATGAAAACCTCGATCTTCATCCGGCACAGGAGAACTTAAGAGTCTTATGTATAAAATGGTCGCATGGAGAGCTATGTTCAAAACCGTTGAAGTGGTGTTGGAAGATGAAAGAAACTGACGTCTAAGTTTCAAAGTGCATGACACTTCGTATTGTGATAAGAAAACAAACTGTAGACCACTTTATATTCCACACAGGGAAAAATGAAAAAATATGTAAACAAAAAAAAGGAGAAAAAAGATAAACAACAATGTTGCATGGAGTGCAATTTGTAACCTCCATTTGTGCATGAGCTTTATATAAATATAAGATATAGTAATAAACTTGACTAAAGTCTATCGAGATGTATTGATTGAACTGAATTCAAGGTCTGACATTCCCTATTTCTGAGAGTATTTGGATTATAACAATACAAGATTATAGATCAATGTGTCAATGCATAGTTTCACAAACTTATATTAATACGTACCTATCCCATTAATGCACTGTGAGAGCAGTCTTTATAGGTTAAATCTGGTTTGATTTGTATTGCTAAGATGTTCTAATTCATTCCATAACAGAATATTAGATGAATCACTTTCCTAAGAGAACATTTCATATCTGTTATATTAATCACTTAAAAACATCAAAAAGAGTTAACTTAGTTTAGGATTAATCTAGATTATTTAGTGAATCTTTAGTTTCAAATCATTGTGGATACGACATTCGAGTTAACTACTTCGATCTGTGCACTTGCAGTCCAGTGAAGTGAGGAGTTTAGACCATAAATCATTTATTTGCATTTTCAATTATGTGCTATAAATCAATCCATTAATCACACTCCCCTAATTCACATCAGTTTGTATCATTAAAACATTATTATATATGCCATAAAAGTTTTGCTCCAACAGAGTGGCATGTTTGTAGGGGTGCCAAGTATCGACATTCAAGAGATCAATGATTGTACAATGAAATATTCAGATGTAGTAAAAGATAGCAATGTATTCTAAACATGAGATAAACTTTAGTCTAGAAAGAGGTAAGTGTCCGAGCCTTTTATGCCATAGAGCAAACTCTTCAACATGAGCAATAGGTACAACAAAATTATGTAATTTCCCTTCATTAATCTCTTGCAAATTGTATAGTCCTTTATTCTCCTAACCAATCAGCTTCATTTTCCCACTGCTTGAAAAAGGCAAAGTTTAGATCGTTGGTTACTTATGTAACAGATATCAAATTAAACTTGAAATTTGAAACACACAACACATTGGAATTAATTTCCTATGTTTAAGGAATATGAACCATGTGAGTAACCGGAAACTTATTTCCATTAGGACGAGTTACAAAAGAAGCTTTAGGTAATTCTTGAATATTATTAAACCAACCCAATCAACATGTAAAATTTAGGAATACCTGCCATATTCACAAAAGATTGAATTCGAGAACTCCATTTATCCTTGTTGATCAATTTCAATATCTCCTAATATTGTTCATATGAGAACTCCATTAGAACTCATGATCAAGCTTCATTTGAGATTTGTGGTGATTAATAATCAAACATGGCAGCAAGTTGCATGGACGTCGTCTTGGCCATCATCCTTCTTCCACCGGAAGTCTTTCTCAAATTTGATTGCAAGGTATGTAGATAGATTTCAAGTACCCTTCTTCTAATATTTCTAAAAATTTATAAAGTCACTATGAAATATATTTATATTTATAATTTTGGTTCTTAAATTGTATTGCAAGGGGAGTTCTGGATATGCTTAATCAGGACACTCTACGGATACTTCCCAGGAATCATTTTTGCCCTTTATGTCATTGCAAGTGCAATAAATACATCAGATTGTTTTCTAATTTTTTTGTTATTTTTAATTAATAAATATGAACATTCACTTTCGACTGTGTGTTAGTATGAAAATCAAATATCAATGTTTAGTATCATCTTAAGTGATATTGCAGTTCAACATTTTTGTGGTTGAGTTAAGAATATGGATACAAATGATCCAGAGTTATTATGGATAAGTTGATGCCCCTAACTTGCATGTCCCCACTCACAAAACTGGAATAAATGGCCGTCCCCCCTACTTAAGTGGGGAATGGTCCCTCCTACATCCACATCTGTCAGATGTGCGCACTATAAAACATAAAAAATGTGGTTTGACGCCAGCTCAACAGTGCGACAGTTCACTGTGTAAATAAATAATTATTTGAGGTCTTATTTATGGGTTGTTCATTCAACGGTGACCCATATATATGAGTTAGTTTTACCCTACATAGTCCTTATCCTCATTAATTAAGGATTATGTGGGGCAAAACTGACCCAATATAGGGGTCGTCGTTGGATGATCATCTAACAGTCCAAAAATAAGCACTTCTCTCTACAAATAATTATCTATTTACACTATTGATCTGGTCTCAAACTGCCATTTTTGCTATTTTAACCACCAACTAATCACATCCTCGATTTCCATTAGAACTCATGATGAAGCTTCATTTAAGATTTGGGTGATTAATAATCAAACATGGCGGCACGCTGCGTGGACGTCGTCTTGGCCATCATCCTTCCTCCAATGAGTATCTTTCTCAAATTTGACTACAAGGTATGTAGATAGATTTCAAGTACCCTTCTAATATTTCTAAAAGTTTATAAAATCACTACTATCAACAAGGAGATGTCTTGATTAAGAGAAAATATTTTAGCATGAAGTGAATAGATTTTAATTATATTCAACATTGAGAATCGTTCCTATCTTTCCAAACAACAAAGGCATTCTAGCATAACCACTAATTAATCCTTTCGAAATGGTACATCCAAGATAACACAAGTGCATTGTATCTCCTCTATAAACATTGATCCATGTATGAACACTACAAGAAAAACGCTGGTTACCGACGGTCAAAACCGTCGGTAATCAGCTCAAAAACCGTCGATAACACAATTACCGATGGTTTTTCAGACGGAATCAATCCGTCAGAAAAACGTTCGTCGCAAATCGATTTGCGATGGTTTAAAAAAACCGTCGGTAATTGCGACGGTTTGGACCGTCGGAACATTCCGGCGGTTCCAGCCGTCGAAGCTTTCCGACAAGTATAACCGCCAGAAAAGTCCGACGGTTCCAACCGTCGAAAATTTTTTATGGTCGCAACTGTCGAAACTTTTGACGGTCGTCGCATCTTTCGGCGGTCGGAACCGTCGCAAAGAAATTTTTAAAAATAAAAAAATTAGAGACCGGATTCGGCCGCCCGCGGCAGGATCCGAATGCCAGCAGCCGGATCCGGCCGTTGGCGAAGAGAGAGAGACGCCGGCGGGAGAGGATCGCCGACGGTTGACGCTTGACGTCCGACAGAGGCTCGCCGGCCGGGAGAGGGAGAGGGAGAGAGGGAGAGAGAGAGAGGAGAAGAGGGAGAGAGAGGAGAGGAATAATTATATTAGAGGTATATATATAAGGGGAAAAGATGAGAGAAAGCGGGAAAAAGAAAAAAAAACGGGATAACAAAATTTTAATTACGATGGCTTCGACCGTCGGAAACATAAATATTAATTATTTTTAAAGTTACCGATGGTTGTGACCATCGAAAAAATATTTAGTTATATATAATGTTTATTTTTTATTTTACCAACGGTTTGAACCGTCAGTAATTATTACCAACGGTCGAAATCGTCGGTAATTGTGACGGTTTGGACCGTCGCTAGTTATATTAATAAAATACTCTTCATACGATATTATTATACATTTACCGATGGTTACAACCGTCGAAAATTGCGGCGGATTTTGTGACGGATTTTGCGACGGATAGATATCCGTTGGAAATATCGACGTTTCTAATCGTCGAAAAATTTAATAATAATATAATAAATTACATAATTTATTTTTTTATTTCCGACGGTCATAATCGTCGGAAAATCCGTCGCAAATTGCGATGGATGGGTATCCGTCGGAAATATCGACGTTCCTAACCGTCAAAAAATAAAATAATAATATAATAAATTATATAATTTATTATTTCTATTTCTGATGGTTGTAACCGTCGAAAAATCCGTCAGAAATGGAACCGTCGCAAAATTCGTCGCAAATTGCGACGGATTTCAAATCGTCGGAAATTGCCCGTTGGAAAATGACAATTTTCTTGTAGTGGAATCCATTATCCATGCTTATTCTTCATTAATTAGCAAGGCATTATAAAATGCACTACTCCATGTTGAGTAATTAATTAGATGAATCAGTGAGTCATTTTTGGAGCAACAATCATAACATGTGTATCCGATGAATTGAGATATAAAGGGCTCGTAAAATCAATCCAGATAGAACCAGATCGAGCAGTTGCATTGGAAAACATTCTTCATATCTGCGCTATCCAGTATCCTCTTGAAGAGTGATAAAAGAAAACAAATTCGATTCAGAAACAAGAATGACCAGATTAGACGAAGATTGCCGGCTCTGATACCATGTTAAAGGCCTTGGTCCTTCGATTATGTAGAATTGTAAACGAAGAAGACAACGAAGAATGAGAGAACGGGGAGGAACTCACGGACCTTTTATTCAAAAGTATATGTACAACCAAACACCAAAAAACTCTTCTTTCAAGTGCATTTGTAGTGTCGCAGATGATATTTTCGTAGTATTTACAACGTAACTATAGTTATCGCAGTTAAACAGATATGGGGCTGTTTCAAGTATTGTTACATCACCTGAGCGAGAATCCTCCCAAGAAACACGAGAGAGGATTCCGGCGCTGTCGTTGCATGAGGTGTCGGAGAGGACAGAGACGAGATCAGGTTGTCATCCTCGTTAATGTCTTACCCTGTCCATGCGAAAGTTATCATTTGGCTGAGGTTGAGATCCACTTTGAGTGCCCCGCCCTCGGGTTATATGCTTTTAGTTTTCTAATCTTTGTTATACGCAATTTAGACCCCTATAAATACCATTGAATGATTCTTTTGGAACTTAAATTAATGAACTTATATTGCTTTTAGCCTTTTGTCATGAGTAAATAATTTAATTAAGGTTTGCGAGTAAACTAACTTAGTCGAACTCTATAAACACGTCATTAAATACTAGTCTTGTAGATAGTTATGATCTAAATGAAAAAAAAAACCCCATGTTGGCTACTAGTTTCATCACCCTACTTATAAATCTTACAAAATCTAGTTAATGGTGCATGCATCTAAACCAAATTAAATGTGATTTTTGTGGACTTTTACCTTTCAGTATTTACCTATATGACATTTTTTTTGGCAAAAAGAATTACCATACATGGCGAATGTCCTTAATG
Source organism: Pontederia crassipes (assembly GCA_030549335.1). NCBI lineage: Eukaryota > Viridiplantae > Streptophyta > Magnoliopsida > Commelinales > Pontederiaceae > Pontederia > Pontederia crassipes. The sequence continues at coordinate 46,306,541 of CM060192.1, read as the reverse complement.
GCGGGCCTCATATTTCTTCATGTCATATTAAATTCCTTTGTATTGTTTTCCATTTCAGACCAAGGGCAAAATAAATTTTGAAATTTGAAATCAAGAACAAAATAAAATTTTAAAACTACTAAAATTTAACATATTCCTATACTTCCTACTCTAGCAACAAGAAAAGGAATTTTCTAGAAAAAGGAATTAATTAACATGAATAAAATAATAAATATAATGGAAGTTTTTCTTTTTGTGAGAGGCAGCATGTCCTTTTTCCTTTTAGTGATGGGTGCACGATTGATCTATGACTCGTTTTATCAATCTTCTCATCATATCTTAATCATGGATCTTTGTCCAGATGACTAAAAGAGAGGGACATAATGTTGGCTTTGGACTTTACTTGAGGGGGGTTAATTTTTTTGTTACATAATATGGGTTCTTAGCTTTTTATAACCATTATTATATATTATTTTAGAATTTAACTAGGATTTCTTTGCCTTCAAGAGACATTGTGACCATCTCTTAAAACTTTTAGTTATTCTTAAGTTTATCAAAATAAGAGCTACCAAATTCAAGCTCACTAGAAGTTCAAATTGATTACAGTCTGACTTGATTAAACCCAACTTTACCTGTGATCAAATCCAGATTTGATACACCTTCACTTAAAACGTTAATTAATTTTGAGGTGACACTAGATGATGAAATAGAAAAGATAAGAACGGAAGAGACAGCAACCCACAGTCTGAGTCTAAAATTTGGACTCCGAATCAAATTTGTTTCGCCTCTAAATTAAATTCTTGGCAAAAAATTAACTAGAAAAAGGAAAACAATGACAAAATCCTACCCCCATGACATCAATGGGCTGAGTTAGAGGCCCACTACTGGATCAGCTGCTTGTGGAGTTAGAGGCCCACCTCAGCTTGTTAGCGGAGTGCTATTTTTTCTTTTTTCTTTCTATTTTTTCGAATGAGACACCCAATGAAGTTTTTTTGTACGGATTTAACGTTGGTGTTCTTTACCTCACTTTGTTCTCTATCTTTTACATCATTAAATTTTTATCCAATGATTTATGATTAAATCTTTCAAATAATTTATCACGTAAAACGATAAAGAATAAAATGATATATAATAATTTATTATTATATTTTAGGGGCGCTTAGTTACGAAATAAAATGATAAAGAATAAAAAACATAATACAATAATTTTAAAAAATTAAATTTATTCTTATTTCACGTACTTTTTAATTTTGAAAAGAATATATTTTAAAAATACTATATTTTTTAACAAAAGTATTTCATTATTGAAATTTGATGTTTAATATTATAATAATAGTATTAATATCATAATATATGATTAAAATTTAAATAAATATAAATGAAAAATTGAGAAAGATGAGAATATACATATTCTTTTATTGAGGATATAAGTGAAAATATTAGAAGAATATGTATATTCTCTGATTGAGGATAAAAATGGTGGCTTTTCACATTTTAAAAAGTGGTTTTACATTTTTCAAAAGTTGATTGAGACATTCTTATTCTACCGATAGTTTGGTTATATTTAAAAAATAATACGATATTCTAATGTTTATTCTCCAACCAATGGCATCATAGAGGGACTTGGCACCTTGGTTCATGGTCTCTCTAAAATAGAAAAATAGATACCGTCCATTTAGATATAACAATTACAAATAGCCATTTATTTTACAGTAATACACGCGTTGTACGTCCATCAATATTTGGTTAAAACTTCCCCTCCTCTCCGTCGCCAGAGGAAGAGGCGGCGCCGTCCCTTTGCTCTCCGCCTCTATTTTTAAATTTTTTTATTATATTTTATTACGTCACTTCAGCATTATAGTCGTAAATCAGCTTTTACTGACAGTCAGGAGGATGAAACGTACAAAAAAAATAAAGTTCGAAGACAATATAGTTATAAATTGAAATTGAAAAACTTTTGAGATATTAATCTAAAGTTGAGAAAAGATCCATGTAATTTATCCGTTACTACCAAAAGATTTCGTCACAGCAAAACATTAATTATATTATATATTTAAGTAAGAAGTATCCAAACAATCATTAATATAAATGTACGGTCTCATATCATATCGCATGAATGACTTTAATATATAACAATTATGACTTGAAAGGCACGTGAAGTGCCTTACTTAACTCTTCTTAAAGATCCAATTAACTATATCGACGTGGACCCATGGGACCGGAGGGGTGCGACAGGACAGCAAAGGCTCCTAGATTACTAGTTTCACCTTCACTAGAGGACAAGGACTCCCAATGGAGGCACAACTCTAGGGCATCCAAATAGGTTTATGCATTGCTAAGAACCTGGTTTATAATAAGATAGCTCTTGAATTGGACTCTTAAGAGGATGTTGATCTTGTAAACTGGGACCAAACCACCAAGAGCGCATTTGCGTACTCTTGTTTATTTTTTAGCTGTCAAAACTATCTCCAAAAGGATCGGGAAGCAACGGTCAACACGCATCTGGCATGAGGACAATGCAACCATTGATGCCCTGGCAAGACACACGTGCTCTTTGAAGAGAGGATTACACATGTATGTTCCTTACGTGCTACCTTTACAATGGGACTCTAAGACCCCGAATTGTCTTTCGTATGTAACTTGAGCTTTGGCTCCGCTCATTACCGAAAAAAAGATCCAACTAATTCAATCATTTCTATCCTCTTCCAAAAGTTTATTGTACCATAAAAAAAGAAAGAAATAAAAAATAATGGGTCATATGATAAGACTTGACAACCCCATTTATAAATTTGGTTTATAATTATAATTTTTTTTCAGAAAAAAAATATAGTTTGGCATAAGCAAAATAGTAAAATGCCTACAATCTCAAATCTCCATGTGTAAGCAATATGTGAAGTAGGAAAAGAGGGAAGGAGATCAAAGTTGGGTCAATTATATTCAAGGAATTCTATCTACACACTCAGAAACAAGAAATTTTATCATTTACAAGACCTTAACTCAGCCCATTCTTGACAAGAAATAAACAAAACATTCCTTTCAATCAGATTTATCCGTCATTATGCTAGGCTCTGTGATCAATTTGAATGTCCACACTCCTAGTAGTGTAGCCTGAAGAGGGGCAAACCAATACACTAATAAGTGTTCCATTGTTGTATGATCTCCTCGTGCATAAGCCCACCCAAAAGCCTGAAAAAGAAGAATATTATCAGAATTTATGGCAAACCATACTGACTATCCTGGATTAAGGCACAAGGAAATTATCTTATCACTGAAGTTAAAGAAATCAGGTATCTTGATTCAACAACTAAGATAAAAAAATACAGCTATTGCAGTGCATAAATCATATTGCTCCTTTGATGAATAAATTTGCATTGGGGACATCTGGCTAACAACAATAGAGACATGCTTAACATGGAACACCATTAGAAGACTTGGACCTACCAATCGAAAAAAGGCATACATCTAATCAAAATTCAATCAACTATTAAAATTGAAGCTTCTCAAACCTCTGGGTCTCACAATGATATGCTCAGACTTATCCAAACAACTCGTTGAAGAATAAGACTAACTCTTGTGACAGACCGAATTTTTTTAAAAATAAAGCTAAATATGATTTTTTTTGTAATGAATAAATTTGGAAATTAATTAATTATTAGGAATAATTAAATTAAGTTTGGAAAGGAATAAAAGTATAGTTAGATAAGAAATAGGGAAAAGAGAAAAGATGAATCCTAATTGTACTAGGAATTGCGAATTTAATTAAGAGTAGTGATTCATTTTTAAATTTAAGACTATGTTATAAAGGACTCCCAATGAAATTTAAAGTAAGAATTTTAGGTAAAAAAAATATTCAGAATATAAAATAATATTATTTTATTTCCTAACACAGATAAATAAAAAAGATAATTAGAAAATGATTAGGGATGAAGAATTGAAGTAAGAATGAAATAGAATTTCTAATGGGGCTTAAAGGAGTTTTTAATTTAAAAATATTAAGTAAATAAAATGATAAAGACTAATATTTTAATTCTGAAAATTTATAAATAATAATAATAGTTATTATTATGTAATTCAAATGAAAATTAGAAGGTTTGTGGATGTTTGAAGAGATAAGTGTTTGATTGAATGAATAAAATAATAAAGAAAAGAAAAAAGAAGAAATAAAAGGAAAATAATATAAGAAAAGGCTAAGGCAACTAAGATAAGGGAGTAAAATTAAATTAATTTCATGATTAAGACATTTAATTAGAGTAAAATTAGGGTTGGCCCTTATAAATAAAGCCCCTTCTTCTCTCGCCTCTCTCTTGCTAAAAAATACTCTTTCAACTTTGTTCCACATTTTCTCTTCTTGGTGTACGTGCACAAGTGCTCTAGAAATCCGATGAATCCTAGTTGTTTCTTAGAGACACGAACACTGACATTGGTGCAAAAGTCGTGATCAAATCGTCAAAAAATTTGTCTAAAATTTCATATAAAACAAAGATATGCAGATATGTTGGATTAACTTTTGGATGTGATTTCTTAATATAATAGGCAATTCAAAGAAAGTTTAATGATGTTGTAATGTTCCCGATCTCTGAAGAAATCCACTAGGTTTATGTGCTGAGACAACATCATTCTAGGATGCAAAATTATGGCCAAAGTGAAAGAAAAGTCACTGGACTTGGGCTGTGTTGGAACCCTTAGCCTGAGCTAATCACTTTGGCTAAAAAATTACAACTTGACCTCATCGACATTGAATCTCACTCGGATTGAGAGAACTCAACTGAGATTTTGCAATGCCTTTTCACCCCGACCTCATTGACTTTAAATTCGACTCAATTTTGAAGTCGACTGAACTTCATGTTAGATAAAAATAGGATGTTTCAAATGTTTGTGTTTCATTGATTCGCTCTGCGTCGACCATATTCTCAAACCGGGGTTTGAAAAAAAAATGAAGTTAGTAGGTACGATTAGGACCCAACCTTTGTCCACTTGGACCGAGCTTGAGTTCCTAAGCCAATCGGTCCCAATTTGAATTCATCAGGTTTGAATTCTAGTTATTATCAAGAATGTTTTTATTTTATGATTTGATCTTAAGTTTAATATCCTTTTTACTCATGTCATTGATCTCATTAAACTGAAGCCTCAAAGATAATTATGTATGACGATAAAAATTATAACACGGGGTTTCACCATGTGCACTGATTGTTAAGTTCAAAACGAAAAAAATCAAAGTGAAAAAAGTTCAATTGGGTCTAAAGTACCCTGCTTAGAATTGACATAAAATTTTAAATTTTGGGTGAAAGCATATTCCTGATCTTGGTTTGACATGACACAAAGATATATGAAATAACATGGTAAGTGCATAATAAAAATTGAAGAGCTTGTTTAGAATAACACATATGGATGTCTTTAAAAGATTATATCTAAAGTAAAAGATGTAGTGCGTCCCATAAAAAAAGGCATATTGATTATATATAAGAAGAAAGAAAGCAAGTAAGAAAAGAAAGAAAGTATGTACAAAATAAAGAAAAAAAATAAGTGAAGAAAGTTTACTATTTGATTTTTTATTATTTGTCGAATTATGGTTATTGTTAAAGTTAAGTTAAATTTGCTTCTATATATTATCTTACGTAATGAATGTAATTGCTTATGAAAATTTCATTTCTAGTGTTTGAATCTCACATATGGTTGAACTGATAAATAATTATGTAGACGTGTGCTGCGGTAATGTTTGTATGGGGCAAAGTCATTAGAAAACTCTGTATATTCAATGTAAAGTTATTAAAAGTTTATTAGCCTTTTGGAGGACTAATAAGGAAGAAGTTAGATTAATTTGCTTCTAGACATTGATTAAGAAAGTTAGAAAGTTTTCACTTCCAAGCCTTATGTAAGAATTTTTTTTTATTTCCTAACTAATAAAGTCAAAAAAGAAGTATGCAGGTAACATCAACTTAAAATGAGTTTAATTGTTACGTGACAAGAGGGTAAATTTTTAAAATGTTTGATATGTAATTATTTTGGGTCGATATTTGAAACTTCAGACATACCTGGAATGATGTTCTCCTTCATGGAAAATGACCCCCATTGCAATCTACATGGTTGTGAGAACTTTTTGAAAAGTATAAACCACTTGTTGCTAGCTGCTAAGTGGGTGCATTATTTGTGTGTTTTAGTATTGACGGGATGAACAGTAGAAAAATGAGGGAGAAGAGAGCGAGGAAGAAGACTTCTTAGTGCAAGCTTTGAAAAAGTAAAAAAAGTATCAATCTATCATATTAACTCAAACCTTATAAGTTATGGCTGAGTATTAAATATGATTATATTTTGCTTTAACAACGCATCACATCTAATTATATGTTTAAAATAAATATAAATGATAAAGTATGATGCATTGATCCTCTTGAATCAGCATTACAACTCTAGTTGCACTAATATCTACTTTAAACATTAGCCATACATCACATGATAGATGCATTAGTGAGAAGTTGCTGTAACTTCTACTTACACTACCTCATTATCATGTCGATATGTAGTTTAATTAAGGTACTTTAGTCATAAGTTAGGAATCAAATGCATGAAGAAACTTTTGTTTGATGAAGAAAATATTGAGCATATGCTCAACAGGGATGTCATGCCTGTAGCTCCCTAGGGCTGATGTGTGTTCAATAATCAACACAACATAGCTGAAAGATAGTTTGACAAGTCCATCATGATGAAAACTAGAAAAAAAAAACTTTCTTAGCTGTATATAATAATGTGCACTTTTAAGTTCTCATACTTGCTTCATGAAACTATCTTTGTGTTTTTCCTCTATGCCACATATGCATCCAGAGTGGAAAAAGAAAATCCTAAAATTTCAGAAAAGAGTATCAAATAACTCAATAATGATAGCTCTCAGTTTTAAACCAAGAAGGAAGGGGGGGGGGGGGGGGTGGGGGGGTGGGGGGGGTGGGGTGCACTTACAGAGGCAGGGTTCATGATTCCTCCAGTTAAATCAGAACCGAAGCTGTGAAATGTCATTTTTGAGATATTTGAAATACAGGTTCTCATGAAGAAACTTGTAGGATCCCTTTTCTTTAGCGCGAGTGATACGATCACGGCCATGAATGTGAGCAACCCCTCTGTCAATGCTCCGTGATGAATACCAACATTTAGTTGAGGTCCAGACCCGATGGAAGGAAATGCTGCTTTAATCAACCTCACACCAGTTAGAGCTCCAATTACCTGAACAGGTCATACACAGGTCAAGAAATTGACAAGAAAGAGTAAGTAAAATTTAAGAACATTAGGTCCAATCAAGATGATTCGTTCGAATTTAAAATACGTTTTTAAAAACAAAAGGAAGGAAAAAAAAACTTTCAATGATCAGACTCAAAGTCAACTTTATAAGGATATCAAATTTATACCAGACACGTTTGTGGCCCCCAGAACTAGAAGACTCTCTCTCATACGAAATACCCTCGGATCCAAGCTATCCTGATAGCGCCATTCATCAAATGGCGGTGAGCTGAGATACACGGAAGTAGGATGGCGCTTATCAAGTGGGAACCACCTCCTATTGCGTGGCTAAAGCTGAGACACATCCAGGAAGGTTGGAGCAGGACTGCAGGAAGAATCCATGGCAACCATTGAGGGCGCGTGGAGTTTTGGATTTCAACAAAAGCATTCAACAGGGCTCCGCATTAATAGCAGAAATCTGGGGAGCAATCACAGGTCTGGAAATTGCATGGAAGTGTGGCTTCAGAGTCGGATAACATGGAACTAATTCAGTTCTTGTCGGGTCAAAACCAACAAGAACACATCGCCCTTTTAGTAGCTCGAGGAAAGGAACTATTGCAACGAGAATGGCAGGTGGAGCTCAAACACATCTATAGAGAGGCAAAAACACAGCGGACCGCTTAGTGAAAAGTGCTATCTCCCACACATCATGGCATATGTGTGTTTGATACATCACCTGCTGCACTGGGATTGCATCTTTTTGATACACCACCTTGTCCCTAGTGTCGAAAGTTTATCATTTTGATGACTAAGTAGTTTGTTTATAATTTCGGGAACCTGCCCCGTTATATATCGAAAAGAAAAAAAATGAAAAAGGGTGTACGTTGAGCACTTTCTGGCCGTCAATCACAGGGTGGGATCTAGAATGGGAAGTTAGGGAGGCCGGGTATTAAAAAAAATTGCATGTATATTCATATAATTATATCAAAAAGAAATTTGATCAAATTAATAAAATAGAGAATATTCAAAATAAAAAATAGCCTAGATCAATAAATATTTATTTGTTTTAATTAAAACATATCTTTTCTATTATTCATGATGCATATTTTTTTCTTTTGTGTTTATCATGTTTTCAAGTTAAATTTTATGGTAAAATAAAATATTATATTTAATAGTATATATATATATATATATATGAAGTAATCAACTTAAAAAATAGAGGAAGATACATGTAACTAACTTTTTTTAGGAGTGAACTAATTAAATTGACTTGTTATATAAAGAAATCAAAATTATAATACATGTATTACATTTTTTACAAATATTTACACCATAAATATTTTCATAAATATACTAAGATATTATAATTATATAAAATTAGAGGGGGGCTTACATATTTTATATATATATATATATATATATATATATATATATATAATATACTTTAAAAAGTTATGGGGGGCCGGGGCCTCCCCGAACTTCAAGGTGGCTCCGTCACTATCAGTTTATCATTCACCCTTAACAAGTGAATCAATGATCAATATACATTCTAACATTCTGTCAAAAATATCCTATGCTTTAGAGGTGCATTAAATCTTTAAAAAATATAATTATCTTTTTAGCACATATGAATTATATAGTATATTCAATTTTAAATTGTAAATTTGAGCTCACAATTTCTTCAAGTTTCATTAGAACATTTTATTATTTATTCCTTTAATGATTATGAAATGAATTTTTTTTCTCTTATCTTTTAATATAACAGAAATTAAAAATTACAAAAATTGTAATATGAGCACAACGTTTCACAAATAATAAGAAAAAATATTCTTTAGCTGTATTTATTTTTTATATTAAATATTTCTGTTGTAATATTTAAGGAATAACATTTCATAAACATTAAAAAAGTACAGTTAACAAAAGTTTGGATAGAATGTGACAGAAGTGCATAAATGATAAATTGGAACAAGTTCAGAAGCTAAATTTCTTTTGTATTATAATTTAGAATTAAATACATAAGAAAGTCATAATTGTCAGGATAACTTTAAGATATAATAAAAAAATTGAATGTAGTATAAAAGAAAGTGGCTTCCTGCACCCATCAATTATAAGTTTATACCTTATTTTCGCATATAATTTTGAACTCACAGACTTATAATTATAATATTAAACCAAAGTAAGAGAGGAAGATAATGCCCTCGAAGGAAATCTTCCGGAAAAATTTAAGGTTTCATTAAATAAACGAGCTTATTATTACACCAATTGACATATTGTTTTTGGAAAAATATCTAAACGATAATTTTAGAGAAATATTCGATGACAAATATATCATTATTTAAGTTTTTTTTTATTTTGAATTTTAGTTGTAATTTTTTTCATGGGATATTATTATATCAATAAAACTTTGACTCCTTGTGGTTGACCAAAAGCGAAAGAGTCCGACTGATCATAGCCTTTTTTTTTTCGTAAATGAATTTTTTTTTGCCTTCAATAAATTCTGAATGGGTTGAGTTTAAATTTTTAACTGACATTCAAAAGTTATTGAACATTATAAAATTAGTTCAGTCTCGTTACCAATTGAGTGTCAAATTTGAAAACTTTTAATCGATTGAGTGACACTTAAAATTGTCGAAAACAATTTATTCATTTTATATCATGTGGTAATGTAAAATATGCTAATGTGGATGAAACCATGTCCTTATGACCTTTCAAGAAAGTTGAGACTTGACAAAAAAAAAAAGAATTTTGTTCAATTTTGTCTCGCCAAGTAGCTGAACATTTTCTTTTCTCTCTTCAAATATATTATACTTTTCTAGAATCCGTCCTATATATATTTCTTCTTGACCATTTCAGGCCCATGATATGTCTCTTTCATTTTACCTTCCATGATTTTCTTCAAAATTATATATTTCATTATTTTTCACTTTATCTTTTCTACTATCATGATTCATCTAGATGTTGAGTTTTTTTTTTTTGGAAAAAAAGACATCCTAATTGGGAAAAATAAGTAAGACATTGAGAGATATTTTTTGAATTGAAGCTGATGCTATTAGCACACAACGATTTTTTTATCATATTTATATTAGTTTATTTTTTACCAAAATAGGAATCATATTGTGATGCTTCTTAATCTTACTATGCAAAATCTATCTAAGGAAATAAAGAAAACGAGCATTAATTAATTCTTAGAGAAAAATGGATGATACCACACCACATCAATCTAATCCCCGGAAAACAGGAAGCTCACCTGAGCGGGAATCCTCCCGAACAAGGCGAAGAGGATCCCGGCGTTGCCGTCGAACGCGGAGTCGGAGAGGACGGAGATGGGACTCAGGTTGCCGCCGTTGATGTCTTGCCCTATCCACGCGAAGGCCAGCGTGTTGCCGAGGTTGAGGGCCGCTTTGAGCGCCACGCCCTCGGGGCGCTCGTCCCAGCCGAGGACGTCGCTCACCAGGAGCTTGACGAGGCCGGCGGCCCACAACATCAGGAACGAGATCGTGGCGTCTGCGGCCAGGACAACGAGCTGCTTCTGCTGCTGTTCGTAGCCCCAGCTGGTCGACGTCCGTGACGTCCGCCGGCGACGTCGGGAGAGCGAGAACACAACGAGCTGCTGATCCTCACCGAAGGCCATCGGTGACCGGCCGTTGCCGACGGCCGGAGAAAGAGATGGCCGGGAGTTGTTGGATGATAAGGAAAGAGTTGGATACGTGTTGTGTCGTCGGCATCATGCATCGTCTTATAGCTTTGTAATGGATGATGGCATCTCATGTCATCGAAACGTCGGCTATTTTTTTTTTTTCCTTCCTTTCATGGATAGTAAACGCACACCAGCTTTGAGTGGGGGCATCTTGATCTCAATTTAAGTGGATTATGAGCATTCTAATACATTAATTAATATCATGTGTTAAATTGGTTTCAACAAGTCTTTGTCACCGAAAAATATAATATTTGTTCATTTTTTTTATTTCAATAGGTTCATCTTTTGCAAATAAAAAAAATGTTATTCAAAGCTGGACTGGCTAGTTGGAGAAAGAAAATATTTGTTTGATGCTGGTCTGCAGGGTTGTCAGGATTAAAGAATAATATTGTGAAATACTTAAATTAATATATTTTTCGTAACTATATATATGATAATATGATTTTATTAATTATTAGGCATTGACATTTAGTCATCACTTTTACATGTATGTATGTATATGGCATATATGTTATGGAGAACAATGTGATATTTTTTAATACAAACAGTAAAAATACTATTTATACAATAATGGACCTTAAGAAAGTACAGTATTATATTAAAATAATAATATTAGATTACTTGCTAAAATAGAACTCAATTTTAATAGATGATATCATAATTATCAACTTATAAAGTAACACAACCATTTGATAATATTTGAGTGTACCCAAATGAGAATAACCTACGAAGAACAAAGATAACGTAATCCAAATAAATTTAATCGAGTTATTTACATTTACTTTTATTCATTTTTTTGCTTTAATAAAAAAATTGTACTATTATTATAGGATCAATTAGTAAGATTCTATTATATTATAGGAATACAGATTAACCGTAATCTTCGCATATCAGAATTAATTCTAATATGTAGTTTGTCTGTCAGTGGAAAGAGGTTGACGCAGGATCATGAAGATTCAAGTGATTCAAGAATCCTGTTATTTATCTTGTGTTGGAGGTGATCAAAATGTGTTTCTCCACCTCTTTTAATAGTTGTCAATCCAGTCATGGGTGAGAAGTCCACGTAGGACCAGCTAAATTATTGTGGATCATATGACATACATCGTTGACAAATCAAAGAAGCAACTCGTGGAAGGAACATGGGTGTTGGATAGTAAGCGAACAAGAGTATCTAGTTGTTGTAGGGTGCGTATCAGGAAATAGTTTTTAAGATCCTTTTGCTTGCTGGAGATCTAGACTTAGAACATGAGGCAGTTATTATGAGCAGAAACAGCTTATGTTTTCAAGCAACAAGTTTGCACGAAGTACTTCCAGTGCAACTCCCAATTGCTTTCATTTAGTAAGATGGATGTTTAATTTCTTTACCCTGCTCTTCTCTACTTCTGATTCCTTATCTGAACTGCAAAACATCTGGTGACTGAAAAGTTCAAGACCGCAACAAAAGATAAAAGGCAAATTAATTCAATTGTAGAGCATCTGATGCAGCAAAAGATGACAGAAGTAGAATTAAGGATTCTAGCTGCGCGCTAAATTGGGCACAACGGTTCAGCGGACCCAGATGGAAGATCTAAGAAATTCTATAAGAAAAAATAGATTGGTTGGATCAGATTTAAATGGGGAAATTGACTTGGAGATCAGTACACCATCTTTGGCTCAAAGTCAGCAATCTCATAAGATCCGGATTCAATTGGAGGCATGAGGTAGGCAGCCACAAGTTCAGAGAGCATAGCAGCAACCAGAGGTATTTTCTTCAACTTCTTCAGTAGAGGAACATCGTTGCTCTCAGCTAGAGCTAGAATTTTCCGGTTGATGGCAGCCATCCTGTCCAATTTCCTTTTGAACTCGGGTTTCTCCACGTCTAAAACTGATGGGAAGATCCTCTCGGATGACTTGTTGGTCTGAAACCACATACAAAAATCTCAGTATCAACTTGAACTATCTTTGCAAAATTACGGATACAGTATTTCCTAGATATGTAACTTATTTTTCTCCTTTAAATCGTTTTGATCATGATGATGAATTCATTCAAGAGATATACAACTGCTATAATTCTGTTCAGGATTCTGCAGGTTAGAATATGTTATGTATTAGCTTGCAATTCCTCACCTCATAGATGACATGCATGTCGAACTGTTTGGTGTCGAGACCAATGCCTTCGTAGAAAGATGTTCTTTGGTCGTCGTTTAGGTACATGGTAACGTAAACCTGCAGAAGTTACGTTGTGAGATCGCAGATGAAAACAAAGTAAAACATCCAATTGAAGTCAAGCACAGAAAAGTCAATTACGATTACCAAAAGGCAGAAGAATCGGCACCACAACTTGGCCTTCCAGTCATTGAGGAACTTGGGGTGAGCTTTCAGCATAGATGCAATGAAGTCACCGTGTCTGTTCTCGTCCTGGCACCAGTTCTCGAAGTACTTGAAGATAGGATAGATTTGGAACTCAGGATTGGACGTGAGGTGCCGGCAGATGGTGATGTACCTCCAGTACCCAATCTTTTCAGACAGAAATGTAGTATACAAGATGAACTTTGGTTTGAAGAATGTGTACTTCCTAGCCTTGGTCAGGAAACCCAGATCCAAGCCCAAATTGAAATCATTAAGGCTCTTGTTCAGGAATCTGCAAAAACCAGCCCCAGAAAATATGATTCCCCAAGAAGAATATGGAGAGCAACAAAATTGCATTTTCTTTGAAATGCATATCTCTTCCTAATTTTATCCGAAACAGATAAACAAGTGTCCATACCCTGCATGCCTAGCTTCATCTCTGGACATTAGGGAGAAGATATCAGCAATAATTGGATTTATTTTCTGTTCCAAGTAAAAGATGAGAAAATGATTAGAATGAACTACAATGATTGGATTTATTTTCTGTTCCAATCCTCGACATTGGTTGTTACAGAATTCTTAGAGAAAGAAATGTTTACCTTCAGCCTTCGACCGAGCTCCTTGTAGAGCAGGAAACCGGAGAACTCAGCGGTGCAAGACCTCTCCAGGAACTCCACAAAGATTTCTCTCAGAGGCCCCTGAAGCTTGTCGGCAGCCTCCTTGAACTCGGCGCTCCGGACGAAGTGCGTCTGGTTGTAGTCCGCCTTGAACTCGTTAAGCAGCGCCACGAACTCGGACTCGTTCAGGAACTTGTTGATCTCGGTGTTGAACAGCTTCTCCATCTCGTCGAAGTCCGTGGTGTAGAACCTCGGCGTGAGCAGCGTCTCCTTGATCGCCGTCTTCACCTGCTTCTTGGGCTTCGGCGCGGCGGCACCGTCGGAGGCTGATTGCGACGCGGCCATGGCTCTGAAACCGCCGGAGTGGGCCCTCAAGGTGGCGAACCTTGTAGGAGGCCTGTTGAACTTGGCGACGGGGTTGAGAGGCTTAATGAGGGCCAACTCAGCTGCTGTTGCTGCCGCCATTGTCGCTCCTAAGCGAAGGTGCAACAGATATTTGAGGACAGTGGAGGGAAATCTGAAGAGATTGAGAAGAAGCGATGGCTGGAGGGTGGATACAGCATGCATGAAGTGAGGGAGTGTCATATAAAGGGGCGGGAACTGCCCGTTCGATTGCTTCGCTCGTTGGGTCCCTCATCGGTAGAGAATCTATAGCTGCTAATGGGGTGGCGACAAGTGGCCATGATTTCTGAGCGATAACTTATTCTACTGCGTTGTTCTTGAGAGATTTGCCTGTCCGTCCGTCCATGTTGTTCGAAACATGGGATGAGGAAACCGGGGGCTTTGAAGGTTTGATTCTTGTATTGTCACCGGGCAACCCACTGGAACTATAAAATTCCAAAGGAGATATGGGGGGCAATTGGAAGATAGCACACCTTATTTTGTTGCACTGTGTTCAATCACTCGATATCTTAGGATAATTTGCCATGGGAGGATTGAAGATATTTGGGATTTGTATTCGATATTTTTATTGTAACTTCTCCAGGCAGAAAATGAGGAGGCTACTGAATGAGATTCAGTAATGCCATGATATGTGTTAGTAACTCGTTGATGTCGAATGTTTAAGTGATTCCTGGCATGTGTTAGTGTTATGATTTCTGCACCACCAGAACAAATAACTCTTAATTTTATTTCATTTTATTATATCTATATTCATTTTTCTATTTTTTATTTTGTTTATTTAGAATACTATGTGACGAAAATTTAAAGTAATTTGTAAGAGTATTTTGATAATTTGCTCTCCCTTTATTTTAATTATAAGACTTCGCAATTGTGTAACAAGGATTATCTATTAAAGGCATGATTTTTTATGTATAAACCTCTACACGAATAAGAGAACAGGACTTACTGGAGGTTTGGAGGAAAGCTCGGTAATATATTTTTATATGTTTCTCTATGAAAGATCAGTGAAGGTTGTAAAAAGTATACATCAGAGACCAGAAAACAGGATAAGAATCTAAGAAGGAACTTCAGAATATTACTCTTTGGATTTGCTCATAGGGCGCACCACACGATGGCCTTTTCTAAATGTAGAAGACCAATTTTGAAGGCAGCTGCCACAACTCAGGATCCCAACCAAAGGAGAAATAAAAAAAGGATGCCAATCAAATATTCTAAAAAGCAACCGTGTTAAACAAGTTCATCGGCGTTGAGTATGTTATATTTGCACAGAGGACAAGTGGCATTAATCCGGAGCCACTTGACTATACAGTCAGAATGGAAATGGTGTTTGCAAGGAAGCGAGTGCAACTCCACCCCATCTTCATAATGAGAGAGGCAAATGCAGCATTCCTGTGAAAGAAACTGTCAGCAATAGTTGTTTTCTTAAAGTATATCAAGAAAAAGAGTAAACAGATACAAAAAGAACTTAATTCAAAGTAAGATGGAGGTTTCCATGTATCATATAAGCTATCAGTACACACAATGGTGCAAAAGATGTCGATATCAGAATTTTGTAGGACAAGGAAATCCATATTGATTTTGAATAAAGTTTCACATTGAAAACCTAAAAGATGACTTTGGCTTTCACTTACATTGCTGAACTGCAAGCATGATCACCGGGTGTCAAATATGTGTAATTGATTTAATAACCGTTGCATTTTGTATATCATAAGATAGTTGGTCATTATACTAAGAGATTTATATGTAGAGTCCAAAAATACTAACATGCATGCACAGTACCACAGATTGTTACTATCATTTTTTTAGAAGGTTGCTTGACTATCATTCATCATTTACTATTAGTGCATAAAATATTTCTGGTTTTTAGTAAATCCAAGAATTAAAATTTAAAGGAAACATTGTTTCTTTGAAAATACTATGATGAAACAATTAAAGGGTCTGTTTTGTTATTAAGAGGAAGATACCGAATCATCCGGAGGAAGGGCAAGATCAGCCATCTGACCCTTCTTTCCAGTAGGGTAGCCAATTGAATTATCCTCATCAACATCATGTTTCTCCTGTTTACTAGTCCTCCGAAAATGGAATTTGGGAAGATTTCTAAGGTCAGCATCAGAAGCACCTTCTTCATTAGAAACAGCATAGAGAAATACGAGGAAACATGGCAAGCAATAACATAGAGCTATCCCAATCATACAAGCCAACATGACGCAGAATATTGCAAAAAACACATCAAATGCTAGAAACACCACCGTTAACCTGCAGGTTTTCCAAAATGAAACAAACACATAACTTGTTACACTTCCGGCAATGGTTCTCCAAACTAGCTTCTGAAGTAACTTCACAATCAGTTTGTAAAATGAAAATCTTCTAAGTAGTAAAATAAGTACCCGAGTACCACAAGTTTTTAATTTTTTTTCTTCAATGATTTTTTTCCTGGAATATAACAGATTACATCTTAAATTGAATTGTTTAGAGAGGAATAGGTTGAAGCGAGACTAAGTACATAGGGAATAACGTGCTGAAACAGTATTTTTCCTTTAGGGATGCTGAGACAGTATTGAAAGGTATGAAATGCCATTAGATTTTTTTTGTGGGAGCAATGCTGTTAGAATTCGATAATTACCCCACAAGGACTCTTGTGTGCATTGCCTTGTATGACGCACAAAGTCCAAGCTCATCTAAATTCATTTTTTTGAGGAAAAAAAGGATGACCACTAGGGTTGTGGTTGTCATCCATGTATTTATATATGTATATAGGATATATATATATATGTATGTGTGTGTGTATATATATATATATATATATATATATATATATATATATGAAAACGTCATTATGTACAAATGTAGGCAAGAGAGCGACAAAAAAAGGAGATGTGCAACGCCTAACCAAAACCAAACTGCCGAAGAAGAAAAGAAATGTGGTGTATCTGATCTAAATTCATAACCGATGAGAATATTTGTATATTTACTTTTATGTGAATTAGGAGGAGAGTATGTTGGATTGACACATATATCAGACTAATTGTACAGTATTGTAGATACCTTCATTATTTTCATTTTTTTTAGGATGATTTCTAATATACAAAATATAATCACAAGCATGATGAAAAGCCTTTATTTTCAGAAAATCAATATAAAAAACTGCTTCATCTTAAAAAAGATGAAGCTTCTGCATTGTACTGAGCGCCCCCAAAATTTAGATAGATTGATGACTTCTTAAGCAAGTAATACATCATAGTTTTTTTAGGGAAAAAGGATGATTAACCATGTCATTAATCATCCAATCATTAATTGAAAGAGTCAGGCTATATATTATATTGCCAATGACCGAAAAAGGAAAGGGACATAAATAGTTCATATTGATTGTTCCCTAAGAAGATTAGATGACCATTCATTAACCAAAGAATTATTAATAAAGTCTTAAATCTCCTGCATTGTTCATAAGTCGTTCTATAGTAAGTGATAAATCATAAATGCCAAATTTGTTGCAAATAGTTGTCTCAGTTTCTCATCATTCTATAGTGAATTATCATCAGTATCCTCTTTTATTATGCATATGTACTTCCAGGTACTGAAGATTCTATTAATTTTGATAGAAATGGCACGAGATTCTTGACTAATTGTTGATAATGCTTCCTAAAAAATGTTAACATAAATTATAATAAAATTACTTTGGCTCCAGAAGTATTTAACATGAAAATCAGGAAGAGAAAAGGAAATGGAACTTGGAAATGTAGTAATCACCAGTAGAGACTAGGAGCATCTTGAATGAGCGTTTGCCTACCCACAACAATCCAATAGAATCCAAGCATCCACCAGAATATCGATGCCAATGCATTTAGGGACTCCAGCTTCATAACAGCCCTGGAACAATGAAAACTTTGTATGCTGAAATTTTTATAAATAACACATGATGTATAACCATATATTAAGATGGGAAAAAGATAGTAATAATGTGAATCATTTATTTTCTTGATCACAATAGGAATTCAACATCTACTTACATCATCATAGCCTCAAAGGTTTAATTATGTATCAATAATGTGGGCATACAAGGCATTTTAAGCCCCAAGAACAGATGCAATTGAAACATTGGAATATTAAGAATGAGCAAAATTAACTAGTAGAAATAAATAAGGATAAATGAACAGCATGCACCTTAATACTATAATCTCAACGCCAAACAAATACCTTTCTCTTAAGAATTTCCACATACAGTCTATCGTATAAAACATATTAAGCAAGAGTTTCCTGTGAACCACTAAACAATGACAATAAAAACATTCTGACCACATTCTATAATGCCATCCTAATCACGTCAAAATTCAATCTTTTCAGTCTCCACTCCAATTCGACATGGGTTAATAGCAAAAGAAAGAGAAAATGGAAGTGAATTTGGATGTGGATAGCAAGCTGACCTGTTTTCCCTACTTTCCTCCAACCCATCGCCATCCCCGGCGGCCAACCACCAATCTCCCCTACGTGCGCTCCGCCGATGCCGTCTCCTCCGACGGTACTCGAAACATATAAACCCCACGTGCAAAAAACACTGGAGCGCGTAGCCGAACACCCACGCCCTGATCGGCGTCGACGGCCGCTCCCTCGCCGAGGAGAGAAGCACCGAGGCGGCCACGAGCACGAAAGCGAGGTTCCACGCCGCGTCCAGCGCCACCACCGGCTTCGAGTACCCCCATTCGAAGTCCATCTCCTCCAGATGTACGGTCGCGGTGTCCCTCACCGCCGGTGCCGACGACCGCATCAGCCGCCGCCCCATCAGCAGCGAGATGCTACGGCTTGCGCCACGGCGGCCTTCGGCGCCTCGAGGAGGGCGAAGGCCGTGGCGACGGTCGTGGTGACGTACAGGAACGGTGGCGGCACCGCCTCTCCCGTCGGAGGGAGCGGAGTCCGCCATTGATGGTGGCGATGGTGGTGGAGGAAGAAATGGGGTACGAGAAGATTTGTCTGGCGGGTCCGTTTTCTTTTACTCCGTTACGGACGGCATGGAGTTTTTTTCGGGAAAGTGTCGCATATTTTTAGCAAGTAAAATGAGAGTTTTTTTAGGAATAATTCATGATTTGTTCGTCTGTGGAAAAGAAAAAAAACATATTTAATAAATTATAAATGGTATAATATTTTTTGTCTAAACAAGAGGGGCTTTTATTTACTTTTTTAAAATATTTTCTGTTATAAAATACAACCAAGTTATGTGGGAGCACGATTCATGTCCCCGTTGCAGTCCAATTGCATTTGCGTCCACCACCTTGATTCGTTCACTTAAATCGTCTTTACTATTAATGATATCACATTATAATCGTAATTATTGAGATAGCATCAAATATTTTACTTAAGATTCATTGATCAAATCTTAATTTAACATTATCTATATTTTATCTTTTTATATTCATATCTATCGAAAAAAGTTGAGTATTCCATTTTTTAATGTGTCTAAGATTATTAGCACCTGATTAAGTTAAAATTAATAATTTTTTCTTAATTTTAAAAGTTGAACTTGATAGTAATAACACCTAATAAGTGTTTGATACTCAACCTACTACCACTTGAGCCCACCAAGAATCCAATGACGAGCCGACATTTGGGGATCCAACGAATTCTTAAGATGAATTGTTGAATTTGAGTCCCAACTCCTAGCTTGCCCTTTGATCTAGATAGGTTGGATAGAAGGCAAGCTCGAAATTGGACTCGATATTGAGAAAATATTAGAAACTAAAACTTAGAAATAAAGAAGAAGGGGCTAACCAAAATATAAAATAGAAAAAATATGATATAATTGAAAGGTACAACATGCTTGATCATCTACATTTCATCTTATTTAAAATTTAGGCTTATAAATATTGTACCTTATATAAATAATTCCAAGATATTTATCAGATATTAAATATTATATATATCACAACTATGATTAGGATTAAACTTTTTATTAATATTAGGTGTGTTTTTAAAATTAAACCGGTCGGTCTGACCGGTTAAATCGCCAATCGATCGTTGGTTTGATCTAGTCTAGTTTGACATTAAAAGCCATTTTTAGAAAAAAAATGGGATGAACCGATTCGATTAGGATCAATCGAAAAATCAGTTCAAACCAGTGTTTTCAAATCAATAAAAACTAAATTATTATATGGAAAATTTATCAAATAAGGAAAGTATAATAATAAAATAAATGTGGAAAAAAAGAAAATAGGAAATAGAGTAAATTATGGAGTGTGAATTAAAAAAGGAAATTAACTATATGAAAATTAGATTTGAAATTTGTGGGACAAAAATAAAGGTGAAAAAAATAGAAAGTATAAAAAATAGGAAATTAATAACAAGGAAGCTATATTTGAAATTTGTAATTAAAAAAGGAAATAAAATAAATATATAAATAAAAAATATTCACAAAATTCTAAAAAAATATTTTATAATAAGAGAAATAATTTTTATTAAAATTTTTTAATTATGTTAAAATAATAATTAGACATGATTATCGTTATTATTTTATATTTGTATACTTTTACTTATACTATTTTTATGAAAGAAATCTAAATATTATTATTTTAATAAAAATCTAGTTCAATCCGGTTTAATCCAGTAAAATCGGTCGAACCATCACCTAGTTATTTGATCGGTTCGATGTCCGGTCTGGTTTTAAAAAATATATTTGATATTTTTCAATATAATTTGATAGTATATAAAAATTAGAATTAAAGATTAGTGCTTCCATTTTAGTATTAGGATTAGGTTTATTATAAAATAATTTTATTTATTTTAATTTTCTAAGCAAATTAGTTTTCTTTAAGATTTGATCTTGTTTAATTTCTTTTGTTATACATATATTATTCCGTACAATACAAGTATTTTTTGGTACATAATAATAATAATAATAATAATAATAATAATAATAATTATTATTATTATTATTATTATTATTATTATTATTATTCTTCTTCTTCTTCTTCTTCTTCTTCTTCTTCTTCTTCTTCTTCTTCTTCTTCTTCTTCTTCTTCTTCTTCTTCTTCTTCTTCTTCTTCTTCTTCTTCTTCTTCTTCTTGATTATGATGATGATCATCATCAAATAAGTAAGAACTTGTGACAAACTTAATCCTCTTGTAGATCAAGAATTTATATTTAAATTTGTAATGAGAGATAAAAAATCTAAAAATTATGCTCAAATTTTGTATTTATCAAAGTGTATATCTCTAGTTTCCTTTGTTGCATTAACTAACATAAGTTATTTTTTAAAAAAGATATAGTGGAACATGCCCTACTTACATATTTGGTTGAGCCATTTTTTACGCGCAAGCGGAGTAGTAGTAAAAGTATAGAAGATAAAATCTAGAATTTTAGTTTAGAAAATTTAGAGATTAAATGATTGATATTAATTTTTTCGATAACAACTCACTGGTATTCAGGCCTACTAGCACCTAACTAATTCGGTGTGCCTCTTGCCAACGTGGCAACTTCAAAGATCGTCGGGGCTACTAGCATCCATCAAATCACTTAGGACGCAACCCGCTATCATTACGCCAACCAGCGATGGTTTGATTGAATATTAGATAATTATATATTTCATATATCTACTTTAGATTAATTTTATTTTCTCTTCGTTTATAAGATAAAATAAAAAATATATTGCTATTTGATAAATAGTATCGATTAATTATTGTGCGATAAAAAGATACCATGGGGTATAAGAATATTCAATTGAATATAATAGGATAAGGATTCAATTCTGATTTTTTGGATAAGGATATTATAAAAAAAGGACAATATTATTATTTTTTCTGAAAAATGTGGGCATGCCAAGTGGCATTCTAATATTTTCCTTATATATATATATATATATATATATATATATATATGGTGATAATGTCTTGAATCCTATATGAGCCAGCAATAGGGGCGGCGGAGTCTATGTTTTCTAAACGATTTTAGAATTTTTATTTTTTATTTTGTATTGTAGTTCTCTATAGAAATTCCATGATGATTAGATTATTTTGTATCCATGAAATAATTAATATTTCATAACAAAGAGAGCCGCCACCGTCCGGTGATGTGACCCAATTTAGGATGAACATCATAAATTTCGTATGTTCTTCTGTGTTTGTACGATCTCTCTTCCACTTTTCGTGACAAACTAGTATCAGAATGTTAGGGTTCATCAGTGATTTTCAATCAGACAAAGAGATAATATCGCACAACATGAAGGTGGAGAAGCTCATCGACAAAAATAATTTCAGGTTATGGTAGACCAAATGCGGGCATGTCGAACAATAAATCAAAGGACGAAGATTCGAAGGGCAAAGAAAAATATATTGACCTTGCTAATTTGGCGACACATGAGGAGAAGGCGCACTCTGTGATCCTGCCTAGCGAATGAGGTGATAATCGATATCGTGGATGAAGAAATGACGATCGGTCTCTAGATGAGACTTGAGAGATTGTATATGACAAAGTCTCTCACTAACAAGTTGCTATTGAAGTAACGTATGTTCACCATACGTATGCAGGAAGTTACCCATAGAAAGGAAAAACTTGATCAATTGAATTGTTTATTGATGGAACTAAAAAAACATTGATGTAAAGATAGGGGATGTAGATGCTTCCTTACTCCTATTAGTTTCGCTTCCATCATCATACAAAAATTTTGTTTATTGATTATCGGGAAGGAAACTATAAGTCTAGAAGAAATAAGATCGAGTCTCCATACTCATGCATAGGACATCTGAAAATTCTACAAAGATTCAAGATGTGGGATTAAAATCGACTGTAGAGAAAGGACAAGCCTCGACTTCAAAAAAATTCAAGCAAAAGAAGAAGATTACTACCAAAGACATCTGTAATTAATGTAATGAATTGGGACATTGAAAAAAGGTTGTCGAAGAAGAGGGCCCCATTGCTCTAGTGGCACATGAAACTAAAAATTCTTAAGATAATTTAATTTTGACCGCTACTAACCAAAGACATCTAGAGGATGATTAGATTATTGATTCGAGGTGTTCCTATCATATGACTTTGAATAAAGAATGATTATCATCTTATTAGAAGACTGACAGTGGAAATATCATCATGGGCAATAATGCGTCATGTCAGATAGTTGGAATCGATTCTGTGCAAATCAAGATTCAAGATAATCTTATGATGATGTTGACAGATGTCCGTTATGTTGGATCTAAGTTTTGATGACATATAAAATTATATTTTGATGATAAAAATCTCAAAAAATTAAGGTTAAAATACTGAAAAGGTTTAAAGAAAAATGGATAACTTTATGCACTACACTTTGGTTAAAAGATTAATGATCCTATTAGATTTTGGATGAATCATAAATATTAAATTGTAGAAGATTCTGTTAGCTTTTCATAAAATAAAAAATCATATCATTTGGATAACTGTGCAAAACGTTATGCTTAAAATAGTGCAGGGCAGTCGACCTATCGGTTGGAACATCGGTCGACTGATCAGGCACACCGATCGACCGATCAGTGCAGAAAATGCCTAATTTGAATAAGCAGAATGTCGAGACTGTACCGGTCGAGGTATCGATCGACCGGACAGTGTAAAATTCTCCCAACGATCATATTTTCATAAAAAAAAATTTACCGATCGATCGATTCATATGTGCAGCCGACTGGTCTCCGAGTCAAATGAACAGAACGATCAAATTTGAAGGAGAAATTTGTGAAACGAATATTTTACATACTAGAGCCTATAAAAGGAGTGTCAAAAGCAGAAGAAAAAACATACATCCAAGCCTTGAAGAAAAACTTCAAGTTATCACAAGAAGATCATTCCTTGAAGTTTTCATTTTAAGTTTTCTTTTATTTCTCTCTTCTCCTCATGTGAGCTTAGCATTGTAAAAGAGAGAACATTTTATTTAGAAAAATACTGAGTGAACTCCTATGTAAAAGAGGTTCCAAATCTTACCTTTTGAGCGAAAGAAAAGATTAGCTTCATTAGGAGGAGATGTGTGCTTTACCTCTCGAAACGAAGAAAAGACGGTGGTGTAAATGGCTTTCTTCATTGCCCCATTTAGAAAAAAAGAAGAGAATCTAATAGAATCTCCAACAGTCTCGAGGTCAAGAAGACGGAGTGAGGACGTAGACCAAAATTTAGTCGAACCTCGTCAACAACCACCGCGCGCTTTGTGGTTGTTTTTTCTCTCTTTCTCTCATATTGATTTTGATATGATCTGAATTGCATTGATTTAAAAGATTTTAAGATTCTATTTCAAGCTTCTGCAATGATTATTGTAAATTTTTGTTTGAACACCAATTCACCTCCTCCCCCCGCCCTCTTGGTGCCCTTTGAGATTCTACGATTGATATCAGAGTGGGTTGCTCTTGTTTTAATATCAAATCATTTTAAGATTTAATTGTTTTAAGATTTGATCGCCTTGTTTTAAAATTTAATAATATTTAGAGCAATGACATCAAGCGCATTTGATTTTGCCGAAGGACAATCAATTAGTCGTCCATTCCTTTTTAACGCATCAAATTTTGCATATTGAAAAATTAGAATTCAAGCCTACATATGTTTTTTTGATATAAGTATCTGGAACATTATTGAAAAATGTTATTATTTATACGAAAAATTACCTTCAAAATATGATGAAAGACAGAAAGTTCTTTCAAAACTAGATTTGAAAGATAAAAATATTTTTTATTGTGCTTTGTATTCAACAAAATTTAATCAGGTTTTAAATTATGAAAGTGCAACTGAGATTTGGAATAAACTCGTCACTACTTATAAACAAAACTGGTAAAGTTAAAGAATCTAAATTGAATATTCTAAATCATCAATATGATTCTTTTAAAATATATGATAATGAATTCATAAATGATATGGTTGCTCGGTTTAATTATATTATTAATGGCTTAGCCTCCTTGGACAAGTCAAGAATTAACCCCCAAACGGTGAAAAAGATTATCAGGTCTCTCTCTTCCCAATGGCATACGAAGAGGACTGTGATCGAAGAAAATGATAAATGAACAAATTAGATTTTGATGATCTTATTAGTTCACTTCTAACCTATGAGATCTCAATTCAAGAAAATGAAGAAGAAAAAACCCCCAAGAAGAAAACATTGGCATTAAAGATAAATACAAATGAAGAAAACTCAAGTGAAGAAGAAGTTGACGAAAAGATACTCATCCGCTACACAAGAAAACTAGATAAGTATCTCAAATTGGTGAAGAAGCAAAAAAAGAATGAGAAGCCTAACCGAAGATCATACAAAAATCACAAAGAAGAGTAAAAGGTAAAAAGAAAAAGTTTGATGAGTCAAGTGAAACAAGTGATTCGTTAAACTCTTCCAGTGATGGAGCATACTTATGTTTAATGGAATACGACGATGATGTAACTTCTAATCATTCAAATAATGACTCATCGAGCTTTTTCGAAGAAAATATTTCTTTAGATGTAAATAAAGAACTTTCCTCCCTAATAAAAAGATATTACTCACTTAAAGAGGAAAATGAGAAATTACGACATGAGATTGAAAATTTAAAAGAAGAAAAGAATACATGTTTTATGGACAACCTAAAAAATGAAATTGAAACTTTGAAAATTACACATGCATGTGAAATTGTAAAACTAGCATGTTCTTTAGAAAAAGTAAAGAAGTAAAATGATCTTTTGAAAAATTAATAAAATAATGATAAAATTGGTTCTTATATAAAGAAAGATAATTCTAGAAAATACTTTGGACATGAAAACTCTTATTGGAAGTCTATTCATTCATATGTTAGAAAATCACATATTACATATTTTGCATGCGAATTTTATGGTCATTATGTTTATCAATGAAAAGTAAGAAAATATTCACAACATGGGATGATATGGGTTCCAAAAGGAACTTTGACTAGAAAAATTGGATCCAAAGAAGTTTGGGTACCAATGTTTAAATAATTATTTTTTAGGTGTGCCTCACATGTAAAGCAAAGGAGAAATTAAAAATGTGAAGGCACAAAGGTTACATTAAAAGTATAACCTATCTTTGATTTTCACTCAAAAATTCAAAATTACTATTTCTTTAAAAAGAGAGAACATATAAAATTGATAATAGTGATACGGGGAGCATACTAAACTTTATTTTGATATATTATGAATATCATTATTGTATCAAAGTTTTATGTCACATTTTGATTATTAATATATTTTTTTTGCTTTCATCAAATTATTTTCATTTCGCCATTATAAAATAGTCATGAATTTATGGGTAGTTATTTCTTCATATACAAATTATTCTTTTTGATGAAACAAAAGGGGGAGAAATATGATCTAAATATCACTTTATATGAAGAGTTCCTTACAATTTATATTTATCTAAATATCTATCATTGTAAAGAAAGTTAAGTGTAAGTGGGCTTAAAATTGATTTTATAACTTATTTTACAACTTTTTCGCAACTTATACATTTTTCATATTTCTCATTTTGTTTTCATAAAAAAAGGGGGAGATTTTTTATCTAAGTTTAATAACATATAAAATTATATTTTGATGATACAAACATCAAAATATTAAAGTTAAAATGCTGAAAAAGTTTAAAGAAAAAGGGATAACTTTATGCACTACATTTTTTATTAAATAATTAACTATGATCCTATTAGATTTTGGATGAATCATAAATATCAAAGTTGTAGAAAATTTTGGTAGCTTTTTATAAAATAAAAAAATCATCTCATTTAGATAACTGTGTAAAAAGTTATGCTTAAAATAGTACAGGACGATCGACCTGTCGGTTGGAACACCAATCGACCGGTCAGGCACACCGGTCGATCCGTTAGTGCAGAAAATGCTCAGTTTCAACGAACAAAATGTCGAGACTGTACTAGTTGATCGGTCGATCGAATAGTGCAGAATTCGCCAACGGTCATATTTTTTATAAAAAAAAATG
This sequence comes from Pontederia crassipes, assembly GCA_030549335.1. Lineage (NCBI taxonomy): Eukaryota > Viridiplantae > Streptophyta > Magnoliopsida > Commelinales > Pontederiaceae > Pontederia > Pontederia crassipes. The sequence continues at coordinate 46,279,417 of CM060192.1, read as the reverse complement.
TGCAGTCGATCGACCTCCAAGTCAAATGAACAATAACGGTCAAATTTCAAGAAGAAACTTGTGTAATAATTTCTGGACAAATTTTCTACATACTAGAGCTTATAAAAAGAGTGCCAAAGCTAGAAGCAAAAGCATCCATCCAAGCCTTGAAAAAACACTTCAAGTTATCAAAAGAAGATCATTACTTGAAGTTTTGATTTTAAATTTTATCTTCTTTCACTCTTCTCCTATTATAAGCTTAGCATTGTAAAGGAGAGAAGCATTTTACTTAGAAAAATATTGAAAGAGCTCCTATGTAAAAGAGATTCCAAATCTTACCTCTTGAGCGAGAGAAAAGATTAGCTTCATTAGGAGGAGAGGTGTGTCTTACCTCTCGAAGTGGAGAAAAGGCGATGGTGTAAAAGGCTTTCGTCCTTGCCCATTTGGAATAAAGGAAGAGATTTTAGAGGAATCTTCGACGGTCTCGAGGTCAAGAAGTCAGAACGGGAACGTAGGCCAAGGTGTAGCCGAACATCGTTAACAATCACCGCGTGCTTTATGATTGCTTTCTCTCTCTCCCTCTCATATTGGTTTTGATATGATCTGAATTACATTGATTTAAAAGAATTTAAGATTCGATTTCAAGCTTCCGCAATGATTATTGTGAATTCGATATTTTTGTTTGAACACCAATTCACCCCCTCTTGGTGCCCTTTGGGATCCTATACGTCATGTTCCACAACTAAAGAAGAATTTAATATCACTTGAAGTTGAGGCATCCTCAGGGTCATGAAGAGTGATGCTATAATTTTGAAGGGAGTTAGACAAAAATCCTTGGATATACTACAAGGCAAGACTATCTCTAGCATTGCTGGAGTGACTAATTCATCGGAGTTAGAAAAGTCCTGATTGTGTGACACATGCGACTTGGGCATATGAGTCAGAATAGAATCAGTAAGTGAGGTCTTTTGTGAGATTTTTAAAATCAATTTCTGCAAGCACTATGTATTTGATAAATAACGTGGGCTTTAGTTTGGTAAGATAGTGCACAAAATGATAGCGACACTTAACTACATCCACGCTGATTATTGGGGTATCTTTTGTGTTCCATTATTGGGAGGGCATTAGGAGGTTCCAAATACTTTTTGTCCATAATTGATGACTACTTGAGGATGACTTAGGTATTTTTTATGAAGTACAAGAGAGAGCCCTTCAAGATCTTCAAGTAGTAGAAGGTTTTGGTGGAGAATTCAGACATCAAAGAAAGTGAAACATCTTCATACTGACAATGGTCTGAAGTTCTGTTCTGCTAAATTCGACCAATTCTGTAAAGATAAAAGCATTTCCATGCATCACATTGTATGAGATACTCCACAACAACATGGAGTGACAAAATAAATAAACATGATACTTCTGAAGAGAGCAAGGTGCATGCTCTCTAATGCTGACCTGAATAGGATGTTTTGGGTTGAAGCTATGAACACAGCTTGTGAACAAAAGTCCAACAACTGCAATTGATCTCAAGTCTCGTATTAAGGTATGGTTAGAGAATCTTGCTGATTATACCTGCCTAAAACTTTTCTATGGTCTAGCCTACTATCATGTTAGTGAAAGAAAATTAGAGCCAAGAGCTAGAGAAGGAGTGTTCATGAGATATGATGCAAGAGTGAAGGGCTATAAGATTTGGTCCCTATAAAATCATCCATAGTAGAAACGTGACATTTGATTAATCATCAATGGTGCAATTGAAGGTGGAGGTTGAAGATAGTGTCAACAAACAAATAGAGGTTGAAGTAAATTTAGGTGGGGATGATGTTGAAGGATCACACCAAGAAACAGAACTATAGCATGAAGAACCTTATGAGTAACTAGAAAATGAGTCAATTACCGTTAGACTTTCTCGTAGACAAGTGGGTCCTCTCAAGTGATATGATTTTGAGGACATGGTTGCTTATGCTTTTTAGGTAGGTAAAGAGGTGGAGTACCTAGAGCCATCTTTTTATAGGGATACTATCACATGTGTTGAATCTGAACAGTGGAACATTGTTATGAGTGGGGATATGAGATATCTTCACAATAATCAGACTTGAGAGTTGGTCAAATTGCCTAAAGATAGAAAGTCGTTAGCTACAAGATCCAAGGCTGGAATTTCAGGCACAAGATACAAAGCACAATTAGCTGCTAAAGGATTCACTTAATTATATAGTCATGGTTGCGTGTCGCAATTAACTTTTGTGTTAAAGCATAATGATAGTTAAATTATCGATAAGTGTTATAAAGAAATTATATAAGACTATTAGAAAAAATTTTTAATATTTGTTAATATTATAATAAATATGTTTAACTATGATTAAATAAGATTAATTAGAGGTTTAACACTAATTTTAACCAAATAATATGATTGGACCTTCATTTCAAGCAATAGGGTTTCAAGCAGCTCAAGCAGGCAACTCACCAGCTACTTAGAAAATGATTTTTTCAAACTGCCATATGACATGTTAAAAATCTGAAATAAATATATAAATTAAATAATCTTATCTTTGGATGGAATAAAAATTTTCAAGCTAAAATACCAACAAAAAATGCAGGAAGAAATTCTACAAAATTGCTTGTTCAGGGTAAATCTTCAGATCCGAAATTGAACTCCCACATCATGAGATCATTTCTTCATGGTCAGTTATTCATAAATTCTGAAATTTTTCATGGTTCATCCTCTAGAAGTTAGCTTTTCATACCACAAAAATCATGTAAAAAGGATTTTTTGTAGAGAAAGTTATGAACCCAGAACCGTAGGTTGCTCACTCTGCCTTGAGTAAGAAATAGGTCCATCTGTCAATTAGGGCATGATTAGTATAAAATGAATTAGGGTCTGAAATTTATATATATTTAATTATACTTCGCAATTGTTCAGTGAGAAGTGGAATCATCCAATTTGAATGTGTAGATGTGGAGAAATAAAATTTTCATTTCATAATGATGCTTCTGTCAGATTCCAGAACATCGACAAATCACGAGCCTAATTAACTATTTTTGTTATAAGGACATACAAGGAGTTAAACTTTACAATTTTTATGCCTAAACACCACTGAAGTATGTATTCTAAAAAAATTATGATCTCATCAAATGGATAAGTATTGTTAAAGATATAAATTAATCATTCAGTGTCACATAGTCTGTCAGGATACAAACCCTATGTCAGATTTCTTAGGATGTTTTGAATTACTCACTTGTTAATGATATTTGGGGGTTGGAAACCTTAGTAAGTGTAGTTTCTAATTTATCCAGAATCATGAGATTTGCCTTTGTGGTTATGAAGTTATGAATTATTCATTGACAAGTACTCAGTCTGAAATCCTAAGACAACACCTAATTAAACTTTGAAAAATTGAATAGTTGAGAGTGTGAAGTAGCATATAAACATAAACACATGAAATTACACATTAGTAATAGAATGGATTATATGCATTTTAAGGTAAATAAGTGTTCATGCATGAGCATGCATTGCATATTGTTATTATTAGTAATTGGAAAGTGAAATAGCATCATTGCTTGTAGGAAATCAACAAGCTACAAGTGAAAGGAGGAAAATCTAGTTAACCTCTTTGAAAACATAAAGTACAAGGTGAATGGATAAATTTACAACATAGTAAAATATTATATGTTAGTTCTTTAATTTATGATATTATCTCAAGCAAAGATTATTATTATTATTATTATTAAAATATATCTTGAGTTATGAAAGATATTTATGATATGTTTCAAGAATATCATATGAGATGGAGTAACCTTTTATACAAAAAATGTTTTCAGGAAATAATGCTTGTAAAGTTAAAATAAGTTTAATTTGATAATGATATAAGAATTATGACATGAGTATTTTGATATTGTTAAACTCCATGTGTTCATTAGCCATGCTGTTTGAAAAAGGTCTTTGAGATCGCATTCAATATACATGAAGCATTTGTGGCATATATCGGGTGTCTTTGTCCTTTAGGGGTTGCTCTGCATGCACGTATTGATCCATGATATGCTCTGCGTATTTAAAAATCATGATTGGATGATACACAATCATGATAGGCATACATATTGACCCATGATTTGCTCTGCGTATTTAAGCAGCTCAAGCAGGCAACTCACCAGCTACTTAGAAAATAATTTTTTCAAACCGCTATATGACATGTTAAAAATCTAAAATAAATATATAAATTAAATAATCTTATCTTTTGATGGAATAAAATTTTTCAAGCCAAAATACCTACAAGAACTGCAGGATGAAATTCTACAAAATCGCTTGTTCAGGGTAAATCTTCAGATCCGAAATTGAACTCCCACGTCATGAGATCATTTCTTCATGGTCAGTTGTTCATAAATTCTAAAATTTTTCATGGTTCATCCTCTAGAAGTTAGCTTTTCATACCACAAAAATCATGTAAAAATGTTTTTTGTAGAGAAAGTTATGAACCCAGAACTATAGGTTGCTCACTCTGCCTTGAGTAAGAAATAGGTTCGTTTGTCAATTAAGGCATGATTAGTATAAAATGAATTAGAGTTTGAAATTTATATATATTTAATTATACTTCGCAATTGCTCAGTGAGAAGTGGAATCATCCAATTTGGATGTAGATGTGGAGAAATGAAATTTTCATTTCGTAATGATGCTTCTGTCAGATTCCAGAACATCGACAGATCACGAGCCTAATTAACTATTTTTGTTATAAGGACATACAAGGAGTTAAACTTTATAATTTTTATGCCTAAATTCTGAAGTCTGCATTCTAAGAAAATTATGATCTCATCAAATGGATAAATATTGTTAAAGATATAAATTAATCATTCAGTGTCACACAAACTGTCAGGACACAAGCCCTATGTCAGATTTTCTAGGATGTTTTGAATTACTCACTTGTTAATGATATTTGGGGGTTGGAAACCTTAGTAAGTGTAGTTTTTAATTTATCCAGAATCATGAGATTTGCCTTTGTGATTATGAAGTTATGAATTATTCATTGATAATTACTCAGCCTGAAATCCTAAGACAACACCTAATTAAATTTTGAAAAATTGAATAGTTGGGAGTGTGAAGTAGCATATAAACATAAACACATGAAATTACACATTAGTATTAGAATGGATTATATGCATTTTAAGGTGAATAAGTGTTCATGCATGAGCATGCATTGCATATTGTTATTATTAGTAATTGGAAAGTGAAATAACATCATTGCTTGTAGGAAATCAACAAGCTACAAGTGAAAGGAAGAAAATCTAGTTAACCTCTTTCAAAACATAAAATGTTATATGTTAGTTCTTTAATTTATGATATTATCTTAAGCAAAGATTATTATTATTATTATTATTATTATTATTATTATTATTAAAACATATCTTGAGCTATGAAAGATATTTATGATATGTTTCAAGAATATCATATGAGATGGAGTAACCTTTTATACAAAAAATATTTTCGGGAAATAATGCTTGTAAAGCTAAAATAAGTTTAATTTGATAATGATATGAGAATTATGACATGAGTATTTTGATATTGTTAAACTCCATGTGTTCATTAGCCATGCTATTTGAAAAAAGTCTTTGGGATCACATTCGATATACATGAAGTATTTGGGGCGTATATCGAGTGTCTTTGCCCTTTAGGGGTTACTCTGCGTGCACGTATTGATCCATGATATGCTCTGCATATTTGAAAATCATGATTGGGTGACACACAATTATGATAGGGATACGTATTGACCAATGATTTGCTCTGCGTATTTAAGACTCTTTGATTGTGAAACTCTGCTTAACTGTATGACACACAATCATAGAGGGATACGTATTGACTCATGATTTGCTCTGCGTATCTTATACTCTTGATTATGAAGCTCTGCTTCACTGTATGACACATGATCATAGAGAGATATGTATTGATTCATGATAAGTATGTGCAATATGTCGAGTTTAACTGTAAATATGATGATAACTTGAATAATTTGTATTTATGTAAAAGCTCCTATAGTTTGGAAACTTATGTGATATGAGTTATGCTTTAAATATTTTCTCATATGAAAGAAATGTGATTACTAAAATATTATATGCACTCGTATTGTTCTCCTTGTACATTTATTCCACTCACTGAGCAAATGATTGTTGCTCACATTACTCCTTTTGAATTTTTCAGATGATTCTAAGTTTTTGCGTTGAGTTGACTTGAAGCTTGATTTGATGCATATAGAAGAGGCCGAACTGTTAGAGCATTGCTATTTTTCTTTCACTTTTATTTTTCCCTTCACTTTTGTTTTTGAAACATGCATGTAATAGATAATCATAGATGTTGTAATTAAGTTGGTGAGCAACATTTTTGTAAGGTTGTATAAAACTTGATCTTGTGAGGTGTTATATGTGAGGTGGTTAGTGGAAAAAAATTATAATGATAATATGTGAATGATATACCTTATAACTGTTTATTTAAACTTTGATGAATATATATATGCATCCTTTGTATGTATTGGCAAATAACACAAAATAAGGGAGGAGGTTTTGCTGATTTTATTTATAGAATTGCTAAACATAATTTAGGAAGGTAATAGTTGGGATTAGAACTTAGTCACAAAGTAGGGTGTGACAGAAGAAATGGACTACAATGAGATATTCTCACATGTTCTCAGGCATACTTCTATCACGTTGCTGCTCGGTTTTATAGCACATTAAAATCTAGAACTTGAGCAACTAAATGTGAAGACTACATTTCTCCATGAAGAACATGAAGAAGATATTCTCAACATAAGGATGGCAATATTTTCGCTCCCACGAGGCTCCACAGGATATCCCTGAATGGAGCCCCGAATTACGAAAATTTTACCCCCGCGGGGTCGGCAATGGGGGACATGTTTCCCCTGCACCCTCATTCGGGGATCGAGAAGGGTATGTTATCCTTGCCCTGGGGATTCCTGAATCTCCGCCCTTATTCTTTTATTATTTAATTTATCATATAAATAGCAAAAAACCCTAATCTCTCCATTTTTTTTCTCCTCTTTCTCTTTCCTCTCTTCTCCTTCCTCCTCCCATGGCTGCCTTCTTCCTCTTCCTCCTTCGTGTGGTTGCCTCTCTCCTCTTCCTCTTCCTCCGTGCAGACGGGTGAGCGAGGATGGGGCGGGGATGGCGTCCCTTGCCCCAAACAGGGTCGAGTGCCATTCCTGCTCGTGAGTCATGGGTTCTCCATTCTAGGAAAACTTTGTATGGCCTAAACTACTTTTCCAAATAATGGTACAAGAGATTTGAGAGTTTCATGATCAATAAAGGATTTAACCAAAGTCCTTATGATTGTTGTGCATATCACAAGAAGATGAAGGACGTCTCAACCAACTACCTACCCCTTGTATATTGATGATATGCTCATTGCTGCTAGGGACATGTCAGACATTCAAAATTTGAAGAAACTCTTCAGTGCAGAATTCGACATGAAGTAGGGGTGTTCACGGGTCGGGTTTGACCCGACCCGTGACCAAACCCGACCCAACCTGGCCGAGTTTGGTCGGGTTTCAATTTTTTTTATGAAAGGACCCGACCCAACCCGACTCGGCCCGGGCCGGGATGGGTCGGGTTACCCGACCACCCTTTTTCTTTTTTTTTTAAATTTTTCTTTTTAATTTTTAATACAAAAAACATTTACTAATTTATTTCAAATATAAAATAAAGTATTTTTAGGCATAAAAAATATTATTTTAAATATCTACAGATTATTCTCTATTTAAAATACATTATTTTATATATTTTTTTAATTTTAGATGGTATACACTACTTAAATGGAATAAAAAATATTCAAAATTTAAAAAAAAAAATAAAAAATTCGGGTTGACGGGTCGAGTCGGGTCAAATCGGTTCCAACCGAACTCGATCCCCAACCCGACCCGACCCAAAAGGGTTCGGGCCGGGTTGGGTACTCGGCCGACCCGGTGAACACCCCCGACATGAAGAACTTTGGTGCAGCACGAAAAACTTTGTGGATGGAAATATTAAGGGATTGCACACAAAGTAAACCTTTTTTATCTTAGAAAAGTTATATTAAAAATTCTATCAAGGTTTGAAATTTCTGAATCAAAGCCCTTGAATACTCCATTAACTGTAAATATTCATCTTTTCGTTGCCTTCGCACCAAAATGAGAAGCAAAGAAGGAGCACATGTCTCGAGTTCCTCATGGCAATGCAGTTGGAAGTTCATGAGCAATTCAGAAAAGAAGCATTGGCAAGCAGTGAAGTAGATTTTTTGATATCTGAAAGGAACATCTAATATTGGTCTCATCTATAGAAGTGATAAAAAGCGTTTGGTTGCAGGTTACTCATATTCAAATTATGCTACATATTGATGGAAGACAATTCATGATTTCACTTTGGGCAACTCTGTCATTAGATGGAAGGCAATGTCCCAACCATTGGTTACATTATCTACTACAGAGGTAATATATTCACTAACATAAGTGCTAATGAAGGCATCTGGTTGAAAGGCGTAATTAGAGATCATAGAAGCAAGTTATAGTGCACTGTGATAGCTTGAGTACAATATGTTTAGCCAATGATAAGTGCATCATGAAAGAACCAAATACATTGATGTCAGATATCACATCATTCGCATTGATCAAAGGTGAAGAAGATTAGCACTGCAAACAATCATATGTTCACCAAGTTTCAACATTGCTTGAACTTTAATCAATACTTAGTAATAGCTCCAAGGTGAGACTAGCAGTAGTATGGCATTAGCATTGAAGATATTTTGTACTTTGAAGATGATTCGAGTCAAGGCGAGATTTGTTGATAAGGCCTTGAATTTGAACCTAGTTGTAATTCTATATGAGCCCCTATGTTAGTTACGTGCTTTAGCAATGAGAGCGTGAAGCTGCCCATCCCATATGGGTTTCTCGTTGACGATTTTAAAATTTTTGTTTCCTATTTTTTATTGGAGTTTCCTATATAAATTTCATGATCGATGAAAATTTTATAACAAAGAGAACCGCCACCACCCGAGGACATAGCCTAATTTACGATGAGCATCGTAAATCTCATGTGTTCTTATATCTATGTGTGTTATCGCTTTCCCTCTTTTTGTATCAAGATCAAATATGAAAATCGAACGTAAATGGATACGGGATGAGGGATTTATAGCCCAATCAACCTCTGAAAGTATGGGGAAATGGTTCACATTCATCTTCTTATGATATCATAATCGAGATTTTTATGGCCCGTTGAATGCATTAGTCATTGCACTAGTCATTGACCTAGTCAGAGTTAGATTATTGGTTTTTTGTTATGATTGCTAGGCAGATTTTGTTTGTTGGGCATCCATATTTGCTTGAAATGCATTAAAGTAGACTGTGTAGTATTTACTCATAAAAACTTTATAACTCTCAGCTCATCATTATAACATTTTTACGAATTTCCAATTGTTATAACAGTCAGACATATCATGAAATTCTTCATAAAGTCTATTTTTTAACAAAATATCATGAAATTTTGTCAAAAAAATGTTCTTTAGTAAGGTTTTCCGATAGGCATATAAAAAATCGTCGATATTTCTGAGATGTAACACCATCGCGCAGACGCCCTTAAAAAATTTCGACGGATAACTCCCTTAGGAAATTCTAAAGGATGGGAGCCTTCGAAAGTTTTGACTAGAGTTACCTGTTGAACTTCCGATGGGAGCACAATTGTCAAAAGTTCCGACGGGAGCTATGCATCAAACTTTTCGACGTGCAATAATCCGGGTTTACCCATCGAAATATTTTATTTAAATATAAAACACATTCGGCCGCCTACAGTTAAATCTCGCTAAGGCGGTTGGATCTGAATGCAGACGGCTGATCTTGCCGCAAGCGACCGGATATAGTCGCAGGTGGCCGGACTTGCCGCAAGCAGCCCATCTTACCGAGAGACAAGGAAAGGGAGATCTGAGAGAGGGATCTGACTGCAACCAAGACAATGAGAGAGAAAGCGAGAAAGTCGATGGTCGTCGAAGTCGCAGGATCATCAGTGTTGTGGAATTGTTGAAGTCGAGAGATAACTAAAGTAGGAGACAAGAGAACAAGAGATTGCAGGAGTCGTCCGCCAGTGACCCCGGGCAACCCGACGATCCGTGGGAAGATCCTACTGTAGGCATTGCGATGGGATTTGGCCACATAATGGGATCTGACCGCAGGTGGTCGGATCTAGACGTAGGTGATTGGATCTGACTGTAGTCGGTCAGAGAGAGGCAAAGGGAGAGGGAGAGAGATGGGAGAGGGGAGAGGGTGAGAGGGCGAGAGCCACACAAAGATGGGAAGAGCGAGAGAGAGACGACAAGAGTGGGAGGGGAGAGATTGTTATAATAATATATTTTAATAGTTTCTGACAAACAGAAGGCTAGACCCGTCATAAAGCTCAATGTTAAAATAATAATATTATATAATATTATAACATATACAATATAATATATGATATATAATACATTGACAAAAAAATTCGTCGGTAGTTCTGAAGGCTACGCACATCGAAAACAACAAAAATATGGAGAAAAATAGAGAAACAAGTGATAAGTGAGGAACAAAAATTGAGCTACAATGGTCGACGAAGAAGGTCAAACTACTGCTGGAAGAGAAAATATAGAGAAGAGAAAAAAATGAAAAACAGAATAAAAAATTGATGTCAAGAAATAATCTCCAATCGATGGTGAAGTAGGCCAGAGCTCATGCTCAACATTGTATGAAGCTACCAGCCTTTTGATTGTAGTAGATCAACTTGGATTGGTGCGGAAAATGATCAAGGATCAAGATGATGTTGGTGTGATGAACTTGACGGTGTCACCTGGTCTTGCATGGGCCATATTAGTTTGGGGCACTTCATACAGAGACGACGAACTTGAAGGAACGACGATGAGCAGCGGCGCGCGAAGTGGAGCTCAAATCAGTGAGAACCGTGCTCAAAATTGAGCTCCACTACTCGTCGGAGGTAGATCGGAGGAGAAGAAAGCAAAGAAATCAGAGAAAGGAAAAGTTGCAGAGAAGTTTTTATTCAAAGTACAAATTGAATTACAAGAGACAAGACCTCAATTAACTACTAATAATCACCTTTTATACTAACTATAAATTGATATAAAGGGAATAAATCAAAATCATAACACTGCTACAAATGACTCTTCACGAGTAAGATCTAAGTGTGGGAGCACCTCAGCCACTTCATCAATGACGACGTGATGGATTTTTAACACTAGGGAAAACTGAGACGACTTAGTCACTAACAGGCTTTCGAATTTTGATCACAATGTGCAACCACATTTTCTAATTACTTAACGATGATACATATTTGATGGCTTGTATTCTTATACCTCTTTTATCACAGAAAAAGGTATTATATTTTCCCTAGTACTATACAAATACAATATGAACTATATGTATTCATCCTTTTTTTTCCAATGTTTTAGAATATCAAGCCATCTGATCATTTCCAACTCATAATTAATTCCTAGCTGATAATCCTCTCTATCACACAAGTATGGGCGATTCTTCATAAAGTGTTGGCTACAAGAAAGAGCATAAGAGATGCAACACAATGAAAGGAATGTATTCCATATTCAGACAAAAAGGCTATGGGCCACAAGACAGGTGTCACTTGCCTACAAGTACTACCTAGTTGACAGAATCAGTAGGGAATTAGGAGGCATGGTACTAGTTGGACACCTGTCAAGTATCGAAAGGCTGAAGATTACATCAAGCCAGGTGTCATAAATCGAAGGAGGATCACAAGAGGAAGAGAAGTATATGAGAGAAGAGGAAACAATAGGAGAAGGGGGAGCCAGAAAATACACTGAACAGAAGCGAGCTAAGGAGGAAGAAGGAGTATCTGCACTGATGAGAAAGGCTAGATCATTTCGGAGCTTTCCAGTCACACCCAACTTCGTGACTAAGTTCTAATCCCAATTATCATAATCTTAATTATATCTAGAAATTCTAAAAATAAGATCGACAAAACCTCCCTCTCCTACTTTCTTATGTTATTTGTCAATACATACAAAAGATGAACATATATTCATCAGAATTTATTTTTTCACACACATAGTACCATTATTTTTTCACACACCACTTCACAAATAACACCCCACAGGATCAAGTTATATATGACCCTACAAAAAGTTTCTTATAAACTTAATTACATCATCTAGGACTATCTATTACATGCATGCTTCCAAAAATAAAAGTGGAGGAGGAAATAAAATTACTCCAGCGACTCCACCTCTTCTATATGCAGCAAAATCAAGATCCGAGTCGACTCAACTCGAGAACTTATGAGTATCTAAAAATTTTAAAATGGCTATTGTGAGCAACAATTATTTACTCAGTGAGTGAAATAAAAGTACAACATAGGGGAATAATACAAGTGCATATAACATTTAAATAACCACATTTCTTTCATATGAGAAAATATTTAAAGCATAATACATATAACATAACTTGTCAAATCATATGAACTTTCACATAAGTAAAAGTAACTCAAGATATCATCATTTTCATAATTAAAGTCCACACATCACACATACTTATCATGGGTCAGTATGTATCTCTCCATGATTGTGTGTCATACAGTTAAGCAGAACTTTACAATCATAGATTCTCAAATACGTATAGTAAATCATGGGTCAATATGTATCCATCCATGATTTGTGACATATAGTTAGAAGAACTTCACAATCATAGATTCTCAGATACACAGAGCAAATCATGGATCAATACATATTCGAGCTTCACAATTATAACTCTCGGATACGCAGAGAAAATCATGGGTCAATACGTATCCTTTCATGATTGTATGCGTAGAGCATATCATGGATCAATACGTGCACACAAAGCAGCACCCAAAAGGCAAAGACACCCTTTATATGCCCTAAAGGCTTTATGTATATTGAATGCGATCCCAAAAATCTCTTTCATTTAGTATGGCCAATGTACACATGGTCTTTTATAATTGCAAAATAACATATCACCAAAAACTTGATGCTATTTTTCTATAGAGTAGAAAAATTCAGCAAGTGTACCGATCGCACAAGTAGTAAAAATATATCAATTCCACGAGGACTTTTATCTCTAAGTCTTACTAGATGAAAATTTTATAAGAGAAATGAATTGTGAAGATAATTAGAGGAAACACTAAATAGATCAAAGAAAAGGAAATACCAATTAGAAGAAATGCTAGCTTTACTAAGCATTCCTCCATTATTAATCGAGTGAGAAAATCATATCTGATGGAAATAATATAAATTAGGACTCTAACCAGATGTCCTATCTATTTTATCAATTAAATATTTGAAAAAAGTTTAACCAAATAATTTTCCAAATATTTAAGGATTAAAGTATAAGTGATTCGATTTATCTCAGAGACTCCTCAACCGAGTAAGTCTAAGTCCACACCTCTCTAAATCTCACAGAGTAGATAGGGGAGAGATATGAGATGTTAAAAATAAATTCAATTCAAACAGAACATTCATATTCAGATAACAAAAATATTTTTTCATCAAAATAACAGTGAAGTTCAACAACGTAAAACCAATAAAGAAAGACTACTCCATTGCTGAAGAATTAAACATTATAATGCCAAAAATTAGAGTACAAAAGATGAGTAAGAAAATAAAACTCTAAAATATGACTCTAGACAAAGTAGCCACAAGACACTCTAAAATGGATGATTTCATTCTCAGCTCTGATGATCCTTTGGTGTGGAAGCAGAGGCCTTTTTATAATCGCCCGTGATCAGAAATCTGTGTGTCAACACGGACCGTGTCATTAATGACACGGGCCATGTTGATTAAGGTCATGATTACGCGAATCGCGGCTCGGTGCAAAAAAATTCTCAGATATGAATAATATGGATCGTGTCATTAATGACACATGTCGTGTTGTCTTTTGGAATCACCGGGAAATCTTCTCGTCATTATCTAACGCGGTCCGTGTCAAGGCAAAGTGGACAATTTTAATCAGCACGTGACAAAAATTTCTGCGACCGTGTTGATGGTGATGCGACATGATGAAAAATGGCCCGTGTCATCATAACATGGGCTGTTTTCCTCTCCTGCACAGCAGACGTCGTGAAAATCACAAAATAAAAAGAAAATTAATATTCCTATAAGAAAAATAAGACAATTAACGCATGATCATTCAATTTTTAACTTATTAAAGTGCTATAATATACAAAATTGAGCATGCATCACCATCATATATCAATATCAAGTAAACTTATTTTAAGTTCACAAGTTCCCTGAAAACATTTTGATGTAAAAAGATACTCCATCTCGTATGAAATCTTTGAAACGTATCATAAATATCTTTTTTTAACTCAAGGTATGTTTTAATAACAATACTAATAATAATCTTTACTTGAAATAGTATCATAAATAAAAGGAGTATCATTTTGCTATATTGTAAATTTACCTACTCACCTTGATACTTTATCCCTTCAAGAATGTTTATTAGAGTTCCTCCCTTTCACTTGTACCTTGATGTTTTCCTACAAATAATAATGTCTTTTTACTTTCCAGTTACTAATAAGGTAATATGCAATCCATGATCATGATGCATGAATGCTTATGCACCCTAGCATTCATCTAATCTCCTATAATACCAATTTATAATTTTAGGTATTTATATTCATAAGCTATTTCACACTTTAGATTTTTCAATTCTCCAAAGCTTAACTAGGCACTATCTCAAAATTTCAGATTGAGTACTTGTTAATAAATAATTCATAACTTCTTAACCATATGGGCAAATCTTATGATTCCACATTAATTAGAAACTAGACATACTAAGGTTTTCAACCCCAAATATCATTATCAAATTTCAAGTGAGTAAGTCATAACATCCCAGGAAATTTAACCTAGGATTTGTGTCCTAGTAGAGTGTGTGTCATTGAAAGATTGATTTATATGTTTTTTCATACTTGCCTATTTATCTAGGTCATAATTTTTTTGAAAACTAGACTTCATTAGTATTTTATAAAAAGTACATAATTTAACTCGCTGTAAAGCCTTATAACAAAATTAGTTAATTCTGGTCATCATCTATCCATGTCCTAGAATTTGACAAAAGAATCACTATGAAATTAAAAATTCATTTCACCTAATATACATGTCCAAATAAGATGATTCCACTTGTCACCGAACCCTTGGAATGTCTATTTAAGCATATCCAAATTTCAAATTTTATACAAAATTTTATGATTTCTGGTTGGATATCAACGAAGGAATGATCTCTTAATCAAACGAAAATTTTTCGTATCAAAACTCACCTTGAGCAACCTATGTTTTCGATTTTCCCAGTCGATTTCATTAGAGTCCTACCTTTGCAAATTTTTCAGCCGTCAAATGATAATGTTAATTTTTTTATATATGTTTTTCAAATTTTCTGGCATCATATGACAGTTTGAAAAAATATCCCTTTGAGCAGCTCTCACTTATCTGCTTTAGCTACATCGAACTTAAGTGATGATCAATCACATTTTTTATCATAACTAAGTATTTTAACCCTAATTAAGATTACTTAATCCTATTTAAATATATATTATAATATTTAGAAATTTTATATTTATTCCTAATAACCTTATGTAATTACTTTGTAAAGTTTATGGACAATTATGTAATCATTATGCTCTAATTGGAATATTAATTACTATATACAACTATCACTAAATGAACATCCAAACTAACTTAGTATGTTAATTAAATGCATGATTATGCAAAGATGATGTTTGTAGAGCACGTCCGTGACAATTCTCCTCTCCTTAAAAAAATTCATCCCCAAAATTTGGTTACCCGTTTTAGGGAATAAGAACGGATACATCTCTCTTATTTGATCCTCTCGCTCCCAAGTTGCATCTTCTCTTGAATGGTTTCTCCAAAGCATCAAAACTAATGAAATCTTTCGATTTCATAGTTCTTTTTCCTTTCTTCCAATAATTTGTACTGGATTCATCCTCTCATACTTGAATAGATTAGGGATCGAACACATGAGAAGGATCTGATCGATATCGTCGAAGTATAGAGACATGAAAGACATCGTGTGGTAGTGCTAATCGGTATTCAACTGGTCCAATACGCTCCAAAATTTCATACGGTCCTACATATCTCGGACTTAACTTTCCTTTCTTTCCAAATCGTATGACGTCTTTCCAAGGTGAAACTTTTAAGAAAACCTTATTGCCCACTTCATACTCCATTTCTCGACGGTTTTGATCTGCATAACTCTTTTGTCGATCTTGTGTTGCCTTTAACTTTTATTTAATAATTTTCAAGTTGTCGACAGTCTCGTGCACTTTATGTGGTCCCAAAAGGAGACTTGCACCTTCTTCATCCCAACGTATCGGTGTCCTACATTTGCTATCATATAATGCTTCAAAAGGAGCCATACTTGAATGAAAGCTATTATTATAGGCAAACTCTGCTAATGGCAAGTTTTCATCCCAAAATCCCTTAAATTATGAAATACAAGCTCTGAGCATCTTTTCAAGTGTTTGAATGGTTCTCTGATTGATCATTTGTTTAAGGATGAAATGAAGTACTAAACTTTAATTTTATACCTAAGGCATTCTCTAAAGTATGCCAAAATCGAGAAGTAAACTAAGGATCTCTATCCGAAATGATAGATGTTGGAATACCATATAGTCTCACAATTTTGTCAATACATAACTTGGCCAATGTATTAAGAGAATCACCCTTTCGAATTGGTATAAAATGTGCTGACTTAGTAAGACGATCAATTATTACCTAAATAGCGTCATGATTTCATTTCGTTCTTAGCAAATCCGTTACAAAATTCATTGATTTCATCCCACTTGTATTCTGGAATTGGAATTGATTGAAGAGTTCTAGTTGGAGCTTTGTGTTTCGCTTTTACTTGTTGACATACTAAACATCGAGAGATATATTTTACTATGTCTTTATTCATACCATGCCACCAAAAGTTTCTCCTCAAATCTTTATACATCATAGTACTTTCTGGATGTATAGTATAACGCGAACAATAAGCTTCCTCCATTATTTCTTACCTAAGATTTCCAACATTGGGAACACATAACCTGTTGCTAAACATTAAAGTCCCATCATCCTTTAATGAGTATTGGGTTTACTCTCTGTTTTGTACTTGATTGATGATTTTCACTAATTCTTTGTTTTGATCTTATACTTCGCTCATCCTCTTCGCTTGAATGGGTCTAATTCTAAAGTATGCCAGGAGTGCTCCTTTCTCACTTATCTTCAACTTAACTCTTAAGGATTTTAGTTCGAGTAGCAATGGTAACTGATATACTTTTATATGGGTTAAAAGACTCGATGATTTTTGGCTAATTGCAGCCGCAACCACATTAGCTTTACCCGGATGATAATCAATTACACAATCATAGTCCTTTAATAACTCCATCTACTTTCTTTGGCATAAATTTAATTCCTTTTATGTAAGAAGATATTTCAAATTCTTGTGATCCATAAAATGTGACATATCTCTCCACAAAGATAATGCCTCTATATATTCAGATAAAAAATAATTGTCGCCAATTATAAATCTTGTGTTGGTAGGTTAACTCATGTGGTTTGAGTTGTCAAGAAACATATGCAATAACTTTTCCATACTGCATTAGAACGCAACCCAACCCTTGTCGACAAGCATCACTATACACCACATAGCCTCCATCGCCTGTTGGAGTGTCAACACTGGAGCAGATATTAAACATCTCTTTAACTTTTCAAAACTATTTTGACATTGCTCTGTCTATTCGAACTTTACATTCTTCCGAAGAAGCCTAGTTAATGGAACTGCAATAATAGAGAAACTTTCAATAAAACGTCGATAATATTCTGTTAGGCCAAGAAAACTTTTCACTTCTATCACACTTTTTAAAGGCTCCCACTTCAATATTGCATCAAACTTTGTCAGGTCCACACAAATGCCCCCTACTGAGATTACATGTCCCAAGAATACCACTGAGTTGGGCCAAAATTCACATTTGCTAAACTTTGCAAATAATTATTTCTCTCGAAGTGTTTGTAAAATAATCTTAAATGTTCTTCATGCTCTTCTTCACTTCGAGAATAGACCAGTATATTATCGATAAAAACAATCACAAACTTATGTAAATAAGGTTTGAAAACTTAGTTCATGTGATCCATAAAAGTTGTGGGCGCATTTGTTAAACCAAATGGCATCACTAGAAATTCAAAATGTCCATACCGAGTTCTGAAGGCAGTTTTGGGAATATCGGCATCTTTAATTCTCAACTGATAATACCCTGATCTCAAGTCTATTTTTGAAAATATATTTGCTCCTTGCAGTTGATCAAAGAGATCATCGATCCGCGGCAAAGGATATTTATTCTTTATAATAACTCTATTTAATTGTCTATAATCGATGCACGGTCACAATGTTCCATCCTTCTTTTTAACAAATAGTACCGGTGCGCCCCAAGGAGAAACACTCGGTCGAATGAAACCCTTGTCTAATAATTCTTGTAATTGTAACTTCAACTCTTTCAACTCCGCTAGTACCATTCTATAAGGAGTAATGGATATGGGTGATGTTCTTGGAACAAGGTCAATACTAAACTCAATTTCTCGTTCTGACGGTAGTCCTAGAAGATCTTCCAGAAAAATATTTATAAATTCAGATACGATTTGAATATCTTCCAACTACGGTCCTTCTAGCTTAGTGTCTATCACAGAAGCAAGGTAAGCTTCACATCCCCTCTTGATTAATTTCTGTGCCACCATCACAGAAAATAATACAAGAGGGAAGAATTTGACGTTTACCACAGCAGGTGACCCTCTCTTTTTCTAGTGACTTAAAGTAAACTTCTTTCTTAAAACAATTTATAGTGTCATGATGTTGAGTTAACCAATCCATTCCAAGTATGACATCAAAGTCTTGAATATTTAGAGGAAAAAGATCTGCCAGCATGTCTTGCTCAGCAACTTTGACTCCAATCCTTATATGATTGTGCGACAATAATAGAATATCCCATGAGTGTATGTACAAACATGGAACATTCTAAAGGACTAAGTTTTCTCTCGGCATGCATGAAAAAGTCTTTTGATATGAATGAATGATTAGATCAATATCAATTAGAACATGTGCACTTTTATCAAAGATAGATATAGTACCTATCACTAGGGTAGCTAAAGCTTCAGGTTCAGTCATTGCAAATACACGTGCTTAAGTTTGTGGTCTCCCTGATGGATTTGTCGATTTCGATGTACTTGGAACATTTTGATTACTCGCTTTCACGCATATACCAGGAGTAGATTTGATTTGAGACTTCACATAAGGATAAGTTATCATTTCAGATATGCTTTTACCATTTTCCATGAATCGACAGTCTTGTATCTTGTGTCCTCTTTGACCGCACTTAAAGCCAGCTCCTGTGAATACTAAGCATTTTCCAAAATGATATCTTTTACAAGTTCTGCAATATGCATTTGTGCAATATTGTTCCTATCTTGGTCCAACTCTACTTTGATTTTTTGAAAATATTCTTCTAGCTGCACTTTCTTTTGTACTCATATTTTTCAGCTTGGTATGATATTTTTGTGCACCTTGTGATTCATTTTCATGTCTCCTATTAGTGTAGAAGTTACCATGAGACTGAAATGTACCATCAACGTATCTTGCCATTTTATTACTTGGTCTGGTCTGAGTAAAGTTGGAGTTAGGTCTTTTCAAGTGTTGGCTAACTTGATTTCTTTCTTCTATAAGCCTTTTAGCTCTTAGTGTTGCTGCCACCAATTTGGAGTAGTTAGTGAACTCCAACACTTCAACATTTTCTCTTATGTTCAAGTGTCCTTCGAATCACCTACGTTTGTCTTTTTCATCTGACACCAAGCTCGATGCATATTTTGATAGTTGGGTAAACTTTAATTCATACTCCGCAACTAATAATGCTCCTTGTGTCAGATTTAAAAATTCCTTCTGCTTCCTATCGGTATACACTTTGGGCAAATATTTCTTTCAAAATTCTCGAAGAAAATCCTCCCATCCAAGAGTACTTGGAAAATTTTAACTACCAGGAACTATCTCCTACCAATCCAAAGCATCTTTTCACAACCATCTCGTGCTACACCTTGTACCAATGCAAGAGATGAAACTGTTGGACTCCTATTAGGTCGACCACCTAGTGGAGCAGAATGACTTGGGTCAATATTAGCAAAATGACTATCGCCACGACGCATACGCGATGATATTTTTATCCCTTCAAAATAAAAATAAAAAGAAAGTAAAAAACATGCACTATCAATCTAATGCAAATAAAGTCACAAAACCTTAACTTAAATTATATTGTCTACAAAATCTTATAACCTAAGCTCTAATACTATAATTTATCACACTCAACTTCGTGACTAAGTTCCAATCCCAATTATCATAATCTTAATTATGCTTAGCAATTCTAAAAATAAGATCGACAAAACATTTCTCCCCTACTTTCTTTTGTTATTTGTAAATACATACAAAAGATGCATATATATTCATCAAAGTTTAAATAAAAGTTATAAAACATCACATTCACATAGTATCATTATTGTTTCACACACCATTTCACAAATAGGACCCCACAGGATCAAGTTATATACGATATTACAAAAAGTTTCTTACAAACTTAATTACATCATCTAGGACTATCTATTACATACATGCTTTCAAAAACAAAAGTGAAAGAGGAAATAAAAGTGCTACAGCAGCTCGTCCTCTTCTATATGCAATAAAAATAAGCTCCGAGTTGACTCAACTCGAGAACTTACGAGTATTTAAAAATTTTAAAATGGGTATTGTGAGCAACAATCATTTCTCAATTAGTGGAATAAAAGTACAATATAGTGGAACAATACAAGTGCATATACCATTTAAATAATCACATTTCTTTCATATGAGAAAATATTTAAAACATAGCACATATAACATAACGTGTCAAATCATATGAACTTTCACACAAGTAAAAGTAACTCAAGATATCATCATTTTCATAATTAAACTCCACACACATGTCATCGCGCATACTCATCATGGGTCAATACGTATTCCTCTGTGATTGTGTGTCATACAATTAAACAAAACTTTACAATTTGGATTCTCAGATACGTAGAGCAAAACATGGGTCAATATGTATTCATCCATGATTGTGTGTTATACAGTTAAAAAGAACTTCACAATCATAGATTCTCAAATACGTAGAGCAAATCATGAATTAATACGTATTCGAGCTTCACAATTATGACTCTCGAATACGCAGAGCAAATCGTAGGTCAATACGTATCCCTTCATGATTGTGTGTCACCCAATCATGATTCTCGGATGCGCAGAGCATATCATGGGTCAATACGTGCACGTAGAACAGATCCCAAAGGGCAAAGGCACCCAATACACGCCCCAAAGACTTCATATATATCGAATGTGGTCCCAAAAATCTCTTTCATTCAGTATGGTCAGTCTACACATGGTGTTTTATAATAGTAAAATAACATATAACTATCATATATCAATATCAAGTATACTTATTTTAAGTTCACAAGCATTGTTTTCTGAAAACATTTTGATGTAAAAGGATACTCCATCTCATATGAAATCTTTGAAACATATCATAAATATCTTTTTTAACTCAAGATATATTTCAATAACAATACTAATAATAATCTTACTTGAAATAATATCATGAATAAGAGAAGTAACATATATCATTTTTCTATGTTGTAAATTTACCCACTCAACTTGATACTTATCCCTTGAAGAAGGTTTATTAGAGTTCCTCCATTTCACTTGTACCTTGATGTTTTCCTACAAGTAATAATGTCTTTTTACTTTCCAATTACTAATAGGGTAACATGCAATGCATGAATTCTTATGCTCCCTAACATTCATCTAATCTCATCTAATATCAATTTCTAATTTTAAGTATTTATATTCATAGGCTATTTCACACTTTAGACTTTTCAATTCTTCAAAACTTAACTAGGTGCTATCTCAAAATTTCAGACTGAGTACTTGTCAATAAATAATTCATAACTTCTTAATCACATGAGCAAATATTATGATTCTAGATTAATTATAAACTAGATATATTAAGATTTTCAACTCCCAAATATCATTATCAAATTCCAAGTGAGTAAGTCATAACATCCCAGGCAATCTAATCTAAGGTTTCTGTCCTAGCAGAGTGTGTGTCACCGAAGGATTTAATGTGGATTTAATGACCATTTTGCATATGTATGCAAAGTAAGAAAATCTTCACAATATGGGATGATATGGGTTCCAAAAGGAACTTTGAATAACAAAATAGGACCCAAAGAAGTTTGAGTACCAAAAGTTACTTGGTTATTTTTTAGGTATGCCTCACATGTAAAGCAAAGGATAAATGAAAATGTGAAGGCACAAAAGTTATGATAAAAATATCATTGGGAATACTCTTGCATTTTTTAAGTATTAAGCCTATTCTTTTGATTTCACTCAAAAATTTCAAAATGACTGTTTCTTTGAAAGAAAAGAAAAGAACAAAAGAAAATTGGTCATAGCGATAGGAGGAACATGTTCAATTCTATTTTTAACATATCATGAATATCATTGTTGTATCAAAATTTTATGCCGTATTTTGATGCTTAACATATTTTTCTATGGCTTTCATAAATTAGTTTTCATTATAAAATAGTAATAAATTTATGGGGAGTTGTATTTTCAAATCTTTATGTTGCAATACTCTACATGTCTATTATATGACAAAAGGGGAAGAATAATGTTTTTTGAAAAATTGACTAAGGGGGAGCTATATATGATTTCTTATATGCTTTATATATAAATTATTCTTTTTTATGAAACAAAAGAGAGAAAAGTATAAGAGAACTATGATCTAAATATCACTTTAAATGAAGAGTACCTTATAATTAACATTTATGTGAATATCTACCATTGTAAGGAAAGCTATGTGTTAAGAGGGTAAAATTATTTTTTACAAGAATTTTACAACTGTTTTGCAACTTACATATTTTTCAAATTTCTCGATTTGTCTTCATCAAAATGGAGGAGATTGTTGGATCTATGTTTTAATGACATATAAAATTATATTTTGATGATACAAATCTCGAATGATTAAAGATAAAATGTTGAAAAAATTTAAAGAAAAAGAGATAACTTTATGCACTACACTTTGATTAAATAATTGGCACCGATCTTGTTAGTTTTGCATGAGCGTCAGATTGTAGAGAATTCTGTTAGTTTTTCATAGACTCCAAGATCATCTAATTTGTATAACTGTGCAAAATGTTATGCTCAAAATAGTACAGGGTGATCAACCTACCGGTCGAAGCTATGAAGGCCGGTCGAGACAGTCCGGTCGACCGATCGGAGATACCGGTCGATCGATCGGAAATATCGGTTGATCGATCAATGCATAAACTGCTCAAATCAAAACTGTGAGATTGTACCGGTCGACAGACCGGTCGATGCACCGGTCGACAGACCGGTCGATGCACCGGTCGACAGATCAACTGAACAGAATAAAATCAAAACTGCGAGATTATACCGGGCGACACATCGATCGACAGTCCAGTCGACCAACTAAGTGCTGAAGCTGCAGAAATAAGTGCAACGGTCATATAGAACGGTCGACCGATTCATTAATGCGGTCGACCGATTAGCTGCCACAAATGAAGAAAATGAGCCATCGATCATATAGACCGATCGACCGGCCCATAAATGCGGTCAACCGGTCAATTACTGAAATGAACAATAACGGCTATATTTCAAGAAGAAAAATGTGGAATTAATTCTGAATGAATTTTCCACATATAAGAGCCTATAAAATGAGTGCCAAGGCCAGAAGTAAAAGTAGCAATCCAAGCATTGAAGCAATACTTCAAGAAATCGAAAGAAGATCTTTTTTCTTGAAGTTATCATTTTAGTTTTGCTCTTCTTTCTCTCTTCCACTCTTGTGAGTGTAGAATTGTAAAAGAGAGAAACATTATTTTTAGAAAAATAAAGAGAGCTCCCGTATAAAAGAGGTTTTAAATCTTACCTCTTGAACGAGAGAAATATATTAGCTTTATAGGAGGAGAGGTTGCCTTGACTCTCGAAGCGGAGAAAAAAGTGGTTGATGTAAAGGGCTTTCTTCTTTGCCCCATTTGGAACAAAGGAAGGGATTAGTGAAATCTCCGACGGTCTTGAGGTCGAGAAGTCAGAGCAGGAACGTAGACCAAGGTGCGGCCAAACCTCGTCAACAACCACCGCGTCTATTTATGTTTGATTTCTCTCACTCTCTCCCTTTAATATTGTGTTTATAATCTGAATTGCAAAGATTTTAAGAATCGGTTATGTGCTTTCATTACGAATTTCATGAAATCGATTTTTTTTTCTGTAGAACATCAATTCAACCCCCCCCCCCCCCCCCCTTCTTGGTGCCCTTTGGAATCCTACAATTGGTATTAGAGCGGGTTACTTTTATTTTGATCTTTTGAATATTTTCGTTTTCAGATCTAATCATTTTTAAGATTCAATCATTTTTTTAAGATTTAACAATATTAAGAGCTATGGCATCAAGTGCATTTGTTTTTACCAAAGGACAAACAATTAGTCGTCCTCCCCTTTTAAATTCATCAAATTTTGCATATTGAAAAATTTGGATTCAAGCCTACATACGTTTTATTGATATAAACATATAGGATATTGTCGAGAAAGGCTATTACTTATATGAAAAATTACCTTTCGAACATGATGAAAAACAAAAAAAAATTTAAAATTGGATTAGAAAGCAAAAAATATTTTTTATTGTGCTTTGGATTCAACGGATTTTAGTCAAATTTCTAGTTGTGAAAGTGCAACCGAAATTTGGAAGAAACTTATTACCACTTATGAAGGAACGGATAAAGTCAAAGAATCTAAATTGAATACTCTAAATCATCAATATAATTCTTTCAAAATGTATGATAATGACTCTATAAATGATATGGTTGCTCGTTTTAATGACGTTGTGAATGGCTTACCCTCTTTGGGCGAGCCTAGAACTAACCCCCCAAAAGTGAAGAAGATTCTCAGGTCTCTCTCCTCCCATTAGCATACAAAAAGGACGATGATCGAAGAAAAAGATTTGAACAAATTGAATTTTGACGATCTAATTGGTTCACTTCTAACCTATGAGATCGCAATCCAAGAAGAAAAAGAATCAAATGCTCCCAAAAAGAAGACATTGGCTTTGAAAGCAAGTAAAAGTGAAGATGACTCGAGTGAAGAAGAAATAGACGAAAAGAGACTCGCCCTCTACACAAGAAAACTCGATAAGTATCTCAAATTGGTGAAAAAGAAAGAAAAGAATGTGAAGCCTACCCGAAGATCATACAAAAATTACAAAGAAGAGATATCTCATAGAAGAAAGAAGAAAATGCATGAAGAGTCAAGTGAAGATAAATCAAATGAATCATCAAATTCATCCAGTGAGGATGCATATCTATGCTTAATGACACATAATGATGAGGTATCCTCCAACTCTTCTTATTGCACTAGTGCTAATAGTGATAATGATGATGAGGATGATAATATCAATTTTGACGTGCATAAGGAATTTTCTTTCATAATTGAAAAATATCTTATTCTTAAAAAGAAGAATAAA
The DNA here is from genome assembly GCA_030549335.1 of Pontederia crassipes. Taxonomy (NCBI): domain Eukaryota; kingdom Viridiplantae; phylum Streptophyta; class Magnoliopsida; order Commelinales; family Pontederiaceae; genus Pontederia; species Pontederia crassipes. The sequence continues at coordinate 46,253,803 of CM060192.1, read as the reverse complement.
AAATTGATGGATGACTTTCATATTATAAAAGATGATCTTGATATTTTGAAAAAGGAAAGAGATGCATGTCTGATTCATAATAAAACCTTGATGAATGATCTTTATATTATGAAAAATGAGTTTGAAAAACTAAAAGTGGAAAAGGATACATATTTTATGAAAAATGAAAATCTTAAAAATGAAATTGAAACTTTGAAAATTACACATGCGTGTGAAATTGTAAAACTAGCATGCTCTTTAGAAAAAAAAGAAGAAAAATGCCTCTTTAAAAAATATAGCTATTTATCATGTAACAAAAAATAATCCTAGAAAACACTTTAGACATGAAAACTCTTATTGAAAATCTAATCATACATATGATAGAAAATCACATATTACATGTTTTACATGTGGATTTAATGGTCATTTTGCATATCAATGCAAAGTAAGAAAATCTTTACAATATGGGATGATATGGGTTCCAAAAAGAACTTTGATTAACAAAATAGGATCCAAAGAAGTTTGGATACCAAACGTTACTTGATTGTTTTTTACGTGTGCCTTACATGTAAAGCAAAGGACGAATGGAAATGTGAAGACACAAAAGTTATGATAAAAATATCATTGGGAATACTCTTGCATTTTTTAAGTATTAAGCCTATTCTTTTGATTTCATTCAAAAATTTCAAAATGACTATTTCTTTGAAAGAAAAGAAAAGAACAAAAGAAAATTGGTCATAGTGATAGGAGGAGCATGTTCAACTCTATTTTTAACATATCATGGATATCATTATTGTATCAAAGTTTTATGCCATATTTTGATGCTTAACTTATTTTTCAATGGCTTTCATAAATTGGTTTTCATTATAAAATAGTTATAAATTTAGGGAGAGTTATATTTTCAAATCTTTATGTTGCAATACTCTACATGTCTATTATATGACAAAAGGGGAAGAATAAATTTTTTTGAAAAATTGACTAGGGGGGTTCTTATATGCTTCATATATAAATTATTCTTTTTGATGAAATAAAAGGGGGAGAAGTATAGGAGAAATATGATCTGAATATCACTTTATATGAAGAGTTCCTTACAATTAATATTCATGTGAATATCTACCATTGGAAGGAAAGCTATGTTAGGAGGAGTAAAATTATTTTTTATAAGAATTTTACAACTTTTTTCGCAACTTACATATTTTTCATATTTCTCGATTTGTCTTCATCAAAAGCGGGGAAATTGTTGGATCTAAGTTTTAATGACATATAAAATTATATTTTGATGATATAAATCTCGAATGATTAAAGATAAAATGTTAAAATATTTTTAAAGAAAAATAGATAACTTTATGCACTACACTTTGATTAAATAATTGGCACTGATCTTAAACGCAGAGTTGTAGAGAATTCTGTTAACTTTTCATAGACTCCAAGATCATCTAATTTGGATAACTGTGCAAAATGTTATGCTCAAAATAGTGCAGAGCGGTCAATCTACCGGTCGAAGCTATGAAGGTCGGTCGAGATAGTCCGATCGACCAATCAGACATACCAGTCGATCGATCAATGCATAAACTGCTCAAATCAAAACTCCGAGACTGTACCGGTCGACAGATCGATCGATGCACCGATCGACTGATCAATTGAATGGGAGGAAATCAAAACTGCGAGACTGTATCAATCGAGACATCGGTCGACAGCCCGGTCGACCGACCAAGTGTTGAAGCTGCATAAATGAGCGCAATAGTCATATAGACCGGTCGATCGGTTCATTAATACAGTCGACCGATCAGCTGCAGCAAATGAAGAAAATGAGCCAACGGTCATATAAACCGGTCGACCGGCCCATAAATGCGGTCGGCCGGTCCATTATTGAAATGAATAGTAACGACTATATTTTAAGAAGAAAAATGTGGAATTAATTCTGGACAAATTTTTCACATATCAGAGCCTATAAAAGGAGTGTCAAGGCCAGAAGCAAAAGCAGCAATCCAAGAAGTAATACTTCAAGAAATCGAAAGAAGATCTTTTTCCTTGAAGTTATTATTTTAGTTGTGCTCTTCTTTCTCTCTTCCACTCTTGTGAGCGTAGAATTGTAAAAGAGAGAAATATTATTATTCAGAAAAATAGAGAGAGTTTCTGTGTAAAAGAGGTTCTAAATCTTACCTCTTGAGCGAGAGAAATAGATTAGCTTTCTAGGAAGAGAGGTTGCCTTGACTTTCGAAGCGGAGAAAAAGGTGGTTGATGTAAAGGGCTTTATTCATTGCCCTATTTGGAATAAAGGAAGGGATTAGTGGAATCTCTGACGGTCTCGAGGTCGAGAAGTCAGAGCGAGGACGTAGGCTAAAGTGTGGCCGAACCTCGTCAACAACCACTGCGCCTATTTGCGTTTGATTTCTCTCTCTCTCCCCTTCTAATATTGTGTTTATAATCTGAATTGCAAAGGTTTTAAGAATCAGTTTTGTACTTCTTCTATGAATTTCATGAAATCAATTTTATCGGTTGAACACCAATTCACCACCCCCCCACCCCCCCCTTGGTGCCCTTTGGGATCCTACACTTCATACTTGCCTATTTAACTAGGTTATAATTTTTCTGAAAACTAGACTTTATTAGTATTTGTCATAAAAAGTATAGAATTTAACTCGTTGTATAGCCTTATAACAAAAATAATTAATTCAGATCATCATCTGTCCATGTCATTGAATCTGACGGAAGAATCACTATAAAATAAAAAAATTCATTTCTCCCAATATACATGTCCAAATAAGATGGTTTCACTTCTCACTGAACCCTTGGAATATCTATTCAAGCATATACAAATTTCAAACCCTAATTCACTATATTCCAACCATGCCCTAATTTACAAATTAACTTGTATCAGACTCGGGATATGATGAGTGATTAGATAAGATAAGTTTTAACTTCCTTTATAAAACTCATTTTTAGGTGATTCTAGAGGCCATGGAAACCTAACTTCTAATGGATAAATCGTACAAAAGTTTAGTATTTATGGTTGGATATCAACGATAATGTTAATGTTAAGTTGTCCATATATTTTTTTCAGAATATTCTGACATCATATGGTGGTTTGGAAAAATATCCCTTTGAGTAGCTCTCACTTGTTTGCTTCAGTTGTTTGGAACTTAAGTGATGGTCAATCATATTTTTTTTATCATAACTAAGTGTTTTAATCCTAATTAAACTTATTTAATCCTATTTAAACATATATTATAAAATTTAGAAATTTTATAATTTATTCCTAATAACCTTATGTAATTATTTTGTAAAGTTTATCGACAATTAAGTAATCATTATGCTCTAATCAGAATATTAATTACTATATACAACTATCACTAAATGAAGATCAAATCTAACTTAGTATGTTAACTAAGTGTATGATTATGCAAAGATGATGTTTGTAGATCACGTCCGTGACATTTTCACTCGGCACCATGAATTTTAGTTTTGATTTTCATCTTCGTTTTCGCACTTTATCTTATTGCATTAAGTTCACTCTTAGTTTGAAGCTTAAACTTAATATGTCTAGCTAATCAGCCTATGAGGTTGAGGGATCATTGATGGATTCGAACTTGGTTTTGATGTTCCTATGGATTTCGGATGTTTGTTTTGGGCAGCATTAACTCTGTCGCTTATTTGATGAATGTTGTGTTTTTGGGTTTCGCTCATGCGATAGCATATGTCGTAAACAATGTAGCTATGAGCCGAGAGATTAGTAGATTATAGAAGGAGAAACTCTTGAGTATAATCGTTATCTTTACAAGGGTGTATCAAGAGAGGAACTCCGTAGATTTCTAATGCAGATTCGCTTAAATAGAAAAATGACTCAGTTCGAACTTGAGAGTGGGAGAACTAAATGATGCCTTTCACAAGGGTGAGACATTCACTTTGAACATTATCATCCGAAAGTGGATTATAAGGAAGTAGCATATATTCACTAGGTTCACCATAAAATGATCTCCCATGCCTCTACCTTGAATATCATCTCATAGCACAACTTTTGATTCTGAGATTTAGTTTACTTTAGATTATCAAAGTTAAACACAAAAATGACCAAACAAATTATAAACTCTAAAATATAAATACACATCATTACTTTTCAGTTGTTTACATTCACTTGTCGCCTATTCCCACAAGACTGAACTCTTTAAAATATCATGGAGTTCTTGTTTCTCAATGGGTCTAGTAGAAACTATGTATCCTATCTTTTAACCATCAAGTTAGCAGTGGGTACTCGAGACCCTTCCCTGTTCTCATGTAGTTGAATACTGCAACTATGCATCATAATCTACTGTTTTATCACAAATGCTCATCCTTTCTGAAACATTTGCACATTTTATGGAGTTACGCTTTTTATGGAGCTACTTGAAGGTCAAGGATGTCTATAGATCCTTCACTCTCATTGGCGCCACATCACACCCTAAGGATAAAAAAGCTTAGATGGTGGTGGCCAAAGATGATGATGGAGGAGGGGAGGGAGAGGGGTGAAATGTGTTCAGCACCTCTCTTTTGAACTGTGACAGCTTCTTAGGTGGTTTGGTAAATGGTGGCATCTTGGAGCATAGGGAGATTCTATTGGGCTCTTGCAGAAGAGAGAGATCACACTTGGGAGTTGTTGACCCCCCCCCCCCCCCCCCCCCCCCACCACCCACCCACCCAATGGTGGCATCTTGGTGCATAGGGAGATTCTATTGGCTATTGGAAGGAGAGAATAGTAGAAAGTGACACGCTAAACAAATTGCTCTTGCAGAAGAGAGAGATTACACTTGGGAGTTGTTGACCCCCCCTCTCCCATGTCCCCCTCTCGGGTCCACATCCATGGCTCAAGGGGTGATGGTGGTGTGTGCATGCATGCATGCCAATGAATAAGAAGGCTAAGAACAATCAAGGTCTTGCAACCTACAGGACGCCCATGATTTGTGCTTGCAGACTTGTAGTAGCTCGCTTCAGAACCCTATTGTCTGAATAGTGTTGCGTGGGGGAGGGGATCTGTTGAGCTCTTTGTGTCTATACGTGTTCCAGCTTGAAGACATGTTCAGATCCAGGGAGTTGCTTGCTCATGACATACACCTAATCCCTCCATCTTACACACATAATGTTCTTAGCCATTCAACATTACTTAGCAATGTTACATTGCTTCTCAGAAATATTATCACTTGTTAAATTGTCAACAATGTACATTACCTTATTTAGTATGCATAAGTAATCTATCTGGCAATCAATATTAGTTATTTATAAGAAAATACAAATTTATGAGTTAATATATAATTTTTACCAATATACCTCTAATCAAAAGAATTATGTTTATGGATATAAATTATTTTTAACTTCGTAAAATTAAATCACAAATATATATCATCATCCATAAAATTAAAGTTTATAAAATAACTAATATATTTTTAAAATATGATAATAATATAGTCATAATAATTATAATATTTATTTGATTAATTTTATAATTTATTTAATTATTATTATAATTTATTCAATATGTTTTAGAATTTATTTAAATAAAATTGTAAAGGACAAATGCAGAAAGTAAAATTTAAAAAATTGCAACACAGGTGGTAATGTGGATTGCCTACCCTCCCATAGGCAATCTGCATTGCCACTTCATAAGCTATGTGGATTGTCTGGGCAATGCAGATTACCTATTACCTATAATAAGTGAATAAGATAATGTGGTGAACCCAGACAATTTAATACAACATTATCTGATAATCTACAAAGATTACCTCTAGAGAAACGCCCCCTTAGTGCTTACACACATGATACGTCCATAAGGCAAATAACATAGTAACAGACACCCCAAATACAAGGGGTTCAGGTTCCATACATGCTAGAAAGTCGATAACACAACTCAAATTCCAAAGCAAGAATACTAATATGGCCATCGTGTCACATAAACACCAACATTATGGCTACAAGAATACTAATTAAAGCAATGACTTTACAAAATAACGACATTCCATAGGCCTGGACAATGTCTTTATCTTCAGCTAGATTATGAACTTCATTCTGATAAGATTGCGCAATAATCCATTTATCTCTTGGGTAGGCCTTTCATCAAACGGAGGATCCATCCACGTAAAGTATTGGCACACTCTTCTTTGCTACAATATAACAATATGTTAAAATTAGTAAACATTACACACAATAATTCATTCATCAAGTCTTCGATGCTCACTCCGTAAAATGGACAACCATAAAATCTTCTACCCGGATTATGTGTGGTCCAAGAGGTCTTTATCGATGCTTTTTGTTGACAATAACATCTAGGATATGTCATGTCTACAATTAGAAAAGAGGGTATTAAATTAGACGTAACATCTAGATATTAGTCTCATTCATCAACATCAGATGTAACAAGTTCAATATCTAACGAATAATAAGACAAATAACAATTTCAATACAAGAGGTTTAGTTTACACTCAAACCTTTGGCTTCTTGGCGGCCGATGACTTTCTCGGTGGCGAGCAGGTCTGTACCAGTGACTTCTGGATGACGAGCAGGTCTATATGGGCGTGTGCAACGAGATCGGTCAAGGGCGTGTGCGAGATCTAGGGCACGATCGCGGAGGCCCGTCGCTCGACAAGATCTGCATTGGTCGCCATCGCAGAGGAGGAATTCGTCATCACCGGCCTAGATCGGTCGCCCATATGGAGATCATTGCGAGGAAGCTCGAGAAGTTCAGCATCGCTCGAAGAGGTGGCATCGCGGAGGAGGTTGGCCAAGGCGACCATAAATCTGCTTAATCGAACCAACGACTTATTTTAGTTCGTGAACCGGTGCCATTAAACACTATATTGTGCCTAGACCAGTCCACCTAGATCGGACAATGTGCAGCTCCTTTAAAGGAGGTGGACACCCATTTAATCCTTATCTTTTTTAGGAGTGATAAACGCAAATTGAACATTTAAAACGTTTGCGAAGAACTATTCTCCTTTTGTAAATTTTTAGACAATGTAGTTAATATTGAATTTTCAATTTTAAAATAATCATAAGATTCATGAATATTATCTAATATATCTACTTTCTTATTCAAAGCATAATTTTCAATTATGCATGGCTCAATTTCTTTCTTTCAAGTTTCAAACTCAATTTGCAAATGATAAAAAATTATTTATCATGATTTCATATTTCTTTATGAGATAAAGATATTTTTGAATAAGGGAAGCAAAATTTTTTATGCATATGAGAATCGAACTCATCATCATTAGAATTATAAGAAAATCTAGTAGATGCTTCATCATCATTTGCACATCATAAAGCAGAATCGATGCTCTTCGTTTGATGAAGTAGGTGTTAGTATTTTTCTATTCTTTTTCGTTTGATGAGTTATTTGATTAATTATTGCTTGTTTCATACCTAGCTACCAAACTTCTCCAAATTTTATGAGATGTCGAGCACTTGGAAATAAGGTTATACCTTGAGAATCTAAAGAGCTATAAAAAAATATTTTTGTCCTTATCATCAAAAATTTCAATCGAAATTTAAAAATCATCATATTCAAAAAATGGAATATCAATAAGAACATCATTTCTGACTTTCTTAGACCTTCCAAAACTATTTTTAACTACTTCCCACAAGTCATAAGCAACAAAATATAAATATGCTTGGATATGAATTTTCCAACAAGAAAACAAATAGTCTTTAAAACTCAGTTGATAAAAAATGGAGTGACCTTCTTCAAAAATTGATGTATGCCATGATGCCAATTATTAGATCACAAGACACCAAGATGAGAGGAGTGAATTGGTATTAAACCAAAAAAATTGATTTCACAATATATGTCACAAAAGTTTAAAATCAATTTGTTAAATTTTAAACTAACACGATAACAATCAAATCACATGCATAATATAGAAACTAAGAAGGAGAGGGAGAGATGAAGGAAACATAGTAAGTGTTGATGAGATTCGACCACACTTTATTCTATGTTCCTGCTTCGACTTCTCAACCTCGAGACCATCAGATATTTCACTAACCCTTCCTTCATTCCAAATGAAACAAAGAACAAGCCCTTTACACCACACTATCTTTTTTCATTGCAAGAGGTAAGCACACCTCTTCTTAAGTTTTCGCTCGTCGATTCTCCATTCAAAAGATAAGCACATCTCTTTTACAAAGAAGCACTCTTAATCTTTTCTTGAGCACGAGAGGTAAGATAAAATCTCAACTACAAAGGAGTACACACCCAAATATCAAAACAAATATTCCTTTCTTTTATAATATCAAGCTCACATGAAGAAAAGAAAGAAGAAGAAAAGATGGATTATTTTCATAAATCTCCCCTAAACTATTGTGATTTCCAACATTTAATCCCAAACTACAAGCTTATTTTTTTGAATCCCTAAATTATCACGATTTTTTCAATTTAATCCTTCCGTCCACTTTTGTTACATTTTCTATTATTTTTTCATTTATAAAAAATTTTAAATTATTCATCATCATGTAATACATCAAATAATAAATATAAAAAATAAAAAAGAAGAATAAATTCTGGCAACAGTTGCTCTGCATCACCGACAAGAGAGGAGGGGAAGTTTTCCCGACTTTTCCATTTTTTTCTTTTCTATATTTGTTATTTGATGTGTTATGGAGGAGGAATATTTTAGTCATTTCATAAATGAGAAAAAGCAAAACAAACTAATAGAAAATATAACAGAAGTAGACAAGAGGATTAAAGTGAAAAAATCATGATAGTTTAGAGAATATTTTTTGAAATAATCGAGAGAAGATTCAACAATATTACTCAAGAAATAAATTTTCTTTGATGATTAGTGTTTTCCTTGAATTCTTGATGGATTCTACACCCGTTGGTCCTTTTTTATAGGATTATTTGGTTAATATGACTATTGCCCTTATTTTTGTTAAAAATTAATCGTTATTGTGCATTCTGCGCAAACCCATCGAAAAATATGACTATTGGATGGTCAAGCGATCCACCTTTTCACTAACATGGCCAGTCGTGTCATTCATTGAACCGCCCATCGAAGGTTTGTCTTTTACACTTTGTCCGGTATCAATTCACGGATCGATCCATTCTTCAATATGACAATATTGATCTAAAAGTTCATCTTTCATGTTCACTGATCAACCGATTCATCAGATCACTTGGCCAGCCACTTTGTACTATTATGTACATGACTTTTCGAATGAGGTAATTTTTTATGTGTTGGAATGGTAACAAAATTATTTATAGATATTAGAATGACATAATTTTTTATGTGTTGAAATAAAATTATCTATAATTTTTATATTCACATGTTAATCCAAATATCAATCCAATATATTCAAATATTAACTTTCAAGTTGAGCATAAAATAACTTATTCTTATTTAAGTTTTTTTATATTTTAAATATAATTCTAATTAATTGAAATTTATATCTTAAAATATAATTAGTTAGATCATAAAAACTTTGCTCCGAGCCTTAAATTCAACCTATAAGGTAGCCTCCCATCCCCTGTCTAGGAGCATTCTACACATAATGTAGAGACCAAGTGGCAACAACAACTGATGGGAACTCTGTCTGCCAAGATTCAAGATCCACGCTATAACTCTCGGTCAGGATTGAGCTACCCCAATGGCGAAACCACCAGACCCTCCGCAGCCTTCCCCTTCCCCTTCCCCTTCCCCCCCCCCCCCCCCCCCCCTCTTCCTCAGCTGTCTTCCAGCCGCTCCTCTCCTCCTCCTCCCGCACCTTCCCCCATGTCATCCCTTGTTAGCAAGCATGTTGCTATGCCTAGTTACCACTTGGATGTCGAATCTGGTAGGCGCCAGATAGTTTCCATCTCGCTCCCTGCTGATGCCCCAGCAATTGGTGCTGGATCAAGCGGCAGGCAAAAGCCCTCATGGGCGAATGTTGTTCGGAGAAACCCTCGCGGCCGGGCGCCGTTGTCAATGTACCCAAATCAAATGTGTTCTATCAGGGAAACCATTACGGAGGAGGTGGATATCCCGATCGAAGACGTTCATCACCAATCAGAGGATGTACAGCTCTGCCTCCTCGCCAGATTCGTCGGCGATGCCCAATCGATGGAAACTTTACGCCGCGAACTCCCCAACCTCTGACAACTATCGGCCCCTCTACGCATTATTCAAGTCGGTAACTATCATCTCATCTTCAGATTTGCTTCTAACGAAGAGCGCATGCAGGTCCTCACTGGTGGACTGTGGTCGGCGGCCAGACACATCATCAATGTCTCCATCCCGCGTCCATTTTTTTGGCCAGAGGAGGAGCTCATATCGTCTGCTCCCTGCTGGATTCGTCTGTCGGGGCTCCCATTCGAGTTGCGTAGCACGAGTGTCGTGATCCGTATTACCAAGCAATTTGGTAACCCGCTATGCATTGATGATCTCAGGGATGAATGCGACTATGCGCGCATCTGTATCGACCTCGACCGTTCAATTCCGGTGAAGTAGGGTATTTGGGTTCAGAATCCAAATGGTAAGCGATTTTTTCAGCGAATTATGTATGAGGGCTTACCTATTTTATGCTTCAGGTTTGGTATTCCCGGCCATTGGCTGGAGGAGTTTCCGTCCTCCGGTGCCCACTCTCCGTCGCAGGCCAGGGCGGTGCTTCTATTTTGCCCATGGTTGCAGGTTTCGACCCCGCCACATCGCAGCACGACTGTCGCTCCGCGGCAGATCAGGTCGCCGGCACCGGAGAAGGCACTGATTCCCGATCTCAACGGTCCGGGTCCTGAGTTGGCTGCGGTGCCAGGGCCGTACGTTGAACCGGTGGGGTCCGCGGTTCCTAGGCTCCAACGGTCGGATGAGGTTCATCCTAACGGTCGGATCAGCCCCCACGTGGATGGTGATCTCGCACCCCGGTCTTGAGTGGACGGCTCAAAGCAGGCTCACGTGGGTCCGGGTACGGTGTCACGTGTGTCGTGTACCTCATCTACCCCCATTTTGGTCGGCGTCTCTTATGACTCTAACCTAGGGCTTCTGCGGTCATCTCTGTCGAGATCGCCTCAATCGCCGGGGAACCAGCTTCCTCCCATGGCGACCTCACCCGATTGGCATGATCTGGAGTCTCAACACCAGGACGTGGTCCACCAGGTTCTCTCCTGCTTCAACCTGCCGCCTCGCGAGCTTGGTGAGGCCTCTAAGGTGAACTCTGAGGAAGAGGCCCCGGACGCTGACCTGCTCATACAATGGAAGATGGATAGACCGTCATCACCTCGAAAGTGCCGCAACACGCCGGCTCGCCCTCCTGAAGTTCTCTCTAAGAAGGCGGTACCTAGGAAGCCTCCTCGAGGTAAGAAGGCTGCTGCTTCTTTATCTACAGTCTCACTTGGTTCTTTGTCGTCGCAGGTGGCGGCTCCATCTTCCTTGACGGGGGTCAAATGAGGGTCATCAGCTGGAACTGTAGACGGGCGGGGCGAAGTAAAGTCAGGGACCGCCTCTCGGAAATGATCAAGAAGCAAAATCCTGATGTTTTGGTTCTTTTGGAAACACATACTAATCAATAGGAATCTGAGCATGTCATCCAACATTTGGGTCATGCTTGGATTGGGCACTCGCTGGCCGGCACTGGCGCTTCCGACGGAATCATTGTTGCTTGGCGTGGCTCTAAAATCCAGGTGACACCGTTCCTCATATTTCCTCAAGTAATGCATGTTCTAGTAACTCTTAATAGAACCTCTATCATTCTATCGTGCATATATGCTAGTATGATTCCTCTTGTTCGTATGAATCTCTGGTTGCAACTTTGTAATTTGAATGTCTCTCATATTCCTTGGGCAATCATTGGGGACTTAAACTCTTTGATAGATCACAATGATAAAAGGGGCGGGGCTCCGTTCAAACTTACTAAATCCATTCAAGCTCTTAGAAATCTCATTGACAGGCAGGGTCTTATTGATATTAAACCCCACAGGGGAACAGATTTTCTTGGTATAATAATCGTAAGGGTAATGCTAGAATCCTCTGTAGACTTGATCGCCTTCTTGTTAATAATAGTTGGCTGATGTCATTTCTTGATACAAATCTTTTAAATTTCCCTCGTACTACCTCAGATCATTCACCCTTGTTAACGACTACTGATAACCTTCCTCGTAAACCAAAATCGTTCAAATATGAGGCATTCTGCTTTGAGTATAATGAGGCCAGGGAGATTGTTAAAAATGCTTGTGCCACCCACACCCCTCAGAATAACTTAAGTGACACCTTATCTAGGATCAGGCAGAAGACCTCCTACTGGAATATGCATGATCTTGGTAAACTTGAAGACAAGGCTTTGGAGGTCCAGAAAATTATCTCTTTCCTGGAACACAAGGATGAGTCTTCAGGTCTTACTGACACTGAGTTGGTTACTCTTAGAGCCTCCTATAACAAGCACCTTGCTTACCTTAGACAAATTAGTCTTAAGTGGTGGACTAAGTCCAGAGTCAATTGGTTAAATCATGGAGATAAGAACACCAAGTTCTTTCATATGTCTACCATCATTAGATCTAAATCCAATCATATTAACTCTATCTTATCTAATGAAGGCACTACACTTAAGGAGGACACTCATATTACAAATTGTTTTGTGAGGCACTTTCAAGATCTCTGGAGGCATGAACCCCTCATTACTTGCCCTTCTTCTTGGCATGATCTACCTATGTTGGATCACCACTGGTGGCATACTTTGACTGCACCTATAACTGACTGTGAAATTAAGAACTGACTTTGGAGTATGGGCTCTGGTAAGACTCCTGACCCTGATGGTTTTACTGTAGAATTCTATAGGCACTATTGGGATATTGTGGGTCCTGACATATGCATGCATATTCGTAAGGCCCTTTCTTCTTTCTCCCTCCCCTCGGATTGGACCCACACCTCGCTCATTTTCATTCCTAAGAAGGAATTCCCTGCTAGGGTTTCTGATTTTAGGCCAATCTCTCTTTGTAATGTGCTATATAGGATCACTTCCAAGATTCTGGCTCTGAGGCTAAGACCTACTCTGGATTCCTTGATTGACCAATGCCAATCTGCTTTCTTACCACATAGATCAATCCAGGACAACATTATTGTTGCTCAAGAGGTAACTCACTCTATTACTAGGGGTAGGAAAAAGTTCCTTATGCTTAAGGTGGATATGGAAAAAGCATTCGATAGAGTCTCTTGGCAAGCTGTTGAAACTATCCTTATAAAAATGAATTTTCCTCCTCTATTTATATCCTGGATTCTCACATGTATTAGGTCTCCCACTTTTACCTGCAATATCAATGGATCTGTTTCTACCTCTTCTATTAGTCATAGAGGGATTAGGCAGGGTGACCCCTTGTCCCCTTACCTATTTATTTTGGTTTCACAGGTCCTGACCTCCCTGATTAATCATCAAGTACATATGGGGGCTCTAATTCCATTCTCCATTAATTCTTTCAAACTTAATCACCTTATGTATGTTGATGATCTCCTCATTTGTATTGCTACAACTAAATCAAATTGTATTGTCTTGAAAAGATTATTTCAAGATTATGAGCATCTCACTAACCAGAGGGTGAATTAAAATAAATCTGAAATTTTCTTCCCTCCTAAATTAGCTACCATCAGGAAAAGTGTAATTCAGAATATCCTTAATTTTAGAGTTGGCTCTTTCCCTTTCTATTACCTGGGTATCCATATCTCCTTCAAATATATCTCCATTAATACTCAGCGTACTATTATTGACAAGATTACTAAAAGATTAACTGGCTGGAAGCAAATCCTTCTTAACAAGGCTGGTAAAGCCATCCTGATTAATTCTGTTATTAATTCCATCCCTGTGTATGCCTCAAGTTCATCCTATATTGCTAATGGAATCATTGCAGCCATTGAAAAATACAACAGATCTTTCTTTTGGAACTCGGATAGTGAGAAAAGGGGTATCCATTTGATCAATTGGGAAACTATTCAGCAACCTAAGCTTTGTGGTGGGCTGGGCATAAAAAAATCTGAAGTATATCCGCACCTCCTTATTGGCAAAAAGAGTTCTTGACCTACTAAATAACAAAAACATTCCTTGGGTCCAACTAGTCAAGCATAAATATGGTATTACTCATTCGTGGATGCAGTCTGCCCCTCCCAGATTTTCCTCTTGGAGTTGGAGAGCCATAGGGAACACTATGAATTGTACCAAATTTGGTTTTATGAAAATGATTGGTAATGGTAATGATACATCTGTGTCAAATGATCCTTGGATCTTTAGTATACCTCTTGCTTGGAAACCTTCATATATAAATGTCAACTGCATTTCTCAAGGTTTATTAGTTAAAGATCTTATCCATAACCATTGCTGGAATCATGTGCTACTTATTGAGTTGTTTGATCCTGATTTAATTAACTGCATTCTTCCTGTGTATTTGCCTCTTGCGGCCAATGATTATTCATGGCACTAGGTGATGGATATCCAGGGTGTGGCTAAAGCGAATTCTGTTTACAGGTTCATGATGGACAACTCTTTACCACCGACTCTGCCTAGACGGCCATCTGGAATGAATAATCTATCTAATATGCCTTCTTGGAACCTTTTCTGGAAACTTGGTGTCTTGCCTAAAGTTAAGACCTTCCTTTAGAAGTTGTTGCACAAAAGGCTCCCCACTGCTAATATTCTATTACGTTTTATTCCTTACCTGAATCCTTTTTGTAAATTTTACGGTGCAAATATTGAAACGGTTGATCATGTCTTTTTGCTTGCCATTTCTCTGTTCGATTCTGGTCCATTGCTCATGATCAGCTTAACTTTAATTTTGAACTGTTTTCTCATTGGTTTGATGGCTCCTGGTTGCTGGAGGGGTCTTCCTTGAATCCTAGTTCAAAGCTAAATTTGAGGTCTTTCATTGGTGTTTGTCTGTGGGGATTGTGGCGTGCCAGAAATGAGGCAGTTTTTAATTCCGGGTTGGCAACCGCTGAGTCGGTCTGGCAAAGGGTTTTGTCTATTTATGATGACTATCTTGCTTGCCAGATTCCTGAGGCACTCATCCCCCATGGCCTTCCCCTGGCCCGATGGGAGCTCCCGACGGCAAGTGGACTAAACTAAACACTGACGGCGCTTTCATTGTTTCTAGTGAGCAGGGTGGTATTGGCTTCATTTGTCGCTCTCATGATTTCTCATTTTTGACTGCAGGGGCGCTTGTTAGAAGATGTAGAGGGGCGCTGGAAGCTGAAGCTTGGGCTATGCTCGAGGGGATCAGATGCTGCATCAGGCTAGGCATTACTTCCCTCCATATTGAAATCGATTCGCAAATCCTGGTCAATACGATTGGCGGCACCAATTCTGCACCTTGGTCTATCAAGCATATCTCCAGCGATATTACGAACTTACTTCCATTTTTTGCGCATTACAAAATCTCATATTGTAATAGGAAGGCTAACTCCGTAGCACATTTTTTTCTCAATATGTTCGTCGTTTATCGCACGACGTCTTTTGGGAGGACCTTCCACCTTCGGAGGTACTCCAATTTTTGTACTTTGACAATTCCCGCCGCTATATTAATGACTAGATGTTCTTTCCTAAAAAAAAAAGGGCAACAACAACTAGATCAGAGTAGGTACCTGTTACCACTCCCTGCTGCGTAACACAAACCTTGATACCTGCTGCTATAATGAATGCCTTAGCTAGATGAACTACACGCTAAGGGGCAAACTTTCATATACGAATTAAATATATGTTCATCATTTAAGAAAATAAAGAACAAAACAAGCCCTTGTACTATATGCATGGAGGAGGTCACCTGAAACCCATTATGTTCAGCAACCTTAACTCCATGTTAACACGACATGATTCTTTTACATGTGATCACTTCCTAATCATCTGGATGATGATTTCCCTTCTCTCTCTTGTTTTCAGTAGAACCAACTGGATCCATCGTGCCTCTGCGACGAATGGGAGACTCCTGTTTGCAACGCGTCGGGGTAATTCATGGCCGGCATGTTGAAGCTGGAGCTGAACCTGAGGTCTCCGTTCATGTCACTCCCCTGGTGACCAAACTGTTGCTCGAAGGGCATCATGTCGTCGCAGAGAAAGAAGTGCTGCGTCTGTTGCTGCTGTGCGAAGTTTCCGGCTTCCTCGAAGAGATTGCCGCCGCCGATTTCGTTCCCTTGTCCGAAAATGTTGTCTGCCACCTGAATTCTGGGCTTAACTGCGTTTGGTGCATCGAACATGCTCTTGTTGGCATTGACGTTGCTGTCGTAGAAGCTCATCAACTCGCTTATCGATTTCTGCCCATCAGAAGGAACGCTGATGACGTCCGGAACATTGATAGGATTGATGGTGGATCCAAGTGAACTTGAACTTGACTGAACACTGAAGCTTGGCATCGAGAAACCGGAGGGCTTGTTTTCAGTCACCTGGAAGCTGTTAGATGCCACCCCGATACTCTGAGGAAGAGAATTCTGAAACTTGCAGATGTACCCATGACTGTTTCTGGCATTCCTGTCCAAGAAGCCATTGTTGAAATCGCTATGCGGACATTGCAGGTTATCGCAGGTGTAGATCCGCGGGTTCAGCACCTGTTCTGGCTCGGCAGCAGCTCTCTTTTGAATGAATTCCATGTTGGTCTCCTCCTTCATTGGAGCGAGGATCCTGCTGTTCATCACAACGTCACTCTTGCATTCATCCAAGCCTTCGACATCGTACTCACTGCAGCTGCTGTTAAAGGAGATGGCTCTGGTGGCACCACTTCCGGATGGGGGAGGACAAGCATCAGGGTACAGCTTCATGTAGATGTCCTCCTCTTGCTTGATAACAGCGAGCCATGTCGCACTCTCCTTAGCAGTCATCTTGTCCTGGAGGCACTTGGACTGCCTGACAAGCCTGCGGATCTTCTCGATGTCAGGAGACATGTGCTTGATTACTGCCGTCAAGACGCTAACTTTCCAGGCCTTCTTAAGATCATGGGGCTTCTTGTACGGAGGCGGCCCCTGGTCTGCAGGAATGCCCAGCTGCGGCCACCACTCCTCCTTCCCCGTGGGCCACCATGGCGGTGCAACTCCCCTCTCCAAGGGAAACCTTCTCTGCGGTGGATCACAGTGCTGCATGAGGGCTGAGAGGAGAGAGCCCAGCGTTGTGTCCTGAAGCTCCTGCAGCGAGTGCGGGCTCACGTTGCCGTTGTTCATGCCGCTGTCCGATCCAGGGATCGCGTTGTCGGCCTGGTACTTGGCGATGGCCGCAGGTCCATTCCTGTCGAACCGGACCTTCTCCTTCCACCAGCCCCTAAGGTTGTCAGAGGCACCGCTCACAGGCTTCCCCTTCTCCGGGATTATGCCGTACACGAAGCCCTGAGCCTTGCACACCTCCATCATCTTCAGCATGTACTTGAGGATCCCGTCCTGCGCGCGGGACATCTTCTTCCGACGCGCCTGCTCCATGGACTGGCGCTGCTTCGCGGCATCCCCTTGCTCCTTGCTTTTGTTTTGCTGCTGCTCCTTCAGACGCTTCAAGCGCATCCGATCCCTCCACATGCGCCTCTCGAGCTCGTCTATGTCGACGTCTTCGTCGCTCTCTTCCTCCGCGGCCTCGTCGAAGTTCTCGGTCGCCGGGTCGACCAGGTCTCGCTCTCCCATGATGCACTCGCCGGCGGACGGCTGGTGGAATAAGGCATCATAGCAGAGGCTCTTCTCCTCTGCGGAGGGGAAGAGTTGCATATAGTTGTGGCCAACAGGGTACGCCATGCTTTCCATCACTAGTCCTCCCATCATCTCAAGATTCACAGAATGGTCTTGTCAATTACCAGGAACTGGTGCAATATTATCCTGAAATGTAAGGAATAGGCGTGTCAGATTTGTCTCGCCCATAGGGTACAGATCTCTTGAAATAAATGCATAGTATTACTTGAAGGTATTTATGATCGCATCTCGTAACATGAAAGATGTAAAGAAGAAGCAACTTTAATACAGCAGGAAGCAGAACAAGCAATATCAAATTTTAGTGCAGAGAGCGTCAGAAAGAAACACAAATTCTGGAAGCAAACTTTAATGAATTACTAGTAATCAATTCAGCAAAATAACTCCTCAAATCTTTTCAAGCAATAGATGCTTTTAGCTTAATTGCTGTCATAATACTACCAAGAAATTAACAAAAGAACAGGAATAAATGAATTAAAACACAATGTTTTTTTTCCAAGTGATTAATAAGAAAACCATCTTGAAATACACTTTTTTTCTTGTTTATATCTTTTTTTTTTTGTATTAGATTATCTGATATCGAATTGAACTCCTGATCTCATCACAAATAGATGAAAGGGTTCTTTCACAGAGGAACCGAAGGTTTTCCAAATTAAGGTGAAAAGTTACCTCTTCATCCATGATATACACAAGAACGTTGGGGACAACAAAGAAGGACCAAACAAATTTGTTTTCGGAAATACAACCTTAGAACTAGAAATAAAAGCAGGGATCAAAGAACCAACTTTTGGCATCAAATAGTTATTGTTATTGGGAGATGAAAGGAATAAGGGCTCCGTGTGGAAAGAGAAAAAATGATCAACTAGTCGACAGAGAAAAAAGCTTCAAAGTTCAAATCCATCTTCATAGGTAATAACGAATAGTTTTTAGTTTCCTCACCTTGTTCGCAGGCAGAAAAAGGCATCTAAGACAGTCAGTAAAGAATATGGCTAAATCTGATCTAGAAAACCATCTGAAACTACGAATCTAACGAAGAAACAAATCGAATTATGATTGTTTTTGTCCTTTCTTGTTCGCTCCAAGAGATCGGGAGAACAGACTAAAACAACAAACCGAGTGCAGCAGAGAATCCACTGACACCCAGGCCAAAAAAAAAGAAAAGAAAAAGAAAAAGGATCCAAAACAACGGAACCAGATGTCCAGAGGCAAAAAGGAGGCGCCTTTACGAGGGAACAGAACACAAGTGAAAATCTCACCTATTGTTCCCGACTGGACTCCTCGGCTACGCCGTCGAAGCCGCCTTTTCCAATCTCAAGGCCGCAGCACGGGTGGTTTGGTTTGCTACTTTGCTAGATAAGAAGGACTCCTCTTGTTGGTCTGCAGATAAAGGAAAACAGAGGACGCGCAACAGAGAGAGATATATATAGACAGACGGCTATCAGCAGCAACAGAGGTATTAGTAGTGGTAGTAGCAGTAGAGGGGACGAAACCGTGGGGGGGAGGGCGAGAGCGGAAAGAGGAGGGAAGGTGATGGAGGAATGACTGAGAGAGGCAGGAGGTGGTCCTTCTTCTTATCTATCTCTCTCTGTCGCTCAACCCTCTTCCACCTCCACCTCCTCTGGCTGCGCGTCGTAAATGAAATTAATAAAAATCAAATCTTTTCAATCCGCTTTCTCGCCAGCCGGCATGTGAGGAGGCGCGTGGGGCTCCCGAAAGCAAGGTGTGTTCACAAGCGAGCGAGGTAAAATTTTTAACAGACGAAGGCGAAGCAGATAAAGGAAGCAAACAGAGAGAGAGAGAGAGAGAGAGAGAGAGAGAGAGAGAGATGTGACGACGAAGCCTTTAATTTTTAACTCGGAGACAGAGCGGGTCATAAGAAACGATGGAACCGCGTCTGAACGCGTAGTGTTTGGTTTACTGCTGCTTCAGTTTTCCTTTCTCATGGGGCCACGTCCAACATTTTTCCTTTACCGTTTCTCTTATGGGCGCCCTTACTATCCACTCAAAAGTCACTCCAATCTTACTAAACTTGCCCCTATTTTTTTTATGCTATTAAAAAAGTAACTCCCCTTAAATATCATCACTTTTCAAAAAAAAAAAAAAACAAATGAATGACTCTTTTTAATATTCTATCTCAATATTTTTTTAATTACTTATTATTTAATGCAAAAGTTAAAATAAATTTATAAATTTAATTGTTATTTTCATGAGTTTGTGATTATCATTAAATTTCACATATTTTAAAATATTTGCCCAAGTTCAATAGTCAAATTATATTAGAAATTTTTAAAACTTGAAGGATATAGCAAACAAATGTATAAGTGAATTTAGCTTAGGACCATGTTCTGATTAATATAACTAAATTAATTAATAAAACTAAATTAATATAACATAATCTTTATAGTGTAAAAAAAGTAAGAGCAAAATGGGTAAGATAGAAGTGAGATTAATAATTATGAATGATATTAAAGGCACCCGTCTCCTATTTTACTGTTTTTTCTCGGTTCTAAATTAATTGAATATTAATAATATTTAAATGCCGAAAGTTTTATGTAATGGACAACACAATTTTTATATGTTTTATAGTTTAAATTTATATCTGTCATGAGCTTCCTCTATAGCCGAACTAGTATGTGCGAGAAAAGGATTTATTCAAGAAACTTATTCGAAAATAATCAAAGATAAATGATCACAGGTAAAAAAAATGTTGTAGATTTAGATGCAGAAAAACAATTTATGTTCTTGATTTTCAAACGAGTCACCAATTAATTTCATCTTATTGCACCAAGAAAATGATACGTATCCCATCTTGTTCACTCCAGTAATCAATCAAAAATTAATTAAGAATCAATAATGAAAATGTCTTTATACTTGTTTCCAATTGCCCCTGTTGTAAGCGGTGAGTATGCATGGCTTGCATGTGTTCTTTAGTTCATGCAACTTTTAGGTCATGGACGCGAGTTTTTTTATGAGATTTTACATACTTAATTTATTATTTGTTCCAAGTGTATATATATATATATATATATATAACGATATCAACATCTTTATTTAATAATAATTTAAAATATCATTAATGATTCTAAAAATATTATAATATATGAAGTTAAGACTTAAGAGTATTTAAAAATTCATACAATTTTAAAAATGATAAAATTTAATCACTGTTTTAACATAATCAATGACCCTCTAAATTAGAATTAAATAAAGATATTAAAAAATAAAGAAAAGATAGATATGATAGCTTTACAGGTGAGTGAGATGGTAAATATATTCATCTCTCCATATGTGTATAAACATATATATATATATATATATATATTTATGTGTGTGTGTATCCTTTAATACTATAGAAATAAAACAATTTTTTTTTCACAATGATATCAAAATTCGATGTGTTTCACACAATTTCCCGTGTTAATTAGAGGCGTAGAGTTTGCGCGTTATTTTTGTCACGAGGGTTTTGACATGTTATTTCAAGTTAATAAATATCAGCTGCATGTGCCGACTTATTCCATCGAGGTTTCAATTGGCCAAACAAGTTGTTCTTTGTCAAATTTGAAACTTCTCCACTCATCTTTCTTCCTCGTCTTGTTATATCATTAACAGAGTTAGGAATTAGGATATGACTTTTATGGTATCATCCAGTCACACACGTTATACCAACAATGGAGTCAACTTATCTCTATGTAAAAATCCTTATTTCCATCAACGAGGAGCCAAAGAAATTTTTAAGGAAAAAAAACAGCGACAACAATTGTTAATTTGATCATATGGCCTTAATCTTCAAATTTTTTTATTCGATTTTGGCCACGTTTCATAATTATATGGATAACAATTGTATCGTGGCAACCATCAACGTTTATCCGATAATTCTTTTTTTTTAAGGAGTAGATAGTTTTGAACACATGGCATGCAACAACGAACAAGCTGATTAATTAGTTAGGGTTAGGGAGGCGAGTAACGACCGATCTTGACTCTCATGTGATTCGTCTTTCTCGTTTGAATTAGTCGCTCCTTTTAACTTAAAGATTTACGATTCGGAATAATGGATATGATGAAGAAAAATGATTTCTTTAAATAAAGTTTCCATCTATATATAATTTGTTTAGATTAACTAAAAAAAGCATAATCTTTAAAGTCATATGCTCTAAATCGGAGTTTACACATTGTTAATAAATTGGGAGTTCATAATCTTACTTAATCCTTTATGTATTCTCAAGTTTCGCAACGTTTACTATTTTGTTTTTGGAAGATCCGCAATGGAACCCTAAAATCAACTTTGTGAACAACAATTTTTTTTCTTGTCTATATATATATATATATATATATATATATATATATATATAATTCGAAAGGTGTTCTCAAACTTTGTAGCCGCCGCAAGGCAACGTGTTGTCACGCCATGTAATTCGCAACATAAGAGCCGCATAGGAAGTATAAAATATTAAACTAAGTTTTGATTTTGGTCGAGTTGTCCCAATCAATTTTTATCTTAATCACATGTAAATATTAGAAACAAAAAAGTACTAGTAATAGATTTATCTTGAAATAGAAAAATTATAAAAAAAACGATAGTAGATGTTACTATAAACAATATTCTTTGATATATGTACGTATTAAACTGTCCAACTCTTATGCGGCCCTTCCCCACAAGAAAAAAAAGAACAAATATTAAAAGTTATGTAATTTAAAAAGGTAAGCAAAACAAATAAATACATATATTTGTTGTGTTTAATTGAATATCAGATGTGAATTAACATGGTGATCTTTTAACAATTTATGAGATAATCATCTCTTTATTTTCAAATTTGAGTCCCACATGTAAAGTTTAAATCTATATATATGCAAGTTAGAATGTTTCTCCCTTTCCAGTTTCCACCATTTATAGAAATTTATATTCAGATTCAGTACTTGGTTGACGGTCAATTGGAGTTTCTAAATAATTGGGTTCCCACGAAAAACAATGTATGTTAACTGTTAACACTTAGAAAATATCTGTCAAGTATTGTCAACATTCAGAAAAATACAACTCAACATTTTTTCAATAACAATATATAATTTATTTTCATATTTAATTAGTACACATTAAGAAGAATATCTAAGCCTTTAAAAAAGGAATAATTTAGGATTCTCCAACTTGTCCGATGCTTTTCGCAATTTTTTAAATTAAATCTTTTTTTTTTCATCCTACTCTTGCAACTGTAGTTGCTTTGCCCGCTTCATATAATTAGAACGAGTTTTATTTCTATTGCGTTAAGTTAATCACATCAATTTATATAAAAGTGCCGGGCTTGGCTAATGTTTTTTAAATTAGCCGATTATTATGATACATATTTGATGGTATGTTTTTTTCTTCATAAGAAAGATTGGATGCAACAAAAGAAAAAAAATAGAGGACCTTATGTGTCGGTTATATATGCTAAAAAAATAATACACATGAATTTATAATTCAGTCAATTTTAATAACTAATTAACTATCATGACATAACTACGTATCTTCATTAGGCATGATCATTAATTAACAGTTGAATTAATCCAACAAGCACATACTCTAACTAAAAAGTCAACTACTTTTTATGAGTTGATAAGAAATAATTTTTATGGTTAGATGACAAATAACTACTATCGGCTAAACAACCCGCTTAAAAAGAATCATTAATAACAATAACAATAACAATATGATGTCTATTGGAAAGTGAAAGGAAATTAATATTGTGCTACTTGTAGCTACACGCTCATTCTTCCATTTCAACTCCTAATTCCCATATAATGGGGAAGGGGAGGCCAAGTTGGTGGGGTTGCCTCTTGCATGCCTATCACGTTGTGGCTCATGTTGTGGACCCTGAATGTTTCACAAAGATAATATACCACTACGATTATATGATAGATTCAAATTTGAAATTTTGCATAAAGTATTTTTTCAGGAAAAATTTTCTCAATTTTGGTATTAAGTTAATCAAATGTGAACAACTCTAAATCTTTCAACCAGAAAAGAAAACAAATGAGATAATATAAGTGAATTAGACTTTGGATTCAAGCATTCATAAATATGCTGTTAAACTGAATTTATTAGGTGATATTACCCACTAGCTACTATATATTATCATGTAGATTTGATTGATTGGATGGAACCATGTTGTGTCAAATTTGGAAATTGCGAGTGTTATTCATATATCCATCTAAATTAGTTGGAGATTAATAATATGTGTTAGTACTAATACTTGAACAACATTATGATGCACAGTGCAGGTATTAGTTCGCAATAAATTGCTATGACATCTGCAGTATAACAGAAATATTAAATAGCAGATGGGATCAGCAGAAAAAAAAAACAACTAAAAGGAACCTGGTTTGCTTCCCAAATCTATCTGATCACAAATGGACTCATTCCAAACTATTATTCTTCTCCAGTGGATAAGAACAAATAAATAGTTTGCAAATTCCCATTTAGTTTTAAGAAATATTCTTATTAGCAGCTGAGAAAAGAATAATCATGGTACTGTTTCATTTTATGTGTATGTAAATATGTATAGTGGTGGTGGAGCCTTAAAAGATGTGGTCCGTCCAACGTTGCAAAGCTAAAGAATAGGTGGGGGCAACTGTACACAGGAGGGGAAGATCTTCCATGGACATAATTTGATGCTCAAGTGGGCGATCGACAGAAGTAGATGGTCAATTTGTTTGGTCCACTTTTGACGATGTGTGTGAGAGAGAGAGAGAGAGAGAGGTCGTTAGTAGCTAGACGAATAATATTAAATTTCATTTTATAGCCTACAAAATTCGAAATATGGTTTCTAGATTTCAAGAGTTTGAGTTGTTGTTTTTTTGCTCAGTGGGTCGTTTATGGCCTAAAAATAAATTTAATTCTTGCGACGTAAAGGACCAAAAAGCCCATGCATATATGTGTTGTTGATAAGAACGAACTCACACTCGATCGCAAAACCACCTGCAGGGCAACACATCACAAAAAAAAAACAGCTTGCTCCCTCTGTATGCCTTTGATAGCTACGTGCATGTCGATCACTTTGCATTCTACGAGGGTAAGAACGCAAAAGTGACGTGAGTTGAATTTTACGCGCTTGTGTTATATATATATAGTTTGTATGATCCGCCTCTCGGCCTAATTATTTTGCTTTAATTAATTATATTTCCGGCCCAACCTAGTAATTAACCATGCACAATTAAAACCTAGCCATATATAGAAAAATTTAACATTCATGAGTAATTTGACTAACCTCCCATCTTATCACAATGTTCCTAACTTAAATCGATCAGCTGGTTCTTATCTGTAATGAACTTTGATAGGCATTGAAAACTTTTACTCGAGCCTTATCATGAATTTGTTTAATAACAGTTGTTAGGAATGGATGCCGAACCTTATAATACTTAGCCACTAGTAACACGTCAAAAATTCAAGACAGTCTTAAAAGAAAGTTAAAAGATCTAGTTATTACACTTAAATAAATGTTTGCAAGTCTCTGGTTGGCATTATTAGTATTTTGATAAGCGGATAACGGTTCAACTAATGGATAGCGGATAGTGGATAGTAGATGATTATTAGCGATTAGAGATTATAATAAATAAGTGTTTAGTAAACTTAGTGATAGAATTAACGGATGAATATAAAATAACATAATTAGACATAAGATAAATTATTATATAAATTATATTATAATACAATAAAATTAATATTTATATGTTAATTAAATAAAATAAAAATTCACAACTAATTTTTTTGTTAAAATATATAGAAATTTATATTGACAATAAATTTTATATAGTGCACCCATGATATAAAAAATATTAATTGTGAAATTATTTTGTATTCATTGTTAACATATAAATAATTTGTAATTAATTAAGCATGCATATAAAATGAAAATATAGTTAAATGATTATAAAATAAAAATGAGAAAATAATAAGATAAGTTAGAAATAAATAATATATTTGAATAAGGGTAAAATTAGAAAATTTTATAAAACACTAACCTATAATCGCTAAATGCAAGTAGACGTAGCTTTCAATATTTTTCACATGAAATGCTAAACGTTACTTTTTTTTATTTACCAAACAAAAAAATCAGCGTTTGAAATGCTAAATGCTACTTGAAACGTTAATTTTAGTGTTACCAAACATGGTCTATGTATGTTAGATTAAATTGATCTATTTATTATATAATAAAAAAAATCATTTATATGATAGGTTGATCAACACATTACTTAATTTGGAGATGCAGATAGAAAATGGGTAAATATGTCCTAAACTCAATCATATTGTCTCAAACAAATGTGTCGATCGATCGATAGTAATGATTGATTATTGAATTTAAATCATTGATATTCTAATTTATTCTATAATAATAGGGTTCTCATTTTAACCTACTCCTCTCCACCAAGAGAAGAGAATGAGGGATAATAAATTACACAGTTCTTATTCCAATTTATTATGTAATAATGTATTTTTGTCATGAACATGAGTGGCTCTCTCTCCTATTCTTTCTCTCCACCATGGGTGGCACCCGCCTCTATTCTGAGTGAGGGATAAGGCTAATTTTTCCCCTCACCTTGATTTTTCTCTATTTCCGAACCCCCAGCATTTTATTTATAAAATTATTAATAATTAAAAAAATAAAAAAATTATTCTTTAAAAAATAATAAAATTAATAGACATTGTATATTAAAATATTTAAATATGACTAATTAAAATAACATTTTATTATACAAAATTAAGAATTACATATAGTATTTACTAAATTAGTATTAAATTTTTAAAAATGATAATCAGAACCCTATGGGGCGCCGCCTTGATCCCCCAAGTGACCATCGGGGTCATCTTTTACCCGTCCCGTCCCAGGTGGGGGAGTCCTGAGATTCCCCGTGGGGCTCGTCATCCCTACTCTTCACCTTTATTTTTCTTCTCTACGGTTATGGTCTAAGAAGTATGTATAAGTCTTTTTGGTGGAGGGATTTTTTTTCTCTACAATGGTTATGGTCTAAGAAGTATGTGCAATATTGTGGATGCGATCTTCTCAGACAATTTTTTTTCCGTTGGATAGTGTTTATGTAACATATCGAATTCTTACTAATATTATTGTTATAATCTTGGTTACATATTTTCTTATTTTTATTCATTTGATATATCGGTTTTTTATTGAAAATTATATTTTTCTATTGGATCAAAATTATAAGCCGTCCACAGGTGATGAACTTCCACATAAATTTTGATATTATAACTAATTTCGCATCTTTTAAAGGTTATTTTGGATCACTAAAGTTTAGCATAATATACAATTCACTGAACTTTTGTAAAATCATATTTTAGACCACTCAACTTTGCAAAACCATAATTTGAATTTGAGTCACTTATCTTTAGATCTCAATACATAATTCACCATTTTTTTGGTTATGTCAATAATGTTTTAATAACCTCCAATATCATGTCGTAAATATTCTCTAAAAATTAGGTGATCATGCGGCATATGCATGCAGTGTTAGGCGTCATGAACTCAAAAAAATATATAGTTTTAGAAATATATGACCTATCGCAAAGAATGAGCTTTAAAATTGAAATGCAAATTTGAGTGAACTATATTTTGATTTTACGATATTTAAATGGTTGTACATTGAAATCAAAATCTCGTTCTCAAAGTCCATATTAGTTTATTTAAATCAGGGAATATAAGTATTATCAAATTCGTTTATTGGGATTAATATAAAGCGAGATCCACAATCGCATGATGCATGTCCCACTTGGGAGACACTATCACGTCCAAGAACAAATCGCCACTACTGATGGGGAGTTCCACCACCAACATTAATTAAGGGGGCGTGCAACCCAAAGTGGTAGTCAATTGGTTGGTTGGTTGATGGACACTAATAATAATAATAATAATAATAATAATAATAATAATAATAATAATAATAATAATAATAATAGTAGGCATGCACGTTTTAACTTTTATTGATATGAGCTTGAATTTTTATTAAGATTAATTTCTTAAGCTTCTTTTTAAACTATAGCAAGTGTTATTATAATTAGTAAAATTATTCTTGTTCTTTTTTTTTTAAAAAAAAAAGAGAAACTATAATTGATGATATTTTTCGGCTCTATTTCAAACGTGACGTGGTAAAAGTGCCACCGAATAAGGAAGTAACAAGAGGGAAACTAAAAATAGTGCGCGCGCCACGGATAATTGCATCACGTAAAGGGTAACCAAATCTAGTGGTTTTAGTTATTTGCACGGATTTTTCTTTCCATTTATGGGCATCCAAAAAGGTCTCGTCCTTTTCAATGGATGGCAAAGTCGAGATTTGCTTTGTCGGCAGAGGACTAATAGGCCTTTCTATTATTATTATTTGGTGGGGATTGAAGCATATAATGAGACAATTAATTAACATACCAAAAGAAAAAAAAAGTGTATATATTTGTCACACAAACGTTGAGACGTCTCTAATTATAAAGGAATGGTAATTAATTACAACGTTAATTATGTGTCTTCTTTCTTACTCGAGTTGGACCTTATAATGAAATGCTAATGCAGATGAAAAACTTGCAACTCACACAATTTCAACTCCATTATTGAAGGCCTTGCTTAGAACACAACGTAGGAGACAAAAATGGACATAAAAGTACAATTTGTTGAAAACAATGAAATATATAAATTTTTATTCAACTTCGATCATTCTTCGAGATGTCAAATTGTGTGTTCTTTTTTGCGACCCAATGGCTCCCTGGATTAATTAAACTGCTAAATAAATTGAACCCGTATTTTTTGTTGTTTTAAAAATGTAAGTAATAATCTTGAATACATACATATGTGTATACAATAAGATCAAGCTATCTACGTGTAGGCGTGCTGAAAGATTTGGTCGAGCCAATGTTGTTCCATTGGAGGACACAAAATATTTCAAGCATCTCCGATCAAAATCTTCACATGACCAAAGTTTAATCAGGATTTCTTCCTTGGTATCAAAGTAATCAATCTAATGGAACATGAACTTTTGGTGTGCAAGACTTAAAAAATCTGTGTATGGACTCGTATTGATTGAATATGACCAACATAAATGAACTAATTTGTGTTCACTAATCGTATAATGTTGTCTATTTAAGTAGAGAAAATTAAACATTCGAATCTAACCGTAATGCAACCAATAGATACGCTCGAATGTCGCGTGGGCATCGGAATAAAATAGTGGAAATCGAATCCTGATCTCGGATATTGCTCATGAACTTGTGTGCAAAGGTTTGTTAAACTTGGATTTTGTCTGTATTTTTATGTACCCAAACATGTTCACATGATTGGGTACATAGAAAAAACAAGGATGCATGCAAATTAAATCCAAGTTAAACAAATCCGTCTTCGTGCTATGCTACTCAAACTTTGCTCTATACAGAGTTTAAATTGAGAAGTAAAAAAACCTAATGCTGTTGTGTAGAAAGTATAAAACAAGTTATGAAATGGACAAGATTTATCAGGTTTTTGGACAGCGGGTATCTAGGGACATCTAGTTAGATTCCTGAAGATCTGTGGGTGTGTCCCTAGTGGTTCATTGCACAGTCTTAAGATTTACAAAATTTAAGGTTAAATACCAGAGACAATTGTCCCTAAATTGAAGGATTAGTAATGCTACTCAAACTTTGTTCTAGTAATGAAGGAATGGTACTCCCATGTTCACCTCATTCTCAGGACAATTGTAGACCACGTGAATGAGGATTCAATTTAGGGTTTGTCTGTTTTTAGGAGGCACTTGAACATGTGTTACTGTGTAGAAGAGTTAACTACCCACTGCATAATGGAGGATTGATTCCCTCTGTCCACTCTATTGCATAAATATTAATACACTTCCATCATGATACACGTTAAAAGAAGGAGATGGTCTTTAACCACGGGGAAAGTAGTCTGATTATCATGCTAATTTCCGTTTTAAAGTCTTGTTTCTTCACTATGGTAAATTAGTATCCGCACTAGTTAAAGTCATCTAACTGAAATTGACTTATTTTCTTTTCGTAATGAGTAACCATCGACTTTTAAATTTTGGAGACATAAAAAGCTTCCATAAGTAAAAACCTTCCTATTCTTTTTAGGGTAAGAAGTATTTAGCTTACATGAGCCTACTTCTTGAATGAAAATATGCATTCCTAGGTTGATTTATGTATATTGATGTATGGAATACGTAATATCTTGCCAAAGTATTTGAGCCCACATATACAGTAAATGCCGCGTTACGGCCGTGACTTTCTTAGTTGAATCCAAATTTGACACTGATTGAGTCATTTCCAACAAGTTAGAGGGAGTGATATTATCCGATTTTCAAATTTGAAGATATTTTTGAAAGAAATTTAAACAAACAAAGACTCGTACACTTACCGCATATTCATGAGATTATTTGGATATATTTTATATCATAAATTTCAAAGTTTTACATAGCCAAAATATCATAGTTACTTCAAATCCAAATTTTTATTATTTTGATATGAAAATATTTTTATTCTTCTCCGAAGATAAAAATATAGGACTATCTTGAAGAACAATCACAAAGATTTTTATGTTGATCTCAGACGAAGATCTTGCATCGATTTATCAATTTCTTGCAGAGAATACTTTCCCTTTTATTTCATATTGTGATGCATCATTTACATTTTAAAGTTATATCTTTATGATCTTTGTAATCAAGATAATTTAGTTTCTTTCAAGTTTAGTTCTATAATAGCTAGCTATTAAGGCAAACTTGTGGACCTTCTTTAGTGTTGATTATAATTTATTTGTCTTTTAGCAACATGATTACTATATTTAATGCTTTTCATCAATTTTCATTGAATTATTCATTGATTATTAATTAGTTAGTGTGATCAAGCTATTAAGGCCAAATTGATAATTACCCATGATTTTTTGTTAAGCAATTTATGTCGTAATTTAATAGTGTTGAGTAGAGTATTAGATTATGTGATTTGCCAAGTTGACCCGATAATGATGAATTGTAGTGTAGGAATTATAGTTTATAGCATTCTAATCTCAATAGGATTGAGGTTAGAGTTGGTGAAGTAGTCTCATCTTATTAAGATTAAGAATAATTAATTTATCTGGGTAGGTGTCATGTTTTAGGTGTTCCTAATCCGTCTAAAATTTGAACATGATTATCTTTTATTAAATCAATTTCTATAGAAATTAAACAAATTTGTTCTTAATTATCTTAACGCCTATTAAGATCTTAGATATCATTATATTAGTTTAATTTTAACTTTTGCTTTTCTATAATTTTATTTTTGAAACTCTTTTTCATTCGAAATCATACCATCTTCTATTAGCCTATGTATGTTAGTTTCTTGTGGGATTGATAATTTTGTACTCTTTACATTTTATTACTTTTGTGACTAGTGCACTTGTATAACATCTGTCTTAGTTTCTAATTGGACTTTCCCAATAATTTTGAACTATTTTTTACTTTTTAACTTAATTACCTCCCTCGTAAGGGTCCATAATTAATTAAATGAATTTGATATTTAATTTTCATCTTAATATCAATCTCACTCAAATTCTCTCTTTATCTATTAATTAATTTCAATACATAACTTATCACATTAAAATTATACTTTTATTTTTTTTCGTTTTCTCCAATTTTTAGAATTAATTGATATAAATATTGATTTACACTTAATTTTTGAATTAAAATAATAAATAATATGATTTTGTTGTCTGAAATCTTTTTAACCTTAAAACTCTTAAATCCATCATATTTTGGAGTTTTTTTTATCCATTGGACTTGTCTTTGGATTTTAATTTAAATTGAAAACTTAATTCTTATTTAATTACAATTTTCACTCCCAACATGATTTATCATTCCTTCTTTTTCTTTAACCATACTCCTAATCCTTCTAAAATTCTCTTTTTTAATTCTTTAATTCATTAAAATCATGATTCAATTAATAAATTATTTTATTGTCCTTTTACGAAATCCTAGAGCATCATAAAATCAATTTAAATTCAAACCGAAGGGGCATGCCTTCAGCATTTAAATGTGGTTACTAATCATTTTTAAGAGCCACTTATGCTAGCACAAATGATTTCATTAATTAAATTTTAAAAGGAGGTAGTGATCATGTCTAACGTACCATTCAAATTAAAGATAAATGAGGCAAAATAACCCTTACTAATCCATGCAATTTTATACATATTTTGACATGCATCCTTTCGATTAATTTTCGTAGTTTTATCATTACATGCATTTATTTTCTCATTATTGTTCTAAATTTATTTGAGTTTGATGCTACCCACTTTTGCTTTACTTTGTTCTCGAGATCATTAATTTAGAGGTGCAAGATGTTTGGAACGAAAGAGCACAGCAAACAAGATGAAGAAGAAGAACCCGACCCAGGTCCACATTATACTTGGGCCGGGCTGAACATCGAATCCAATATGGAACAAAATCAGCCTGACAATTTAACTCGGGCCGGGTGGAAACTAACCCGGGCCGAGTTAGTTTTATTTGAAATAATTATCAAACGGTTGAAACTTTCACCTTGTTTAACACGAAATTAAAGTCCTAAAATGACATGTAACCCTAGGGAGACGTTCTACCCTATAAATACAATTGAAAAGAGAACCTGAGGGCATCCCATGTTCATGAAAAGAGAACCTGAGGGCATCCCTACTGCTGTTGCACGTTCCAAAGGTGTTCTCCTCACTTTCTGATGATATTCTACGACTTTCACTCGACTGAGGAACAAGACAATCAATCTATTCTTAGGAGTCCCCTCTGTAACTTTTAGTATAACTTTTATGCTTATCTTTTTCGTATTGATGTCAAAATACTCGTCCATGGAGTAGTTTTATTGTTAGGGAAAGACTAGAACCCTAGTTTTGCTCTTGATTTTGGATTTTAGACTTCTATGAATCAAAGTTTACCTTTACTTAATTCTTTTATCATATGGATTTATGTGTTTATTATTATTTGTTTAGAAATAATTGAGTGTGAATCTTGTGCATGATAATAATCGATTTTAAACTCACCAGAATGAGTTTTACACATAACACTGCCCGAATTTGATCAATCCGGGTACATAGGCAATTGGGCTGCACCTTGCGACTCGAGCTGAGTTGGCTGCGTGACGATTTTCAAGGAAAACCCGGGTCAAGTAATCCATAACTCGAGGCGGGTTTGGTTCTACTAAGGTCTTTTTCCGATCATCTGATTTGAAGTCGTAAATTGTCGATTATTATCTTATTGGTTTTAATAACATAGCATGCATTTGAGAGCATCCTAATTGTCATAGGCTAAGAGTTTATTTATTTAACTTCTTTATATATATTTGTGATAGTTAGGTTATCTTCATCAAAACCTATATACTAGTGGTCTCCCCATGACAAAAAGTCTAATTAAATTTTAATTGTTAATCAAGAGAGAAACATGGGATACATTCATCGTATATTCAACTCTTCTCTGAGATAAGGTACTCATTTTTTTTCATTCTTCGCTTAATTTCTAGTTTTTAACTCATTTTTATAACACAACATGAAATTTCCCTATCTCACAATAACTGATCAGATTAGAATAATTTAAGTCATTAGTCCTCGACAAATCAACATCTTTACTTCACTTTTTATCACTTGATTCGACCTAGTATGCTTGCTAATATTTTACGCATGCAATTCTAGCATCACTTACCTTTGAATAAGTGTGCATAGTGTTTATTTGCATATGATGGATAAGATGTATGTATTTAGTGCCTCCTTTTATTTCCATTGGTTGACACTCAATGGAAAGAATGAAGATAGATCATTTTCTTCATGTTCTCTGCATTCTCCTATTTCCATTTCCCAACCATGCATATTTCTTTGAGTTATTTTAATAAACCACCCCTAAACTATCACAATTTTCCACATCTAATCCTAAACTACCAACTTATTTTTTTATCCCTAAACTATCGCAATTTTTCCACTTTAATCCTCCGGTCCACTTCTATTACATTTTCTATTAGCTTTTCTTTTTCTCATTTATGACAAGACTAAATTACCCTCCGTCCATAACACATCAAATGATAAATAAAAAAGGAAAAAAATGTTCCTTGCATCGGTCGCCCCCTCCAATCCGGCCCTAAAAATTAAGTGTTTCAATAAATTTTTTTCTTTTTTATATTTATTATGTGATGTGTTATGGAGGGAGGGGTAATTTAGTCTTTTCATAAATGAAAAAAGCAAAACTAATAGAAAATGTACCAAAAGTGGACGAGAGTATTAAAGTAAAAAATCGTGATAGTTTAGGGATTCAAAAAAATAAGTTCGTCATTTGATGTTAGATGTGAAAAATCTTGATAGTTTAGGAGTGATTTATGCAAATAACCTTATTTTCTAATCCAAAATAACATCATTAGTTTTCTTTGTAGGTCAAAATATTATTTCTTTATAACAAACATAATTTCCGAGTTTTATTTGTATGCCTTGTTTCCAAGAACCATTGTAATAAACCAATGGAAAAATAAGTTTATGCTCAGTAGAATTGTGTGCACAAAAAGTATGCAACAATTTAGATCATCTAATTAGCATTTAAGGAATTTATTATGTTTAACATATTAATTATTTGTTTTATTTTTAGAGAATTTCTTTTAGATTTAATTTCTACTTAAATTTAGATAATTTTATGACAAAAAAATGAAAACAACAAGAATAAGACATAACGTTTAGTAATTTTTTATTTCTTGTTCCGTTTTAGCTCCAATATTTGAGTGTCGCGTGACGCTTTTCTCTTGTTTCTTCTACAATAAAACATAAAAGTCAAATAGCTTTTACTTTTTATAAAATTAAAATAAATAAGAATCTAAAATTATGCATACTATTTAAAAATGAATCGGAATAAAATTAAATGCATGACTAATTATATGTTATATTTTGCATGCATCAGGTTCTTCCAAGCTTATCTACTTGCTTGTCCTCGAGAAATGTTCAAAGTAAAACTCCAACCAAGATGGTTAATTATTACTTTCACCCAGTCAATCAATTATTTTTCTTAGTACTAGATTTTATACAATGATCCCTAGAGTATCTCTCCAACCTTCACAAATAACCAACTTCGTCGAATTTCTAAATATCAAGCATATTTAAACTTCTTCAACTTCAGCTCTTGCAAGAAACATATAAAATTGATGCATTAAATTTGAAATAAATAAATTTGGTAGTAAGTGCACTAGTCGTATCAAGTAATAAAATGTAAAGTAGAATTGTCGATCTCACGACGAACTAGTTAAATTTAATATATTCTAATAATCTACTAAAAGAAGAAATTTGTGTTTTGATACGAAAATAAAAACTTAAATGTGCACAAAATTAAATAAGATAAATAAAATAAATTGATGTTGTGCTTAAGCAATGGATGACTAAAGATTAAGATAAACTAGCATGCACAATGATGATGATTGAATTATAACAATGATAAATATGTTTAGTTCCTAAGATGAATTATGATTAGTTAAATTATTAACCTCTATGTTGAGTAAGTATAGCTCTTGCAATACTTAAGATTGCAGACGTTGAGTTTATTTTTAGTAAAGAAATATATAAGATGTGTTAAGTTGTATATCCTAAGCTAACAGTCATCCATAGTGAGTATAAATTGATAAACCGCACAAAATTCAGTACAATTGTTGAATTACAGAATTGGTGTTATGATTGTCTCAACTCTCAAATTAAAAATCGATTCACGGAGAATTATCAAATTCTAAAACTAACCATCCGACACCTAATTTGTAGTCTCATCTTATAATATAATTAATCTCAGTAAAAAATTAAGCATAGCAATGATAATAAAAAAAGAAACCAAAACAAAATTAATTCAGATCTAATCAATTGAGTTCATGCAGTTTTCTCGATAGAAATAAATATCTCTATTACATAATAAATTGAAAATAAAAGTACAAGTATAGATCTTCCAACCAATTATTAGAATACATAATTGACGGCCTCCGATGATCTTTGGATTGCTGCAAAGTGCACGCACTGAGTTACTCCGTAGTTTCTTCGAACAAACACTAAAGAACTCTAAAATTCGCCCTATACAATCTAGCACGACTCCAAGATCTCAAGCACTATGTTTTCTCCTAGAGTCTCTATTTATAGCCTCCAAGTGTCTTAATGATTTCCATAGAGTTTCGATTTGATTACAAGTCTTTCATATTGAAATAAAGAAACTTTGGATTAGACTTTGATTGGATTTTAAAACCATCAAACCTTCGTAAACTCTTAATTTTCTAATGATTCTTGGAACTTATGGTAAGATTGAGAGTCGTCGATCTGGCTTTGAAATTTTTGAGAAAAGTTGAAGAAATACCAAAATTGAGCTTTGTAATGGGCTAAATATAACTTTTCACGGCCCGTAACACTGTACAACGGTCATGGCAATGACTAAATCAAAGTATGTGCAATTTTATCGGCCCATAATATTTTGGTCATATAGCTCGTTACTCAGACGATTTTTTGTGATGAAACTGCTTATTTAAGGAGTCATTATAACATTGTAATGACCCTCCCTATAATGGCCATTATGGATCTATTACGACCTATTATATTCATTTTTCGATCTTGTCAGCCTTTACTAATTTTCAATTTTTATCACCATTTTAATTTCGATTCAAGTGTTGTTTTCTCTATTGGCTTTGTGACTCTTTTTTCTTATTTTTTCTACGATAGAACATAAAATTTGGATAGATTTTTATTTTAATAAAATTAAAATAAATAAGATCGTAAAATGATGCATACTATATGAAAATGAATCAAAGTGAGATTAAATGCAAGGCTAATTATATATTGAATTTTGCATGCATCAAACTCTCCCAAGCTTAGATACTTGCTTGTTCTTAAGCAGTGTTCAAGATAAAGCTCCAATCAAGATGGTTAATCCTTGCTTCCACCCTATTCGTCAACTACTTTTCTTAGTACTCAATTTTATACATCGATCACTGAAATATCTCTCCAACCTTATCGGTTACCAAGCCTCATAGAATTTTTTAATATTAGATATATTTAAACTCTTTCAAGTTCAACTCATGCAAGAAAACGCATAAAGTTATCAAATAGGAGTCATAAGTACATATTGATCTTATGCATTTTTTTTCTTTAAAACTTTTGATTTTTCTTCTCTTCTTTATTTTCTTATGATTTTGGGATTTGGTATTTATGTGTTCCTCCATATTGTGCAAGATGATTAATGTAACGGGATTTCGACCGATGGATCCCAGCTCTTAAGTCGCTAGTCCAAAGCTCCTACGAATCTAATCACCCGAATCTAATCATATTGCTGTAGAGTACACATGCTGAGTTGCTCTGCGGTTTCCTCCAAATAAACATAAAAAACTCTAAAATTTGTCCTATGTAATGTTGCACGACTCCCAAGTATCAAGCACTACGATTTCTATTTTTTAGGGTCTCTATTTATAGCCTCCAAGTTTCCTAAGGGTTTTCGTAAAGTTTTCATTTCATTAGAAGTCTTTTCATGTTGAAATAACGAAAATTCGAATTAGACTTTGATTGTTCTTTAAAACCATTTGAAACTTCATCAATTATGAATAAATAAGTTTTATCCTTGTGACTTATGGTAAGATTTGGAGTCAATTTGATTTTGAAATTCTCAAAAAAAGTTGAAAAAATCTAGACATCCAAGTTTGTAGCTACTTGTCACGGCTTTGTAATCACCTAAATATGACTTTTCATAACCTGAAACTATGGCATTGTCTGAATCAAAATATAAGTGTGGTTTTATCCATCTGTAACATATCATGGCTCATTACTCAGACAAAGATTTGTGATGAAACTGCTTATTTGATTAGTCATTACACCCTTGTAACGTCCCTCCCTGTAACATTTGTTACAACTCTATCATGATCCATTATATTTATTTTTAGCATCAATAGTATTTGCTAATTTTTTATTTCTAGCTCCATTTTAATTTTGATTCGAATGCCATTTTCTCTAAGAGTTTTGTGACTCTTTTCTCTTTCCTTTTTTATAATAAAACATAAAACTTGGATATATTTTCATTTTTATAAAATTAAAATAAATATGCTCATAAAATGATGCATACTATATGAAAATAAATCAAAATGAGATTAAATGGAAGGCAAATTACATGTTGAATTTTTTATGCATCAGAAGCCTATCAATAAGAGTCTCAAATAAGTGTATACTGAGCTTATACATTTTTTTTACTTTAAAACTTTTGGTTTTCCTTCTCTTCTTTTTTTTTTATTCTGCCATTTGGTATTATGCGCTTCTCCATATTATGCAAAGTGGTTTATGTAGTGAATTTCTATTGAGCAACCTTCGGTCATCAGGCAAAAGTCCCCTAATCATCTGGACACAACTTCCAAATAACACATTTATACCTCCTCGTAACTTTATTCTTTTCATTTTTTTCTTTGAGGTTCAACTAACCTTCTTTTATGAATAACATTTTTTCAATTTTCTTTCGACTATTGACAATTCTCCCGCAAGTATACGGAGTCAATGTCGTAGTATATAAAATATCGTCCCACAGGGAAGAGTTCAAGTATTAGAATTATATGATTCTAATTGTTATCTAAACGGTTATAGAGAGTTGAAATGAGCGCAGAAAATGATGAGAAAGAACGAGAGTTGATTATGAGAAATAAATGAGAATAAAAATTCTCGGGTTTTGAATCCACCTAGGGTATTGATCATAGGAAATTTAGAGATAATAAAATTATCAGAGTTCTATTCAATCTTCAAAAGTCATGCATCTCCTTTTCAGGCAAACACAATTCTAATTAAAATAATAAATGCCTACTTTCGTGGTCATTTAGATTATTTTAATTGCATTATAAGCCAAGATTCATAAGTAAAATGATTATCCTTATTTCTAAGAAATAATACATTTCATGTCATTCATTTGAACTAATCTTGATGAAATACTTTCGTAATCAGGAAAATCTTCGGTCGCTTAACTAGGTGGCCAATCTATATAAGCATTACGTGAAGTACATGAAAGACAAAGAACACATCAGATCCAATAAAAATATTTCCTAAGGATCAACCTTAGGTTTCATCAAACTCGAGAAACAAAAGTTTAGCCACGCATTGAGAAAAAAATCATCATTGAAACGTAAGAGTTCATGAAAAGAAAATGATATTTAGTCTAAGAAAAGTACAGAAGTGCAGAGAAGAAAATACGTTCGTCCCAGCCATCTTGATCCTCTCAAAAACAAAGTCTGGACCCCTATTTTTGTCCTCACAAATTCCTTTTATAGTCCCCCTAAATTAGAGTTACGAAAAGGCCCAAAATATCTCAAATATTAGCCCAATACGGCCAAAATAGGTCCAATACGAGTAGGTCAAATGCGCTACGGTCTGGTCGTAACTTCCTCAAGAAAATACGGTTCAAATTGCTTCAATACGGGCGCCACACTTCCAATACGGGCAGGTCGTATTTTCCACTACGAGTGTAATACGGCCTGAACTTGTTTGATACGGTCTGGCCTCCTTCAATACAGTCAGCCCGTAAATTCTGGTACGAGTGCAATACGGCCTGGAGACGTCCAATACGGTTGACACGCTGATAATACGGTCTGACCGAATTGTACTCGTTTCTTAGTGTTTTTGCGCCTTTTCCTCGATGTTTGGAAGTTCCTGAAACATGTAAAGAAATGGTGTAGACTCCGAAATCTTCAACATATATAGTCCAATAATCAGAAATATTACTTTAATAAGTTGATAATTATACAACTATTAATGCATAAGTACTCAATTATCAACTCCCCCAAACTTAAACTTTGCTTGTCCTCAAGCAACAATTAGGAACTTAAGGTCAACAAAACAAAAAAATCTTCAGATTTTTCTGACCACATTATAGATAACATTATATCTCCCTAGCCCTCATACTAGCGGTGCCATAAGTGGCATACTCATGTTTTCCTCAAGTGAGGAGACAGAGGAGTAGTTATTTTTAGAGAAGAGAAGTTGCCCACGATTTTTCTCACCTTTTTTTTAGATGAGGCACTTGAGACTTTTATTAAGTAAAGAAAAGAAATTCCCCAACTTACTCTAGAAGAAAAGTACAATTACGAAGAGTGTATTAATTACATAATTTATTATAACTACAATGCAGCAGGTCAAAATTGAGCATCATCTAAGTGGATGCTAATGTAAAATTCCAGACGAAGTTATGTGCAAGGTCAGGTTACATGTCACTCGCTTTGGTTCCAAGCTAAAGTCATTATGTTTTTATGTTCTTCTTCAGGAATGTTCAAAATAAATTAGTCACGCTGATTAGAGGATCAACACTGTTATGTATAATGTTTCCTAATTCATACTTGATGACATGCACTATTCTTTGGCGATATGAGAGAATGCAAACAAATATGTATATGATAAGATACATTAACTCATGCATAATTAAAACGTGCCAACAACATGGATTGAAAGATAAGGGGTTCATACATAACCGCTGATTTGACCCGACACATGCAAAAGCAAATACTTAATGACACAACTAAACTCACTACTGACTAGTAGACACTCATAACAACACACTGACTCATGCTAACATTAGTTAATCTTCTTTTCCCCCAAACCTGAAATAAACATTGTCCTCAATGTTTCTGACGTGTCAAAACATAAAATTAGGATTGAGGTAAAGAAAGCTCACATGCCATGTGGTGGAGGTGGGAACGTCGACCAATTACTATGCTCAATGTGTTAGTCATCAATCTTGTAAATCTTGGTCCAATCGCCTCCTAGCGTGTCGATATCCTACAATGAGCACACATGTGTTGATGAGCGGCTATTTATTCCAAAAGCACAATTCAATGAACAAAATGATAAGAAAAAAATCTTGGATTGCCTCCCAAGAAGCGCCTCTATTTAATGTCGTTGGCCCGATGCATTGAAGGATCATCCAGGTGATGGATCAGGTGGTTTCCTCCTTTCAAATTCATCAACCAATAAGTGCGACTTCAGTTTTTTGTATGTCTTTAATAATCTCATAGCGTGATTAGGGTGAACTCCTAATGTGGCACTCGATTCATGCAATTCTTTACATCCGGCTTCAATTGAGTTCAGCAATGGGCGTTCGAATGTGTTCTTCTGTGGCAAGTCTCGCAACACTTTTTGTTCCTTCTCATCAGTGTAATCTACAAAGAAAATTTGATTATCGGAGTTCGAAATTTGGGAGATTGCGAAAGGTCAAACTCCACTTTTTCTTCTCCAATGGTGAATGTCAACTTTCCATTCTTGACATCAATGAGGGCACCAGCAGTGGCCAAAAATGGTCTTCCCAAGATTATGGGTATTTCTCCATCCTCCTCCATGTCCAAGACAATGAAGTCTACTGGTATAAAAAAAACTTATCCACCTTCAGCAATACATTTTCTACAATTCCATTGGATAGGTGATTGAATGATCGGCCAATTGTAGTGAGATAGTACTAGGCTTCAATTCGTTCAATCCTAATCTCTTGTAATAGAAAGGGGCATCAGAGATACACTTGCACCTAAATCACACAAAGCTTTGTCAATGTTCAGATGACCAATAATACAAGGGATTGAGAAGCTAATTGGATCCCTCAGCTTTGGTGCCAACTTTCTTTGTATCACTGCACTACACTCCTCTGTCAAAGAAATGGTTTCATATTCCTCAAAAACCCTCTTCTTTGACATAATCTCCCTCAAAAACTTTGCATATGTAGGAATCTGAGCAATGGCATCTGCAAAAGGAATATTTATGTGCAGTTGTTTAAATAATTTTACAAACTTTTCAAATTGTTGATCCATCTGGGGCTTTTGCAGCCTTTGAGGGAATGGAATTGGTGGCACATATGGTGGTGGAGGCTTGTAAGGAGGCTCTAGTGGCTCTGTAGTGTTGTCCTCCACAACTTGCTTTCCTTTGTCTATAGTTTTCTTCAAAAGTGGCTCCAATGCTTTGCCACTTCTCAATTCCACTGCATTGCAATGCTCGTGAGGGTTCACCTGAGTTTTACTCGAAAGGCTGCCCTCTTCTCTAGAATTCATGGAGCTAGCTATTTGCCCTACTTGATACTCCAAGTTCCTATTCGATGTGATTAGTTGCTCCATCTCTTTCTCAATCTTTTCAAATCTGACATTTGTTGCATTCGCCAATTTTTCAATTGCAAGCTCCCAAGATTGTTTCTTTTCCACTTGGGGTTGTGGGGGTAGTTGTTGATACTGGAGTTGTTGCTGAAATGATGGTTGGTATGGAGCTTGATAATGTGGTCGAGGTAGAATGCCAGGAAGTGGTGGCCTTGCTTGCTGAGATGGCCCGGTTTGATTTCCCCAAGAGAAATTGGGATGATTCATCCATCCTGGATTATATGTAGTGGTATATGGATTGTTTCCTTTGCTTTGATTTGCCACATAACTTGCTCGTTCTGGTAACATACATTCCAAACTATTATGGGGTCCCCCACATGTGTCACATATTGCGTGCGACGTAGAATCTGATTTGCTTGGGCTTGGTTCATATTAGCCATCAATTGCACTAAGGAATCCATCTTGGCATTCAGTTCTCTGTAATTATCATTTTCCCTCATAGAAGCTACCCTAGACGGTCCCTCTTCATAGTCTTCATCATTCATGGCTAGCTGATCCAATAGATTGCAAGCTTGAGAGTATGGTAAATTCATAATGGATCCACCGACTGTTGCTGAATTAATGTTAAATTTCATACTAGGCGAGAGACCATTGTAGATAGTCTCTATTAGGAGCCAAGCAGGTACTGCATGGTGTGGACATTGTCTTTGTAACTTCTTAAATCTCTTCCATGCACTACGATATTCATTTTCTTTTTGCTTAAAGCAAGTGATTTCATTCCTCAATTTAATGAACTTGCCCGGAGGAAAGAATCTCTTCATGAAAGCTTGTAATAATTCATCCCATGTATTGAATGCTCCCGGGGGTTGTGAGTCTAACCAGTCTTGCGCTTCATCCCTGAGAGAGAATGGAAAAAGCTTCATCTTGATGGCATCTTCTTCAACGCCATTCATTTTGATAGTGGCGTACATTTGCAGAAATGGTGTAAAGAAATGGCGTACATTTGCAGAATGGAAAAAGCTTCATCTTGATGGAAGTTCCTGAAACATGTAAAGAAATGGTGTAGACTCCGAAATCTTCAACATATATAGTCCAATAATCAGAAATATAACTTTAATAAGTTGATAATTCTACCACTATTAATGCATAAATACTCAATTATCAACTATAAGCTCAATAAGCATTTAAGAGTTCAACAAAGAGTCAATTATTATCAATACTAAAAAAAATGGGCATGAACAAGAATTCATCGTCCAATTATTCATAATTCGACTTAGCAACATTCATCTTTCCATATTACCCAATACTAAATCAATACATGATAAAATAAAAATGCTTCAAATTTCGCTAATTAACAAGTGTCATTGAATAATGCTTGAAAAATAAGCAAATAATAAGACATGAGAAAATAAGATGTAATTTTTCATATTGAGTTGTAGATGAGACATGATGGAAATATGAACATGTATTGCAGTATAAAAATATATGCATGATGCAGGAAATTGCAAATTTTCCCAAGCTTGAACTCAACAATGTCCCCAATTTTGAAATCAAACCTAAAAGAGTATAAATATGATATATTAAAATGTGAGGGAAAAATGAAAAGATCTAATTCCAGTTCGGTGGAACTATTTGATTCTTGTCGTCATATAGATCTCGGATGCCAAATATAAGATGAAGTTGTCGAGTTCGTGTACCTGTCGTGATGCACTAATTCTTTGGCTTCTGAGAGTGTGCTGATGTTAATATTATGGTTTGAGGGTAGCGCCTAGCATCTTAAAGTGTAAAAGCCCGTTATGATGACAATTTAGACCTATAGGGTGTTGTGAAGTTCGTGAAGTGTTGACTACGACTTGTGACATATAGTAACATGTTGGTAATCATTGCGGGTCATTACAAATGAGTACTGACCCATGAAATTGAAATGAAAAGTGTGAGAAACATTGTAATGTCCGTGAACTATGGACAATGACCCAAGAGATTTGACACCTAAAATATGTGTATGAAAACATGGAGAATTATGGGTCAGTGACAAGGGTATTACGGCCCGTGAATTTTCAAAAGTAAAATAATCCTCACCGTGATACCCCTAAACTAATGATTCTAGTCCGTGAAGATGTCGTAACACCTCGTGACTGTGGTAATGACTCATAATAACAAAAAATTAGACTTTCCAAACTTAGTGTGCATGTCATAATGCTCATTAGAAAGGGAATAATACCTAAAAAATAATAAAATCAAGTCAACTAAAATAAATAAAATCGACTAAAAAATCTAAACTAAAGGTATTACGTGACTTCTCTTAATGCGCATCTTTCAACTGAAATTTCAAGCTATTAAAGATGTTAGAAGTGTAAGAATAATAAAAGGAACCAACTCACCAAATTAAGTGAATGTTTGGTGCAATGGTAGAGATTGATCATTTAAAAGTTGT
Source organism: Pontederia crassipes (assembly GCA_030549335.1). Classification (NCBI taxonomy): domain Eukaryota; kingdom Viridiplantae; phylum Streptophyta; class Magnoliopsida; order Commelinales; family Pontederiaceae; genus Pontederia; species Pontederia crassipes. The sequence goes on along the minus strand of CM060192.1, from coordinate 46,209,723 downwards.
GTTGTCTGGAATATCAATTCTATGGTAGAAGCTTCGATTGTCATTGTTGATTAAAATGTAGTGAATGAATGACATTGTGCATCTAGACGTTCTGCCTATTTCTGCGATGATGTGGGATTCATTAATTGATTTGATTATGATGGCCTCATATGCTTCTGAGGTGGAGGTGAATTTTTAGGCCTCCACAGTCAAAATTTTTTAAGATGAATATAGACTCCTTTGATTCTATGGCGAACATGAATAATTGATTTAAACCTTTAGAGGTGGAGTCTTTAGACTCCATTGCATGAAGTGGTCTTTGTTGCTGATGTTGATGGAGTGCTCCTCTCATTTGTTGGTGGATTATGAATTTGAGATGGTGTCGTTATGATGGCTAGAATTTTAGAAGGTGCACGTCTCCTTCGTATATCCTCAAATATGTATGGACTTGTCGCTTTCACACACCATGTTGTTGTCCACCTTTCTCGATAATAGTCTCTTTGTGGCATCCATCTTTTTTATAGTGACATGGGAATAAGATGACTGCAGGAGTTTTAACACTAGTATCCTCATAATCTTGGGTAGGTTGAGGAACTAATTCTACAAGTTGTTTCTCAAGCATTTAATTTTGGCCTCCATCTCTTCGAATTTGATTTGAACATATGAAGATCAAGGAAGAGATGCCAAATTAACAACGATGTGTTGGGTTCTAAGTTGATTTAATTGCACCTCCAAGTTGCAAATTAATTGATGTTGCGCTTTGAGCTTCTCTTCAATTGTTGCAATAAATTTATTAAACATCTGGATGCTAATAGTTAACTCATTTTATGATATAGATAAGAGTATGGATGTAATGGCACCATCAGCCCTCTTACTTTGTTGCTTAATATTGTCAATTTGCATCTCCATATTTTCAATTTGTTAAGTTTGAGTGAAGAGTTTCTTTATATCTAACAATTGTTTAAGTATGGTAGATGGATGTCGTGATGAATATCAATTTGAGCTTGTTGGGGCTTCTTTGTAGTGCTTTGATTTGATGTTGTTGCCTCCGTGTGGATCTCATCTAGCTGAATTGGTTGGTTTTGCCCCTAAATTTGTTAATTTGTGTTAGTTTTCTTTTTTCGTCATTGAGGGGATAATGATGTGAGCATTGGTAATCAAATTGTGCAGTAAATATATTTCCTGAAAATCTTACACAATATTGAAAAGAAAAGTGACACAAAAAAAAATAAAAAACAAATCCTCAAAGTAGTTTATACGAGATAGACTAAGAATTATGAAATATAGATTCGCGACAATGACGTCAAAAACTTGATACATTAAATTTGTAACAAATAATTTTTTTAGCAACTGCACTAGTCGTACAAGTAATAAAGTGGAATAGAGTTGTTGATCCCATCACGAACTAGTTAATCAAATCTATCTCAGTAATCTACTAAAAGAAGAAAATGTATTGTGATGTAAATATAGAAAATAAAAGTACAAAAATTAAATAACAGAAAAAATAAACTAGTGTTGAGCCTTATGATTATGGATGATTAAAGATAAGGATAAACTAGCATGAATAACAATGATGATTGAATTATAATGCTGATAAATATGTTCAGTTCTAAAGATGGATTAACAATACATAAATTATTAACCTCTACTCTAAGCAAGTCAAACGATCTTGACTCTTACAAAACTTAAGGCCACAAATGCTAAGCTAATCTTCAGATGTTAAGATGAATTAAGTTGTAAATCCTAAACTAACCATCATCCACGCTAGGTAAAAATTGTTAGATCACACAAAATTCAGCACAATCATTGAGTTACCGAATTCATGTTATGAAAGCTTCAATTCAAGTTAAAATTCAATTCAATGAGAATTATCAAATCTTAGAACTAACCACCCCACACTTGGATTGTAGTATCCTCTTTATCTTATAATATAATAATCTTAGTAAAAAGCATTAAGCATATAAATCATAATAAAAAAATTGAGAATAACTATGTTAATTCAAATATAATCAACGAAATTATGCAGCTTTCTTGAAATAAATAAATATCTCTATTACAAAATATTTTGGAAATAAAAGAATGAGTCAAACAAGTAAAATTCAAATTTAACTCTTGTCAGGTTTTAAAACCATCGAAAACTTCTTCAAATATGAGTAAATATGTTTTAAATGATCCCTGTGACTTATGGTAAGAATTAGAGTTGATTTGCAATTAAAATTCCCGAAAGAAGTTTAAAAAATTTTGAAATTCAACTTTGAAACACCCCATAACAGATTCATAATGGCTTAATATAGCTTCTCACGGTCTGTAATAGTGATATCACGACCCTCATAATGTCCAAATCGAAGTAAAAATTATGTTTTAACAACCCATAATATTCTGATCATGGTTCGTTACTCGGGCAAATTTTTTAGCATGAAACTGGGTATTTAACGTGCCCTTTGGGATCTGTCACGATCCTTCTATTACGACCATTACAAGTCTATCGCGACCCCTTATATTGAATTTCTAGCATTGGCAACCTTTAATAATTTTCTATTTCTGACTATATTTTACCTCTAATTTAAGTGTTATTTTCTTCAGTGTATCATGACTCTTTTCTCTTGCGTTTTTTCTACAGTAAAACATAAAATTTTCATTTTTATAAAATTAAAGCAAATAAACTCCTAAAATTTATGCATGCTATATAAAAATGAATCAACATAAGATTAATGCATGACTAATTATATATCAATTTTTGTATGCATCAATCACACTGATTTACATTTCTCCTCTAGTTCTGTCATTGCTCTTGTTGCTTGAGTTGACCCTGACACCCACGACTAGTATCTCTTCGTCCCTGACTCTTCTTCATCCCTAACTCCTTGGTGGTTGTGAAAGATGCTATTGATGCGTAAAATGATGTAGCAAAATAAAATCACAAGCAAATGCACTAGTCACTCAAATAATATAGTAAAAAGAGTAAAGAGTGCCTAACCCACGAGGAATATTATTAATAAAATATTTGATTTTATAAATTACTAAAATATCGATCTTATAAATTACTAAAAGAAGAAAAACATAGATTTTGAAGATAAGTTTTGTAGAGAAAATAAGATAATAATAAGATAAGATAATGGTGTTAAAGTTGGTCTTAGGGTGATAATGCATTAAGAATAAATATGTGAACCGGAAAAAATAAATTAAAGTTCTTAAGATGATTAGGAAATTTTCTAAGTTATTAATTTATTAGATTAAAATCACAGCGTCCACAGACTAATAATTCTACTATTTAATCCAACAAATCAAACTATCTTAAATTTAATCAAAACTAAAGTCCCACAAACTGGTATTCATGCAGATGAGATTAAAATTACGATGCATTAATATGAAAATCCTAGACTATTAATCACTCCACAAACTGGTACAGATTAACAGACCTCACAGATCTAATTCTCCGCACACTAGTTATTAGACCTATGTCAATTTTTAATTTCACAATAAATCATTTAATTTAACTAAATAAAATCTGAAATCAAGTAGACCACAGATTGGTAATTACTTAACTCAGAAATTTAAATAATCAAATCAAAAGCACTAAACACAATTAAAAATTGATCAAAAGAAATTCAATAATAATAAAATAAGGATTCATAGAATTCCCTTCAATAATAATTTCCTAAAAATAAAATAACTAAAACACAAAGTTCATCCCAGAATTGCAGAGAGATAATAATAACATACAAATGATAATCGGAAGAACTACACCAAGAATAAATCAGGGCCCTCAGACGTCGTCGAAACGTCTGGATCAGTCGTCCGATCAACTCTCTCTTTCTTGGTCGAAGCTTGCAGAGCTCACGACTCACGTAGAAGAAAATCACACTTCAAAGCACAAATTGGATTGATGATTTCGACCTCTATTTATATGTGCGAACGAGTCTTCATGTTGATTACGGGCGTAAATCGTACGTCTGGGATTAAATTCACCGGATAAAAGTTGATACGGTCTTTCTGGATCTCGACCATAATGATAACTTCTTCTAATCAGTACGCCCAAAATGATAGACTCTTCTTATCTTTACTCCCTTCTTTTAATCTCGGCCAAAATGATAAATTCATTAGACCCAAAGTTACGTCATATATCAATTGTTGACCAATAAGTTTCGGCCATGCATGGATTACTTCATGTTAAGCCCACAAAATCAAGTTGCATTTCTTTAACCACGAAGGATGTTGACGTAAGATTTATCCAATTAAGGTGATAACCTCAATTTTATGCCCAACATGATAACTTCTCGGCCATAAGATCTTGGGGGTAAAGATCATTCTTTCATCCTTATGTCGCACAATGATTTCAGGTCGTAATGATAAATCTTCAGCCATGGCACTTCAAAATCTTCTCGATTTTTACTCCTTAAGATAACATTTGATATGTTTACCCCTTATCTCATTCAGCGTTAATTCCACTTGCCTGCAAAATAATTATAAATATTAAGTAAATCCCTCAGTTAAAATATTCAAAGCATTAATAATTAAAATTAATAAATCCGGAATTATGACTAAAAATGATCTGAAATGATGCATGCCATGATCAAATTATAGAAAAATTAATTAAAATAATAAACTAAAATATGTTATATTTTGCATGCATCAAACTCTCCCAAACTTAAAGTCTTGCTTGTCCTCAAGCAAAAATTCAAAAAGTAAGGCTCGAGAGAGTGTCATCATAGTCGCCACTTATTTTCTCACATAGTTCTTTTGCACACCTATTACTTAGCATCTTATCACTTTTCATGCATCTGGCTTCTTAGAGGTTCTGAATGCTACACAAATTTAAACAATCTGAAATTCAGCCTTGTAGAAAAAAATAAATAGTCTATCAAATAATAGTATTCATATTGAACACATAAGTACTAATTGAGCTTAATTTTCATTTCACATTAACATGCTCTTATTTTCAATCATTTTAAAAGTTCTAATTTTTAAGCAGGATTGCACAAGGAAGTCCATGTAGCGGGCGTAGGCCTGATGACTCCCAGACCAGATGGCCTTAGGGCAACAAGTGATAAGGCACCCCTGGAGTTTACTTGCCCGAATAACTAAGGTTCTGAATGAAGAGTTTGAACTTAGCTAGGATTCAATACTCCTCCACAAGATGGTCCTTGTAGCAGGTTTTCGATCGACGGATCCTAGTGCAATTGCCCTTAGGTCGTCAGGCATGAACCCCTACAGATCTAATTGCCCGAACACAATTTGGTTCCGGATAACACTTTTGTATCTATACATAACTTTATTCAAACTTATTTTTTTAAGCTCAAAGAATACTCAATATGGTCAATAAAAAGGCTATATCAAGACTTAATTAGAAATAAAAGGCATGAACATGATCTTATGGTCTAGACATCCATAATTCTACTTAGCGTAGGCACATAGTCCATAAGTTCAATACTGAAATAGCAATTGATAAGAAAGGAAAGCATTCAAATTTCATTAGCTAATGACATGTCTTTGAACTTTTACTTAAGGGCAATTAAAATAGTAAGACAAGAGTTAATAAGATGGTAGAAAAAAAATGGTGCATGCAATGGTATTTTTGGGAAATTTTTCATTTTTTTTCAATTTTTTTGATAAATGCATACATACGAAAATAAAAAGAAAAATAAAGAAAAATGCAATGCATGAGATGCAAACTCTCCCAATCTTGAATTAGACAATGTCCTTAGTGTTAGGTCAACGAGGGAAAGAAAAATAAAGAAATAAAAAATAAAGAAAAGGGAAAAGACACAACTGGATTTACTATCTGTGTGGCGGCGAAGGTGGGTGGCAGCCAAGATGTCCTTAGCGCATATGATACTCATGAATGCGCCTCGTCATGCGAGCATTCTGATCCTGGCGAGACTCGAAGCGGTCTAGGTGCTCCTGTTATATCTGTGAAGTCTGCTCGAATGGTGGTCCACTCTTGAGCCTGTTGAAGTTGCTCTTCTTGAATAGCATTCAACTCACCTGCTTGGCGAAGCTGCTCATCGTACATGGATTCCCATAGGTTTTGCATGAAAGCATAGTCAGGTTGAGGTGGCGGAGGTGGATAATAAGGCTGCTCAAGGAGGGAAGTAAAAGTGGGCTCTAGTGCTAAAAAGTTATTCAACACAGGTTGTGGTGGTTGGGGCTGCGGAGGAGGTGTGTAATATGTCCGCTCATGAGGAGACAAGTAAGTGGGGTCAAGTTCCTATAGAGGGGCAGACACTTCCATTAGATCTCGTTCCTAATAAGGAGTGGCTAGTATGAACGAGGAATCAGAAGAGCTCTCTTGTGTTGGAGATAAAATCGGAGAGGGTACCAGCATATAGCATGAAGGGGCTGATGTCACATGTTGGGAACCTGCCGGTGATGCAGCCTGGAAGACTTGTGACTGCTGAAAGTACTGTTGGCTGCCGCATAATCAGTAGAATCAAACTAGGAGAAGGTTTCATCTGACGTAGATGGTCTTACATGTGAGATTAATGGAGCTGCGACCTGCCTAAAAAGTAGCCAATTATTTGGAATAATTGACGTAAAAGCATCCCAATATGAGAAAGGCACCTCCTGGTTGTGGCCTTTAAAAATAAAAACTTTGATCCCTGAGTTGTTGGTCTTCACGAGACCCATAGCATGAATGATCCTACGAGTGAGGTGGGTGTTTTCTAGCACAGCTTCGAATCATCCAGGTCAAACTGTAAGTGTTAAGTAATAGGTGTGATAACGGCGCCCATATTAATGATGCCATGATGAGTAGTGCGGCGCTGGAATTAACGAATGATGAAGGCATCCACATTAGCTGGAGCATGCTGTGGATGAGGTATAACTCTCCCTCTGTGATGGAACTATCATTATCACTGCGCCCACTTAAGGTGTTGCTTAGCATGTGGTGGACAAAGTGCACAATAGGATTCTAAATTGAGCTATCTTTAGCAGTGTTCCAAACCAATCAATCTTCATCTGTTTCCAAAAAACTTTGGCATCAAAGTAAGTAGGTATAGAACGAGATCCATGATTGGGGTATTCATAAATATTATTAATCTCTCCTAGAGTGAGGGTAAAGGGTCGCCCATAGAGGCTGATCCTAATTCCCAACATATAAATTAAAGACCTCCAAGGATTAGAGAAATTTCATAATTAGTGCTTCATAAGTTGGCCATCAGGAGTGCACAAAGTCATAGAGTCCAATCTGAGAAAATAATAGTGAATATCTGCAAGTAAATTATACTCCCTAAGCATTTCGGTATCTGAAAATCTGGTGGCATGAATTCAAATTCCAGACATTCTTCATATCAGGCTTGATACTCAGGCTTAGTCCAATAGTAGTCTCCGAGATAAGAAATTAGTTGTGAAGGCTGTGGTACTGGCTGAGCATTTGGATGTCATCGTTCACGACGTCCCCTCCATATATTAGCAAATCGCCTCATTTTGATCGGACTGTCGAGCAATATAGAAAAGTGTTGGCTCAACGAGCTTGGGTGCTGAAGTCTCGACCGTAGTATCTGTCGGCTGTAAGGAAGAACAACTACTCGGTGAATGAAGAGGTCTCATTCAGTCGATGAAGTGTCTCGGTCGTGATTCGATGAAGAGCTCACGGTGGGAGATGATTCGGCCGTAAAGCAGAGAGAGGGTAATGGAGTGGGCTGAAGTAGTGTTGTCAATGAAGTTGGCGGCTGAAGTCTCGGCCGTAAGGAGGAACGAGGGACGTGGCAGTGCAGAGAGAGCGTAATGAAGTTACCGGCAAAGAGACTTCGGCCCTCGTCCGGGCATAAAGGGTGGTTGTAATGCCCCGATGTTTTAAAAAAAGTGGTAAATACTTTTAAAAGAGAGGGTTTTTTGGTCATTGTGCAGAGAGGACAGCTGGTATATAAAAAAAAGAACTTCGCATCTTCTTTCTTCCTGACGTGCTATAGTAACCCCCGACGCACTGTAGCACATCCCAGCTGCCCATTCTTCCGACCAACTTATCTCCGCGACCTCCTTTCGCGGATGAGCTGCCGTTGGAAAGAGGACGAGGAGACGAACATTTTGACATATGGTATGAGATGATCGGTCTACTATAGGCGACATAGTAAGGGCGGCGACATAGTAAGGGCCGAATGCGAGAAAGGGAGAAACTTCTCCGACGACTGATTTCGGCTCTAATTCATGTCAATCTTCCTCCCGGTGAGTGGTGCATCATTCTCAGATCGATTAGGATCATTTTAAGGGATTTAAAATGTGTTTCTACTCCCAATCTTGTAGATGGCCAAGAATGAGGTTTTTCGACAACCTTTCCGACGACTTTTCCAGCGAGTTCGACGAGGGATTTCGGTCGAGTTCACCATGATGTTCTGGTAGGTGTACACACGAGGGAGAGACGTATTAGGTTGCTGTCCGTAAAAATATTTAATCACAAATTACTTGTATGTTCATCGATTTCAGGTTTCGATCGTCGGACAATATTTCTGATGACTCGTCCTCAATGTGTATTGGTAAGCGAATGAAAATGCACAATAAATTTGATTTTAGATATGAAATTTATTTTAATTAATTTTATTATGCTACTAGTGAACAAGGCGACGTTTGGCGTTTGGCGGGTGTGATTCTGATTTAGAGAGTGGCTGATTTCATTATTATGGTAAGGATAATTGGTGGCCGAAACTATTTATAAGATTTAATTTCATACTTGATAAGAATTGGTTATAGGGTCTAATTCGAATTATTATATGCTTAATTGGACATGATAGGTGGCTGTCCGATGAGCTTTGAGTAGGGTGCTATTAGTTGGCAATTTCTTTTCCCCTATCGGTAAGCATGTTAAAAATCTATATGTATGATCGAATTATGAAAAATAGTTTATATGATAGTTGTAGTTCATTAATTATGAGCTTAGGTAAGAAAATTATAAATTATAACTCCGGTACCAAGATGTCGTTAGAAAGGATTATTATGAAGTGATTAATGAACTAAAAGACAAACGATACCTAGAAGTGATAAATATCTTAAATGATAAGTCTATATTTCTGGATAAAGTTTATGGATGTAATAAGTATTTCTCCCTTTTGAACAGATTCCGATGGAAGTTAGTTGAGACCTAAGAAATCAAAGGTGAAGGAACTTATCTCAATTGATATGAATTGTTAAACTCTCCGAAGTGATGACATTATTCCACCCGATGTGGAATGAATTTCGTGATAGTTTCCTTCATGTATATTCATATATTTGTATGCTTGATATGTGTGTCATCATATGACTTGTGATATTTTATTATGAATTTTGGAAATCCGTCGAAGTTTATCCTTGTGAAATTGAAGTGAATATTTGATTTTTGAAAAGAAAAGTTTATATGATGGTTTCTAATTCTAAACTTCTAATTGGAAATTGCATACATGCATCATGTGCATTACATGTAAAAACCTGCATAAGGCGGAGTGTTTTCACCTTGGAGGATTGGCCAACTCCGGGTAGACTAATTTTGGGGCTCGGTATGCTCGTGTCAATGGGATACGAAGAGAAAGTTCGACACTTTGTGTCAATATAGTGATACGAATGGTGGAATTAGAACAACCATCCTATGTCAATGGGATACGAGGGATGGAAAGAAGAGATAAGAAGCCCCATGTCAATGGGATACGAAGGGCAGTTCAACGTCCTGTGTCAATGGGATACGAGGGATGGAGTTAGAACAACCACCTTATGTCAATGAGATATGAGGGGTGAGATTGATTCCTCCATTGAGAAGATTGGATATCCATATTTGATGATGTTTCCCCAAGTTTTATGATGTTATCTTATTGTCATGCATGTGTATCCATAGCATTCATTTCGGTATGATCATTATTTTAATGAATTTTCTTGGAGAAATGAGAAGGGTTTAGAATAATTTTTTAAAATAAAAAGGTTGATTTTTTCTTCACTATTTTAATATTTGAGATAGTCGTTTTACTCACTGAGCCTCTTTATACTCACTCCTCTTGTTTAATTCTTTTTAGGTAATGAATGAAAGCTTGCATAACATCAAATAAGGAATATAAATGGACTAGGAAATGAGCATGTGTGAGAGGCGTGATTATCGTATTTCTAACTTTGCATTTCATTGAGTATTCCTATATAGATTTGTTCCTCAAAAAATGTTTTGAAAGATTTTATAAATGTTAAATTATTTTATGAAACGATAGACGCTCATGTTATATGGTTTACGAGCATCTGGCTCGTGATTTTATTTTGAGAGTGAGCTTGTGACTCACTATTTTTGGGCATGTGTTCCCACTCTTTTGAATTGCCAGTAATGTCCTTATAACTACATGTGATGATTAAAGTTTTGAAGTTAATTATTCATGATGAGATATCTATGAATTGTTGTACATGACATATAGACGAATTTACGCATATGTCATGCCGAAATTTTTTTAAATTTCCACAGTTAGTTTATTTTTGAAACATTGATTTCCGTTGAAGTTTTGAATTCGAATTTAAACGATTGATTTTTCGATTTCATCCCTTGTGGCGCCAAAAGAAGTAGTAGGGCATCAGAGTCGGTGCTGATGGTGGTAGTGATGAATGCCGGCAGTGAGAGAACGAAGAACAGGGGGCGTAACGTTGGTCTGGGCGTAAAAGAGAGGCGGTGCTTCGATCTTTTAAGGGCACAAGAAGGGGTAAGAATTTATAGAAGAAAGATAGGGCGTGAACCCACCTATTCCGACATGATGGCGTGCAGTGAAGGGTCATGTTGATTGAATTTGGGGCGCCAAATCCAACAATATTCAAGTAAAAGATCGATTGATTTCCAAGGCGATTCGTCTGTTTCGCCTTGTCATGTCCGCTGCATGGTGTTTGGTGTGGCAGCTCGGTCGTAAGGAGAGCAGGGGGCATAGGAGAGTGGCACGGCATAATAGTCCATGATTCTGCTTTGACCAATCATTTCGTGCCTTCTTGTGAAGTCTCATGGAATGCGTTTTGATGAGTCATTACTGTATGTCGGTGTCAGGTGGTGGTCGGCGTAAATTGTCCGATTCTGTCCTTGTAGTGTCCGAGGTCAGGTGGCGTTTACGTGCCCCGACATATTAATTCATGCATGCATAGCGCTTGGTCGACGTACTTGAAGAAATGATTAGCCAAATTCCACTCCGTACACAAAAAGAAATATTGGTTAGATGACTCAATAAATAAAATAAAATCAAACTAACTCTAATGTAGCTAAAGTACTAACTAATTAAAAATTAATCTAAAGAAAAGGAAAAAAATAATTCTGATTTATAGTCTTCAGCTTGACTTAGTCCGATCGAGATTTAGATGGTAAAGATATTAATCATAGACAAATTTTGATGATAAGTGCCACCATGATAAAGTTTAAGTCTATGCCCATTAACTTTAAATCTTTGTTTATGATCCAATGATTCAATTTCAAATGTTTCATAAGGTGAACAATTGACTATGACATAACGGTCGGTCCATCTTGATTTGAGTTTTTCAGGGAATAATCTGAGTTTGCTATTATAAAGAAGCACATGTTAACCAGGTAAAAATTCTTTATGTTAAATATGCAGGTCATGTAACTTTTTAGTGTGTTTTTTATATAACTTGTTGTTCTCATATGCATGATGTCTAAATTCATCCAGCTCATTTAATTGTAATAGTTTTTCTGCTTGTGATGATTTTACATCCATGTTTAAAAATTTTGTTGCCCAATAAGCCTTATGTTTTAATTCCACGGGGAGGTGACATGCTTTTTCAAAAACTAATCTATAAGGAGAGGTACTTATGGGTGTCTTAAAAGCTGTTCTATATGCCCATAGTGCATCATCTATTTTTAAGGACCAAATTTTTCTAGACGAATTAATAGTTTTCTCCAAAATTCTTTTAATCTTTTTATTTGAAATTTCCACTTGTCCACAAGATTGGGCATGATATGAGGTACTCAAAAAGTGTTTGACTCCAAATCTGTGAAGAAGGGTTGACATTATTTTATTACAAAAATGTGTTCCATTATCATTTATGATAGTCCTAGGTGTTCTAAATCGAGTAAAAATATTGTTTTCTTAGAAAATTGGCAACTACCTTGGCCTCATTTGTAGATGTGGCTACAACTTCTACCCATTTTGATACATAATCAGCCGCCACTAAAATGTATTGATTATTATAGGACTTAGGAAATGGACCCATAAAGTCAATGCTCCACACATAAAAAATATCACACTATAAAATATTTGTGAGTGGCATTTCATCTTGACGAAAAATATTATCTGTCCTTTGACATTTGTCATAATACTTATAGTAATCTCTTGCATCTCTATAAATGGTTGGCCAATATAGTCCACATTCAAGTACCTCAGTTTTGTTTGATTAGGTCCAAAGTGACCTCCAACTTGTCCATCAAGGCAATGACTTAAAATATTCTCAATCTCATCTTCGCAGACGCATCTTAGAATGACTTGATCTGCACATAATCGAAAAAGGTAAGGGTCATTCCAGTGATAATTTTTTGCATCAAATAAAAATTTCCGTTTCTGGTGCGTGGTCATGCCCTTCGGAATACAATATCCTGCAAGGTAATTAGCAAAATTAGCAAACCACGAGGTATTGTTGGAAATTTGAGAAATTATAGAAATAGAAAAAAGTTTTTCATCTGGAAATTCTTCAAGTATGTCAGTGGCTTCTCTTGGGGAAGGCAGCAAACGTGATAAATGGTCAGCTAACAAGTTCTCAGTCCCTTTTTTGTCCTTTACTTCAACATCAAACTCTTCCAAAAGTAGTATCCATCGAATTAATCTGAGTTTCGCATCTTGTTTGCTCATCAAGTGCTTGATTGTTGCATGATCTGTTTAGACAATAATTTTTGAACAAATTAGATATGATCTAAACTTGTCAAAAGCAAAAATAACAACAAGAAACTCTTTCTCTATTATTGCATAATTTAATTGGGCAACATTCAATGTTCGGCTTGCATAATATATAACATGAAAGGTTTTATCGTTTCTTTGCCCCAAAATAGCTCCTATGGCACCATTACTCGCATTACACATCAACTCGAATGGTAGAGACCAATTTGGTGCTACAACAACAGGGGTGAAAATTAGCATTTCTTTTAACAAATTAAAGGCAACAAGACAATCTGAATTAAAATCGAATTTTGTGTCCTTAGCAAGAAGATTAGTTAAGGGTTTAGCAATTTTTGAAAAATCTTTGATAAAACAACGATAAAATCCTGCATGACCAAGGAAGCTTTGAATGCCCTTCACATTGATTGGAGGAGGAAGATTTGCAATAGCATTTATCTTGACCTTATCCACTTCAATTTCTTTTTCTGAGATTTTATGGCCAAGCACTATACCATCCTTAACCATGAAGTGACATTTCTCCCAGTTAAGGATCAAATTTGTTTCTTGACATCGCTGCAAAACTAGAGCTAAGTTATCCAAACAGTTATTAAAAGAGCCACCAAATAGTGTAAAATCGTCCATGAAAACTTCGAATATCTTCTCATTCATATCTGCAAAGATTGACATCATACATCTTTGGAATGTTGCTGGAGCATTGCATAGACCAAATGGCATCCTTCTATAGACAAACGTTCCATACGGACATGTGAATGTTGTCTTTTCTTCTGTTGGGTCAAAGTTTTAATGACATATAAAATTATATTTTGATGAAACAAACCTCGAAAGATTAAAGTTGAAATGCAAAAAAAGTTTAAAGAAAAATAGATAACTTTATACACACTACACTTTGATTAAATAATTGTCACTGATCTCATTAGTTTTGGAAGAATGTGGAACACCAAAGTTGTAGAAAATTCTGTTAGCTTTCCATAGATTCCAAGATCATCTAATTTGGATAACCGTGCAGAAAGTTATGATCAAAATAGTGTAGGTCGGTCAACCTATCGGTCGACGCAAAGAAGGTCGGTCGAGACGTACCGATCGACTGATAACTACTGAGCTTGTTTCGGACGACGTCGAGCTGATACCGATCGATGTATCAATCGACAGACCGGTCGACCGGTCAAGCACAGAAATTGAAGAAAACGCGCAACGGTCACATAGACCGATCGACCGGTCCAGAAGTGCGGTCTACCGGCCTCCGAGTCAAATGAACAGTAATGGTCAAATTTGAAAGAGGAATTTGTGGAATGATTTTTGGACGAATTTTTCACACATTGATGACTATAAAAGGAGTGCCAAAGCCAGAGGCAAAGACACTCATTCACTCATTGAAGAAAAGCTTAGAGAGATCATTTCTTGAAGTTTTCATTTTGTAGCTTTCTCATTTTTTCTCTCTTCTTCTCTTGTGAGCTTAGTTTTGTAAAAGAGAAACACTTTTGTTCAGAAAAATTAGAGATAGCTTCTGTGTAAAAGATATTTTAAATCTTACCTCTTGAGCGAGAGGGATAGATTAGCTTCCTAGGAGGAGAGATTACATTACCTCTCGAAACAGAGAAAAGGCGGTGGTGTAAATGGCTTTCTTCCTTGCCCCATTTGGAATAAAGGAAGTGCTAGTGGAATCTCCGACGATCTCAAGGTCGAGAAGTCGGAGCGGGACGTAGGCTAAGGTGTGGCCGAACCTCATCAACAACCACCGAGTCTTTGCATTTTATTTTCTCTCTCTCTCTCCCCATTCATATTGAATTTATGATCTGAATTATAAAGGATTTAAAAATCAATTTTAAGCTTCTGCGAGGATTTTTGTGAAATCGACATTTTCGAATTGAACATCAATTCACCTCCCCCCCCCCCCCCCCCCCTCTTGGTGCCCTTTGGAATCCTACATCTTGATCCTCAAGTGCTACTACTATCTGATTGTAACCAGAGTAGCCATTTAGAAAACAATAGTAACTATGATCTGCAACACGCTCTAACATTTGATCAATAAAAGGTAATGGAAAATAATCTTTGCGGGTAGCATCTTTAAGTTTCCTATAGTCTATACAAACTCTACAGCCCGTGACTATTCTTTGAGGCACTAATTCATTATTTTTGTTACTTATCACAATGATGCATCTTTTCTTAGGAACTATCTGTACAGGACTTATCCATGAACTATTAGAAATGGCATATATAATACATGCATCAAGGAGTTTAATGACCTCCTTTTTCATAACTTCCCTTAAAGTTGGGTTGAGCCTTCCGTGGTATTGAGCAACTGGCTTGGCATTGTCCTCCATCAAAATCTTGTGCATACAAATGGTAGGAGAAATGCCCCTGATATCTAAAATAAATTAGGCGATTGCTTTCCTGTGTTGCCTCTATACTTCTAGAAGTTTATTCTCCATGTCATCTGTCAAGTCAGCAAATATGATAACCGAGTAAGTGTAATTTTCAAGAAAGGCATATCTTAAATGAGATGAAAGTTCTTTTAGTTTAAATTTTGGGGGACAATCCAATTTATCGATTTCTTCCTCGAGTGTCTCTATTGTTATTGGCGCATTATTTTCTTCCACAGTTTCCCTGGAATCCTCCATAATTTCCAAAGCTCCCTCGGCATATGAATCTGAAACAAAATCTACAACAATATCATCAAAAGTATCAGTAGTGTTATTTTCTAAAGAATCAATGGCATAACAAGATGGGTAATCAAAAGGTTGTTTGAGATAATTTTTTATATTAAAAGTAATGTCTTCATTGTTGACGCAAAGTGTGAGCATCCCTTGTTGAACATCTATGAGTGCATTCCCTATTGCTAGAAATGGTCTCCGAAGAATAATGGAAGTTTTTTCATCTGCTTTCATATCCAAAATAATAAAATCTGCAGGAAAAATAAATCTATCAACTTTCACCAAGACATTTCTTAAGATTCCTCGGGGCCTCTTGCACGAAGAGTCTGCAAATTAAAGGATCATGCAAGTCTCTTCCAGTTCCCCATAACCTAGTTGCTCAAATATGGAATATGGCACTAAACTAATACTAGCACCAAGATGACATAAGGTTTTAGCACAAAAGAATTTTCCGATAGTGCAAGGTATGGTAAAGCTGTCAGGATCTTTCATTTTTCTAGGCATATCACGATCATGAATAGCACTACATTCTAATGTCAACATTACTCTCCTAGTGTTTTCAAACTTTCATTTTGAAGATAATATATTCTTCATGAATTTAACATAGGTCGGCATCATCTGTAAAGCTATATGAAAAGGAATATTAATTGATAATTGTTTTAGAATATCAAGAAAGCGAGAAAATTGTTTATCGAGTTGTTCTTTGCGAAATTTCTATGGATGGGGCAGATCCTCTATGTTGCTGGTATTTCTTAAATTGTCAGCTTCCTTGTCAGTGGCTTGATATTGTATCTTGGATGTTTCATCATCAATCTCTACAGTTAGTGGTGGAGCTAGCACTGAACTCTTTAGTTGCTTGCCACTTCTAAGAGTCACAGCCTTGGTCTCTTCCTTGGAATTTTTTTCTGTGTTGCTTGAAAAAGCTCCTGGTGCACGACTTGCCATCATATTGGCCATTTGGTCTACTTGCATTTCCAAATTCCTTATTGAAGCATCTTGATTGGTTGCTCTTGTCTCCATTGCCTTTTGCATGGTTTGCATAGTATCAATGATTCTTGCCATCATCTCTTCCATAGGATTAGTTGATTGTTGGACAGGAACTTCGGGTTGCCTTCTCAAAAGTGTAGGATTTTGTAAAGGTGTATTGGCTTGTCCTTGATTTGGCCTATAAGGAAACTTCTGATTGTTCCTCCAGTCATAATCATTGTTCCGGAAAAATGGATTGGAGACAAAATTAGTATTTTCAATTTGAGTAGAAGTATTGTCTATAGGACAACAATTGCTCGCATATCCTCCTCCACAGTTGTTGCACACCACAAATTTTTTATTAAGTGACTCTAACTGAGTCACTACTTCAGAAGAATTTTCTATTCTCTACCGCACGAACACTATGTGTTCATCGAGGAGGTCTTTTTTTCTTGACTAGATTTTAGGACAACAACTTCAATGATATCTAGTATCTCACTAGGGCGTTTAGCTCCAAGTATCGTCCCTCCTGCAGATTGGTCCAACTTATCTTAATCCGATGATCGCAATCCGTGATAAAAGTCTTTTATCACCTGCCATTTTGGAATTCTATTATCAGGAACTTTTGAAAGTAATTCCTTATAACGTTCCCAAGCCTCATATAATGTCTCATCATCGTCTTGAATAAATGCCCTTAGTTCTCTTCGATATTTGTCTGCTTTTTGTGGTGGGAAATATCTTCCAACAAACTTTTCTACCAGCTCCAATCATGAGTGAATTGATCCTATAGGCAAAGTTTTGAACCATGTAGAAGCTTTGTCACATAAAGATTGTGAAAATAATAAAAGACGAATAACTTCAGTAGAAACATTATTATTTTTAAAAGTGCTCAAGGTGGCCACAAATTTGTCAAGGTGGTCATGAGGGTCTTCATGCAGTCCTCCATCAAATTGTGATGCTTGTATCATTCTCGCGATTGCTGGATTGATCTCAAAATTATTTGCATTGATTTCAGGCAACACAATGCATGATTCTCTATCACTATACCTTGCTGAGACATACTCTCTCATAAAAAGTTCTTCATCTTCCCGATGATTATTTTGTGGATGCACTATTTCATTTTGTTGCTCCTGTCTCTGATTTTTACATGCTTGTTCAGCCATTCTTTTGATATTTCTTCTTAATCGGCGAGTAATTCTTTCAATTTTAAGATCAAATTCCAAAAGCGGATTTGAACTCCTAGTGTGATGTCCAGAATTATCATTCCAGTATGAGTTGTGATTAGATCTTCAATAGTACCTACAACAACCAATTGCCAGAGAGAAAAATAGAATTAAAAAATTAAAAATTAAAAATACAAATATAAGATGCATGCAGATAAAGAGACAATTAATCAATAAAAATTTAACTTGTTGGCAATGACTATTTTCGTAATATACAAAATGAGTCAAAAATATGAAAGAATTCAATATGAATCGTTCGACTGAAATTAAATTCCATGCATATCGGAATAAGAGAAAATATCATAATAAATTCTGGCCGAAATTCGACAAAAAGATATAAGTTCAATCCCAGAGTAAAAAAAATAACACCGAAATGTTTTAAAATTTTTAATCACAAGTTATATTCCAAACAATAGAGTCGTCAAACTACATCCAAAAATAATTATATTCAATTTCTTAATTGTTGCATAATAATAAAACTTGATAAGGTGTAGAATAAAACTCTATAAATGATTGGGAGTCAAACCGAAACCTGAGATTAAAATGGCGACAAATATTAATAATGAATCATCACGGTCGAAAGAGAATTGAACCGAACTTGGGCGTAAAAATTAATCAACCCCTTGCATTCAAAACTCTAGGCGTAAAGAACCAAAATGATGTCGACAACTTGATTTACTTGGCCACAAACTAGAAAACTATCAAGGTTTCGGTCAAAATAAAAATTGAATGAAACTTGAAAGTCATGTATTACTCCAACTCTTGCGTATAAAAGAAGTCGACAAATTAACCATTATGGCCGAGAAAGAATAAAAGTCATATTGGGCGTAATTCGGACATTATCCAATGTGAATTAAGTCGAAACGTGATCCAAATAGGGCGTAAAACAAGGTTTAGAAAATAAAAACATGTCGGCCGCAAAACATAAAGAACTCAAAAATCAAGAGGCGCAAATCATCTGTTAATATTTCTAGTAAAGCTGACGAAAATTAATTACGGTCGTAAGTCAACACATAAAATCTTTATCAAATTAATCACTGCCAAAAATCAACAAAAATTAATCCAAATCAATTGATAATATCGTGACCTCTTTATATGCAAGAAGAAATATGTTAGATTATTTAAACATATATAAATAATTAAAACAAATAGTATAATAATACGTTTACAAAAAGAAGAAATTACAGAAATTTTATTTACAAGAAACTTATTTACAGGATTTTATTTACAGAAATTTATTTACATCTCCTAATAATTCATAAAAATCAGAAATCAATTAATAAAATATTCTCCGATAACGGCGCCAAAAACTTGATACGTAAAATGATATAGCAAAATAAAGTGCACTAGTTGTTGAAGTAATATAGTAAAAGGAGTAAAGAGTGACCCACAAGGAATATTATTAATAAAATATCTGATCTTATAAATTGCTAAGAGAAGAAAAACATAGATTTTGAAGATAAGTTTTGTAGAGAAAATAAGATAATAATAAGATAAGATAATGGCGGTGAAGTTGGTCTTAGGATGATAATGCATTAAGGATAAATATGTGAAACAGAAATAAATTAAAGTTCTTAAGATGGATTAAAAATTTTCTTAAGTTATTAATTTATAAGATTAAAATCACAGCGTCCACAAACTGATAATTCTGCTATTTAATCCAGTAAATCAAACTATCTTAAATTTAATCAAAACTGATGTCCCACAAACTGGTATTCATGCAGATGAGGTTAAAATTATGATGCATTAATATGAAAATCCTAAATTATTAATCACTCCACAAACTAGTATAGATTAACAGACCACACAGATCTAATTCTTCACATACTAATTATTAGACCAATGTCAATTTTTAATTTTACAATAAATCATTTAATTTAACTAAATAAAATCTGAAATCAAGTAATCCACTGGTAATTACTTAACTAAGAAATTTAAATAATCAAATCAAAAGCACTAAACACGATTAAAAATTGATCAAAAGAAATTCAATAATAATAAAATAAGGATTCACAGAATTCCCTTTAATAATAATTTCCTAAAAATAAAATAACTAAAACATGGAGTTCATCCTAGAATTGCAAAGAGATAATAATAAAATACAAATGATAATCGGAAGAATTAAACCAAGAATAAATCAGGGCCCTCGAGTGTCGTCGAAACGTTTGGATCAACCGTCCGATCAACTCTGTCTTTCTTGGTCGAAGCCTGTAGAGCTCACGACTCACCGTAGAAGAAAACCATACTTCAAAGCACGAATTTGATTGAAGGTTTCGTCCTCTATTTATAGGTGTGAACGAGTCTTCATGTTGATTACGGGCGTAAATTGTACGTCTGAGATTAAATTCACCGGATAAAAATTGATATAGTCTTTCTGGATCTCGGTCATAATGATAACTTCTTTTAATCATTACGTCCAAAATTATACTCTTTTTATTTTTACTCCCTTCTTCTAATCTCCATCAAAATGATAATTTTTTTCAATCATTACGCCCAAAGTTACTATATCAATTGTTGACCAATAAGTTTCGGCCATGCATGGATTACTTCATGTTACAATACAAAATTAGGTTGCATTTCTTTAACCACGTAAGATTTATCCAATTAAGGTGATAATCTCAATTTTACGCCCAACATGATAACTTCTCGGCCATAAGATTTTGGGGGTAAAGATCATTCTTTCATACTTATGTCGTCCAATGATTTCAAGTTGTAATGATAAATCTTCAGCCATGGCACTTCAAACTCTTCTCGATTTTTACTTCTTAAGATAACATTTGATACGTTTACCCCTTATCTCATTCGGCATTAATTTGACTTGCCTACAAAATAATTATAAAATTAAGTAAATCCCTCCTTAGTTAAAATATTCAAAGCATTAATAATCAAAATTGATAAATTCGAAATTATGACTAAAAATGATCTAAAATAATGCATGCCATGATCAAATTATAGAAAATTAATTAAAATATATTATATTTTGCATGCACTAATTGCACATCCTCTCCTATGGCCCCCAACCCTGTCCTCTTTTGCAACTCCACTCAATTGTGCCATCATCTTCTGCAAGTTCTGGAAAATATCTTTCTCTCTCTCCATTCAGCATCTTCCTACTTGTGTGAAGACCCAATCAAATGAAGGGAGAGATGCTCTCGTTTTGGGATCATGAACTAGAGCAAAAAGCTTACATTCATTTTTTTCATCTACGTGATCCACCAATTATATAGTATATCTAATGGTTGGAATGAATTGTTGTATTTTCTAGCCCAAAGCATGTGTTCTACATCCGTCTGCCCCATAATATATTAAATATTCATATGAAAGTTATATATCAAACATTTACGTCTAGTTATTTACATGTAGTCACAAATGCCCCTCAAAATAACTTGCATTCAACAAAAACAAAGATACATGTCTAATATTGTGTCTAAGGCAGCACTAAAAAACCAATTTGGTGCATCGTCGTCGGTCTGAACAAACACACGATGAACCAGCTCACTTAAACACCAGTCTGAGCATCCTCTTTCATCCGTCGTCCATATTGTGTCTAATGGTTTCTGATGAGCGTTGGATGGTGCTACCCAATTTGGTGGGTAGCACGTCCATTAAATCAACATTAGATCAAATGTGATGTCTGAGAAAAGACTATGCTACTATCCAAGGTCAAAATAAAACCTAAATAATGACTAGTGTAGAAGAGAATATTGTTTTCCATATCTCTATTGATTACAATGTGTCCTCATATATAGAAGACTACATGGAAATATCAAAAATAGAAATCCACTACAAAAGGAAAGTAATTGTTGGCCGTTGCACAGGAATCATGAATCATTGCTGATATGGAGAAATTGGTTGGCCTCAATTATCTCCAACAATTTCTCTTATCATATCAAATATTTATTGACCTAAATATTTATTTCCAGAATCTCTATATGATTTGAAGAATCTTCAACACTCCCCCTCAAGCTGGAGCATAGATATCAATCATGCCTAGCTTGTCACATAAAAAGTTGTGGCATTTCTTAGGTAACCCTTTTGTGAAAATATCAACCAACTGCAATTCAACAGAGATGTAGGGAGTAGCAATCTTCCCTTTAGTAATAACATCACGTATGAAGTGGCAATCAACGTCAATTGCTTCATCCTCTCATGGAATACAGGATTGGATGCTACATAGTTGCAGAGTGATTGTCACAATACATTGGAATTGAAACTGCAATAGGAAAACCCAAATCAGCAAGTAACAAAGTAATCCATATCACTTCACAAGCAGTATGCGCCATGGCTCGGTATTCAGCTTCAGTACTTGAACGAGAAACAAAAACAAAAACAAAGATGTGACGTCTACTTTTGCCATCAAGTTGTCCAAAGATGAGCAAACCTTCAGCCAGCACGCTCGAAGCTCAACTCCGATATCCAAGTTACACTTTTTCTTTGTTCTTTTAATTAGTGACGACGGAAGATGATAATTATCCACGACCAAATTTTAGCATGAGATGCATCATTTTATTAACTTATTAAAATAAGAATGTATCTAAGTTTTATGTTTTATTTCTAGGATGCATGAGTAATGAATTACAAAACTTCACACGATCGTGACAAATACACAGTTCTAACTCCAAAAGTCATTCGAGTCATTACTAGAATATCAAATCACTTTTTACACCTATTTAAGAAGAAATTCAAATGCATAAGTACTCTTGCCCTTATCATATGTTCTAAAGATTTTTTGAAGACTAATTATGACAAAAATCTTGGAGTTTGACTTAGTCAAAACCTTAAATTTAATTTAAATTTATTTTTTTTTCTTATTTTAATTCGAAAAGGATTTCAATTCTTTTCTAATCACATGAAAATTTAAACCAACTACAAATAAAAGCTTTCTATTGCCTGAGAATGGGATGCTAGGGTTGCAACTTGTGCTTTGAAAATAAGAACATGAGAGCATCTTGAAGAGTGGCTAACAAGATATTTGTACGATGATTTCGAGCAAAATTCATGCAATAACTTATCGTTGCATAGAGTACTTCCTCTGATCCATGAGTTTTCCTCATTTGTGGTGGTGGTGGCGGTAGTTAGGGAAGGTTTTGGGAGGCTTTGTGCCCCTCCCCATATATATAGAAGATAAAATAAGAAACTGGTCTCCCTAAATTAAAGAAAAATAATAAGTTTAAACAATATTTAAATATATATATATATATATACATATATATATCATATGCATGTAATATTAGAAATGAAACCTTAAATTAAGTTAAAATTTATTAAATTAAATATTTTAAAGTTTAAAATTAATATTAATTATTAATATTTTATTTTTTAAAATTATTAATTTGGCCCCTTTAAAAAATTTTCCCAAGTCCGCCCTTGGTTGTGGTGGGGATGTGGCAATCATAAATGTTTTTTTCTTTCTTTTTTTTTCATTTTGTTCGCTACATTGCATTCGCATGGCATGTATACCATACTACTATACTAGTGGGTATTAGTATTTGGATAGTATGATATTTCGTAGATAAGTAAGGCTAGATTTGTAAAGCATAGTAGTCTTGCTTAGAGGAGTACAAATAGGCATAAGGTCAAAGAAATAAAATTTGAGTTTTTTTTTTCTTAAACCTCTTCTCAATATCTCACCTTCTTTAGTCATTTATGTTATTAATGTTTCAGAAGCATTATCTAGCAGAAATCCACATCTTCATAACGATGGTATCAAAAAAAAAATTTATAATACAGATAAAAAAAAAACATATTTCATTTCTAGTTTACAAGATATTGTCCATCAACGATTGAACTCCAGAAATCAAAACTTATTTCTCTGAACTAGATTCATTTTTATGAACATCCAAGAAATGACATATTAGAAAAGCTCATGGATTTAGTAAAAAGAAACAATGATAGATTATAAACAAATGTCACTTTTACTTGATGAGTGTAACATTTACAACATTCATATTCTTACAGGATCCAAAAGAAAATATAGATACTATGAAGGGACCGTGATAAGAACTATCCCCTGCAAGCTCCTCGACAATTCAGAATGTGCAGCAAATTAGAGATTGAATACAAGCGAAGGAAGATTTCAGATTGAAAGGTTTCTTTGGAGGAAAGATCAAATGTTATCTGTCTACTTCATCGTTTTACAACTGAATCGAGACTTTTATACCTTTTACAATACAAGTATAACTGATTTAACGAATTAGTAATTATAAGTTTGCCACTACGGTTATCTCGTGCACGTTTAACGCTACATGTAGATGTTTATCACAGTGTCAAACTTGACAGCTCAGCATTCCCCCTTCAAGTTGACACTCTGTGAATATCCAACATTCCAAGTTTATGCACCAACTTATCATGTTATGATCTTCCTAATCCTTTTGTCATAATATCTGCAAGCGGCTCTGAAGAAGGTGCTTCTAGTGTCTTGTCAGCAATCTTTTCCCTCACAAAATGGCAATCTCTATATGCTTAGTCCTCTCGTGAAACATAGGATTTGAAACAATTTGTATTACAGCGTTATTATCGCTCTTTTAATACGGCTTCAACCCATATAATTTCTGCAGTAGTTGAAGCCATACATCGATACTCTGCTTCATTTGACAGTGACTTATTTTTTTACCTTCCAAAGAGATCAAACTATGACCAAATTTGATGCAGTATCCTGTCACTGATCTTCGTGTAATCAAACATGAAGCCCAATCTAAGTCACAATAGACTTTCAATTGACTGTTTTCCCTTGAAGAGAAGAAAATCCCTAAACCTGGCTTATCGTTGATGTATCTTACCACTCTCATAGTTGCATCCATATGAGAGAATTTAGGCTTGTGCACAAACTGGCTTAATGTCTGAACAGCAAAAACAATATCTGGTCATGTCATTTTGTGATAGAGTAATCTCCCAACTAGCCTTTGGTAGCTTGTTGGATCTTCTAGTAGCTTGTCATCATGATTCAAGTGAAACAATTCATCATATTTTTTAGTAGTGAATTTAAAATTTTGCTCTAATGGACTTTGGAAAGGTTTGGATCCAGGAAGTCCTGCTTCTGGAATAAGCTCCAAGGCATACTTTCTTTGATTAAGAACTATTCCGTATTTATTACTGCCTATTTCTATGCCAAGAATATATTTCATGTCTCCCAAATCTTTTATTTTGAAATTGGTTTTTAGTACTGCCTTTAATTCTTCAACCAGATCCTTATCATTCCCTATGATAAGAACATCATCTACATAACTAATAGAGTAACAATCTTGCTAGAAATCCTTTTTGTGAACAATGAATAATCATTCATACTTTGTAAGTATCCACTCTTCTTTAATGTCATGAATATACTTAATGTTGTCATTTTTGCCACTAGAGAAAATGTCTCAACATAATATATTCCTTCCTGTTAACTATATCCCCTTGCTACCAACCTAGTTTTGTATTTGTCCAAAGAACCATCAGGTGAACATTTCACCTTATAAATCCACTTGCATCCTATTGCTTTTTTTTCCTTGAGGCCGTTGAACAAGCTTCCAAGTTCCATTGTCTTCTAAAACCTTTATTTCAGCCTTCATTGTGTTATTCCATTTGGTACTTTTCACAGCTTCTTCATGGTTATCTGGCTCTTTAATCTCAGATATAGTACTCAAGAAGCACTGATAACTTGGAGAAAGATGGTCATAGGAAATATCAATTGGATAAGGAGTGGACTTGACCTGATTTCTTGACTGAGTGTATGTTGACTTTGCAAATTGAACAGCAGGCATTATATAATACTTGTGCCAAATAGGTGACTTAGCTACGCTTTTTGACTTTCGAGTTTGTTCTCCTATTTGTGTAGAAGGTATTGATGGCAAGGATAAAGGCTCAATAGGTAAAGGTATCAATTGGAACATTATATGGTGAAAAATGAGAAGGATTATCATTATCTTGATCTGACTCAGATAAATCTGATGCACTTTCAGGCATTATTGCATCTGACTCTGGAAAAGAATATTTTTGTATAGAAGAATCAAAAGGAGAATAATCAACAAGACTCTATAGGATTGGATGAATTAATTGTTTCACTAAACTCTTTGTCAGAAAAAAAAACATTATGAGGAAACAAATTAATTCTTTGATTCATCTCATTTTTGAAAGGGAATATATGTTCATGAAAGATAGTGTCTCTACTCATATCTTTCCAGATGAAAGATTTAATAGTTTATATCCCTTCTGAGTAGAGGACCAACCAAACAAAACTGAAGGAATGGACCTTGCTACACTATCATGTTATCTTTATTCTGAGGCGTAAACCAGACAACCAATAGTTCTTAGATGATTATACATAGGTAACTTAATAAAAACTCATATGGAGTTTTGCCTTGTAGCAAAGGTGTTGCTAGCCTATTAATCAAATGGGTTGCAGTTTGCACACAATCTCCCCAATATGAATTTGGTAAAGAGAATTGGATTTTTTAGGCTTTGGCTACTTCTAACAAATGCCTGTGCTTTCTCTCAGCAATTCCATTTTGTTGAGGGATATCAACACAACTACTCTCATGAATTATCCCTAAGATAGACAACAAATCATTGTATTGTTGATTAAAAAATTCTGATCCATTATCTATCCTGATAATTTGAACAGCTGTTGAAAATTGTGTCTTGACATAGGTTAAAAATTGTTGAATATAACAAAAGGTATCACTCTTGAGATTTGAAAGAAAAATCCAAGTATACCTAGTATAATCATCCACTATTGCTAGAAAAAATCTCTTATTGTCATGAGTCGAATGATTATAGTCCCCAAAGATCCATGTGCAACAAGGCAAAAGGCTTTTTTTTTTGTTCTGTTGCAACTTAAAGGAAGGAAATCTTATTTGCTTTGCCAAGGGAAAAATAGGACAACAAATATTAAAGTAAAAGAATTTTCAATTGAATCTCGTATCAAAGGGAATTTTTTCAGTTTATCAAATGATACATGACCAAGCCTTTGATGCCAGAGTACACTAGAAATTGAAGAGTCAATTACAGAAGAAGACTGTAACATAAGAGGATGATGAGGTAAAAAAGAAGTGAAAGAAGTCTTCTGAAAGTCCAAAAGTTTGCTAGTGACTCGATGTGGCAAAAGGAAATATAAACTTCCTTTCTCTTTATCAATCCCCATCACCTTCCCAGTTAAGAGACTATGTAGAAGACAAAATGAGGGATAATGTCACCAAAAGTTCTTTGGTCAACTTGGAAATTGACATGAGATTGAATTTAAACTCTGGCACACATAAAACTTCATGTAACTGTTGCTCTGGTGTTATCTTATAACTTCCTGTACATGGCACTTTAGAAAGTCTGGCACATATAAAATATCTTTCATGCTCTTCCTGATTTATTCTCAACCAAGTTATTCAGCCAAGTTTTAAAAGAGGATATATGATTTGCAGCACCTGTATGTAGAATCCATTCAAGTCCATTGTCTAAAAATTTCATAACTGATGATATACTTGCCAGATTGACCTTTGCTTCCTCCAGGATTCTTTATTAATGAAG
Source organism: Pontederia crassipes (assembly GCA_030549335.1). Lineage (NCBI taxonomy): Eukaryota > Viridiplantae > Streptophyta > Magnoliopsida > Commelinales > Pontederiaceae > Pontederia > Pontederia crassipes. The sequence continues at coordinate 46,182,588 of CM060192.1, read as the reverse complement.
TTCAGAATTTGTTTATACTATTCCTTAGTAAATATTTGTGCTGCCACAATAGAAGAACTGTGTTGATGTACCTTAAATTATGTTCCATGTATCCAAAATTAAAAAAAATGAGAAAAAGAAAAAATGAAGATATGTAGCGGAAGGCTTGAGATTTATCATGAGGGTTAGGGTTTTATGATGATGTACTCTCTTTTGCTCGTAGTGGATTTTTTCTGACGACGGTCTTCTTTTTTGTGGATGTTTCTCTCTTGTTCACATTGATCAAGAGAGTTTTACCACGTTAAATCTCTATGTTCATCTTCTCTTTCTTTCGTTATTTTGATTGTTCATCGATCCTCAGTTTTTTACCCCCAACAAACTATTTCTAGATAATTTGTATTAACAACATTGTATTAAGAACTGTTTCTCCTTGCTTCATAGGTCTTTTCTTGAATTTATAATCAGCTGGATATCTGATTAACTTGTAACAAGTTTTCCTTTCATGCTCTTTATTATGACAGTAATGGCATAACAGATTCCCATTTCTTTTAGGCTTTGAATTATGTCCTGAATATTTTTTATTCTGCCGTCCTGAAGCTATCAGTGCTGCTCTATCAAGAAGACTTTTCAGAGAGATTCCAGAAGCTATAGTGCGCTGACTTTCTTCTTTATTAACGTGGAGTATGCTTGATTCACATATGGTAGAGGTGACATAAGAAGTATCTGATTTCTGATTTGTGTATAAGTTTCATTTTGGCTCATAATAAATTGATAAAGCCTAATATCTTGAGAATTCTTAATATACTTTCTTGAGTTTTCACAAGAACACGAGGGAAATTCAACCATAAAAAACATCTCATCCCAGTATACTTTAATTTTGTTAACATAAGTAGAAATTGACATGGTTCCTTGATTAGTTGTACAAATGGTTCTGAGTAGTTGAAAAACTCTTGTTCCATGAGGCTTATCGAATCTCTCTTCGACACCTTGCCATACAAGAAAAGCATATGAAGCATAAACTATTCTGCTCAATAAGTCTTTGGATACAACAATCATGATTCAAGACAAAACAATTGCATTTACTCTGTCCCATAATGATTTTAAAGAATTCTCTACTGATTCATGAGTACAAGATCCATCTGTGAATTCAATTTTATTTTTTTCGTAATCTGCATTGCCCTACTCCATATGGCACAATTTTCCAGTCTAGCCAATTGAAATGGGACATGACAAATACCAGGTCCATCAGATGGATTCAAGATTGTTCTTCATTTGCCTACTTCTTATTGATACAGAAGTATCTTCAGATTCTTGAGACATGATACTCAAAGAGGTTTTAACTCAAGAATCAAATAGATCAGAGACTTGTCAAGGAAAAAGCTGAAGAACCAGCTGAAAAAAATAGGAACCATCTTGCAGATCAAGGTTTCGGAATGAACCAGTTTTGAGAGGATCTGATGTTCAGGCTCTGATACCATCATAAGAACTATCCCTGCAAACTCCTTGATGATCCACAATATTGAGCAACATAGAGATTGAATACAAATAAAGGAAGATTTCAGATGGAAATGTTTCTTTGGAGGAAAGATCAAATGTTGTTTGTTTGCATCATATCTTTATAACCAAATCGAGGCTTTTATACCTTTTACAATACAAAGTATAACTGATTTAACGAATCAATAATTACAAGTTTGCCACTGCAGTAGATGTTTATTACAGTGTCAACTTGATAGCTCAACACAGACGGATCGCAGTCGATCATTTTAACTGGAACAAGCCGGTGCTTTGAAGTCGTCGAGTCCGATGAAGGCAATCGCCTGAGGAGCAATACGAAGCGGCTCAGAAGCGTTCTTGAACAAGGGTTTCATCTCAGGGATCTCCTTGCCGGAGACAAGGGTCAATGGCTCATCGTTCAGGAGCAGCACCCTGCTCTTGAGGTCGCCGCCTTGCGGGCTCAGATGGTACTCTTCCCTCGTACCTCCTTGCACTGCATGAACCTGCGCAGCATCGCTAGCGACCGACACATCGAACGCAGTGGAGTTGGACAAGTTGATCAGCAGCAAAGTTACACCCGACTACATGCGTGGCCAAAAGAACAAGAAGTTAGTATGTAAAGATGGATCGGCGATGTCGTATGCACACTGTGACGCATAAAAGCAAAGTTACCTTCTGTTTGGAGCAATGTGCGTAGGCACGAAGGTACGGCGAGCCATCGTGCGTTGTTTGAAGAACTCCTGGTCCCATCAGTTGATGCCACAGCAAAGCACTATTTTGCGAAGAAGAAGCAAGAACGCAAAACTTAGCATTTTGTGCAGCTTCTAGCAGAGCATCAATTGTAGATCTATATGACCAACCTGAAACTTACCCGTAGTAATCTGGGTTTGGAATGAATGTTTTGGTGTCAAGGAGAGCATAGTTTCCTCCTATCAGGGCTTGTCTGCAGAACACCTTGTGGTTATACGTGGATACAATGCCAAGTTGATCCAAATACCTGCCAGTATCAAGGTCATCCATGGTTCAAGTCAGTTTATGAATTGTTTCTTGTGGCAATTTACACGAATATATTTGGAAATGAGCAGCTACCAGAAACTGTCGACAAAGGCATTGGAAACATCTTTGCCTCCACTGTTGTAGGCACCACCAGATTCACTGACCCAAGCAGAGCTCCAAGGGCCAAAGTTCTTGATGGTGTTCTGGAGGTTATTGTATGTATGCGATATCTGGTCCAAGTAAAAAGGGTTTTGCATCTTGCGAATTAAATTCTTGTCGACACCTGAGAGCAGAGGCAAAGTATTAGGAGCAATTACTTAAGTTGATAACATTGGTAGATAGTCAATTGAGTAACAGTGAGCACAAAAGGATTAGATGCATCAACAGCACTAACACGCGGTGTCGGAGATAGAGTTATCTGACCTGCACCAAGATTGTAGATGTGGTGTGTGACAGCATCAACAACACCAGGGCCTGAAGACTGAAGCATTTCAGAGAACCATTTCTGTTCATAAAAGCCCCCTGGTGTCAACACCTTGGGCTGCTGTCCGGTGCCTCGGTACAACTCGGAAATCATATTTTTTAGCACTATCGTGTCCTTGGCGTACTGCTTGGCTTCCACCCTTGCAGCAACCCCACTTCCACAGAGCTCGTTTCCTAGCAATATATACATTATGAGTGACGTAGTAGAAATAAGATGCATCAGCTGCTCGATATAAACTATGACTTATATCTACAAAAATTTATTGATCACAGAGCCTGTGATATTACCAAATTCCCAGGATTCTATGTCATATTTTTGTGAGATGGTGTAATTGATGAAATCGCGAGCATTTCTCGGATCCCAGTCGCCTACGTAAAGTCCATCTTTTGTTGCTTTTGTCCTTCCAGTCAAGGCGTTAAGTCCAAAAGTTAGAATGGATCTGCAACATGAACAAACAAATAGAAAAATGATAGCATTCAGTGTAAGGATCCAAATATCATATAGTCATTCATACGTGTAAGTAATTTTGAAGAAGAAGAACTAGGCTTGCAAGAGAATATGTTACTTGGTCCTCTTAAAGAACTCATTGAGTTGATTCCATCTTGCCCTTGTAAGACAACCCTTAGTGAAACCAAACAGTCCATTGTCATCTTTAGTTAGATTAGGGCAAACCATCCCGTAATTCCCCACATGATACACGATCTGATCTTGCAATGACCCTCCAAGTCGAACCCTTAGCGATCCAAAAACTAGCAAGTAAAGAGTAAAACTGAAAGATGATCAATGCTAAAGAACATGAAGAAGGATAACAGATGAAGATGGAGAACGTGAATCCTTGATCTTTTATTCTCGCTAACAACCTCTAATCGCATTGAACAGAATTGGGTTGTCCAAGTCCTGCAATATCCAACATGAACGATTGCAGTTAGGAAATAATTTCAATATCCATGAGCCCATAGCATGAAACGATGCATGCAGCATGCATGCGTGTGTGCACATATATGAGAGAAAAAAAAAATCTGCAAGACGTGCATGCCTGGAGTGCAAGTTTGATTGAGTTGAATATGTAAAAGAAGATAAGAGGATCAATGTTTGTTGGGCATGTCAAAAGCATGGAACTGCAGAACACACACACACCACAAAGTTCCCTCTGGCTCCTTATATTTATATATATATTTATAAGCTTACGAACCAGATTCAACATGGAGGCCTGTCCCCAAGGGCACATGCCGTAGTTGCACTTCTCAGGAGGCCACCAATCTAAAGTTGCACAGATGAAGTTATCGTCCGTCTTGGCAATGGTGGTCACTCCCCTCACTACAACGGTGACCTTGTCCCCTCTGCTGCAGCAGAAGCTTGTAAAGAGCAGGAGAAGAGGGAGGAAGACAGATCCCGCGGTAGACCTCATTGTTTCCACAACAAGTAAGATAACAGGAGGATGTAGAAATAATATGAGAAAAGGAAGATGAACGAACAGGCTTTTATAGTCCTCTCAAAGTTTACTATTTCTGGGTTAAGGAACAGACTGGAATTTGATTATTCAAAAAGAGGTGAAAAGGTGTTAATGGACAAACAAACTTTATACCGGTCGGAATTAGCCATCATTTTCCTAGAAATTTTTTTTAGGGGAATTTTCCTAGAAATATTAGATCGTTGTATCTCAACTTCATCGACTAATCTTGTGTTTTTGCTGAAGAGAATTGTTCAAGCCTTAGTTAATCAAACAATTCTAGTTCAATCAATTGAATCGGTTCAATCCGATTTTTTAATTATTATATTATAAAATAAAATTATAAAAATTTCAGTGATAGAATAAAATAAAAAAAGGAAAGAAAAAAATAATTATGAAAGAAAAAAAATCCATTCAGATAGTTGTTTTATCTTTGTATTAATAAAATGACAAATTGGAGATTTGAATAATAGAACCAAATAAAAAAGGAAAGAAAATAAATAATTTGAAAGGAAAAAAAGGTAGGTGATGGCATATAACTGGAGAAATTTGAAGAGAATAATGCGAAGAGAAAAGGAGGAAAAGAGGAAGTGGGAGAAAAAGTAAAAATGGAAATAATTCAATGAAAAAAAGTAAAATAATTTAATAGAAAAATATGAAAAAAGGGAAATTATTGACAGAAGTAATAGTTAAATTAAAAAAGATATTAACAGAAACAATACAACAACAACAAAGCCTTATCTCACTAGATGGGGTCGGCTACATGGATCATACAACGCCATTAATTGATCCATGTTCATAAGATTCAAAATAATAAAAGAATAAAAATATTTGTAAATTAAACGAATAGAGATCAATTTCATTCTTTAGCTTTTTCTTGATACGTATTCTATTAAATAATTTATTCAGTTTTTCTAAAATATTTAGATTATAATAATCAATTTAAGAAAAATAACTTGTTCAACTTACTACCCTTTTAAATATAATGGATATGGATCTTAAGAATTGACATATTTTTTAATAAAATAAAAATTTTCATATTATTTTAATGTAATGAGTCTAAATTTTATTTTTCTATTTTCATTCAAATATATTAATCTTATGTAAAATTATAATAAATTATGTATGAATTTATTAATTAAATATCATTTATAAAAGATTTAAATTAATATTCATATTAAGAAAAAATCTTTTATCTTAGAAATCAAATGCATAATTCTAATATTTTAATAATCGAACCCACAACCGGATTGAATGATCAATTGGGTCGTAGTTACACTAGTTTGATCGGATTCAATCAAATTTTATTAAAATAATATTATTTATAATAATTTGACAAATATATACATGACCGATATTATATGCATAAAAATTTAGTCATAACCTATAATTCAAAATAAAATATAATAAACATATATTAACTAAAGTTTAATATTCATAAAAAAGACTGAGTTATCATTATTGATATATTATATTAATTATTTTGTTTTATTCTTCAATACTATTTAATGGTAATAATATATTAAATTATTTTGACATATATCACTTTCATGTTTATTTTGTTTATTTATTTTCATTATAATACTTTTATTTTTCTATTTTCGTTAATTCCTCTCTCCCTATTAATTTCCATTTTTTCCTTTTTGTAATAAACAAATATTAGTTAAAATTTAATATTCATAAAAAATAATTTAAGTTATTATTGTTGTACTATATTAATCCTTTTATTTTATTATTTTATACTATTTTGTGGTGATAATATATTAATTTAATTTTCCATACATTAAGCTTACTTCCTTTTTTTCTTCAATTTCATTTTAATACTTTCATTTTTTATTTCATTCATTCCTCCCTCGTGTTAATTTTTCACATTCATTTCCTTTGTAGTTTTCATCAATTAACTCCGCGTATGTTTTATAGCCGGTCCCAAGCCTGGATAAAGGAGGAGGGTTGTGTTAGGCCCCGACAGCCAGCGTAAAACCCTGTCGAATCTCATGAACATGGATCAGGCGTCGTATGATCCATGTAGCCGACCCCACCTAGTGGGATAAGGCTTTGTTGTTGTTGTTGTAGTTTTCATCAATTCTTAATTCAAATTCTTTTCCAATTTTTTTCTTTCTTTTCTAACCTTTTATTTCCTATTTTTTTACTTTCAATTTATTTTTTCACTTTAAATTCTGAATTAGGTTTTTCTCATTCAGGAGTTGAACCGGTTTTTTACTAGTCTCTAGTTTCGGTTTTGCACTTAATTTAGACTGGACTAGCTGCAAGTTCATGGTTGATAATTCATATGTTCGGCAATTTTATCCAATTGTACTCCATCTTTTGGTTCCATTTGTTCATATTAAATATGATTGGATCCGAGGTTGTCATGATCACTTGCAAGATCGTAAGATCCTACGATTTTATCTCACTTTGAGAATCAGAAATGTAAGACCATATGTGGATCAATCGTTGAATTGTAAGTTCCAACCTATCATGTGTTTTTATTTTTTAAACTTTTTAATTAATTTTTATTGAGAAAACTAAAAAAATAGAATATTAAAATTAAAAAATTGGCAACTAAGGAAGTAACTTTCTCATTCTATCATATTATAATTTTATTTATTTAAATTTATTTTTTAAAATGGAAAAAAATAGAATATTAAGAATAAAAAATAGTAGGACATTAGGTTAAATTCCTCTCCATTCTCTCCCTCTCAATTTCTCCATTCATTTTTTTATGAGTGATCTAATATTAATTAATAAACTTATGTAAGAAATGATATTTAGAAAACAAAAAATTATTAATTTTTTTATAATTCAGATGAGAAAATTGATTTAAAATTGTTAATTATCATAATTAGTTTATCTTAACTTCTAACTTTTAATATTGTTATGTATCCCATGAAAGTTACAAATTAAGTATAATGTAGATATTGAGAATAAAATATCAAATTATTATTATTGGTAATATTATTATTATCACTATTATTATTTTTTTAAAAAATATTTTTTTATTCATAAGATAGGATCTTACGAAACTCGCATCCGGACCTCTCTCGATCTTACCTCGCAAAGCGATCCTAATAACCTTGTTTGGATCACTAAGGAGCGTAAGTTCAAAATTGAACAAAACAAAATGAAAGGACACTAAACATGTTGGTGAAGATCAAATTTTAGACATGAAACAACCGAAGGTCATTCATAAAGAGGATTGTTTTTTATAAAGAGGATATAAAAGAATTTTAGACATGTTGGTTGAGATCAAATTCCTTGGGTTATTTGATTTGGTGTAAAGAGGATCATTCATAAAAGAAAAAAAACATACACTCATTTGTAACGGTTGGCCCACGAGTAATAAATTACACTACAAATTTAATATATTTCTTTTAACCAAACAAGAATTGTTTTTTATATATGAGTAAAAGAAATTCATACTCCAAAAATGTAGCTTATGTAATGCTTCAACGTTGGGAGCCAACCCCGCCGAGTCACCAATTGATTAAGTCGAATGATCAAAATGAAAGATAATAAAATAATATAAAATATATATATTAGTATGTGATTTATCAATAAATTAGTATAATGATATGATGAACAATTTTCAATATAAAATGACAATACAAATCCAAATAAGTGTTTTTATCTTCATAAATTCAATATACATATTATCATTGATAAACTCATAGTTCTCATATTTAACTTATGCAAACAAAAAGATGGTAGATTGTCTCATTTTTTATAATTCAATCAATTACTCATTTTTTATTTTTTCTTTTGTCCATCCACCTAAGGATAAAATTATGAAATATATTAGCTTGAAGAAAGAAAAAAGCATAAATGATATTGCGGAGATGTGTAATATATCTTAAAGTTTCAAATATTCTGACTTAGTGGCTTCTACGTTGAATTTAATTGATGAAGGCATCGGTTTGAGTCAAAATTTGGCATCTTTTTGTATAAAATAAGTAGGTTGAGTAAAATGTGGACCGGTTTTAATGGTGTGTTGGAAATTGATTTTGATTGGTTCATGATGTCGAGAAACTTTATATATGCTTTTACCCTTATTCGACATGTATTTGTTCCGTAAATTGTTATGTTTTAGACTTTTAATGCATTATTTTTTTTTCAAATGCATAAATTCATAATTCTCCATATCTAATGTTATTGTAAAAAGTTTAATTTGTGTGTTATTCGCGCTCTGTTCCCGCGGAAGCTCCTGTTCGACCACAATAGAAGTCATCATTTTGCAACAGCCGAGGGTACTCAGATGACTTCTACCTTCGGCCGACTCCTTTGAGAAATTTTGATGCACAAAAGCAGCTAGTTCAGCGGTCCAAAGAGCCAACATGGAACACACCCAAGGACCAATCGATAGTAACTTCACCTGTGGAGACGGGAAGCTTCGTGTAGACATCCTTGAGGCTCTAAAGGACAAAAGAGAAGAGGAAGGGCAGGTAAAGAAAAAGGGCACCAAAGCAAAGAGAAAGGGGGTCTTCTTTTTGGGGAGACGGAGGATATTTTTTTGGGGAGAACGATTTGATTGAACAATGGCGATATGAGAGGGAGTGTTGTGTCACTCATAAAAAAATTTTGTAACCAGTCAATTAAGGATGGGGGATGTCGAACTTAGGATGTTGTGTTCTTTGTATGATTTGTAGCTTTCGCGCTAGATGGTTTGATTTGTTTCTGTTTTCCATCCCATGTTGCATTGTTTGCTTTCTATTATTGATTTCCTGCAATGTGTTTGATGATTGAGCTAAGGAACTTGTTCCATTGTAACCTGAGAGGGTATTCTCATCCTCTATTTAGCTAAATGTCGAGAGGTAGTGAGTTGAACACAGTCATCATTTTGCAATCGAATGAGTTTCTTGGATGTGATGTTCATGTTTTTGCTATGGTAGTTAGTAGGTTATTTGCTTATGCTCAATGCTTACTCATCTAATTTCACACTCGAGAGGGAAGCTATCAATCTGGGTCATGTATGTGTGCCAAGAGGCAGAGCAATGATTCAATCATCCGTAGAGGATCATGAGTTGCATGCGTTGGAGTTGAACATGATTTTCTTCTTGATTTCACCATGTTATCTATTTCTCTGTTATCTCTATGCTTCGGCCTTATCGAATCGACAACTTCTCGCCCGAGAGGGAATCTTAATCCTCCTATTTTCGTGGATGGGCCGAGAGGACTTGCGGGAGCGGAGTTACATTCTGAGACGTCGTCGAGGGTTAGCTCTACAGTTTAATCTAGAGCCCTTTACCTGAGTTTCATGAACTTTGCCACTTCCGTTGCATAAGTATCTCACCCAAGAGGGTTATCATATTCGATGAAAATCCAATGTGGGCTAAGAGGTCGGTTAGAGTTTCTATCTTCATTTGGAGTTCCTCCGAGTTGATGAGTGCGTGAAGTAACAACTCAATATTCACTGAGAGAAACCAATGTGTTGATTCGCTCTGTGTACACAAGAGTGTCCGTCAGGCTGAGTAGTCAATCTTTCTAGCATGCACGAGCTCAATCATTAGTGTATGCGAGAGCATCACTTGATGCACCAGAGTGTTGTCTATCATGAAAATGTGTCTATGCATATGTTGGAAGGCTAGTCGTCACCCCATTTATATTTTAATGTTTGAAGAATGCTAATCCTAAGTGAAAGCATCCCCGTAAGTCCTTAATGTCAAAGCACATTGTTAATAGAATCTTTTGTTCTCGTTTATTCACTACAAGAAAATTGACAAATAGTGACATAGGACTCGCGATGCTAATATAGCCAAGCTACTGCGTGGCTGAAAAAACTAGCGTCTCTTTGGCTTCGTTCCAACGTCGACAATATGAGACGTCTGGAATCAGTAGCTAATAGTGTCTCAATAGTGCCAACGCATAAAGCGATGCAAGTAGCATCAATTGTAGATGCTAACTCGACGTTACGTTGATGCGAAAGTTGTCATTGCAAGTAATAGAGATGAGACGCTAATGAGACGTGGACGTGGCGCATAACACTGCGACACAATTTTGACGCTGAAGTGACGCTAGTTCTATACTTACATCGACGCTAGTCCGGCGTTACTGTGCCGATAATGTTATACTTGCATCGATGCTAATGTGACGCTACAGTGACACTAAGGATGATATATTTAAAATAGCATCGTATATTCTTACGACACCATTGAGACACTAGGAAGGTGCTAATTGCGGACATCTTTGCCTCATTACAGCCATATTTTTTTTTCCTTCCCACATCATACAAATATATAATGCATATAAATTCATTCATCATTGATTACAAGTATCACAGGCATCATATCAAATATAACATTACAAAAAGTAATAAACTGAACTAACAAAATATAACTAATATAACGCAAACGTATAAGTAGAACTAACACGTATATCTGATAATAAATGTATAAGTAACAAAAGCATATCTAATATAATGTAAAAATTTTCTATCCTAAGTTTGGGAGTTGTTATTACGGAAGTTCGATCCCGACGTGCTCGGTCCTTGGCTTCATGGAGATTGATTCTGAAGCGGGATCAATCTCTGAATCGCCTGTAATAAAGGAGCCAATTGTTGCAATATCTATTGTGACACCTGCTATAATACTTTTTGCGATACCTACTACGATATCTGCTGTTATATTTATTGTGATAGCTGCTGCGATAACTGTGTCATATCAGGTGCAGCGAATAAGCTCGGAGCAGATGGGCCGCCTACATATCCAATGCTCCGCCTATGTACGTGAGTAGTTGTGCCCAGGCCATGCAGGTATCCTCCTCATGTCGTGTCCGCCACCTCCTCCCAAACAATAGGATCCTCTACAAAATAGAAAAATTATACAATCATATAAACATTATAAATTATATAACATCAAAAAAGACAAATTAAAAATGTGAATCGCTTTCGAGAAACGTTACCTGGTGGCTGAGTACTCGGATCATCTCCGTACTTTTCAATCATCTTCGTGTTATACTCATCCTAAAAAATATAAACATTGCGCATTTAAAAAATTATTTGCAGTAACGTCATCAACCAAGTGAACATGTGATGAGACTTACCAAAAGCCTAGGGCGTGACCAAGTCGTTGGGAAAAAAGTCTTTCTCGTAGACCGCGTGAAAGTCTACAGTACTACCTTGTTTTCTTCCTACAATAAAATTTCATATTTTATAAAATAAATATAAGATAAAAGTTTGATTATTCAATTTTGTATGTAAATTATCATGCATCGTCGATGCTCGTCAAATCGCATCGACCACCTGTGTGGATGTGAGCCTCGAGCTTCAAAAATTAGTTAACTCTTGCCTTTTTCAATTTTCTTTGCCATTGTTCATCCGTCTTGTATAACATTAAATACTTAGACTTTGAAAACTTATAAATTTAATAAAAATAATTTAGAAGTAAACATACTTACCACTTCTTAAATAAGGACTCCCAAACCGAGCGTCTAATATGCCTTGGACATCTTTGTATGCCCTGCTCCAAAGTGAGGCCGGACGACCTTGCAAAACTTATATGATAGATTTTGGAGGCGTTTCGCAGCCACCTCTTCAAAAGCTATCCGGATCATCCCCAAACTAAGATCCGGATGAAAATGATTTGCCTCCTAAATAATACTATAAATATAGTAATTTAAAAATAATATAAAACAAATTATGTAACTCAAAAAGAAGATCGTACCATAAAGGTCCGAAAGATTTCATCCCGCACTTGAATTGGGACATCTTTCCACGATCCTACCCCTTCCGGCAAGTGGGAAAGAACACATCCGCACGATACTAGCGGGTATAAAAGTGGTCCTGCAAATTAGAAAGAAAAATTAATTTTCAATGATAAGCAAAACTATAATAAAATTTCTATAACATATTTAACTTACAGCCAAGCAATATTATTCACGGTGACCACCACATTATTTTGTAATCCCTCTTCATCTATCGAAGAGGAATCATCACTCGGTACAGCTGGAGTAGACTGTAAAGGTCTACGAGCCCTATTATTAGTGTCGTACCAAATTAAACTAGTGATAATTGATATACGTACAGTAAATTTCTCACCTTGAGTAATGTCTATCGTTACATGCTCCGTGGTAGTCCGCTCGTCAGAATATTACAAGCCGAGTGCTTACGCTATTGGCGATGTAGCAACTGACATTATTAAAAAAATTATTAATGTAATTAAATGAGAAATATAATTTTAATACTATTAAATATATCACCTAGGGTAAGATGCCGCTCGCCAACGCTAGAATATGGTGAAGCATCTCGTAATCTTGACGGTGGCGTAGCAACTGTCATCATAAAAAAATACATAAAATTTGCCTCAAATTTAAATTTATGGAATATACAAAAAATAACCTTGTGTGACATGCCAATCATCATCGTGCGATCAAGAAGTCCTAGCTATGTGCTCCATTGACCGTGGAGCAACTGTCACAATAATAAAATAATTAGAAAATTGTATCGCGTATTATGTGACACATACCTGGAGTGATACGTGGAGACGACTCACCAATGGATCACCTACTATGTGACGATTCGGCTATGTACCCCGTCGGCGGAGCAACTGACATTCTTAAAAAATAAATGTAACTATTATAATAAACTATAAATAAGCAACTGACAATAAATAAAAATACCTGGTGGTAATGATGGCTCGCTCATCTTGAGTGAATGCCTAGAAGAGCGAAATGACCTACAAGCTCGACCTCTAGTAATCATAACTAAAAAAAAGTAACAAACTTGTATTATTATTAGTAACCATATATAACTGAAAAAATATATATTAAAATAAATTGTCTTACTCAAGATACGGTGTCACTTCGCTATAATTTGCAATGACATAATTCTCAATGGCGGTGAGATCTTTATCACTCAAGACAACTTTGTGCCCTATACCAAGAAGCTGACATTGGTTCTTGAAAATGGATAAAGTATTCATGGTAACTTCTCTTTCACCATCGTCATCGTTTCTTGGAACTTGGGTATGTCGTGATTGTATGTATGGTCGAAAGTACTTTAAAATGAAGTTTGACACTTCCTCAATGAAATATGCTTCACATATAGAGCCTTCAATGTTTGCCTTATTTTTCACCTTCCTTTTCAAATATAACATGCATCTTTCGAAAGGATTCAACCACCGATACTGAACAAACCTGCAACTTTTGTTTCATATGGAAGATGTACAATAAAGTGTTCCATCACATCAAAGAAAGAAGGTGATTCTCAGTCTTGCACATGGTAATCATAATAGAAGCCTCTAACCGAGAGATGTCTTCTTCCCGAATGATGAACGTACAAAGCTCTTTTAAAAATATAGACAGCTCTGTTAAAACTTTTCAAATGACTTTTGGCAAAAGTTCTTTATAGGCAATTGAAAGCGGTCTTTGCATAAAAATATGACAATCATGACTCTTTATCCCATGTATCTTCTCATTTTTCAAGCTAAAGCAATAAGATATGTTTGATACATATCCATCGGGAATTCCAATTGCTTGACCCATTTGAAAACCATTTTTCTTTGATCATTGCTCAAGACATAAGTAGCTTTTGGTTTTTTGCATTTATCATTTTGAAGATGAATGATATCTAACTCTAGTCTTCTGCATATAACTTTCATGTCTTCGCGCGCATGTATGCTATCTTTTGTTCTTCCTTTAACATTCATAATAGTATTGAAGATGTTGTTAAATACGTTCTTCGCCACATGCATGACGTCTAAGTTGCGACGTACCAAGTTTGAAGATCAATAAGGCAACTCCCAAAAAATACTTCTTTTCTCTCAATTATGTTCACTTCCAAATCCAATTTGCTTATAAGAATCGACCTTCAATCTGAATGAGACTTCATTAAGCTTATTTACTTGCTCTAAAAATTCTTGTCTCGTCAAATGATATTGAGGCAATGTGTTCTTAGTTGTATTCTTTTTAAATGAGTTTCGATCATGATGCATCGAATTCTCCAATGGCAAAAATATCTTATGACAATCAAATCAACAAACTTTTTTACAATGTTTCAAATAAAATGATTTTGTATTTTTTTCCCACATATGGGACAAGTAAGTTTACCTTTTGTGCTCCAACCACTCAACATTACATATGCTAAAAAATCACTTATGGTCCACATTAATGCGGATCTCATAAAAAAATTTTGCTTCTTAACTTTGTCATAGATAACTACGTCATCCTCCCACAACATGTTGAGCTCATCAATCAAAGGTCTTAAATAAACATCTAAACTTTTATTAGGACTTCGAGGACCTGGGATCATACAGGTAAGCAATATGTTCTCTCGTCTCATATACATAATTGGAAGCAAATTATAAGGTGCCACAAAAATCGGCCAACATGAATAAGCAGTACTTGATGAGCCAAATGGGTTAAAGTCATCGGTGTAAAGTCCTAATCTAATATTGCATTGAAGGTGTTGCTTCTTCATATAGTGAAATCTTATGTCCATGGCGGAAGTGCAAATATTATCAGTGAAAAATACATATGATGTGCAGATGGATTTATATTACAATGATTTCTTACTGACATACACAAATTGGTTCTTTCATGGCGAAGAAAGATGGCTAAAGAGACAACTAATGTACATACCAATGTGGACGAGTCAAGCAATCCGTACAAGGACATGATACGAGATGCAATGTTAGGAGAAAATATTGACGAAACATTGATTGAAGAAGATTTGAATCATTCGGCTTCTAAATTTTATAAGTTTCTCAAAGAAGAAGACGAACCTTTATGTGATTGATGCATGAAGCAAACTACACTTTTAAAGTGGCACAACTAATGAATTTGAAATCAGAATTTAATATGGGCGAAAGTGTTTTGACCAGATGATTGCAATTATTAAGAGTATGCTTCCAGCATCAGAGAAAGTATCGAGAAATTTTTACAAGCGTAAAAAATTGATTAGAGATTTAGGGTTGGAATATCAAAAGATGGATGCATGTTGCAATCATTGTATGCTGTATTACAAGGAAAAAAACTAACTTAAGAGTTGTTCTATTTGTGGCGAACTCATCGAGAAAGAATTCTCAAAGTTCGAAAAATGTGGCAAATGTAGTATTCAGATATCCAAACTTGCAACGACTATTTCTTTATGAGAATTGCATCATTTATGAGGTGGCATAGAGAAGGGGCACGTGATATACCACATTAACAAATTCATCAACAACATCCTTATATTCTTCTATTATAACACCATATTTATCCTTCCATCGATGAATCCAACTACGATTTGGCTTTGTCATTTCTGTAATGAACAACATTAAGCCACATGTCAATAAATTATTGTATTTGAAACATGTGATTTTTAAGTTATGAAGTCCAAAATCACATATTTCAAGTACTTGATTGTCGTCACTGATCAATGAATTATCATATTCTAGTCTCTTTTTTCAATGTTCTCATTTTAATTAACAATAATAATCATCCACATTCTATGTTAACTAAAATGAGAACATGATCAAAAAGACAAAAATTTGATAATATTTGATCAGTATTTGATTCCAAGTTGAATCTCATCGAATAAAGATTTGATGCATAATTCGGAATAATATAGTTAATTTGTTCATTTATTTTCAAGTCACGATGTTCATCTAATTGGAAGCATAAATTTAAGAAATAATTTAGTTTGTTCATATTTTCAAGTCACGATATTCATATAGTTGAAAGCAGAGTTTCAAGTTAACATAACTAAGAACATATATTCATATATTCATCTAAATTAAGGCATAATTAAGAAATAATTTAGTTTGTTCATATATTCATCTAAATTAAGGCAATTGAGAACATAACCATCTTCAATTTCAAGTTAACAAAAATCAATTAACAAATAGAACTTATTGTCTGGCAGTGGAGCAGCGAAGCAATTCCAGGCGTCCGTGCAATTCGGACGACAGTTGGGCGGAGGAGGGCGGTGGAGATGGAGAGGGAACACAGCCGGTGGCAGAGGGGGACAGCATCGGACGAAGGAGGGCAGAGAAGGTCACCGGTAGAGAGCAACGATGGAGGGCAACGGCGGAGGGCGATGTAGGTGGAAGAGGGCAGAGGAGGTGGAAGAGGGCGGAGGAGGGCGGCACCGGGCGGAGGAGGGCAACGGAGGGTGGAGGAAGGTGGTGGGCAGCGGGTGGTAGAGGAGGTGGAAGAGGGTGGAGGAGGGTGGCACCGGGCGGAGGAGGGCAGCGGAGGGCGGTGGAGGAAGGCGACAGGCGGCGGGCAGAGTCATCAGAGCCATCGACGTCATCAGTCGAAGTTGCCAACGTCGTCAAAGCTATCTACGTCATCAGTCGAAGGAGGATAGCGAAGGAGGCGGAGGCCGACGGGGTTAGAGTCATCACATCGGAGGAGGCGGAGGAGATGGAAAAGGGCAGAGGAGGGGGGGACTAGGCGGAGGAGGGCAGCGGAGGGTGGAGGAAGGCAGCATGCGGCGAGTAGAGTCATCAGAGCCGTCGACGTCATCGGTCGAAGTTGCCGACATCGTCAAAGCCATCTGCTTCATCGATCGAAGGAGGGCAGTGGAGGAGGCGGAGGTCGGCGGGGTCACAATCGTCGCCGCGAAGGAGGTGGAAGAGGGCGGAGGAAGGCAGCACCGAGCGGAGGAGGGCAGCAGAGGGCAGTGGAGGAAGGCGACGGCGGGCGGAGTCGTCAGAGCCGTCAACGTCGTCAGTCGAAGTTGCCGACGCCGTCAGGGCCATCGATGTCATCGGTCGAAGGAGGGCAGCGGAGGGGATCGGCGTCCCACAGTTGCATCGGAGCAAGGCACCGAAGGAGGGCAACGGAGGATGAGGCTGGCGGTCACAATTGTCAATCAGCGTAGTCGAAGAACAGTAATAATAAACTATGAAAAAAGTAAAAAACGAGGAAGAAGCTAGGGATTTAAGGTCATTTTTAGCGTCGCCAAGTGTTGCGACACTAGTTAGACACTGCTGTGACTCGATCTTGGCATCACGTATATGTCGATGCTATGTCGATGCGATATTATTTTTTTAACTTTATATCTATATAAATATATAATGTATGTATGCATGTCTGTTAGGTCTATATATATAAACTATAAGTGTATATTCATATGTAGTTCATATATACATATGTATATATTTATATGTAGTTCATATGTATTTCATAAATACATGTGTTACGTCTATATTATAAGTTTATAAGTGTATATATGTATGTCTATATATATGTATATGTATATGTCCATATATCTGCGAGATTAAGTCACAATGAGACGCCATTTCGAGGTTGTAGTGATGCTATTTCGAATATTTTTCCTAATTTTATTATTTTCCTAATTTAGGAGGAGTTAGGGATTTAACTTTAGATTACAAGTCTATATGTGCGAGATTGTTGTGAATATATATTATAACTATATACGTGTATGTATATGTCTATATGTGTGCGAGATTAAGTGACAATAGCATGTATATGTATATGTATTAAAAGTATATATGTGTATGTATATGTTTATATGTGTGAGATTAAGTGATAATAATATGTATATGTGTATGTATTGTATATAAGTATAAGTACTTATAATAATATGTATATGTGCCTGTGTTGTATATGCGTATTTATATGTCAATATGTGCCCGATTAAGTAAGGGTAATAAAAAGTCGGCTAATGTGACGTTATAGAGATGCTAACGACTCATTAAAATTAGTTAACGGCCCAATAGCATTGCACTAGCGTCTCAATTATGCTAGCGTCTCAATAATGCGATGCTAAAGAGACGTCAATAGTGCCTCTGTAGCGTCGACCATCATCGCGGCTCTATTGTGGCGCTACATAGATGCTATTGAGTCTCCATTGTGGTGCTAAATGGACTATTTTGTAACAAATGGTCACTTAATTCAACCATCATAATTCATGATTAAGAATATAAAAATAATATATGTATAATTTAGATATTGTATATATTGTATGCATAAGTAACATATATAATGTTACTTAAGTAATTATGTAGGAATACATGTATATACTGAAGGTACACATATAATTTTTAATTTATTTATTAATTAAAGTATAGTATAGTATAGTATAGTATAGTATAGTATAGATAATATAAATTAACATATATGGGTTGTATCAAAATAGATAACATATAGTTATATAAATATAGATATTATATAGTTAATCTATTTCTTAATTAACATACACTACAAGAAAACTCATCATTAGAGAAGAAAAATATGGTCGTTAATAATTAAATTCCGGTCTCTATTGGTCATTAGCAACCAGCATTTCCCGTCGTCACCCGTCGTTATAGATGCCGCCGTTAAAAGTCAATAACAACAGCTTAAAGTGTCAACCGTTAAGAGTCATCAACGACCATAAATAATCCGGACATTAAAATTATATAAGGACCATTTAGTTGATCATCGAATATATTAATGAATAGAAATATCTCTATCATTGATAATCTTCAATGGTTAGTAATCCCATCGTTAAAAGTCATCAATGACCAAAAATAATCCGGTCGTTAAAACTATATAAGGACCATTTAGTTGGTCGTTAAATACATTAATGGCTAGAAATATCTTTGTCATTGATAATCTTCAACGCTAGTAATCTTGTCGTTATTGATCATCAACGATCAGAAATAATTTGATCATTAAAATCAATGTTGTAACAATCAAATCGGACCAGATTGGCCACTAAAACGGTCTTGAATCACCCCTAAAACGGGAGTGAAGATTGGACCATTTTGAACCATTTCAAATTGATAAAAATCAGATAGAACCGACCAAAACCGATCTGAGGGAACCTGTTAAGTTAAAAAATTTACTTTTAGATCAAAATTTGTGTCGGCCCATTGCCTACTTTTGAGGCCCATTTTATAGAGGATGTATTGCTTTCACCTTCATAGTGTCTTCAATGTGGGACTATTCACTTGTACATATGTTTCTTTTATTTGCATGCCTACTTGATATTAATTTATAAATAATTAATGATGACAAAAATTAATGGTCATTAATAATCACTTTTAACGACCGGAATTTAGTTTTTTTAGATGAGCAATTTTCTCTTTCGCTAATAATGTCCATATTTTTTTCTCGTCACTATTGACTATTTTTAATGATCATTTTTTTGTCTCGACATTAATAGTTGGTCGTTAAAGATCTCTTTTCTTGTAGTGATATGTATAATATAAAAATATTATAAGAATATATATAGTGCTAATAAAGCGTTGTATGTGTTACATGTGTATGCAACTAGATATGGTATATATTGTATGCATATATAAGTAATATATATAATATAGGTACGTAACACATATTTATGTCGAAGGTACACATATAATATATATTAAAGTATATGGAGTTGCGTCAAAATAGATATAACATATATAGATACATAACGTATAGTTAATTTATTTCTTAATTAAAGTAGTGTTAAAATAGTACCAAGCATGGGCGTTGTAGATAGCATCTGTCACTGTCGATTGACCAGCTTCCCAGGTAAGATATCTAATTACATATACATACATATATGCATACATACACACATATCTTTGATATTATATATTATTGTGTCAGGTGATCGAATATATTTTTATATTGGCATCTACAAAGCGTCGCATCATTTGTGACGCCACATAGCGTCTCACAGCGCGGCGCCAAAATCGCGCAAATGTTCGGTGCCCATATCGATTCCGAGCTAGCGTCGACAGGGCATTGCGATTCTTGAGACGCTATGTGCGCGTCGAAAAGTGTCGACGCTACAACAGTGCTAAGTTCTTTCACGCATTTTTGCTCCATCGCGCGCAATAATAGCATCTAATTGGCATCTCTATGGTGTTGACTTTAGCATCTATTTTGGAAAATGCTAATGTGGTGCTATTGGGAGGCCAGTAGCATCACTATTTTGTTACTCAACTGAAATGCTATACCGACGCTTATGGCGTCGACTTACCACCACTAGCAATGGAGACACTATTTTGCGTCTTTAATCGACAGTTTTCTTGTAGTGAGCTTGCTCTCTAGTTCTTCCACAAAAATCGAAAAGCCATAAAAAATTTAGTGCAGTTAATTACTCTTAGAATCAGTTTATCTTCTTTGCACAAATCTTCTTCCCATTTTTAGAAAATAAGATTTTCGATTACGGTTTGCAATTGGTTCCTTGGGATGAACCTCAATCACTACATTGACAATCGTATACTTGCGATTCTCATCGTGATTGCGTAGAGGAATTATAAATTTTAAAAGTTTATTCAAAGTTTTCTTATGAAGTAAAGGTATTTGTCTGTGTAGGGCATTCGGATGTCTAGGAGTAATTATCCCTTGAGACATCACCTTTTCACATATGGTGCGGAATTTTTTGTGGTTTTAAATACTTCACATCACAAACCGAGTCAAGTTTTTAGCGTCGTTGCCGGAGAACTATTTATCGTTACACACCCTAGTTCAAAATCTTTGCCGAAAACCCATTTGCAGTGTTTAAACCATTGTTCGAAATATTGTCCTTTTTGTCACAATTAACCATTGAGATTTCTTTTGTTTGGATTCACTTGCTTCCCATTACCTCTTTTTTTCTACTTCTTTACTTTTCTTTCCAACTTCTCTCTAATCGAAACCAACCTACTAACCTTACATGTATGTCAAGCACTGACAGAGGTCATTCTCAAACCAATGAAGGAGAAATCTCTCAACCTGACTTTGGTGGTGATTTTGATCCTGCACTCTTAGGTAATCTGAGAAGAAGAAGAAGAGCTCGATGCCACGCAACACTACAAGGAGGAAGAAAAGAAGAGCTCGACGCCATGCAACACTACAAGGAGGAAGAAATCTTAACAAAATATGGAAGCTGAGAACCCTAATGCTTTGTGTGCTCTACAAGAGTTTCGCACACCCTTTGATGCCGGAATCACAATTGGATTCCGATGACATGATGTAGCAACGAATCATTTCCAATTGAATCCTGCGCTGATAATTGTGTTAGGATAGAACGCCTTCTCTGGACACGCGCATGAAGTTCCTAACCAATACCTGTGAATCATTTCCAATTGAATCCTTTGTGTTTTTACTCAAAATAATATGTAATAGACATAATTAGATAACCTAACAATACATATCTTTTACATAAATTATTTGTAAAATCTTTTTTTTTGAATTAGTTATATGTATACATTATTTGTAGGTAAATTAGATAGAAAATAATCTTGAGTACCATTAAAATCTTAAACCCCATAAAACTTGGTGTCAACTGAAGTTAAAAAATTAATGATGAGTTTTAATTAGGTTTTGAAGATATAAGTAATATTATAAAGCCGATAAAATTATGCTACTGTTAGAACCTCAAATAAAATGGTCTATTAAAGATCTAATATTTTTTAATGTAAAAAATTAAATTGAAAATTATATGGAATTCAATCAAGCACCTAACCAAAATTTCAATATTTTAATATGACATCATATTTGAAATTCAATTTAAAAAATACACATGAATGAACTTCAAATTATTATGATCGTATTCGTAAATGGATACTAGATCATCGTTGGTCATTAATT
Source organism: Pontederia crassipes (assembly GCA_030549335.1). Lineage (NCBI taxonomy): Eukaryota > Viridiplantae > Streptophyta > Magnoliopsida > Commelinales > Pontederiaceae > Pontederia > Pontederia crassipes. The sequence continues at coordinate 46,160,695 of CM060192.1, read as the reverse complement.
ATATCAAAGAGTTTAAAATCATTAATAATCTAGACATTATTCAAAGTCTAAATATGGTTGATTTGAGTTCTTGGTTAAGTTAGATTCTATCAAAATTCAATAATAAAAGAGTCTAGTACAAAGTAATTCAAAAACAATAAAATAATTTGATTTATATTTAATTTTATTTAACTTTAAAATTAAAATACATATTAGGCTTAATAAAATGTTTTATATGATATTTGAAAATTATTTTAATTAGCCAAAGTTAGAATCCTGTGTTAAAATTTAAATGCATGATTTATAAAAAAGAATGTGAAAGCAAGAATTGTGATTAGCCTCATTTATCTTTACCCAATGAGATTCAAGTTCAATCGGTTTAGTCTGTTAGTTCCTTTGTTATCAACTTAACTCAATCAAAGTGATTGGGTTTGTGTCAATTGGATTCAAGAATAACCCTAAAGAAAATAATCAATATGGAACAAAAAAATTCATGTACACCTTTGTCAAAGAAAGGAGACTAATTAGTTTTTAATATAAATAGACTATATACTAGCTAGCTACCTATTAAAAGTATTTTTTGCTTTTTTGTCGAATTTTGAAAATCCTAATTCATAATTGTAAGGACATAAATAGCAACGTCCTTATATTCTTAATTTTTGTAGGGAACATAAGAAGTAATGTCAACATTATCAAATATTTTAGTGACGCATAATATATAGTATCCCTATTATTAAACATTTTTGGATGCATAGTAAAGTGCGCCCCTATTATCGAATATTTTAAGGATACATAGTAAAGTAGTGTTCCTATTATCGAATATTATGGGGATGCATAATAAGTGATGTCCCTATTATCAAATATTATTGGGACACATAATAAGATATGTCCCTATTATCGAATATTATTGGGACATATAATAAGTGGCGCCTTTATTATTGAATATTTTTACGACGCATAATACCTCTATTGTTGAATATTATTGGGACACGTAACAAGTTATGTCTTTATTATCTAATATTATTGGGACTCATAAAAAATGACGTCCCTATTTATTGGAACACATAACGAGCAGTGTCTCTATTATATAATATTATTGAGACACATAATAAGTAATGTTCTTATTATTGGGATGCATAATAAGTGACACCCCTATTATTAAGTATTATTGGGATGCATAATAAGAGACGTCTCTGTTATCGAATATTATTAGGATGCATAGTAAGTCATGTCCCTATTATCGAATATTATTTGGTCACTGCTAATTGTGTAGTTATTCAATTATTTTAATATAATTATCATCAAGATTGATGTGTTTTATATTATTTCATCTTTAATCATCAAAGATTTCGAAATCTACATTATTGTTTGATTTGTTTCAGGAACCGTGAAAATCTGACAAAAGTTTGGCAAAAACACATATATAGAAACTCAATACGGGCAGCCAGTATTAAAGCCTTCCAGCCAGTATTAAAGCCCTTCAGGTCATACTGAGCTCGTAGTGAAAAATACGGGCTGGCCATATTTTTGCCATCTTGCCCGTATTAAAGCCAGTCAGGTCATATTGTTCGCGCACCAGAAAATACGAGCAGGTCGTATTTAAGCCAATTTGCCCATATTAAAGTCATTCAAATAGTATCGTGCTCCAGAATCAATACGGCTTGATCCAACAGACCGTAACGCCTCATCCTAGGCCATATTGGACCTATTTTGGTCATATTGGGCTAATTTTTGGAGTATTTTGGACATTCTTGTAACCCTAATTTGGGGGAATTATAAAAGGAACTTGTGGAGATGAAAATAGGAGTCCAGACCTTGTTTTGGAGGAGATAAAGACGACTGGGATGAACTTTTATTTTTCTCAGCATTTATGTATCTTTCTTAGACTTAATCTCATTCTTTTTTTATGAACTCTTACATTTCGATGATGATTTCTTTCTCTATGCGTGGCTAAACTTCTTTTTCTCGGGTTTGATGAAATCTAGGATTGATCTTTAGGGAATATTTTTATTGGATCTAATGTATTCTTTGTCTTTCGTGTGCTTGACGAAATGCTTATATTAGATTGACCACCTAGTTAAGCGACCGAAGATCTTCTTGATTATGAAAGTATTTCATCAAGATTAGTTCAAATGAATAACATGAAATATATTATTTCTTAGAAATAAGGATAATCATTTTACTTATGAATCTTGACTTATAATGCAATTAAAATAATTTAAATGACCACGAAAGTAGGTATTTATTATTTTAATTAGAATTATGTTTGCCTGAAAAGGAGATGCATGACTTTTGAAGATTGAGTAGAACACTAATGATTTTATTATCTATAAATTTCCTATGATCATTACCTTAGGTGGATTCAAAATTCGAGAACTTTTACTCTCATTTGTTTCTCGTAATCAATCCTCGTTCTTTCTCATCATTTTCTGCACTCATTTTGGCATTTCACTTTTATTTAATTTTTATTATTATTTCACCTCTTTTTGACCGTTTAGATATTAATTAGAATCATATAATTCTAATACTTGAACTCTTTCCTATGGGACGATATTTTATATACTACGACATTGACTCCATATACTTGCGGGAGAATTGTCAAGTTTTTTGCGCCGTTGCCAAGGAAGAGCGTCAATATTAGAATTTTGATTTTATTTGTTAATCTAGACGAAATTTTCTTTTCTTTTTGTGTATGCTCCGCAGAGACAGGGCACTTGAACCATATATTCCTGAAATTGAGAGACAGTGCCGAGCAAATCAAAGAGCAAGAAGAGAACAACAAATGGCCAATAACCAAAATAGAATACCAAACAAGGAAGAAGGCCAACAACAACAGCAGTAGCAAATGGAGAAAATTGAACCTCCAATGAGGGACTCAGCTCGAAGGTCTTATAGAAGCACCACCCCAAGTATAGTGAGCCCGAGAATTACTGCAAATAATTTTGAACTGAAGTCTGGGCTCATTCAAATGGTGCAATTGAATCAATTTAGAGGGAAACACAATGAAGACCCTCTATCACACATCAACTGCTTCCTTCAAATGTGCCACCATCAAGATGAATGGGGTTGAAGAAGATGCCATCAAGATGAAACTTTTTCCATTCTCTCTCCGGAATGAAGCACAAGACTGATTGGACTCTCAACCTCCTGGAGCCTTCAACACATAGGATGAGCTATTTCAAGCTTTTATGAAGAGATTCTTTCCTCCAAGAAAATTCATCAAACTAAGGAATGAAATCACTTATTTCAAGCAAAAAGAAAACGAATCTCTAGGCAATGCATGGAAGAGATTCAAGAAATTACAGAGGCAGTGCCCACATCATGCAGTACCTGCTTGGCTCCTGATAGAGACCTTCCACAATGGTCTATCTCCCAGTTTGAAATTTAACATTGATTCAGCAACGGCAGGTGATTTCATCATGAACCTTCCTTACTCTCAAGCTTGTAATTTATTGGATCAGTTGGCTATGAATGATGAAGACTATGATGAAGAAGGTTTAGAGGCCACGAAGGATACAGAAAATTGAGTGCTAAGGTAGATTCTGTAGTGCAGTTGGTGACAAGTATGAATACATCACAAACTTACTTGTAACAATTGTGGAGGACCTCACAATACCCTAGATTGCATGCACCATGAACAAGCCAATGTCATGGCAAATCAAAACAAAAGAAGCAATCCGTATGCCGCTACATTTAATCCGGGATGGAAAAATCACCCCAAATTTTTTGGGGAAATCAAACTCGTCAATCTCAGCAAACACGCCCACCACCTCCTAACATTCCACCTCGACCACATTATCAAGTTCCATACCAACTATCGTTTCAGCAACAACTCCAGCATCAACAACCACCACCACAACCTCAAGTGGAAAAGAAACAATCTTGGGAACTTGCAATTGAAAAATTGGCGAATACAACAAATGACAGATTTGAAAAGATTGAGAAAAGGATGGAGCAACTAATCACATCAAATAGGAACTTGGAGTATCAAGTGGGACAAATAGCTAGCTCAATGAATTCCAGGGAAGAGGGCAGATTTCAGAGCAAGACTCAGGTGAACCCTCGTGAGCATTGCAATACAGTGGAATTGAGGAGTGGCAAAGCATTGGAGCCACTTTTGAAGAAAACTATAGACAAAGGAAAGCAAGTTATGGAGGACAACACTACAGAGCCACTAGAGCCTCCTTACAAACCTCCACCACCATATGTGCCACCAATTCCATTCCCTCAAAGGCTCCAAAAGCCCAAGATGGATCAACAATTTGAAAAGTTTGTAAAATTATTTAAACAACTGCATATAAATATTCCTTTTGCATATGTCATTGCTCATATTCCTACATATGCAAAGTTTTTTAGGGAGATTATGTCAAAGAAGAGGGCTCTTGAGGAATATGAAACTATTTCTTTGACAGAGGAGTGTAGTGCAGTGATACAAAGAAAGTTACCACCAAAACTGAGGGACCTGGGTAGCTTCTCAATTCTTGTATTATTGGTCATCTAAACATTGACAAAGCTTTGTGTGATTTAGGTGCAAGTATATCTCTGATGCCCTTTTCTATTTACAAGAGCTTAGGATTGAACGAATTGAAACCTACTACTATCTCACTACAATTGGTTGATCATTCAATCACCTATCCAATGGGAGTTGTAGAAAATGTACTGCTGAAGGTAGATAAGCTCTTTATACCAGTAGACTTCATTGTCTTGGACATAAATGATGGAGAAATACCTATAATTTTGGGAAGACCATTTTTTGCCACCGCTGGTTCCCTTATTGATGTCAAGAATGGAAAGTTAACCTTCACCATTGGGGACGAAAAAGTGGAATTTGACCTTTCAAAATCACTCAAATTTCGAACTCCTATTAATCAAGTTTTCTTTGTAGACTACATTGATGAGAAGGAGCAAAAAGTGTTGCAAGACATGCCGCAGAAGAACACATTCGAATGCCCATTGCTGAACTCAGTTGAAGTCGGATGTAAAGAATTGCATGAATTGAGTGCCACATTAGGAGTTCACCCTAATCACGGTATGAGATTATTAAAGACAGACAAAAAATTGAAGCCGCATTTATTGGTTGATGAATTTAAAAGGAGGAAACCACCAGAACTTCCTGATTCATCACCTGGATGATCCTTTAATGCGTTGGGTCAACGACGTTAAATAGAGGCGCTTCTTGGGAGGCAACCCAAGATTTTTCTCTTATCATTTTGTTCTTTGAATTGTGCTTTTGGAATAAATAGCCGCTCATCAACACATGTATGCTCATTGTAGGATATCGACATGCTAGGAGGCGATTGGACCATGGTTTACAAGATTAATGACTAACACATTGAGCATAGTGGCGTTCCCACCTCAACCACATGGCATGTGAGCTTTCTTTACCTCAATCCTAATTTTATGTTTTGACATGTTAGAAACATTGAGGACAATGTTTATTTCAGGTTTGGGGGAAAAGGAGGTTAGCTAATGTTAGCATGAGTCGGTGTGTTGTTATGAATGTCTACTGGTCAGTAGTGAGTTTAGTTGTGTCGTTAAGTATTTGCTTTTGCATGTGTCGGATCAAACCAGCTGTCATGTATGAGCCCTTTATCTTTTAATCCATGTTGTTGACATGTTTTGAATATGCATAAGTTAATGTATCTTATCATATATATATTTGTTTGCATTCTCTCATGTCGCCAAAGGATAGTGTATGTCATCAAGTATGAATTAGGAAACATTATACATGACAGTGTGATCCTCTAATCCGCATGATTGATTTATTTTGAACATTCCTGAAGAAGAACATAAAAACATAAATGACTTTGACTTGGAACCAAAGCGAGTGACATATAACTTGACCTTGCACATAACTACGTCTGTGATCTTACATTTGCACCCACTTATATGATGCTCAATTTTGATCTGCTACATTGTAGAAATAATAAGTTATGTAGTTAATACATGCCTCATAATTGTACTTCTCTTCTCAAGTATGTTGGAGAATTTTTTTTATGCTTTATTTAATAAAGGTCCCAAGTGCCTCGCCCAAGCATATAGAAAAAATAATAAAAAAATAGAGTGAGAAAAATCGTGGGCAACTTCTTTTCTCTATAAATAACTACTCCTCTGTCCTCAAAACAAGAGTATGTCACTTATGGCATCACTAGCACCCAAGCTAAGTATTCTCGAAAGAAAAGCGAGGCACGTGCCTAGTGGAATTTTTCTTTTTAATTTCAGTTCCCCAAATTACAAAAGAAAAGAAGTGACAAATATGGACTAAATGAAAAGAGGATTAGTTGAACCCAAGGACTAGTAATTGTCCTCTACATGTGCAGATCAACTTTGAGTGTTAATGTAAGTTGGAGGCTAGTGCAAGGTCTTAAGAGGTAGTTAGGTGAAAGGTCAGTATGCAGGATGCTCTTATTTGACGTCCATAGAACACATGCTTCAGTGGTTCCAAGTCAAGAGTTTAACAAGTCTTTAATGCGTAAATAATGTTCAGATAGAAAAGTCTGAGGGCTTGGGAGATATCATGTCACTTATAATGTGGTCAGGACGGACCCTAAGTTTCTAATTGTTGCTTGAGGACAAGCAAAGAAATAGGTTTGGGGGAGTTGATAATTGTGTAGATATTCAATTATTTTAATATAATTATCGTCAAAATTGATGTGTTTTATATTATTTCATCATTAATCATCAAAGATTTCAGAATCTACATTATTGTTTGATTTGTTTCAGGAACCGTGAAAATCTAGCAAAAGTTTGGCAAAAACACATGTATAGATACTCAATACGGGCAGCCAGTATTAAAACCTTCCAGCCAGTATTAAAGCTCTTCAGGTCATATTGAGCTCGCAGTAAAAAATATGGGCTGGCCATATTTTTGCCATCTTGCCCGTATTAAAGCTAGTCAGGTCATATTATTCGCGCACCAGAAAATACGGGCAGGTCGTATGCCAGTTTGCCCGTATTAAAGTCATTCAGACTATATCGTGCTCGAGAATCAATACGACTTGATCCAACAGACCGTAACACCTCATCCTAGGTCGTATTTGACTTATTTTGGTCGTATTGGACTAATTTTTGGAGTATTGTGAACATTCTTGTAACTCTAATTTGGGGGGACTATAAAAGGGATTTGTGGAGACGAAAATAGGGGTCCATACCTTGTTTTGGAGGAGATAAAGACGGTTGGGACGAACTTTTATTTTTCTCTGCATTTCTGTATCTTTCTTAAACTTAATCTCATTCTCTTTTTATGAACTCTTACATTTCGATGATGATTTTTTTTCTCTATGCGTGGCTAAACTTCTTTTTCTCAGGTTTGATGAAACCTATGGTTGATCTTTAGGGAATATTTTTATTGGATATGATGTATTCTTTATCTTTCATCTGCTTGACGAAATGCTTATATTAGATTGGTTACTTAGTTAAGCGATCGAAGATCTTGATTACGAAAGTATTTCATCAAGATTAGTTCAAATGAATGACATGAAATGTATTATTTCTTAGAAATAAGGATAATCATTTTACTTATGAATCTTGACTTATAATGCAATTAAAATAATTTAAATGACAATGAAAGTAGGCGTTTATTATTTTAATTATAATTGTGTTTGTCTGAAAAGGAGATGCATGACTTTTGAAGATTGAATAGAACACTAATGATTTTATTATCTCTAAATTCCCTATGATCAGAACTTTTATTCTCATTTGTTTCTCGTAATCAATCCTCATTCTTTCTCGTCATTTTCTGCACTCATTTCGGCATTTCACTTTTATTTAGTTTTTATTATTATTTCACCTCTTTCTGACCGTTTAGATATTAATTAGAATCATATAATTCTAATACTTGAACTCTTCTCTGTGGGACGATATTTTATATACTACGATATTGGCTTCATATACTTGCAGGAGAATTGTCAGTCGCATAACAAAATAATGTCTCTATTATCATATATTATTGCGACGCATAATAAGCGGTGTTTTTGTGTTCAAACATTTTTAGGATGCATAGTAAATGGTGTCTCTATTATCTAATATTATTAGGATGTATGATAAGCAGTGTCCCTATTATCAAATATTATTAGGGCGTACAATACGTGGCGTCCTTATTATCAAATATTATTTTGGCGCAATTGAATTTGTGTTACTAGGTTATTCAAATTATGAAATTTAAAATAAAAAAAGATTTTTATTCCAAATTAAAGTAGGGACACAAAATTAATGTGCCTTAAATTTTAAAAAACAGGACGTTAGATATATTTGTGTCTTTATTATTTTATAATAATAACAATGCTATAAAAAAACATCCTTATAAGTTAGCACTTTGTATAAAATAAAGACGCTTCAATTTGTGACATTAATTATGTGTCCTTAAATGACTATTTTATTGTAGTGTGGAAACTCATTTCTCCTCACACTCATTAATGCTCATTGATCCATTTATCTACTTCTTGAATTTTTTAATAAAGTTACTTGGACAAACAATCTGCACATATTAATAAGTGTATTTTTAAAATATGTCGAATGCAAAATTGATGTTTGGTGTTTCCCATAGCAATATGTTGTCCGCAATAATACATATAGATTTCTTCCCTCTCATGCATTGTAGTCATGTTTGAAACAATCAAATAAAGGTATTTTTCATCTCATCTACAAGCTGAGCACATCCAAACAAAATAGATTGTATATGATGATTAACTCATGTAAAGGACGCTAATAGCATACAAAATTTGTTAGTTTTATATGTTGTATCGAAAACCACAACATCTTCAAAAGCCGCATGATTATCTCTTGATCAATTGTCTACCCAAAGCACATTTCTTGCAATGTAAGGTTCATCCACTATCGTTTCAAAGCAAAATCCAACGTCATCATTCTTCTTTTGTTTGAAATAAGCGACAACACCCATACATTCTTTACCAACATTACTTTGTCTCTTCGCGATCAAATGATTTATGCAATCTTATGGAGTAACCGATGAAGCACTTGAGAAATTGAGAACCTTAGCAATACTAGAAGAGCCCATCCTCCATGAAATTGTATAATTAGATTTTTAGAAGTATTAAATAAGTTACTATGTGATCGCATTGTTCCAATTTTCGAAAGAGTGGCTACCAAAGTGATTATGTTCTTTATGAAATCTTTTTACAAACCACTTTTTATCCTTTCCTTTGCTAATAAATAGATGAGCCTCACAATCGGTCAATTGTTTTCTTCTTCTTTTCACATCAGGTCCAACATTTTGTTTATGACCTTCCTTAAAGTAAACAAACATTCTACATGAAAACTTTCTTCTTCCATCAAACTTTAGATGGAATGACTTTCTTGTAGAAAAACTAGTTGTCCTGTCATATAAATTATAAATTTTATATGCCCCATCATTCTATCAAATGTCATTCTGAGGAATGGTTTGCCATCGACAATATGAGAATGTTCATGCTCGTCATCTAAATCATGCATACCACATAAAACTTCAACCAATGAGGAATACAATTCATTTTAGAGTCAAGACATATAAAACCTCAACAAATTATTATCTTTCATTGAGACCCATCGATGACCCAATTTGATTGTCGCTTGTGTGAGAGGGCATTATGTAAAAAATTCAAGATGACATGTACGTTGGGCCAACAATTGTAACTTTATGAAACAATTGTATGGCACCATTCAATTGTTAAGATATTTAGACGCATGTGAATTTAGGAGTACGAAAGATACCGTTCATTAGTAGCATATGAATTTAGAAGAACTATAATTAAAGGCATGCAAAGCAATGATATTATCTAGCAATAACTATAGGTTCTAAATTCATATGCTGCTCTTGATATACTCAAAAGATAAGGGTATTATGCCTTTATTAAACTAATCATGGTTGAAATAAAGAACTAACGGTTTATTGTTTGTAACATGTAAGATCGTCATGACCATTAGAAAGATAGAGGAAGAGGAAGATATTGTTCTTGGCCAATGTCGCCCCTACATATCATCTAGACATCTACGTGGGTGTCCTTCTTCATCGTGTGTGTGCCGAGCTGGGCCTCCTTCATAGAGAGAAGACAATAACGAGCTTTAGTAGATTGAGGAAGAGGAATATACTATTCTTAGACATCAATGTGAGCGTCCTTTGCCATGCGTGTGCTGAGTTGGGCTTCCTTCAAGGAGAAGATGACGATGAGCCACGCATGAGTGAGGAGAAAAGAGAAATGGCGAGCAGATAGAGATCGTGAAGTGAAGAAGAATTGTGAGCAGAAGTGAACTTGGGCACCCTTCTTCGTCATGCGTGCAAATCAGGGAGAGATCACCTTCTCCATGTGAGCAGAGCAAGGAGAGATTGCCTTCTTCAATGTGCGTAGCAAACTAGGGAGAGATCACCTTCTTCACCATGTAAGTAGAGGTGAAACACGATCGCCTTCTGCCCTAAGTAAGATCGCTTCTTCTTGTGCGCAAGAGTGAAATGCGATAGTTACAAAGTGAACCATGCCAAGAAGTGAACCGCACATGAAGACAAAGAAGTGAACCACCAATTCAACCACGATCTCATCTCAATCGTCAAAGCAAGAAGGTGTGGATCCGATGGCTGTGATGTAACACACACTTTTTGTATGCACTCAATATTCCTCGTGTGTGTATATATATATATAGGGTTTAATGTATATGCTGAACGCCATTTGCTTCACACCGTGTGAAGCTCAATCTGAATCGTCCATATCAGATCGGATGGTTCATATCATAGTACATGAAATTTTAGTTATTTCACAAAAAATCTCATGAGATTTTGACAGTCGATTCTTTCTCTCCCTTTCTCTCATACACTCTCTGCAACCTTTTCTCTCCGAGATCAACGGTGAGGGCGGTCAAGGAGGCCGCGGCGCCGGCGATTGACGGCGAGGGCGGCGAATTTGGAAGCCACGACGTCGACGATTGACGGCGAGGGCGGCGAACTTGGAGGCCGCGGCGTCGAAGATTGACGACGGGGACAGTGAACTTGGAAGCCACGGCGCCATCGATCGAATGCGAGGGTCGTAGATTAAGAAGCGGTGACGCCGGCGATCGAGCACGAGGGATGCAGATCTGGAAGCTGCCGCGCCGATGATCGAATGCGAGGGTTGTAGATCTGGAAGTGGCGACTCTGGCGATCAGGCGCGAGGGCTCCAGATCTAGAAGCGACGGCGGCGGCGATGGCAATTGAGCCCGAGGGCTGCAGATCTCGAAGTTGCGGCGTCGGCGATCGAGCATGTAGGCGGCATGCAGCCATCCAGATCACAAGGTTGAGGTCACAGATGATCTCTCTCGGCCATGACGACGATCTCTCTTTTTCTCTCGGACTCCAGCGAGCGACGGCGATCTCTGTCTCCCTCTGTCGATCTCCGACAACTCGATCTGAGGTCGCTCTCCGACCAGGCGAGGGCGAGGACGGAGCTCGACTAGAAGTCGGTGAAGGCGGTGAGGACGACGAGGATGGGGCCAGCTAGGCGAGTGGCGTTGCGGATCGAGCGGCGACCTGGAAATGACAGGCGGCGACCTGGAAGCGACTGTCGGCGAGAGTCGTGGATTAGTGAGAGAAGGAGGGATCGACGAGGAGAGAGAAGAGAAAAGAGAGAGAGAGCGAGGGGAGTGTATCGCGAGATGAACGAGAGTCGTTTGATTACTCATTTGATGACATATGATATGAACGATTCATATCACGCTTCACACGATGTGAAGCAAATGGCGCTCAGCATATACATTAAACCCATATATATATATATATTTCTTGATTTAGTACGTAAAGGTTCAAATTTAATAGTTAACCATTAATTATATTATATATTTATTTATAGAATAAATAATCTTGTCCTAATATTTTAACATGGATTTTTTATTTGTTACTTCTAACATAAAAAAATAAAGATATTAGATACAAAAAACAAGAAAAATCATACATATAAATTAAAATTAAGAAGCTTTAAATTTATCGAATGTGTAATAATTATAACATTAAATCTTAAAATTTAATTGTATAAATTTATTATTTATGATTATTATTTATATAATTAAATTTTGACATCATTCATATAAGCATAGAATTAAAATATCATATTTTAATATAATATATCACGTTAAATGCAATATTTTGGTTCGACATGGAACAAATATTTGTGTGGATCTGATTCTCGTAACATTGATTTTAATTGATAAAAAAAAAAGAGATAGAACCAAATGGCTGGGAGGAAACCTCAGGCGCCATTTCACCATTTTGGTGAAAGTGTTGGTTCAAAGGAGGGGTGGGACCCTTCTTTTATTATTTGAAAAATTTTCCCCTCTCTCACTACCCACTCACTCTCTCTCTCTCGTTCCATTCACTCTATCTCAATTTTTTATTTGATTTATTTTTACTTTTTTATTATATATAAGCTAATTATACAAATTTAAAATTTAAAATCAGCCTCCAGTCTGTTATTAAATAATATTAACTTATTCTATTAATTAATAAAATGGTAGTCTCGTCATTAAAAAAACTATTTATTTATCAATTACAAATTAATAAATAATATACAAAATTATAAGTAAAAATATTTAATATTTTATTTGATATATATAATATGTCAATTATAAAGGTCTATTTTCTTATTATTTATTATCTTATAAATAGGATTGGTTTGGCCGAAGTATCACTTCAACAAAAAATGTTTATAGGGACAAAAACTTTTGGTTCCAAAATCATCAATTTTGAACCCTAATTCTTTATGGGATAAAAATTTTGTTGGCCCCCCTTAGTTCTTAAAAGCTGATCTTTAAAAGTTTTAGGAACAAAATATTTTTGTTGGATCCCAAAAGTATCACTTTTAAATACTAATCTATTGGTCTCCATAAAATTATACAGTGGTCCCTAATAATCATTTTTTGTCCCAAATCAAAATGGTTTTTGCAACCAAAAAGAAAACAATTAGCACAAAACAAATAATTCCTAATAACATACTTTTAGAAACCTAGAGGTTGGTCCCTAATAGCATGCTTATAATGACCACCAAGCGAATCCCCATAACATATTTAGCTTCAACAATGTACTAGTTGCTAATATATAAATTTTCAAATGCATAAACATTAGCCAATAAAAATTAAGATGAAAGAAAGATTCCAATCACAAAACATCATATTAAGAAATAAAAGATCCCAATCAACACACCATAAAATTGAAAAGTAATGCATAAAAAATATGAACATTCAACATCTTTAATCAAAATATCTACTACAAGGTTGAAGTTTAAATGTTCATATTAAGCAACACTTTCTTCTATGTCATCCCCATTCAATTTTCTTATCTTGAAGAGCTAGCTTCTTATCTTGAATGGCAACTAAATTCTTAGTGCTGGCCAACTCATTCTTTGTATTAACCAATTCTTCCTTTATTGTGACTAATTCCTCCTCCAAACGAGTATATTTTTGCTTCATGACAATTCCTCCTTCACGTCTAGGGGGTTTAGGATCTCGCTCATATCAACGCACGTACCCGGATCTTGTGCCATGGACTTGAGTACATATTTGACTATCATTAATTGAAGATTCTCCCTCAAGTTCCATTTCCATTTGAAGAGCTATCATTTTTTCCTACAATAATAAAAATAATTAACCCCAACTATAAACATAAATAATGTAAATGAAGAATTAATAAGATCATAAAAATTCAAATCATGCATATGGTTACTGCAAACAGAAATAATGTTGAAGAGAAGGCTGACACTGCAGGAGAAGTTACTGCAAACAGAATTCTTCTTCTCTGGTTAAACAGTTCATCCTGTGCAAAAAAATGTCAGAACAGAGGTCTGAATATAAGCTGCTCTTCTTTATTTTGTCTCTCTCTTTCCTATATCCACCAGGACTTGGGCTCTATGTAAACTATATATAAACTTTTACATTTTTAAAAAAAAAACTATATATAAACTTCCCCATGCCTTTGTGTTTGCCTTTTTGTGTATATAATATGCTAACAACCTTTGTTAACAAATATCACAGAACTGAATAAAGTAAAGTAATATATATAAGTTTTGAAACCCTAGGCAGTGCAAACTGCTCTCTTAACTTTTACTTTTGAGCATACCTGTTAAGGTGTGGAAAACATAAAAGATGGAGACCTATGAAAGTTGACTTGCACATCACGTGAGCAAGCTGTGTTCCCGGTTTCCAACTACACCAAGTTGTGCCTTAAATTTTATTGGACAAGACAGAGAACTTCCTTGTGAAGAATAATAATTGGCAACTTACAAGGAAGAAGAAAGACATGACTCCACTTTATTCTTGTACACATCGACATCATATCAGTAGTACATCCTTGCTTGTCTCACTAAAGTGCAGATTTGTTCCGGGTCTAGTGGCATCTCTAATCGAGTTGTTATTGTTTTTACCTACTACTGACAACATAAGAATGATGCAGGACAGTAGATAAGGAAGAATATCATATTTCAGAGAAACTTGAAAGAAGTGATCGTTCCTGACATTAGGGGTGTCATTTCAGCATCCAAACCTTCCACTTAGAGATTAAAAGTACTTCAAAGTTATATAATCTATTAACAAACATCCCTGAAATGAGCCAATGCAAGAAGCAAGTAATCAGACTTTTGAATAATTCCACCATTATTGAAGTAGTCATGCAGCAGAAAGAAAATAAAATGGTTGGTTTCAGTCTGAAATTTCTGCATTCTCTCTCAGAAAAGAAGTGGAAATCTGCTAAGCGCATAAAAAGAATGACCTGTAGAATTTGTTGAGTAGAGCAAAAGCTTGCAAAAGGCTTGCTGCTGCTTCAAGCTGTCTACCACTACTCAAAAAGTGGAACAATGAATCAGGAAATTTTATTTTTTCCTCTCATGGTTCGATGGTTGATCATTAAACCTTCTATGACAATGGTATTTTTCATATGAATGTAATGAAAAATGGAAAATGAAAAGATTCTTACATGAACCTTCAGTGGAAGGCGCCGTTGACAATATGAAGCAAAGAGTAATATGCCAAGTTGCCAATAGAGTACAAAGCACGGTGGACTATCTAACAGTTGAAGCAACAGTTGATTTTTGGTCAAAATCTGGCATTCGGCAATGTAACAAATCTATACCAGAGACAATGCAGAAGGAAATTTTATAATAGAAAAACATGGTGCTTCACAGCATATACTAAAAATCGCATATCATAATATGAGCAATTCGAACCCACGCCATCTCAGCATTACTGAGACGCATCCTTGGAATATATTTTCCCATCATCCCAGAAAATGCAGTCAGTTAATAAGTAAACTTGCATCAATTCCCCTGCGTTTCCCCTCTTTGCTCCATTCCAACAAACACGTGCAGTGCTACAGCTAACAGAAAACCTTCATATAATAACACGAGCAGGACTTCTTTTGGGGCATTACAGTTGAATCTGTGCATGGAACAGTATGCATAAACAAGCAATCAATCAAAGAAAAAGGAGGACTCGTCTCCCGCACTGGGGTGGGTCGTCCACCTTGCCGGGGGGAAGAGGTAGAGGAAGTGGTGTCACACTGCGAAGGACGAAGCCGAAGAGGGAGGATGGCGTCAGCCTCAAGGATCTTTGGCGGAAGGCCTCAACGGCGGGCAGGAAGGCGCCGTTGACCTCGAGATCGTCGGAAGTCCTCGACGGTGGAAAGGAATGATAGGATCTTATTTTCTAATAATAATAGAATTAGTTTATTTTTTTAACTAAGATTAGTTATTTGCTTCTATTTTGATTAGCACTCTAGTTATTTACTTACTAGTTTGATTAACACTCTATTTTTTTTTATTTCTAGTTTTATTAGGATATTTACTAGTGGGGGTAGCCGAAATGAGGATGTTGAGATGGATGTGTGGTCATACAAGATTAGATAAGATTAGGAATGACCATATACGTGAACGAGTCGGAGTGGCTCCTATTAGTGAGAAAATGGTAGAGAATCGTTTGAGATGGTTTGGTCATGTTCAGAGAAGACCATTAGATGCGCCAGTAAAAAGAGTAGATCAAATAATCTGGAGTCCGATTAAAAGAGGGAGAGGGAGGCCAAGGCGGACACTTGGCGAACTAATAGAGCAAGATCTATTGGTGAATAATATACCGAAATGTTTGGTTACTAATAGAGCGGAATGGCGTCGTATGATCCATGTAGCCGACCCTACCTAGTGGGATAAGGCTTTGTTGTTGTTGTTGTTGTTTTATTAGGACTTATTTGGGTTACCCTATAAATAGGGCCCCCTTGAAACTCTTTTTAATCAGATATATGAGAATACAATCTTCTTTTGATATTTGCTTAGAGCAACTATCTTGAAGGCTTGACCCCCTCGAAGTGGTCAATTGGAGGCTTGATCCCCTCGAAGTGATCTAATTAGGATCCTAGTTGGACTAGGAACCTAACAATTGGTATCAGAGCTGTTCGATCTTTTTCGGACAATTGTGATATCTCGGATTTTTTGTTGGACCAATAACCTAGTTATCTCCGTCTTCCGCTGTCATCTATCATATTTCGCTGCCATCTATCGCATCCGTTGTTGTCACTATATCGCCATCACCGCCGCTTACTAATATTCATAATCTAATATTTCAAATGTGCAGAAAAAATCTATAGCTTCACAGGATTTATCGACTTCAGAAATTTTAACACTAGCCGATCGTCTTACTCGAATCGAAGAACGATTTCAACAAATTTTACAAGTATTCAACGACGACAAGAAATATCAACGAGTAAACAAGGGAAATCACGTAGAAGATAAGCTTGCAAATATTCAACAATTAAGTACGGTCGAAGAGTACCAGACTCGTTTCGAATTATTATCAAGTCAAATTAAAAATTGAAGCGAATATCGATTGGTGGAAACTTTTGTTGAAAGACTTCTCCCCGATCTTCGACAAGAAGTAAAAGCTCGACGGCCCATTACTATAGTTGCTGCAATTTCTTTTGCTCGATGGGAAGAAGAACGTTTAAATGAAGAGAGGCATAGATCAAGTCGACACTTGAACAAATCACTCCGAAGCACAAGTGCAATAATATTTTCATCAAATGCAGAAGAGTCCAACACTTCAATTTCTTCAGAATTTTTTATGAAAACTTTATCTCAACAAGAAGCGAAGGATATTGAAAATAATTCAGTCGAAGATCAAGCTTTAGATTCATCTGTTGAGACATCTTTTAAAAATGAGACATCTATAATTCTACCGCCAAAGGAGCAAACAATTTCTGAAGAATCTAGTGCAAAATACATTGAAGAATCATATATTAATAAGGACTTATTCATGACGGTTAACTCAGCCTCAAGAAAATTTGAAGATTGCGGTACTCAGAAGGCTCAAGGTCAATTTTATTCATGCGAAAAGAATTTGATCAATTTCAAATTCTCTTTCTTCAATGAATGCAAGCTTGTTCCAATGCTACCAATGCATAGTCAAAGCTACTCTCTGAAGAAGGATCTCTATTTTACTCAAGTTATTAAGAGACTTCGTCTAATCAAGCATCGAAAAGAAAAGTTCTCTCACATGTTTCTGTATAGCCTTGAGGAAGTTGTGCTCGGTATTGAGTGGTTACGTACATTGGGAGAAATCACTTGGGACTTCTCAAAATTAATAATGAAATTTGAATTGGAAGGCCAAAATGTGATATTAAAAGGAAAACGTTGCAAGGTCAATTCTATATCAAATCATCGCATGGAAAAAATATTTCGGAAGGAAAAAAGGGGTTATATTGTTCAACTCCAACTTATGGTAGTAACACATTTACCGTCAATTGTTGATAATGGACTTGAGCTCTTGCTTTCAGAATTTTTAGATATATTTGCAGAACCAGAAGGATTGCCACCTCAACCATCACATGATCATCGAATGCTCCTCTTATTAGGCTCTTCTCCGACTAATGTTCGGTCATATCGTTATCCTCATTTTCAAAAGGCTAAAATTGAAAAAATAGTTCAAGAAATGCTTGAAGCAGGAATAATTCGTCCTAGTGTTAGTCATTATTCTTCTTCGGTATTATTGGTAAAAAAGAAAGATGGTTCATGGCGTATGTGTGTGGATTATAGAACTCTCAATAGAATCACTATCAACCCTATTCCAGTGGTCGATGAGTTGCTTGATGAACTTGGAGGTGCAAAGTTATACACTAAGCTCGACCTGCGTTCTGGGTATCATCAAATTCGGGTACATGAAGCCAATGTGCAAAAGACTGCTTTTCGAACTCACGACGGACATTATGAGTTTTTGGTCATGCCCTTCGGGTTAACTAATGCTCTATCCACTTTTCAGAGCTTGATGAACGACATCTTTCGACCATACTTACGGAAATTTGTGCTAATATTCTTTGATGATATCCTCATTTACAGTTCATCATTGCAGGAGCACTTATCTCATTTAAAGCTAATTTTTACTATACTTCGGGAGCATAAACTATTTGTTAAGAAATCTAAATGCAGTTTTGGTCAACCGCAAGTAGAGTACCTTGGCCATATTGTCTCTTATGAGGGCGTTTCAGTGGATCAATCTAAAATTCAAGTAATGCTTGAGTGGCCCGTTTCTCATACAGTTAAAGCACTTAGAGGGTTCTTGGGCTTAACAAGATACTATCGCAAGTTTGTGAAGGATTATGGAGTCGGGATTGGTGCTGTGTTGATGCAAGAAGGACGACCAATTGCATATACTAAATGGCAAGAGGATGCTGCTATCAAGACCTTAATTCAAAGGTTACAAGATGAACCTCTTTCAGTTTCACCGTATTCTTGGCACTCTAGAAATCTTCTATATAAAGGCATGAAAAATGACGTCAAGAAATTTGTTGCTGAATGTGATGTTTGCCAGCGTCATAAAGGGGAAACAATTGTAAGTCCAGGTTTATTGCAGCCACTTCCAATTCCTATTGAAGCATGGGTAGATATATCTATGAATTTCATTGAGGGTTTATCCTCTTCGTATGGAAAAACTATAATATTTGTGGTAGTGGATCGCCTTACTAAGTATGCCCACTTTTGTGTCATGTCTCATCCATATACGACAGTTACTGTTGCTAATGTTTTTGTTGAAAATGTTGTCAAGTTGCATGGGGTGCCACGATCAATCGTAAGTGATAGAGACAGTCTTCACTAACCAATTTTGGAATGAACTTTGTCGTTTACAACAAACACAGTTGACAATAAGCACCGCTTATCATCCTCAAACGGACGGACAAACTGAAGTTGTCAATAGATGTTTGAAATCTTATCTTCGTTGTTTCTCAAGTGATAGACCTAAAAATTGGATGAAGTGGCTTCCTTGGGCAGAGTGGTGGTACAACACAACTTTTCACTCTTCAACAAAACTTACTCATTTTGAAGCTATGTATGGATATCCTCCTCCTTCTATTGCCCAATATTCAACAGGCGCTACTACTGTTAATGTTGTGGATATTGAATTACGTGATCGAGACCAAGTACTAAGGCTATTAAAGGATAATCTTACTAGTGCCCAATCTCGAATGAAACAACAAGCTGACAAAAAGTGAACTGAGAGGGAATTTCTAATTGGAGACTTAGTTCATTTACGTCTGCAGCCATATAAACAACTTTTTGTTACTGTTCGGAGTTCAATGAAATTAGCACCTCAATTTTATGAGCCTTATAAAGTTTTGGAACGAATTGGGCCAGTAGCTTATCGTCTTGATCTACCTTCAACATCTCGTATTCATCCAATGTTCCATGTTTCTTGTCTTAAGAAGAAGCTTGGGAATAATATTTCTACGCTACATCATCTTCCTGAATTGGATTCAGAAGGCAATGTTCGTGCAATACCTGAAATGGTTTTGAAGCGTCGTTTTATTCAACAAAAGAAGCATGCAGTTACTGAGTGATTGATTAAATGGGAGAATTCGCCAGTTGAAGATGCTACTTGGGAACGTTATCAATCTCTGCAAAGAAGGTTTCCTGAGTTTGTTGCTGCTCAGCCTTGAGGACAAGGCTAATTTAAAGGAGGCGGGAATGATAGGATCCTATTTCCTAATAATAATAGGATTAGTTTATTTTCTATAACTAGGATTAGTTATTTGCTTCTACTTTGATTAGCACTCTAGTTATTTACTTCCTAGTTTGATTAGCACTCTATTTCTTTTATTTCTAGTTCTATTAGGACTTGTTTGAGTTATCCTATAAATAGGGCCCCCTTGAAACTCTTTTTAATCAGATATATGATAATACAATCTTCTTTTGATTTTTGCTTGGAGCAACTATCTTGGAGGCTTGACCCCCTCGAAGTGGTCAATTGGAGGCTTGATCCCCTCGAAGTGATCTAATTAGGATCCTAGTTGGACTAGGAACCTAACAAAGAACGAGGCCGCGGATGTAAGGATCAAAGCCTAGCGGAGGGAGCCAGACACCACGCGTGACAGGATCGGAGTTAGGGCACAGCTAGGTTTTTCGGGAGGGTGTAGATGAGTTAGGGCATTGGAGTTAGCCCAATAGTAGAAAACATATTAACAAAAGAAAATTATATTTTTTTGGGACCACTAAAATCTGTCCCTAAAGTTTATTTTTGGGAACCAAGATAGTGATTGGTCCTTAAATGGATCCTTATGCAAAATTATTAGACACCAGTATTTTAATTGGTTTCTATAACATTTGTATTAGACACAAATTAAGTTTTTATCTCTAAAAATATGAGAAATTTAGGTTCACTTTCTCATTGGTCTCAAATAAATATTTTCTAGGGACTTAATTATGATTGGTCCCTATAATATAGTCACTAAATATTAATTTTATTGTAGTGTGTAGGCCTAGATTTTGTATTAACAAAAAGTGAATATTGTAGAAGTGTAAACTTAAATTTAATTGAAATATTTTTAAAAAGTTATTTATTAATTAATCAACACATTAGTTATGTAATATATATAATTTTATAAATAAGAAATATTACATATTTATTTATTACACTATATTTATTTTGAAAAAGGTTATTCAAAATATATTTTCTTATATTTTGTAAAACTTTTATTATATTTAAATATATTTTCTTATTAAAATATTTAACATTTTTATTAAAAATTAACGTCTATCAATCAATAAATTCATGTTTTGTATTCACAACTATTATAGTTTTTTCAAACATTTATTGAAATTAATTTATCAAACCATTTTTAAATTCTTGTCATTGCATTTAGTTACATCGAAACATACCCAAAACTAGTTTGTCCATTCAGGATTTGTCAAGAACTCAAAAGAAATCAAGATTCTATTTGTCAAACACTTATATGATGCAAAAATGCGATAGCAAATATAATTCAGAATACGTGAAGTAGGGAAAATAGTGGATTAAAAATTTTGGGATAAGTTTGGAGCGTGAACGAGTGAGAAGTTATAGTATAATATCATAAGATTTAAAAATCAAAGATATCAATGAATAAAAAATAAGTTTACCGAAAATGTATTTATTTTCTTCATTGTTTATTGTGCATTTTTAATTCATACAAGTTAAATTTAAAAAATTAATGATCATTATCTTTAATCACACCAGGGTCATTCGATCGGATATCGATCCCATCTGGTTCAACAATAAAAAGCAATGCTGTAAAACTCAAGCCAGCCATCAACCCGGATTGATGATCGGATCAAGTTGAACCGTATGATCGGACCGGATAATATATGTTAATAAAAAATAGAATATGTTAAATAAAATTTTCTCATATTCTTATTTTCTTATAAGATGCATAATAAATAAATTAAAATATAATAAAGTAAAGTGAAATTATTTAATAAGTTAAATAATACAATAACATAAGTATCAACTAATTATAGTATAACGTAAAAGATAAACATAATATCGTAATTATAAATCAAAATGATGATATAACGAAAATGTGAACAAAAGTTAGAAGCGAATATATATATATAAGCAATATGTCCTTCAACAATTTTTTATCCTAATTTTTTTTACCCGACCGGGTCACTCAAATCCAACTAGTTTGACTACTGAACTCGGGTTTGACTGTATCAAAGCGGATCAACCTCAAGGCTGGTGACATGTGGACCGTTCTAGAGGCCGGACACCGGTTTGACCGACCGGGTTGGGTCGAGTTTTACGGCAATGATACAAAAGCTTTTTGACTAAAAAAAAACTAGATTGAACAAAGTCAATTCTGCCAAAATTGAATGGGAGAATTTTTCAAAAGATGAAAAATAAATAAGAAAAGTATATTACAGTAGGGAAGTTGCAAAAATAATTCCGATTCTACTCAGAACTTAGGATTTATATTGAATTTATAGCAGGGTCTTAGATCGGTAGCATCTCACGATCCTACGTATTGATATAAATTTATTTATTCCAACAAATAAAATAAAAGTGAACTTGAGAAAATTTTATTTAACTATTTTATTTATAGATACTGTAATAATGTATATGTTAGACTCACTTTCATGAATTTTAATATCCTCTAATAATTTAATGTTATGTTATGAATCTAATACTATATTATCTTATATCAAAATTATTTTTTTATTATTGCATGTGTACTAAGAATTATATTACATTTTAATAAATATTATAATTCATTAAGATCAAATATTATATATTATTATTTTATTACTTTTTAAGAATATTTCATATTATCTTTCACATCATATAAAAAATATCTATTAGACTTGAAAATATGAATAAAGTATTAATGGTCAATGTTTAATTAACTTATATATAAACATAACATTTATGAATAAATATATAACTTTAATGGTTTTATATTAAAAAATAATTTATTATTCATAAGATAGGATTTTGCGATCCTCAATTCAATCTTACGATCCTTGATCTTCAAAACCTCTTATGATCTTACCTCTGGAAGTGATCAAGGATGATAGATTTGAATAGTATATTATAAAGATTTTACAAGATGACGGTAAAAATATATATTCAGAGAATTTGGGAAAAAAAGATGGAGATTAGTAATAAAAATAAATTAAAGAAAAGAGAAAATTGATCTTAAATAACAAAATGGTAAATTTAAAATAATACATATTAAAAAATATATCATAAATTTTATAGGATGAATTTTATAAAATGAAATAAGTAATATAAAAAAGACATTTTGAATTATAAAAAATAAAATATGAGAATATAGTAATAAGAAAAAATTCAAAGAAAGAAATCATTAAATTATTAAATAAGAAAATGGTAAAATTAAATTATTATAAATAATATATATTCCAAAAATATAAAACATAATTTATTAACATTTGATTATTTTAAAATGATAATTGATTTTCTTTTATTTCATTATTTTGCACTTTTAATATTTTTATGATATTATTGTTTAAAAATTAAAAATAATATTATTTTAATAAAGATTCAGTTAATGCTTGGAGTTAAATTTTTAATATGTGGATCCCAATAGGATGACAGGCCTCATGGGAGTTGCCATCGCGTCATAATTTTCTATGATGTATTTAATTGATTAAACAATTTAAAAGTAATGTATAATAAAAAGTTTAAATATTATAGTTTCAAGTTTGAAAAACCAAATTAATGGTCCGACCAAATTAACTAGGAAAAAAACAACTCATTAAAAACATGTAATCTAATATTTTTTTTCCCTGGCGTGAACCGTCCGATCAAACGAACACAAACCGTCTGATCTAGGTTTTTGCACTGCCATTTAAAGCGCCTTGCGCCTTGCGCCTTGGGCCGTGCCGTCCCTTGCCTTCCGTCGGTGCGAAGTGAGCGGGGGAGAACGACGCGAAGATGGTGCAGCGTTTGACTTACCGGAAGAGGCACAGCTATGCCACCAAGTCCAACCAGACGAGGGTCGTCAAGACCCCTGGTAAAGATGGCATTTCTCTAGGGTTCATCTTATACCCTTTTTCACTTCGAAATTTGTCGTCCTTTTTGTTTGTTCTGCTCGAACTTTGTTCTATTTGTTGTTCTATCGCTGCAAAATTGATTCTTGGTTTTGTGATCGTCCCGTACTTGCTTATTTCGTTGGTCTGATATGATTCAGATTGGTTTTGACGTCGAAATGCAGGTGGGAAACTCGTCTACCAGTACACGAATAAGAGGGCGAGTGGGCCGAAATGCCCTGTGACTGGCAAGAGGATCCAAGGGGTACGTTCCCAAGATCTCTTTTTGTTCCCTCGCAAATCACATTTTTCTTTCAGGATGTTGCATGTGTTGTTCTATTTTGAATTGGATATATGCTTCCGTGTAATCATTCAAAGTTCAAAATGAGATGTCTTTTTCCTCGTAGGCCGATGCGCGGTTAAGTTCTTTTTGTCGTTGTTCTTCGTCTGTTGTGTTTGTGGTCTGCCTATTTATTGATGATTCAAATTGCATCCTTTGTGATATGGATGATGTCTGTGACACTGTAACTTTGTAATGCACTACATCGATGCATATTCAGAATAGCTAGAAATGACAAAAAATGACTGTTTGATTATTCAAGAACTAAATACTTGATGTACATCCCTACAAGAAAAATACTTGATGTATATTTTTTAATCTCTCATGAGATAATATATTGATGTGCCATCACTATGCCATGCACATTATCTTCTTGGTCACCAAGGATGATGTTCTTCACATCAATTATCTGCATCAGATAAATCTCCCAAAAAAACATGTAGCTTCCCTTCAATTTTATTCTCAATTTCAAAATGTTACACTATTCTAACTCTAACTGCTGCCGACAGTGATGAGTTGCAAGATTGACATGCTAATGTTTATCATCAACAACAACAACAACAAAGCCTTATCCCACTAATTCGTTGATCCATGTTCATGAGATTCGACAAGGTTTTACGCTGACTGTCGGGGCCTAACACAATCCTCCTCCTTTATCCGGGCTTGGGACCGGCTATAAAACATAGGCGGAGTTCTAATGTTTATCATCAATGCCGATTATTATAACAGTTAAGCAGTTTCTTTCTCCTGGCAAAAAAATATTTAGCAGTTTCTTTAAATTGTAGGATCTTTTGTGTTATCAGATGGGCTAGATCATAAGTGAGCAATGGAATTCATGTGTTCAAATGATATGGATCAAATTTATACTAGCTTGCCACCATTTATGTTAACTAAACGGATTCTAATTCACTACTGCTTGCAAATTTTATTGTTAGTTTTGTCTCTAACTTTTATGCATTCAAATATTTATTTTAAAAAAAACTTTTATGCATTCAAATATTTCAAAATAAGCTGCAATTTTTTTTTGAGAAGAATAAGTTGCAAATTTAAGGATAGTTATGATATTTTGACCTTCACTTGTTATATATTCTTTATGTCTCTCCTACTCTTTGTCCTCACATGTTTTTTCATTGATAGATTTCTTTTTCATCTTTCATCTGATGAGTAAAATCCTTACATAAGATTCACTAGCCAGACAATTCCTGCATCTATTTTCATAAGTAACATGATTATGTATGTAATATATATATAGAGGAATATTAAGGTGACACCAGACAAAGTGTGTCCACAGATCTGAACCGTCCAGATCTGCATCAACGGCCATCAATGCTTACCCCTTTCTTGCATCCCTTTCTCCTCTGTTCTTCTGTTTCCGGCGACGGCTACGGCGGATGTGGCTGCGGCGGCGAGGGGTGGCAAGTCTTCCTCCGACAGCACCTGTGAGGGGCGGCGAGGGCCGTGGGGTTGCAGGTGAGGTCGTCGCCCATCGTTGCGACCTGCGAGGTGATCGTCGTTGGCGATCCATCGTTGTCGTGCAGAGCACGTAGTTGCCTGCGCTGCCGGAGGAAGAATCGACCGGAGGAAGATCCAGTGCAGCATTGTCGAAGGAAGAATCGACTGGAGGAGCGCCCGCGTGTGACCGTGCAGGGAAGGGAGGAGCGCCCGCGTGTGTCGTGCATAAAAGGGAGGTGACTATTGCGGCTTCACTGGCGATGATCACCTCGCAGGTCACGGCTTTGCCGGCTCCCGAAACCCCTTGGCCCTCGCCCATGATTCTTCAGCCCTCACGTCCGATCGCAGGTTGCACTATGCGCCGTGACCACTGTTCGAGAAGGGGTGGAGGCGGGAGGGAGAGGAAGATGTGAAGGGGGGTGGCCGGAGGAAGCGGGGGGTGGCAGGAGGAAACGGTCGGCTGGAGGAAGATGCCATGCGCGACAGGGAAGACGTGGATCGCAGTTCATCTTTGATCGGACGGTCCAGATGAAGTGGGCGCATGGTGACACCACTTTTGTGTGGTGTCACCTTAATATTCCTCATATGTGTGTGTGTGTGTGTATAAGTCTGTTGTCATTAAATATACAACCATATACTTAGATAAAAGCCTGCATGAGCTTTGCATTGAATTGTGTTATTAGTATTTTTCATACAAATCGAATGATTCAGTGGACGGTGTTGGGCATAACTAACTTTATTAGGCATGTTATTGTTTACTCTTTGTTATTTTCATGGCATTCTTGAGTTTCTTATGTTGGTGACGTTTTGAATTTCTATCATGTGGCAGTGTCTTAACATTTTACTTGTACATTTATGGATGAATAGACTTGTTTAATCGTCCTGCTGTCCCTAAGAAAAGCTTGTTACTTAGATGATGTATTGTTTTCTTGCTCCTTTGTATATTCCAACTGGCAAACTTTGCAATGAATTTGTATATTTATATTATGAAGCTTATTTTCAGATTCCTCACCTAAGGCCTACTGAGTACAAGAGATCAAGATTGCCCAGATGCCGGAGGACCGTGAGTCGAACTTATGGCGGTGTCTTATCTGGAGGTGCTGTTAGGGAAAGGTTGGTGCTTTTCTGATTTAACCTTCAAATTATACTTTCTCTGCCTTAATCTTGGTCCTTTTTTTCTGCAATCGGACTTGCAGGATTATTCGTGCATTTTTAGTTGAAGAGCAGAAGATAGTAAAGAAGGTCTTGAAGATCCAGAAGACCAAAGAGAAGCAAGCTGCCAAAAGCTAAGACCTAGGAAATTTTGGCATGAACATGGTGATATGAGGAACGCTCCCTTTGTTTTGTTTGTGTGATATGTTTGCCATTCTATCAGTTGCTAGAAGTTTGGGTTATCAATTTTCGTCAAAGTATTATTTTACTTTAATGCGCTGTGACACCAATTTATGATTATTATTTTTTTCCATGACCTGGTCGTTCGCTGCAGAAATCAAAGATTTTATGCAAAGGTGTTTCTGACATTTCCCAGGATCGATGAATTATAAGCACCGCAGCAAGTTCACAATTTTGCACAAAAACCAATTGAATAATATAAATAAGGGATAAATATCGACTTGTTTTGAGACTATTATATTGACCATGTGTTTGAAATATGTTTTTAATCGACATAGTGATATCATATTTCTTTAATTTAACTTTTCATTTATTTACCAAATCTCCTTTGTTTCTTATTATTAATTCTCACTTGTAAGGATGAAACTGAAACGAGTCGGATGAAATTTTTTCAACTGACACATTTTATCCGGTGATTATTCTCAGTCCAAAAATCTTGTCGGTTTTCTTTTTTGGAAAGCTATATTTATCATATAAATTGACATAAATCATTCGTAATGTTTTATTATCGTCTTGAAGTTTTATATATAATTTTGCCAATACATATATGTTAATTGAATAATTTTATCTAATTTCTCCTATTTTAAACTTATTAAAAAATAATCCCAACATATCTTTTTATAATATTGCACTTTTAGACAGCAATGAAAAAAAATCTTTATTTAATTGATTTTTATTCAATATTTTTGTACCATTGCAAGTGGTACTATACTGGTTTACATTAAATTATAAACCAGTATAATTTGGAAATATGGAAATTATAAACAGAATTCAAAATATGGAAAGTCGTTCATAAATTAAACAACAACAACAAAGTCTTATCCCACTAGATGGGGTCGACTACATGAATCATACGATGTCATTCCGTTCATAAATTAAACAATTTGAATTATTTAATTTGTCAGAATCAAGTCGTGGGCCTAAAAATAGGAAAAGTGGCATTATTGGGCTAAAAGATTGGGATTGCCTTCTTGGAGAATTATTAAAGAGTTAGTATACTTCTTTAAACATTGGCTGAATTATAACTCCTTTTAATTTCACATACTCTTCTTTCATTCTAATTCTTTATTTCTTTTTCTCTCTTCTATAATAACTTTCACCTTCCTCTTTCCCCTTTTTGTCTCTCCTATAGTATCTCACTTTATTTTTCTTATATTTTTTCTCTTTTATCTATTATGGTCACCCTTTTTTCTACAATATCTTCCTTATCTCTTCTCTACATTTTAATTTTCTATTCTCTCTTATGATCTATTTTTGTTTATTTTCTCTAATATCATAATGGTCTCTCTCATCCATTGTCATCATTTTTCTCCTATAATTATTTTTTTCCTATCATCTGATATTTTAATATCCTCATTTTCCTTTTTCTTCTGGCATCCACAATGTATTGTTTCTTTAATATTTTCGTTTTTTTTCTCCTCTAATATCGAATTCTTCCGGATATTGTTTCTTTTGTGTTCTCTTTCATATGATCACTTTCTCTCTCCTTGAAATACTATTTCTTTCTTCTATATCTCCTCTCTACTTTTTTATTTTTCTTACCAGCAAAGTTCATCTCTTCTCTAATATTATATTTTCAATTTTCATTAATAAATTTAATTTAATTTCAATAGATTCTAGACTCCAACTAAATATACTAGTATTATAATTTTCTACACATGACTTCAAAGAATTACACATTTTGAAGTGCGAATGAAATGCACAATAAGGGATAAATTAATTACAGAAATTATAGCCATCATGATTTTTTTTTTAATTTTTTGGAGAAATTTTAGTAAATGCCCCCAATTTTAATTTCTTTCTTATTTTTTTTCTTCAATTTTATTTATAACTAGACTACACTAATGATCCTTCGGATTGGATATAACCACCAATTGCACGCATGGAACATTTTTTTTAAAATGATAAATATAAAATAATAAAATAGTAATTAAATAATAATATAATGCTTAAATTAAAATTTTAAAAAACTAAAAGGGGACGTCACCCTCTCTCCGCCTTGCCAGCGTCGGAGGGAGAGGAAAAAAAAAGAGGAAGAGGGAGTTGTATTATATTTATTTACAATAGTACAATAAATTACAATATTTTGTTATGCTATATTTATTTTATTTTAAAAATGTGTCGTGTGTGCAAAATAACTTATTATACATGTCGAAAGAATAACAGGTGAAATACGTCTCAAGAGTAATTTGTTTACGAAATGAAGTTGAAAAACAGAATCAGGAAAGAAGATAAAGTTGAGTCATTTACTAAAGTTTACTCACATTTTTTTTTCCTTTTATTCGTTAAAATGAGCAATTTGTCATGCAAATGCATAATGACTTTTCAACTAATCATATAAATTAAGTATTATTTGAAGACGGACACCAAAAAAGTCCATTTCAAGTCTAGTAAGTATAATATATACAAAAGAAAAAGCTATGGTAAATTAGTATAAGCACAGGATGAAAATGGAAAATTACAGTAATTTAAACCTTTAAAGATTTAAAAAACATACCAACGAGATTGTGGTCAAGTGATAAATAGAGGTCTCGAATTCGAAACATGTCGTGTTGCTGGATATTCTCATTGAGAATCTTGATAAAATAAATTAGTCGGATTGCTGGATATTCTCATTGAGAATCTTGATAAAATAAATTAGTCGGATGATAATAAATTTGAATTTTTATTTGACCACACTGATATTGTGGTGCCAATTGAAAAAAAAACATTAAAATCACTCCATGATTGAGAAGCCCACTTAGTGACGTTTTTTTCTCACTATATTGGCAAAAAAAAAAGGAATAATAATTTCCCCTTGCTTCAAAAAAATTAAATGCCTCTGATTCTGCTACACTACTATGCATATTGGTTTTCCTACAAATTATTATACAGCAGAATCATTTTGGCCCTCTCCAGTCTCCAGCTCGCCGACGGATTTGATACGCTGACGTCACGAACTTAAAACCTGATCGGCAGCCAAAAAATGCATTTATTTTTTATAAATGGAGATGCGGGGGATCGAACCCCGTGCCTCTCGCATGCAAAGCGAGCGCTCTACCATTTGAGCTACATCCCCAAGGGAATAGTTTAAATACTTATGAAAAGATGTTTCATTATTAATAAAAGTTTTAATTATATATTATTATCACTATGTTCATTTTAATTATATTTGACTAATGCATTAACATATTGCTAATTTTAAATTCAATCAGATTGCATGAACTTTCAAAGTTACATTTTTGGTAAAAATAATTTTCCCTAAAAGAATGAAATAGGATTTATCAAAATTTCTACCTAAATTATATGTCTATAATAAATAAGATAATTCAACACCACGTCGCAAAGCTCACTTTTGGATGTTATATTTTATATGTTGACCATTTCATTGACGTATACTGATCAACAACGATGATATATTAATGGAATTATAAATAAATGATATAACAAGTAGCTTTAAGTCCGCAATCATGTGTAGCAGCCCAAGTCTCGTCATCATGCACAACATTTCCCATCTAACATGATCAAGTACCTTCAATAATCAATATAGGAAAAGTAATTCTTCCATGAGAGATGTAACTCGCTACAAGAAAAATCGTTACTTTCTGCCGGCCGCAGTCATCGGAAATTGTAAAAAATTTGTCACAAATGAGAGTTTCCATAGATTTTTTTACCGCAATGAACCGTCGAAAATTTACTCATCACAAACTTTTTTCAACGGCTCTAACACAATAGTCGAAAGTTCCCATGGCCCAAGCCGTTGAAAAATACTTCTCAATACTTGGGTCGTGGGAAAGTTCTCATGACATGGGCTGTGGGAAACATTTCCTACGGCCCGAGCCGTGGGAAGTTCCCACAGCTCAGGCCGTAGGAAACATTTTCTATGACTGAGGCCGTGGAAAGTTTTCACGGTTGGGGCCGTGCGAAACGTTCCCACGGTCTGAGTCGTGGAACTTTTCCCACGGCCCCGGCCCGTGGGAACGTCCTATGGTTTGAACCGTTGAAGATATATAATTTTCTGATGACAGAGATCATCGGAAAGTTTTTTCAAATATTAAAAAAAACATCGCCAGCCGCATCGGCCACCCGCGGCCAGTACTCAATGTATGATGATAATAACACAACGAAACGTTGAATAAGGTTCATTGAAAGAAGCATTTCATATCATTGCATGGAGAGATATAATGATGTAGGAAAAAAATCAAGTAAACAATAAGCTCAAAAATGTTTGTCATATGAACCGGTAGATCATTAAAGCACAATGAAATAATAGAGATCAAATGAATGATGAAGCAACGATCAATGAATCAGTCATCAACATTCATATTAATATTTTTTTTCGATGATAATAATCAATGGTTATACATCACCAAGGTCAGCGCCTTCTCTTAAAGGAAAGAAGTATTTGAATCATGTAATACGATGTCTTTTAATTTCTAAAGGTGGAGTGTCTTCAACTTCTTAAACCGCTGTACTATGATACAATTAATTAGTATTACGAAAAGAGGAAGAGAGGGATCGCACGAAATACAAAAGAACGTGAAGAGAAAAAACGGCGACGGCTCTTTATTATGAAAAACGATGATTACAAGGATGAGTCTCTATTTAGACCCCTATGGAGTTTATATAGGCACTCCCTTTGACAGATGATAGGAATTACATACAGACTGAGACTCTAAATAAATCCCCTAAAAATAGTTGGAGATCTCGGATTACATCAGGAGCAGGCTATGTAGGGGGACCAATTGGATTACATTATTAACAATTAGTAATATGATCACCCAAGATTTCATCTTGATTTTTTTTCACGCATTTGAGACTTGAATCACAACTATGTAGTATTGAAGGTCCTCACGAGTTCATAATACAGACATGGATAGAATCACATACGAGTAATGGGTAATTTCAAATTGGTAATAGGAACAATGGATGAAAGGGATTTGAATGATCGAATGAAAGATGAATAATTCAATATTTGTGTGGCGTAAAGTACTACAAATCAGTAGTAAAAATTGGTTTGATAATCAACAACTAATTCAAGTTTGATTTGGCGAAATATAAACATTCAAACCGAAACAATAAGTATATAAGTTCATTCTTGATCTAAACATGTCGAAGTAATCATAATATATCATATGAACCCCCAACTACTATCTAAAACCTAATACTAATAGAACCATAGTAAGATCTAAGCATGTTTGATCTATTAAAAAGAGTCACTCCATCATTTAGATTTCATCATCACACATTTTTTTATGATTTGTTTGGTTCGTCGTGTTTTGGCGTCAATCTTTAAGTGATGGATATCGAGGGAGAGAGTTCATTTTGAATTCCTTTCCTACGCGATAGTTACTTGAGGGAGAAGAAATATGTCGTATGTAGAGTATCTTTGCTGAATCAGGTGTGTGAAAAGAGACACAAATTAGTCGGGCTATAGTAAATTTGGATATTTATTTGACCAATCTAGATACTATGATGACAATAGAAAAAATAATAACGAATTCCCTTCTCCCTCTTATCCAAGATGAAGGGTCAAGTAATAAATTAAAAATAAATTCTTAAACAATAGTTATTTGAGAGAGGAGAATAATTACTTTAATTTTCAAATTACTAAGGGTCCAATAATAAATAGGAAAATAATTACATATATTTGTTGCACGGGGAACTTGGGTTCATGCATTATTTGTTTTTCCGGTGTCACTTTTTCATTATTCTTTTAGGTGCTAGATCAACAACATAATAAACACCTTAGAAATGAGCGCTGAGAGCTATTAAAGAAGTGATGTTAAGATAAAAAAAAATTCCCTCTCGAAGGAGTTGAGTGCATGTCATGTCAGTAAAGTAAGCATGCATTACAATTTAGCAAAAAACCTACACTTATTAGCAATTTATATTATCTAACAAAAAATTAAGATAATTAAATCATCAATAATTAGTATCACACAATTTATAAGGTATAAATAATCTATCAATTCAAATATTATATTTACTTATAACAAAACATTACCAAACGGTATCACATTTTTTACTAGAATATTACTTTATTGATACTATCAACTTTATATAATTTATTTGAAACTTATACTCAAACCATAAATTTATTAAAATTAATTTATTGGATAATTCGATTTATAAATAATTTACAAAATAAAAGATAATAGTTATAATCATTATTATAACTAGTATTTATTGTACATAATCATTATTGATACATTTTATACATATAAAACAATGATATTCTTTTTTTTAATGAGACATTATTTTCTTTCTCTTTTGAGCCATCAGATAAAAAATTCCCGTTTCATATATAACCCACATTATTAATCTACTTATCATATCTAAACCATAGTTTTTTATATGATGATTAAAAAAGGGAGGATATTGTAAAGGGGTGAATTTGTGTGTTAAACGCAAATTACAACGAAATCAATAAAGTTGATTAAAGCAACTCAATCAAATCCAATTCACAACCTTGACAAACAATGCAAACAAATAAAAGAGAAGAGTCAGAAGATAATCACTTTTATCATGATTTAGCCTAACACGTACCTTGTCTACTCCTAAAGATAATCGGAGCCCAACTATTCCAATTCCAAGGAGAAACGTATACTTTTTTTCTACAAGCAACTTTTCAAAATAAATAACCTTACAAGTGCTGCAAGAATCACTCTTCTATTATATAAATTTAATAATCTTACTTTTCAAAATGGAGCTTTTCCTCATTATATAAACAAATAATCTTACTCTTCTATCATATAAATTATGATTATTTTCATAAACCTCTTTTAAACTATCATGATTTTTCATATTTAATTTCAAAGTACAAACTTATTTTTTTGGATTCGTAAACTATCGTGATTTTTTCAATTTAATTCTTCCATCAACTTCTATAAATTTTTCTCTTAACTTCATTTTTTCTCATTTATGAAAAGTCAAAATTACCTTTTTCAACATCAAATGAAAAAAATAATAAAAAAAAGCACGCAAATCTCCGGGCCGGTCCCTCGCAACCTTCGCCGGATGGCCTTCGCCCTCGCTCATCACCTCTTGCTCTTTCCTTCTCATAGCAAAGGCATCGGCAATGGCGACGACACCGGAAGATGGATTGCATCAGGGGGGTTGTCTCTCACCACCACCGCCGGCGTCATAATGTTCCTGCTAACCCTCTTTATGCTTGTCTTCTTCCTCTACCTGCACAGGAAGCAGTGTTGAGGCGTCATTCCCACTTTCGGCCAGCCCGTCCTCGTACGCCCTAGCCCGAACGGCGGTCCTACCGGGGGGGCCTCGATGCCGCCACGATCGAGCCCCTGCCGTTGTGCGTGTTCCACGTCTAGGGCACTACGGAGGGAATGAAGTGTGCGGTGTGCATCTTCGAGCTCGCCGACGGTGAGTCTGCGCGGTTGCTACCCAAGTGCGGTCACGGGTTCCACCTCGATTACATTGACATGTGGATTTCGCTTGCACTCCACTTGCCTTTTTTTCCACACACCCCAACGACTAGATGTCCGCCGAGAGTTGTGCTCCCTGTGTGCACGCGACCGACTCCGGCGACATGTAGTCTTCTCTACCAACCCAAAGTCGACGATATCCCCCCCCCCCCACCCCCCGTCCTTCTGCGACCTTCTTTGTCCGTCGTCGGACGCGAAGGACTTTGATGTGTTATCGAGGGTGACGAAAGGATTAAATAAGAAAAATCACGATAGTTTAAGGATCCAAAAAATAAGTTCATAGTTTAAGGTTAGATGTGAAAAATTATGATAGTTTAGGAGCAATTTATGGAAATAACCCAATAAATTAATCTCACTTCATCTGCGAGTCTCATGCCAGACTCAATAGGTCCTCACTTCAATGGTTGTTCTATCCATGAGAATGTGATCATAGCACAAGAGATGCTATTCATCAAATATGACACACCTGATGTCAACTTGAATATTTCTACAGCCTCCCTCAAGTAATGATTTTTGACTAATTTCTGCAGGAACAGCTATTTCTTGAACATTATTAGCAGAAACTTCTTTTACATATTTTTTCTTGAACTTATAATCAGCTGGGTATCCTATCAACTTGTAACAATTCCTTTCCTCATGTCCTTTGATACGACAATGATCACATATCATATTCCATCTTTTTTGTTTTGAAATCTGCCCCTGATGTGTAAAATGATGTAGCAAAATAAAATCGCTAGCAAGTGTACTAGTCGCCCAAGTAATATAGTAAATAGGAGTAAGAGTGTCGAACCCACGAAGAATATTACTAAATCAATATCTGAATTATAAATTAATAAGAGAAGAAAAATATGAAATTTTGGAAAGAAGTTTTATAATTGTAAAATAAAATAGAGAAAATAAGATAATAATAAAATAAAATAATGGTGTTGAAGTTGGTGTTAGGATGATAACGCTTCAAGGATAAAAATGTGAACCGAAAAAGATAAATTAAAAATCTTAAGATGTATTAGGAATTTTTCCAAGTTATTAATTTACAAAATTAAAATCACAGAGTCCACAAACTGATAATTCTGCTATTTAATCCGACAAATCAAACTATCTTAAATTCAATCAAACCTGAAGTCCCACAAACTGATATTCGTCATATGAGATTAAAATTAAGATGCATTAATATGAAAATCCTAAACTATTAATCACTCCACGAACTGGTATAGACTAACAAACCACACAGATCTAATTCTCACACTAGTTATTAGACCTATGTCAATTTTTAATTTCACAATAAATCATTTAATTTAAATAAATAAAATCTGAAATTAAGTAGTCCACAAACTGGTAATTACTTAACTAAAAAAATTTAAATAATTAAATCAAAAGCACTAAACACAATTAAAAATTGATCAAAAGAAATTTAATAATAATAAAGCAAGGGTTCACAGAATTTCCCTTCAATAATAATCTCCTAAAAATAAAATAGCTAAAACACATGGAGTTCATCCTAGAATTGCAGAGAGATAATAAACTAACAATAATAATCGGAAGAATTGCACCAAGAAATAATTCGGATCCTCGGATGTCGTCGGAGCATCTAGAACAGTCATCCGATCAAATCTCTCTCTCTGGTCGAAGCCCGCGAAGCTCACCACTTGTTGTGGACGAAAACCAAACTTCAAGGCACGAATTGGATCGATGGCTTCGTCTTCTATTTATAGATGCGAACGAGGGTCTTCATGTTGATTATGACCATAAATCGTACGGCCAATATTTGTCTCGGCCAAAATGATAAGTTCTTTTAATCATTACGCCCAGAATGATAAACTCTTTTTATCTTTACTCCATTCTTCAAATCTCGGCCAAAATATAAATTCTCTCTTCTAATCTCGGCCAAAACGATGACTCCTTTGATCATTATACCCAAAATGATAAATCCTTTCTTCAAATCTCGGGCAAAACGATAAGTCATTTATGCAAATCTCGGCCAAAACATATGGACTACGCCCAAAGTGATAAGTCTTCTTATCTTTACGTCATTTCTTTTACACCCTGGCTGGCTGTGATCATCTCGGTCAACATGTGATAATTTCATGTGTATTTTGCCCAAAATAATGTAGTTTACGGCCGATTCATCCATTAATTTGGCTTGCCTGCAAAATAATTATAAAAATTAAGTAAATCCCTCCTTATTTAAGATATTCAAAACATTAATGATCAGAATCGATAAATCCAGAATTATAACTAAAAATGGTCTAAAATGATGCATGCCATGACACTGCAAGAAAAAGGGGAATTACAAACGGTCGGAAACGTCATTTCCAATAATTTTTTCGATGGAATCGCATTCGTCCGAAAAATGATCGTCGCAAATGAATTTTTGACGGTTGGAAAAGAACCGTCAGAAATTTTGACGGATTTCCGACGATCACGACCGCTGCAAATATCGACGATTGCTATCGCCGAAAATTTTGGCGGTCAAAATCGTCGCAAAGAATTTTTATAATATAAAAAAAAATTAGCCGGCCGGCGGCCAAATTCGGCCGCCAGCGGGCAATCCGAAGGCCAACGTCCGGGATCCGACTACCAGCGGTCCAGCGGCTGGATCCGGCCGCCTGCGGCCGGATCCGGCCTCTAGGCGACCTAGCCGGCCGTTGGATCCGGCCGCCAGTGGCTGGATCTGGCTGCCAGCGGCGAGATCCGGCCGCCTGGTGGCCCGAGCCAGAGAGAGAGAGACGCCGACGAGAGAGGGTCGCCAGCGGTCGACGCTTGACGTCCGAGAAAGGGGGAGGGAGAGAGGAGAGGAGGAAAAAAAGGGGTATTATGTATATATATATATATATATATATATATATATATGTATGTATATATATATGTATATATATATAGGTGGAAAGATGAGAAAGCGGGAAAACGAAAAAAAAGCGAGATAGCAAAATTTTAATTATCGACGGCTCTGGCCGTAGGAAAAGTAAATATTAATTATTTTTAAAGCTACCGACGGTTATGACCGTCGAAAATTATTTAATTGTAAAAATAAAATACTATATTTATTTATATATAATATTTATTTTTTATTTTACAGATGGTTTGAACAGTCGCTAATTATTACCGACGGTCGAAACCATCGGAAATTGCAATGGTTTGAACTGTTGCTAATTATATTAATAAAATACTCTCATATTATATTATTATACATTTACCGATGGTTACGATCGTTGAAAACTACGACGGATTTTGCGATGAATGGATATCCGTCGGAAATATCGACGTGCCTAATCGTCAAAAAATAAAATAATAATATAATAAATTACATAATTTATTTTTTCATTTCAGACGGTTGTAATCGTCAAAAAATCCCTCGGAAATTGTGACGGATGGATATCCGTCGAAAATATCGACGTTCTTAATCTTTGAAAAATAA
The DNA here is from genome assembly GCA_030549335.1 of Pontederia crassipes. Lineage (NCBI taxonomy): Eukaryota > Viridiplantae > Streptophyta > Magnoliopsida > Commelinales > Pontederiaceae > Pontederia > Pontederia crassipes. Next base: position 46,122,904 of record CM060192.1, on the reverse strand, counting down.
AATAATAATATAAAAAATTCCATAATTTATTATTTTCATTTTCGGCGGTTGTAACTGTTGGAAAATCCGTCGCAAATTTTCATTTTCTATCCGTTGGAAAATGATAATTTTCTAGTAGTGTGATCAAATTACAGAAAAATTAACTAAAATAATAATCTAAAATATGTTGCATTTTGCATGCATCAAACTCCCATAAGCTTAAAGTCTTGCTTGTTCTCAATAAAAAATTTAAAGCAAGACTCAAGAAAGTTCCATCGTAGTCTCCATATTGTCAATCGACTAATTTTCTCACATAATTCTTCTGTACACTTACTACTAAGTATCTCATCATTTTTCATGCACTTAGCTTCATAAAGGTTCTGAATGCTACATAAATTTAAACAATCTTAAATTCAGCCTTGTAAAAATAAATTGTCTATCAAATACTAGCATTAATATTGAACACATAAGTACTAATTGAGCTTAAAACTTTTTTCTTTCTTTTTCTTTCCCTTTTTTCACTTTTATTTTCAATCATTTTAAAAGTTCTAATTTTCAAGCAGGATTGCACAAGGAAGTCCATGTAGCGGACTTTGGACTGATGACTCCCATACCAGATGGTCTTAGGGCAACAGGTGATAAGGCACCTCTCAAGTTTACTTACCCAAACAACCAAGGTTCTGAATGAAGAGTTCGAACTTAGCCATATTCAGTACTTTTGTGCTTCTCCATATTCCACAAGATGGTCCTTGTAGCAGGTTTTCGATCGACGAATTCCAGAGCAGTTGCCCTTAGATCGCCAGGCATGAACTCCTACGGATCTAATTATCCGAACACACCTTGATTTCGGATAATACTTTTGTACCTACACATAACTTTATTCAAAAATTATTTTTTCATTGGGGTTCAACTAACCCTTCTTTTTTTTATAAGCTCAAAAAATACTTAATATGGTCAATAAGAAGGCTACTACAATCAAGACTTAACAGAAATAAATAAAAAGGCATGAACATGATCTTATAGTCTAGATATCCATAATTCTACTTAGCATAGGTACATAGTCCATAAGTTTGATACTAAGATAGTAAGTGATAAGAACCAAAAGCATTCAAATTTCATCAGTTAACAATATGTCTTTGAACTTTTACTAAAAGATAACTAAAATAATAAGACGAAAGTTAGTAAGATGACAGCAAAAATAAATGCATGCAATGGTATTTTTGAGGAATTTTTCAATTTTTCACTTTTTTTAGATAAATGCATACATAGGCAAATAAAAAGAAAGCAACATGCAATGCATGAAATGCAAACTCCCCAAGCTTGAACCGGACACTGTCCCTAGTGTTAGGCCAATAAGGGAAAGAGATACAGACTCAATAAAAAGGGAAAATAAAGAAATGAAAATAAAGAAAAGGGAAAAGACACAATCGAATTTATTGTCGATGGGGTGGCGAAGGTGGGTGGTAGTCGAGATGTCCTTGGCGCATATGATACTCATGGATGCGCCTCATCATGCGAACATGCTGATTTTGGAGGGAGTTGAAGCAACCCTGACGATCATCCATATTTCTAAAGTCAGCTCAAATGTTGGTCAACTCTTCGGCCTATCGAAGTTGCTCTTCTTGAATAGCGTGCAGCTCACCTGCTTGATGAAGTTACTCTTCCTAAAAAATGTGGAACTCCCCTGCCTGACGAAGTTGCTCATCGTACATTGATTCCCATAAGTTTTGCATGGAAGCATAGTCAGGCTGTGATGGCGGAGATGGATGGTAAGTCTGCTCTAGAGCTGAAGTGAAAGTAGGCTCTGGTGCTATATAGTGATTCCGCACAGGTTCCTATAAAGGGGCAGATACTTTCATCGGATCGTGTTCCTCATAAGGAGTAGCCGGTATGAACAAGGAATCTGAAGAGCTCTCTTGTGCTGGAGATGGAATCGGAGAAGGCACCGACATATAAGGTGAAAGGGCAGATGCCTCATGTCGAGAAGCTACCGGTGATACAGCCTGGACGACTTGTGATTGCTGAAAGTACTATTGAGCTATCGCATAATCAGTAGAATCAAATCAGGAGAAGGTTTTATCCTGGTGTGGCTGATCAACTGGGACAGATGGTCCTGCAGGTGAGATTAATGGAGCCACGACCTGCCTAAAAAGGAGCCAATTATTTGGATTAATTGGCATAAAATTATCTCGATCTAAGCAAGGCACCTTCTGATTGTGGTCTTTAAAAATAAAAACTTTGATTCATGAGTTGTTGGTCTTCATGAGACCCATAGCATGAATGGTCCTACGAGTGAGGTGGGTGTTTCCTAGCATAGCTTCGAGATCATCCAAGTCAAATTGTAAGTGCTGAGCAATAGGTGGAAGAAGCGCCCATATTAATGCTACTGCCACGATGAGTAGTGCGGCGCTGGAATCGACGAATGATGAAGGCACCCACATTAATAAGAGTTCTGTGAAGCATGCTGTGGATGAGGTATAACTCTTCATTTGAGACGGCATCATCATTATCACTGCGTCCGCTTAAGGTGTTGCTTAGCATGCGATGGACGTAGCGCAGAATAGGATTTTGAATTGAGCTATCTTTAGCTGTGTTCCAAACCAATTGGTCTTCTTCTGTTATCTGTTTTCAAAAAGTTTCAGCATCAAAGTCAGCATGTACAGAAGGAGATCCATGGTTGGGGAATCCATAAATATTATTAATCTCTCCTAGAGTGAGAGTAAAGGGTCGCCCATAAAGTTGGAATGAAATGCGGGGTTGATCCTAATTCCTGCCATCTAAATTAAAGAGAGAAATTACATAATTAGTACTTCATAAGTTTGCCACCAGGAATGCACAAAGTTAGAGAGTCCAATTTGAGAAAATAATAGATGAATATCTGCAAGTAAATTATACCCCCTGAACAATTCGGTATACAAAAATCTGGTGGCATGAATTCGAATCTCAGACATCCGTTCATATAAAGATTGATACTCCGGCTTAGTCCAATAATAGTCTCCGGGGTAGGAGATTAGTTGTGAGGGTTGTGGGACCGGCTGAGCATTCGGATGTCATCATTCACGATGTCCCCTCCATATATTAGCAAATCGCCTCATGTTGATCGAAACAGAGATCAACAAAGAAAAGGTGGCAACTCGGTGGACTTGTCGAATGAAGTTTCGTTCATAGTATACGTCGGCCGTAAGGAAGAACATCCAGTGAAGAGAGCTCGGTCAGTCCATGAAGTATCTCAGCCGTGATGTATGTATGCTGAGTGTTGGCCGATTCAATGAAGAGCTCAAGTGTGAGGGAGTGGCTGTAGTGCTGTCGTCGGTGAAATTGGCGGCTGAAGTCTCGGCCGTAAGGAAGAAGACGATGAAGAACTTCGGCCGGTCTATAGCGGTGGAATATTGCCCTTGACCGTGGTGTTGGCGGCCGTAAGGAACAGGGGCGACGGTGCTTTTGGGCGTAAAGGATCGGCGGAGATGGCAGTAAGACTTCGGCTGTAAGGCAAAGAGCATGGCGCTTTTGGGCATAAGGGGGCAGTGATGGCGTCGGCTTCTCGGCGCGCGGTGTGAGGCTCGGTCGTAAGAAATAGGGGTTGTGGCGCTTTTGGGCGTAAAGGAGTGGCGGAGACGGCGGTGAGACTTCGGCCGTAAGAAAGGGCGGAATGAAGGCAATTTGCTTGATTTGCAAAACACGAGAAGGGTTGCGTGTTTATGGACGAAAGATGGGGCGTAATCTTACCTGTTACGACGTGATGGCATGCGGTGATGAGCCATGTCAATTGAATTTGGGGCGCGCAGTGATTTTTTTTCGATTAGACTCGTGCATGTGATTCTGTCCTGGTATCATCTTGTCATTGTGTCTTTCGTCCGTGGTCAGCTGATGGGCAGTGTGGCAGTTCGGCTTGTTGGCAACTGGCATGATCATCGATGTGATTTGGTGGATGCTCGGCCATAAAGAACAGGGCGTAATAGTGGCAGATGGCGTGGAGTTTGACGCCCAACATTGAAAAAAGTCGCCCGATGTAATCTTGAGCAAGTGTTGGATTTTATGCCCCCGCATGTCATCATGCTGTCGCATGTACGTAAAGCGCAATGTCGTAATGTGCCCTTAGTTATCCGAAATTCTCTTCTTACATATAATAAAATATTAATTAGATGACTCATAAAAAAATAACATGCATAAAATAAATAAAATAAAAATCACCCAAACCAATTTAATGTAACTAAGGTATAATCAATAACTAATTAAAAGCTATTCAAAAGAGAGAAAAAATAGTCTTGATTTATAGTCGTCAGCTTGACTTAGTCCTGACGAAGATCAAGGCCTATTTTGCTCCTCTCCTTGAATTTTTCTCAGTGTTGCTTGGGAGAGAGCCCGGTGTACGTCCAGTCAGTTGTGTCACCATCTGGCCTAATCGTCTTTCCAAATTTCGAATTGATGAATCTTGACTAGTGGCTCTAGACTCCATATTCTTTTGCAACGATTGCATAGTATCTATTATCCGTGACATCATCTCCTGCGTGTGATTTGATGATTGATATTGGGGAGCATCAGATTTTCCTTTCAATATATAATCTTTTGATGGACCAGAAGGTTGACCTTGATTCTGATTATAGGCAAACTTCAGATTGTGTCTCCAACCATAATCGTTGCTCTTGAAAAATCAGTTGGAAATAAAGTTAGCATTTTCAATTTGATTTGAATTTGAAATGTTACCTGTAGGGCAATAATTGCTTGAATTTCCCATTAGTGATCTCATCTGCTCGAATTTTTTATTAAGTGACTCCAGCTGAGCCACTATTTTCGAAGATTTTATTAAGTGACTCCATTGTACAGCATGTACATCATGAGTTCGACGAGATGGTCTCCTTTCTTGTCTTGACTTGAGGGCTACAACTTCAATAATATCTTGTATCTCACTAGGGCATTTAGATCCCAGCACTGTCTCTCCTACTGATTGGTCAAGCTTATCTTGATCTGCAACTCGTAATCCATGGTAGAAATCTTCCATCACTTGCCACTTTGGAATCATATTATCAGAAACTCTGGTTAACAGTTCCTTATATCGTTCTCAGGCCTCATATAATGTCTCATCATCATTTTGATCAAATGCCTTTGCTCACTTTGATATTTGTCTGCTTTTCTGTGGCGGGCAATATTTTCTAACAAACTTTTCTACCAGCTCTAACCATGAGTGAATTGATCCTGCAGGCAAAGTTTTGAACCACGTAGAAGCTTTGACACGTAAGGATTGTGAAAATAATAATAAACGAATAACTTCAGTAGAAATATTATTATTTCTAAAGGTACTAAGAATAGCAAAAAATTTGTCAAGGTGATCGTGAGGGTCTTCATGAAATCCTCCTTCAAATTTAGATGCTTGTATCATCCTCACGATTGCCGGATTGATCTCAAAAGTATTTGCATTAATATCCGGCAACATGATGCATGATTCTTGATTACTATATCTAGCTAGACATACTCTCTCATAGAAAGCTCTACTTCATTCTCGCCGATTATTTTGTGACGAAACTAGTTCATTTTGTTGCTACTGATTGTTGCGTGCTTGTTCAGTCATTCTTCTAATATTTTTTCTTGATCGGCAAGCAATTCTTTCAATTTCATGATTAAATTCCAAAATTAGATTTGAACTCCAGGTGCGATGTCTGGAACTATCATAAGATTCCAAGATTAATTGTGATTAGATCTTCAATAGTACATGCAACAACTAATTGTCAAAGAAAAGAAAAAATATAGAAAAAATATAGATATATTATAATACATGCATATAAAGTGTCACAATTAATCAAAGATTTACTTGTTGACATTGATTATTTTTGTGATATACAAATGAGTAAAAAATATGAAGAAAATTCAATATGAATCGTTCGACTAAAATTAAATTTCAAGTAAATAAAAAAATATTGTAATAAATTCTAGTCGAAATTCAATAAAAAGATATAACTTCAATGAATCCAAGAATAACAAATAACATCGAAATCTTTTAAAAAATTTAATCGCAAGTTATTTGTCCAAACGTTTCATCAAACCATCCGACAAAATTTCCAAACAATGGAGTCGTCAAATCACATCCGAAAATAATTATATTCAAGTTCTTAACTAAGTACAAAATAAAATTTTATAAATGATTAGGGCCAAATCGAAATTCGAAATTAAAATGGCAAAAAATATTAATAATGAATCATTATGGCCGAAAGAGAATTAAACCGACACTTGGGCGTAAAAATTAATCACTCCACTCTAGGCGTAAAGAACCAAAATGAAGTCGACAACCTGATTCAATTGGCCGCAAAACAGAAAACTATCAGGGTTTCGGCCGAAATAAAAATCGAACGAAACTTGAGAATCATATATTACCATGACAAATGAATCATTACGGACGAGAAGGAATAAATTCATACCGGGCGTAAATGAAACGTGATCCAAATAAGGCGTAAAGAATAAACCACAAATAAACAGGCCGAAACAAGATCAAATCATTGGGGGCATAAAAACAAAGGTTCAGAAAATAAAAAAACATTTCAGCCGCAAAACAAGATCAAGAAAATAATTATCGTCCGCAAAACTAACAGAGATGAAAGTACACGAGATATCTGCGGGAGATTTAGAAATTTTCAAAAAAAATGGCCACAAAATCATGCATTAATCGAATTCTTAATCAATCTAATTTGCAAAGACAAAAATTAATTCGATATCATGGATAAAGTCAAATTTTGGCCATAAAACTCAGATAAAGTTTGCCAGCCGCAAAATACAAGGATAAAAGTTTATCGGATAAACAGAGTCTTTTGCGGGTGTAAAATTTTTTTTCGAAATCGAAATGAGGTCAAATCAAACAAGATTAAAAAAAATTTCGATCGCAAAAAGTTTAGAATTCAGAATCGATACTTTGCGAGGCCGTAAAACCAGTAAAGCAGAAAAAATTAGATCACGGTCGTAAAACCATAAGTCGACGGTGTAATTCGAAAAATTCAATCGGCGTCAATTTTAAGCCGAAAGTAAGCAAATTTAAAAATATGTCGTGACATTTATCTGCAAAAGGAAAAAAATGTTAGATTATTTACACAAATAATTAAAATAAAGAGTACGATAATATGTATTCATAGAAAAGAAGAAATTACAAATAAATTATTTACAATTTATTTACATCTTCTAATAATTCATAAAAATCAGAAATTAATTAATAAAATATTTTCCGGCAACGGCGTCAAAAACTTGATGCGTAAAATGATGTAGCAAAATAAAATCGTTACAAGTGCACTAGTCGCTCAAATAATATAGTAAATAGGAGTAAGAGTGCCGAACCCATGAAGAATATTATTAATTCAATATCTGAATTTATAAATTAATAAGAGAAGAAAAACATAAAATTTTGGAAAGAAGTTTTGTAATTGGAAAATAAAATAGAGAAAATAAGATAATAATAAAATAAGATAATGGTGTTGAAGTTGGTCTTAGGATGATAACGCTTCAAGGATAAAAATGTGAACCAAAAAAGATAAATTAAAAATCTTAAGATGGATTAGAAATTTTCTCAAGTTATTAATTTACAAAATTAAAATCACAGAGTCCATAAATTAGTAATTCTGCTATTTAATCCGAAAAATCAAACTATCTTAAATTCAATCAAACCTGAAGTCCTACAAACTGGTATTCGTCAGATGAGATTAAAATTAAGATGTATTAATATAAAAATCTTAAACTATTAATCACTCCACAAACTAGTATAGATTAACAGACCACACAGATCTAATTCTCCACACACTAGTTATTAGACCTATGCCAATTTTTAATTTCACAATAAATCATTTAATTTAACTAAATAAAATATGAAATTAAGTAGTCCACAAATTGGTAATTACTTAACTCAGAAATTTAAATAATTAAATCAAAAGCACTAAACACAATTAAAAATTGATCAAAAAAATTCAATAATAATAAAGCAAGGGTTCACAGAATTTTCCTTCAATAATAATCTCCTAAAAATAAAATAGCTAAAACACATGGAGTTCATCCTAGAATTGCAGAGAGATAATAAATTAACAATAATAATCGGAAGAATTACACCAAGAAATAATTCAGATCTTCGGATGGCGTCGGAGTGTCTGGAACAGCCGTCTGATCAAATCTCTCTCTCTGGTCGAAGCCCGCGAAGCTCACGACTTGCTGTGGACGAAAACCAAACTTCAAGGCACGAATTGGATCGATGGTTTCGTCTTCTATTTATAGATGCGAACGAGGGTCTTCATGTTGATTACGACCGTAAATCGTACGGCCAATATTTGTCTCGGCCAAAATAATAAGTTCTTTTAATCATTACGCCCAGAATGATAAACTCTTTTTATCTTTACTCCATTCTTCAAATCTCTGCCAAAATATAAATTCTCTCTTCTAATCTCGGCCAAAACAATGACTCCTTTAATCATTATACCCAAAATGATAAATCATTTCTTCAAATCTCGGGCAAAACGATAAGTCATTTATGCAAATCTTGGCCAAAATGTATGGATTACGCCCAAAGTGATAAATCTTCTTATCTTTACGTCATTTCTTTTACACATTTGCTGGTTATGATCATCTCGGCCAACATGTGATAACTTCATGTGTATTTTGCCCAAAATAATATAGTTTACGGCCGATTCATCCGTTAATTTAGCTTGCCTGCAAAATAATTATAAAAATTAAATAAATCCCTCCTTATTTAAAATATTCAAAACATTAATGATCAAAATCGATAAATCTAAAATTATAGCTAAAATGGTCTAAAATGATGCATGACATGATCAAATTATAAAAAAAATAATTAAAATAATAATCTAAAATATGTTATATTTTGTATGCATCAGCCTCCCAAGAATACAGAGTTGTAACATCCAATGGAGTATTTGTTGACCCTAAAATTACTCCCTTTGATATTCTTCTTGTAAAACCATAGAGTAAGCTTGATTAACTAGACGCAAAGGAAACAGTAGTAATATCTGACTTCTAACTTGTGTATATGAATCGTTTAACCCCATAAAATCGCCATAGTCAAACCTTTCTTGCAAATCTCTCCAAACTTGATATGCATCACTTGAATACACTACTCCCCTTACCAATTCTTGTGAGACTGAATTCATAATCCATGCTAAGACTACGGCATTTACACGAAGCCTTTTAAAGATTCATCCGCATAATCCCTAGTGCAAGATATCATCCATCAACAAAACCAATTTTGTTCTTCCCTAATAAATTAGAAATCCTCATTGCCCTACCCCATACTGCATAATTTTTTAGACTAATAAAGTTGAAAAGCAACATCTGAAGGATTCAGATATAAGGGATGATGCATATCCACCGGAATCACTTGTCTATTGCATCCTTGTGATCTAAATAGGTTGCCATTCAGATGATACTCCAGAGATCATCTTCAGACTTGTTTCTTGATCCTTCAGACTTGTTTCTTGGCCTTTAAATGTATTCCTCGGATCAATGACTGCTCCAGATCGTGTTTACAAGGCTCTTGATACCAATTAATTAATTCAATCTCAACCTACCCTTCAGGTTAGTCAACTAATTAATGATGTGCTCAAATTAATGATTTCCTTGTTCAAGACCCAAAATTTTGTGCTCGCACAAATTCTTTTGAAGACAATGTTACGTCATCATGAGAAATAAAATAAGTAACTAATCATAATTAACTTGGTGTAAAATTACCTTTATCATAATTGATGCATTTTCGACACCATCAAAACATAAAAGTATGATCATCATCATTATTATACTAATAGTATGAGTAATACTTGTACAACATAAATAAACAAAAAATATATATTATTAACTTTCAACTTTTGTTTTATCACCCTATGCGGATGACGATTTAGTCAATGTGTAATAGTTAAGGATTAGAGGTTAGATAAAAGGATAAACAAATAAATGTTTAATAAAGTTAATAACAGAGTAAGTTGATAAGTATGAAATGGATATAAGATAAAAATTACTCAACATGCTCAAAAATTATTTTTTTATTGCATCGTAATAAGTAATCGATTTACGTTTTTTTTTTTTTTTGTTATCTTGGATATATGTATATACACAACTTACCTAATTTTGTTGGATGCATAATACATATATGGGTAAGAAATGTTAATCAGCAACAAAAGTAAATCTTTTCGAATAAAAATATTAATGTAGATTATCATTATCATGTTATTTTGTTAATTATTATATTTGTCTATTTCCTATAAATAATATTCATAAGGGCAAATTTGAACCACTTGACAAGTGGACAGCAATATGTATTATCACTTTATAAACAACTTGCACCTAATATGATGTGCTCAAGAAATTTGAAAATTTAATTATCAACAATTTGAAAAGAAAAGATACTTGCGGCGAAGCGCCCCAAAGTCATTACTATGTTTTCTTGAAGAGAAACGATGGAAGAGAAAGATGGAATCATTCAACTCCTCCATTTGGTTGAATTTAAGTTGAAAAGAAAAGCCCTCTCCTTTTCCTTCATTTCCCCTCCAACAAACTCATTTTAGAGTGAAAAAAGGATTAAAAATATATTTCCATCTTTAATTATATAAATTAAAAGGGTCCAATGGATATGCAGAGAGCTAACCTCACGCAAGGAAGTATTTTCATTGGTAACTAATTTAGTTATGCAGAGCTCTACAGGACCCAAAAAAGCATGACCGTAGCGGCAATCCGACCTTGGACTAAAATGACGACAGGAACTTTATGTACAGAAAAGTTTACTTGTTCCCACAGACCAAAGAAACTGCCTTACAACAAATACGAGCTTTTTATTGGTAAAATTTTTCATCATCCCATGCATAGTAATTATTTTCTTTACCTTATGTACAAATCCAGGACGGAGGGGGGAAAAAAAGAAAAAATTCCAGACCCAGCCACCTTTCACTACTAACAGAGGAACCCAAAATCCTGCAGAAACAAGCTTTGCCCAGGCCGACACCTTTCCCCTTCAGAGCGACTAAATATGTGCTGGTTTATCCCGGCCACTAGGACCATTGCTTTTGCTGCTGCTGCATTTGCACTGGTTTCCCCCCGCGACATTGTCCATTTTCTTCTCCTTAATCCTAAAATCTTCCAGGCTGCGGTACTCTTCCTTGAGAAGCTTCTCCAACTCTGGATTCTTCTTTATTGGCTTATTGTTGTCTCGGGTCTCCCGATAATAATGAAAGGCCCTGGAATATGAATCATGTCAATTGTTTTCTAGAGTTCATTCCATCAATTGACCAGCATTAATCTCTAGGAAAACATACTTGAAACAAATTGAATCAATGGAACTGTTGAATGAAAACAAAGGGACAGCCGCAAAAGATACTGCTACAGTATGCTTAGGCAAAGGTAATAAATTATTTAATATAAACTCAACATAGCTAAACATAGCAGTTCACAAAAATATCTATCTCCTCCATCATGAACTACGGGTATGCTCCTAAATGACATTTGTAACAGAAATAAAATGCGACAAAGGATAAAAGCATAATGTCTGCACTGGTCTTGGATGAACAAAGTTAACAGAAAGCTGAGCAGATATTTTGGTGAAGTGTTTATGTTGGGTCAATAATCTTTGATGGTGCATTGCCCTGATCCAGCACTACTTTCCTGTGCAGGCTGGAACATGCTACTGAAAAGCTGTGGAAAATAAATACAATAGCAACAGTCAAAGAAACATTACCAGTATTTCTCAAGACCATAGAGATTTCCTTTTTTGTAGAAATCCAAGGTAATATTTTCAAAATCTTCATAAAGATCTTGTCTGAAATTCTTCTCCAGGCCATAACTGAAAATGATAGAATGGAAAACAGTCAGGATTTTTTTTTTAGAAGGATTTTTTTTTAGGAACAGTTAGGAATGTTGGTGTTGTTTTATTTCTTCTTCACTTTCATGTAATTTTTATTTTAGTGATTTTCTTCGTTTTCATCTAACTGTTGAGCAATATTTAGAAAAGGTCTCCCTGAAAGCATTCATATAATAATATTCATAAGTAGCACAAAATTTACTAATACTGCAAAATACCTGTAAAACCTGAAGAGACACTCTAGTCCATAATTATACTTAGAGGCTGCATCTTCTATAGCTAGCTTACGGAATTCGTTATACATAGATTTGTTGAACATGTCCCGGAGGAAATATGACCAAAAGCGATAAAGCGTGTTCATTTCCTGCGCATGAACATATGACAATTTATATTCACAATACATAGATAACCTTTTAAAGAGAAAAACAAAAGACTGGAAATAAGAACAAAGACATCAAATCTGCAGCATAATCAATTGAAAAATGCAAGATAAGATTATCTTATTATCAACTACGTAATTTTTCCAGAAACAGGTATATAGGTCAAAACTAGCACTGTCAAATCAAAGAGCGTGGCACAACAATTATCAATGGATACAGTGGCATAAGGTGTCTCAAATAATAGAACGTCCATAATTTCTTTTTTTGGGTTGCATGATCCACATTTTAATCTTTTATGAGGAAACTGATTTTATTCTGAAAACAATCAAAAGTAATGCTATGTATTCAATAATGGCAGAGCACAAAAATCATGTTTGAATTTAGAGTCAGTGCATTAATCACTTATCATTATCTAGTAAACATGTCAAGGTACAAATTTTATTAAAATAAAAATAGTAGTGGTTCAAATATAACCTACCTCACTGCAACCAATTCCTAATTTCTTGCGTTCATTAAGACATCGTTTGTGGAACTTCAGATACCTAAATTATGGAATAAATACAATTCATCAAATATTTAACCATGTGCAATCAACATGATATAAATTAAATTCGTTGATAAACTTGATTTCAAGAATGTCTACTTTTGCTGCTTAAACTCATTTTCCTCCAAAAGTTTGTGGCTTGGATGCTGAAATGGAGGAAAAGGTTTTGGCATTGATCCAATAGGCGGACTCCCAGATATAATACCATGTGGAGAAGCACTCAATTTTGACAACAATGGGCTGAAAACAGGAAATAAAGGGTTAAAACTGAACAAGATACTGCGAAAGTGAAAAGAGTAGATACAAAGATGTACTAACCCATTACTGTCAGGTGGCGTCGAACCAAAGAAAAAACCAATTGAGTTGCTTGGTGGGCTCTCTGACACTATTTGGTTATGTGCACTACCATTATTTCGAAAATTACTAGGAAATAGCCGTTGTTTATGCAGAGCATGTGATTTGCTGGTCCCTTTATGATGTCGCCTCCTATAATTAGCTAAGCCAGACTCTTCGGAGACATTATTTCTATTATTTGCAATACCTTTAGAAGTCAAGCTTGAGTTCGCATGGTTGCAAGTTTTATGATCCGCAATTCTCATCTCTGTTCCGGAGTTATTTCTTCTATTACTAGATCGTTTGGCTTGCAGCTCCTGTTGTACACAAGATTACAAAGAGGTGAACTAAGTCTAATCAAAGGAATCAAAATGGCATAAAAAAGTGACAAAAGGAGTTATAACTTATAAGAGAAACACATCCATATGGAAACCCGCTCAAGAAAGATGATACCCTGAGCAGTTGATAAAAGATACCTGTTCATAGAAATAAAGTCCTTCATCAATGGCGGTGGCCAAATCATCTGAAATGGTCTCTGACTGCGCGGAATCCACTTTAACATCTCCATCAACCCTGATATTCTATTCAAATAAACCATGGAAAATTGTAACTTATTACTGGAAAACCGACATATATCTCACATCAATGAATTACCTACAAATTGTCAATCGCTACACAAAGAAAAATTTTATAGACAAACAAAGCCTGTCATTTAAAACAGTAAGCACGCCAGAGAGACAATCAAACATGAGAAAACAAGAATGAAAAATACAGTGAAAAGGTGGATAAGAGGTCACATTAACCTGCACATAACCAGAAAGGATCCAGATTTATCTTGCATTTTGAAAGGAAAACGTGTATTTTTTTTAAAATGAACGTGTATTATTTTTTAAAAAAATGAACGTGTATTATATATCTCAAAAATGTATTGCATATCATTATCAACTTCTATGGACCGTCTATCAAGCTAGAAGGTATCAAGCTCCTATTACCATTTTTATCTTTCAGAACGATTTCAAAAACTGATCATTTTAGAAATGATGAACACACATGCAATGTGCAAATCTTTTACAGGGGATAACCAAGGTTAGGCCTGCTGAGAAAGTTGTCCAACAAGATAATATGTGAAATGTAAAGACTTGAGAAAACATAATATATTAACAACAGTAATCAAATGTGCCAGAGTGTAAGGATGAAAATTCAAGGACATAAGATACTTATAGGCATTATTCATACATAAAGAAATAGACCTATAGAACCAGAACACAAACATAATCCTTATTATGAATGACCATCATAACATTTCAACGACATAGGTCACATGTATTGACGAGCTTAATTGAACAAAGTATGTATTGCCTTACTTGGGTAACAATTATGAGTCTATGTACATCCTGATCATTAACATCCATCTCATCTTCGTCCTCATCAATCCTGTTGAAGTTGTTTTTCAGAGAAAGATAACCATTTAGTATAACAAAAACACAAGGCAACACAAGAATAATTCACTAAAGAATAAAACCATGATATAAGTGCCAAGGTTCAAATAAGCTAACTTGGAGGAGTTTTACCTGTGGGAAGAGCATTTAAAAAAAAATATTGCACATAAACGTATGTAATATCAAATAAATTTTGTGTCACCTATCTTTAGTGATGATTTCTTTTATTACATACAGTCTTCCTAGAAAGAAAAAAATGGAACATCATATTTATGTTATATACCCCTCCTCAATGACTCATAGCCCAAATTTCTGATAGTATTGGTAGACAATGAGTGTTTATGGCCTTTTATTGTTACATAAAAGCATCTGACTTTATGTTTATATGTGTCGCCTACAAATAGTTGTCTGTCACTTCTCAAAAAAAAAAAGTTGTATGTAAAAGTACTTGAATGAAAGGCAACTTCCATGCACATACAAACATTTCCATTTTCTATTAAGATTAAAATCTCTATAAAATGTGAAGGAGACTCATTAAAGATAGCTAGAAATCCAGAGCATGCAAAGAATACCAAACTAAAAAATATAAATATTGGATTTATTCCTCCAAAATCTCAAGAAATTTATGTGGCACGTGAAGATTGTTACCTTTTCAAATGGTCCACTTGGGTAGTATGCTCAAATTCTAGTTCCTCATCCATCATGAATGTACTTTGCTCCCCATCGAAGCCAGATGACGCATCTAGAAAACCATTAGCATGATCCATACCTTGCATTCCAAATTTTGTAACTGCTTCTATCTTCATTTTCTCACCCATAGAACGAATTGTGGATGGATGAGACTTGTCTACTGGAAGTATTGAACTACAAGTTTGACCACTGAGGTTTTTATCAGAATATTTATCAAAAGAATCCTTTCCATTAATACAGCTACAACTGCTGCAAGACTCTCTTATTTCAACATCATTATGTTCTTCAACAGAAGTTGTTGCAGAATTTAATTGTTTATCCTCGATTTTGCTGTCACTACTCGCAAGAGAAATATTATTGCTTTGACTACTATCACACTTTTGGATATTGGAAGAGTCCTGGATTTCTGGATATTCAGATTGCTGGAATGAAGCTGAGACCCAATTGGACCAGTCACCGTGTCTCCTTATTTTATCATCCTGTCAATTGAATAAAATAAAGAAGGAAAAAGCTTGAAACTTGAAGGACTAATTGTTTGTAGCATTAGACAGAAAACAGAATTGAAGTGAAAAACATGTTTAGAACAATTTAAGAAACTGTTGTAACCTGAATCTCTATCAAATTTGAGCTTCGCAAAGCATCAAGAATCAACGGTATGTTAGTTGTCATTTTCTTTACCTGCAAATAACATTTTAATCAATGACTAATAGACAATCTTAATCTGATTACATTGATTAGTGAACATGTCAATAGTCCAGGGAACAAATCACTTAACATTAGAAAGAACCCTTGGTGTCAGAAAATTTTACCCTGTTAAAATCTGCAATTTTATGGATAGAAACCCAACCCTGATCGTCCATTAACGATATCAAATAGAAATCCTTCAGCAAATTCTCATCGCTGCAACATATATTTTCATTGTTATACATTTTTTAGACAAATATCTACAACACATTCAGTTTTCAACAAAATACCGAGGTGCCAATGAAGCATGTCAACATCTTGCAAAGATTGTTAAAAAATTATACACAACAATACGGACACTATGAATCAATCATACTTGACCTTCATACAAGAATAAGAAAAAAATCCAGCTAGAGAGTGAAATGGGAGATCTATTGAAATACCTGAAGTAATACTCAATCTGCTTAACTATATTAGACCTCAAAGCTATCTCATCTGGTCCTGGATTGGGATAGACAGGAGGAGTATGTGAAACAAAACGAGGAGGGCCACGCATCATCTCGAAAGGTGGAGCAGGAACATAGTAAATAGGAGCAAGGCCTGAAGTAAAATAATATTAAAAAAATGGGACAACAGGAAATGCAATTTCTTCAAAAAAACAACAACAAAGCCTTATCCCACTAGGTGGGGTCGGCTACATGGATCATATGACGCCATTCCGCATTCGTTGATCCATGTTCATGAGATTCGACAGGGTAAATAACATATTTTTGGTACATTACCAGGGTAAACAGGCCCATTAATGAATCCAGGTGCAGGACCAAAGAATTGAGGAACCGGCCTAACAAATGTCCTTGGCCCAATAACATGTGGCACTGGCATGTTGCCACTATCCCTAGGACCATAAGGTCGTTGGTGGCGCCATGCTTGATTAACATGGCCAGTATGTTCATGGCCATTATGTGGTCTACTACCATATCCAGCATGAGGATGCCAATTTTTTGGATCACGTGTTCTTTGATGAAAGTTCCTGTTTCCATCATTTCCCACTGCTTGACCTGCTGGGGCAAAAACTGGCATGGAAGCTTCAGACTTTACAACCCGAGGTTCATTGGCACTGGAAAATGGTGTTGCCTGATATGCATACTCAGGAATCACAGGCGGAGGTTGCAACACAGGGTACATGATTGGTTGTCCAGGCTGTTGCTGGTATGGCAAAGGCACAGGAAATGGTGGCACACCATTTGCAGGAACATGTCGCTTAGGTCCATGCTTATGATAATGCATTGAATGTTGCTTCGACGCATAGCTGTTTCCAGGACCATCAGGTTTTTTACCAGAAGTTGGTCCCTGAAGGCAAAAAACATCATATCAAACAAGTTCAACGTTGGACACAAAATGACATCAAATGTCTGTACCCATATATGTAGGCATTGCTAAGATCAATACTTCTAACTGTATTGATTACCAAAATTAAAATCATAATTAAACAAATAATTCTAAGACACGAAACATCAGGCACAAAATGACATCAAATGACAGTACTTATATATGTAGCCATTGCTAAAACCAATACCTGTATTGATTACCAAAATAAAAATCCTAATTAAACAAATAATTCTAAGACACAAAACAACAGTGGTTACATACATGCGCTTACAATAAAAAATTCATTAGAAAACACAAAAGACCAAGAAGAGTAATCAGCAAATCCAGGTTGTAATTTGGTTTTCTTCTCAAAAAAAAATCCAGGTTGTAACTTGCCCATAAGATAATGTCATCAGTACCAACATAGTTCGGACAACTGAAACTTAGATGCAAAAAGTACCAATGTAATAGTCCAACTTCTTTCAAGCTGGTTGGTGTAAGTGGAGGAAAGCCACTGGAGTTCTTTGTGATAGAAAAGTACCCAATAAAGTTAAAGGAAAATTCTATCGTACTGCTATAAGGCCAGCAGTGTTATATGGTAGTGAATGTTGGGCTATGAAGGGACAACATGAACGTAAAGTGGGGGTAGCCGAAATGAGGATGTTGAGATGGATGTGTGGTCATACAAGATTAGATAAGATTAGGAATGACCATATACGTGAACGAGTCGGAGTGGCTCCTATTAGTGAGAAAATGGTAGAGAATCGTTTGAGATGGTTTGGTCATGTTCAGAGAAGACCATTAGATGCGCCAGTAAGAAGAGTAGATCAAATAATCTGGAGTCCGATTAAAAGAGGGAGAGGGAGGCCAAGGCGGACACTTGGCGAACTAATAGAGCAAGATCTATTGGTGAATAATATACCGAAATGTTTGGTTACTAATAGAGCGGAATGGCGTCGTATGATCCATGTAGCCGACCCCACCTAGTGGGATAAGGCTTTGTTGTTGTTGTAATAGTCCAACTTCTGTCATGGTTTAGCACAAAAATTTGTGCCAATTGTAAACCTCTTCAAATAAAGAAATTAGGTACATCAAACCTCATAAATAATAAACATTGTTGAAACTTTGCAAAAGGGTTAATGACAAATTAATTGTACAGACATTTACAATTTAAAGGATTAGTTATGTTTCTCCAATAATGTCGTGTTGCAGAGTTATGGATAACAGGATCATGCTTGAACTATTTTTGAACGTTCAAACAGTATGTCCTTGGTCACAAACATGGCTAGATATATGATTGCAGTCAGTCCTTGATATTACACTAACCGTGGGCTGAACAAAGAGAAGCAATTAAATCCAACTGATTGTGATGTTGAATATCTGATTGCCATTTTCTTTTAAGAGGAACTTTGAAGGAAAAATATCATCCAGGTTAGTAATAATTTAATTACTCACAAAATTATCAACCAACACAACAAAAATATCTTCCTTGCAAGTCCCCTCCTTGACTCCGGTCCCATTCCATGTAGTGTTATCATGTACTACCACACGCCAAAAGAGAACTCCAAAAACACCAACCAAATCATTTTGAATCCATCAGAAATTCTGAAATTCCAAATTCTAACAGTCATGTATAATGCCAATGGGTAAGGCTGGCTGTTTGTATGAAATTAATTATGTCAATTTGGCTGAAATCTTCAGATCTTACGAAAGAGTAATACATACTAATTATAGACCTAAGCATTAACCAAGTAAATGATAATACAATCATCAAAATGTCTCACAAGAATCGAAAATTTTCAGAATGACAACTCAAGCTCTAGTAGATTCTAAGAAATTTTCATGCTAACGCCAGTAAGCTATATGTGAAGCTAGGTAACCCTTGCACTTGTTTAAAAGAAGAAAAAAGCAACCCACCCAACATATGAAGCCAACAGATTATTAATCTGTATAGCACAGTACATTACAGTCTTTAAAGCCACTCATTATGTATCAAGCGTTTAAGAGGTTTTGTATACGTGTCAATTTGATAAATCCAAAGTGAAAGCTTCACAAAGACCAAATTTGCAAGTTCTGTTTTTTCTATGCAAAATGCAATAAACAAGGATGAGCTCAATATGAAAAAACTCAATAACTAGTTATATGAATCTGAAACACACTTTGAGGATCTTACACGGTGAGCTAAAAAAATCTAGATGGAGACCTTCAAAATGTATCATATGCCTTGAAAGCTACTACCATGACACGAGTCTGTTTCATCTTTCAGTAACTTTTTTCTTCTTTCTGAATGAATATGAAGCAAGTCTTAAAGGCACAACTTGATCCACAATAAGAGTGAAGAATGAAATAATTAACAAATCAAGCACCTTGAACCACCATCAATCATCGTAAAAACTACGACAGACCTGAATAGAAGGAGGACTTGGAGGTTGAGGCGCTTCATTCTTCGGACCAGAATGTGGCGGCGGTGGTGAAGCATCTAAGGCCAAAGGAGTGGCCCTTGCGGTACTCTCCGCACCCTTCGTTCTAGCATCCCCGAGCGCGGGCCACGACTCCGCGCCCATCACTTGGGCGCTGGTCCGCCTACCCTCGACAACTGCAGCCGCATTATGCGGCGTCTCCGGCTTCCTCCAGGGGGAACTTTCCCTCTGACTTGCGGCGGGCTCTACTCCACCGGGATCCGAGCCGGTCGGGGGAACTTCGGCGCCTGCCGGAGTGGCACCAGACTCCATTGTCGAACTTGAGGCACACGATGAGAGAACTACCTTTTCTTCGAAACGGAGGGGAGCGACGGACGTTGATACGGGCATCTAAAGAAAGAAATCTCGCCGGAAAGTGTGCGCCGACGAACTGGCGGCGTCCATCTGCAACGATCGAAGTGAGCGAGGGCAGGCGGAGGGGGATCGAGATATTAGGGTTTAGAGGGTTTCGGCGGGCGGTATGTTTGGTGGCGGGGAGGAGGAAGGCGGGATTAGGGTTTTCGGGAGCGGGAGACTGACGAGAGAGCGACAGTTTTTTTTTTCTTTTTTGTATGTGGGGATGGAGAGATAAAGATTAAAGATTAAATGAATAAATAAACAAATGGGCGACGAGTTATGGCAAATTGGCACACCCGAGTTATGGCAAATTGGCACACACTTTTTTTTTTACTGTGGATTGATTCGATTGAGAGAAAAGAAGGAAATTTTGGATATGCGAAATTAAAAACTCTTGTGAATTTTTGGATGACGTAAGAGTGAATATTAATTTCACTTTCGTAATATAATAATAATGTCTATGAATGAGTTACGTATGCAAATTATTCTGAATTTGTACATACGGTTTCCATTTTAAGAAGAACGAGTCCAAAATTCCGAAAGAGGATTAGGAGAAATACATCCCGTATATTTATCTTTTAAGGAATATTAAAGTATTTAATTAAAACATTATTACATCAAATGATCCACTCATATGCGGAAAACTTTTAGCGCGCACCATCATCAGAAAAAAAAGGATAAATAGAAAAGACATAAAAATTGTAAAGTTCCTGAAATTTTTTCTTTAAAAGGAAAGATTAGTTAAGCATTAATAAAGCAACGAGAGTTATCAAAATACAAGGATCGAAGGGCCTCCGAAAGAGGATGGCCTTTCCAAAAATGTCGTACAGGTGACGATGAGCATACTGCGCAAAAAAATGAGCTACAGAATTTGCCTTCCTATTACAGTGCGACACTTTGTGTCTTGCAAAATGAGAAAGTAATGCTTTGATATCCAAACAAATCTGTTGAATGCCCCATGGAGGGTCCGAGATGCTGTTGATTGCATTGACCAGAACTAGAGAGTCGGACTCAATGTGAATTAAGGAGATGTGAATCCGGATGCAGAACTTGATGCCCTCGAGCATTGCCAGCGCCTCCGCCTCCAAAGCACCAGCGCCTAGCAACTGCACCTGCAGCCAAAAAAGAGAAATCGTGAGAGCGACAAACAAAACCCATGCCCCCTAAATCCCCACAAACCATGAAGGCGTCGTTGATATTTAATTTTGTCCACCCCATCGAGTCAAAAGATGGCTATGGGGGAGAATTGCCTCAAGAACCTGACACACGATGTATTCATCATAAGTTGACAAAATTCTCTGCCAAATCAACCTCGCGGTTGCCTACTTGGACCTGAAGACAGCCTCATTCCTAGCACACCATAAACCCTAGAAACAAGTAGCAATGAAAGATCTCAACTTTACTTTTGAATTAGGAAAGAGAGAAGAGCCTTCACAAAGCCAGGAACCATTCGGCCAATGTGGGAGGAGTTCAAAATTAAACTTGAGCTCAGTTTGAACCATAGACCAGAAATGAGTAGAGAAAGAACATGTAAAAAAATGATCTACAGTTTCAAGATGAGTGTCACAAAAATTGCAACGGGAGTTACTAGTAGGGAGACGTTTGTGTAACAACTTCCATAAGAAAATTTTTATTTTAGGTGCAATACTAAGATGCCACAGGTGTTTCCAGGAAGGCTGTCCCAAACTCAGGTAGTCATCAAGCGGCCGTCCAAGCGAGGAGGACGGTAAAGATCTGTCCACAATAAATCTATAAACAAAGTTAGCTTTTGCAATTCCATGGGTATCCATCACCCAGTGCCAGATATCATCACAGGCAGAATTAGATAAATAGATAGAATTTATACAATTCAGCAAGTCAAAACCAAACATCTCAGCAAGTAAGGTGGAATTCCAGCAATTGTTGTCAGATATAAGATCACTTACTTTCATCTCATCAGAAATGATATTGATGTTTATATAAGTAGGTTTCCAAGCGAGAGGGACAGAGAAAAGCCAAGGATCATTTAGAACAAAAATAGTATATCCTCTCCCAATTTGAGTCATAAGACCAAGTTTAATAATGTCTAATGTGTTAAGGATAGCCCTCCAACACCAGATAGATGATTTTAGGGGAGAGGGAATGTGCCAAGGGTGAACATTCCCATACTTCTGTTTGACAAGTTGAACCCAAGGAGTATCCCTATTATTTAAGAAATCAATAGTTCTTTTAGCAAGCAAGGAGGCACGAATATGCTTTAAATTCTTTATTCCCAGACCCCCACAGAGTTTTGGTTTCTGAATAGTATCCCACTTAACAAGGAGCAAGCCATGTCTATCACCATTTTGTCCCCAAAAGAAGGTTCTATTGTGTTTCTCGATAGCCTCAATGATCCCATTTGCAACAAAAGATGAGCTGAAAGCATAAATAGGGATTGAGTTGATAACAGAGTTGATGAGTATGACCTTACCAGCTTGGTTTAATAACATTTGTTTCCAGCCAGACAGTCTCTTAGTGATTTTATCCATGATTAGATTCTGAGACTTGGCCGAAATATATTTATAGGAAATAGGGATTCCAAGATAAGAAAATGGATAAGAACCAACCCTAAAGTTGAGGATGTTAAGGATAGCATTCTTCCTAGAAGGTGCCAACTTAGGAGGAAAAAAGATTTCTGATTTGGCTTGATTTACTTTTTGGTTTGTTAATGAAGCATAGCCCTTAAAAATCTTATTTAAGACCTTGCAATTTGATTTGGTAGCAGCCATGCAAATGAGGAGGTCATCTGCAAACATGAGATGACTAAGTTTAAAAGAGTTAATAGAGAAAGGAATAAGAGATCCCATGTTGACTTGGTAATTTATGAGAGAGGTCAGCACCTAAGAGACCAGGATAAACAAATAAGGGGAAATGGGGTCACCATGTATGATTCCCTTATGAGCAGTAAAAGATTGAGAGGATGAACCATTAATGGTGCAAGTGAAAACAGGGGATTTGATACAAATAAGAATCCATGAGATGAAGGTTGGTGGAAAATCCATTTTTCTGAGAATGGTTTCAACAACAGTCCAGGAGACTCTGTCGAAAGCCTTCTCCACGTCAACTTTTAACATTTGAAAATTTTTTCTACCTTTAGAAATAGAATGAGTAATCTCTTGAGCAACCATAATATTGTCTTGAATAAATCTCTGAGGAATGAAAGCAGATTGGCAATGGTCAATAAGACCCCCCAAAGTAGGCTTAAGTCGTTGGGCCAAGACCTTTGAAGTGATTCGATAGAGTACATTACAGAGAGATAGATCTGAAATCAAACACTTTAGAAGGCAAATTTTTCTTTGGGATGAAGACCAGGGCAGTTTGGGATCATTCAGAAGGGATAGAATTTGTGTTCAAAACTACCCTAATATGGTGACAGATATCTGGGCCAATAATATCCCAGTAATTTCTGTAAAATTCAACCGTAAAGCCATCTGGCCCAGGGGCCTTGGTTGAGCCTATACTCCAAAGACAATTCTTAATCTCATCATCAGAGATACGTGAGGTGAGATTGTCCTACCAAGAATGGTTTAGCTTAGGAAGAGGGGGTCAAAGAGAAGGGTCAAGGTTAAGAGCCTCAAGGCCCCAAAGGTCGAGATAGTGATTGACAAAATAATTTTTATCAAAGCTTCTTCCTTTAGTACTTGACCATCATTTGTGATAATAGAGTTAATCTGATTATATTTTGATCTAATTATGGTAGACATGTGAAAAATTTTTATATTTTTATCCTCATGTTTTAACCAATTTATCCTTGATTTGGACCACCATTTGATGCTGATTTGCCTTAGATATGCAAGGTGTCTATTGTAGGAAGCCCTGAGAGAAAGAAGCTCTTGGTCAGAAAGGCCAGAAGTTTCATCCTTATGCTCCAAGTAGGAGATGAGGGCTTGGACCTCGATAGCTTTGTCTTCAAGTCTACCCAATTCATTTTTGTTCCATTTAATGGTGTCCATCTTGATATGGTTAAGAGTGTCACTAAGGGAATTGTTTGGTGGGTGATGATCCCAATTTCGTTTGACAATCTCCTTAGGCTCGGCATAATCAAACCAAAAAGCTTCATACTTAAAAGATTTGGATTTTCTAATATGTTGTTCAGTTATCATAAAAAGAGGGGAATGGTCAGAGGCAGTCCTAGGGAAGGTCTTAAGGATAGTAGCAGGATAAGACATAAGCCACTGATGGTTTACCAGTAGCCTATCAAGTCTGCAGAGGATTCTGGCGTTCCCAGACCTGTTGTTACACCAAGTGTACCTAGACCCCTGGGGATTGACATCATTGAGACCTTGAGAGTCAATGACGTTTCTAAGTGCAAAGATAGACTTGGTCAGTTTAAATGTAGAGCCCCCTCCGTTTACCATAATGATTTATAAGAGAATTTAAATCCCCTATAATGGCCCAGGGGATGCAGTCGATATTAAGATTACCAAGTTGCAACTAAAGATCTAATCTTATAGGAGGAAGTGTGCTAGCATAGATACATGATAATAGGAAATAACTGTTCTGATGAGTTACAACTACATGCATTACTTGAGTAAAAACAAGGAAGGGTGTCACTTGGATAGCAGAGCTTTTCCATGCGACAAGGATGCCCCCGGAGGCACCCGTGCCAACCTGAAAATGACCGAACCACGCGCGGTCCAGACGACGGATGACACATTCGGAATCATTCTATTGGTGTGCGTCTCCAAAAGAACCAGGAGGTCAGGCTGGTGAGTCTTCAGCATCTCCGAGAGGTGGTCCCTGACCTTGCTTCGACCCGCCCCTCGGCAATTCCAGCATATGATCTTCATCAAGTCCCTGCCGGCGGGGCCGGCGCAGCGTCCTGCGAAGATAGAGACAAACGTGAGTCCGTTGATGAGAGTGTGGTGATCTTCTTACCTTTTGGGGGTTTCTTTGTGGCGGGTCGCCTAGGCTGTAGATCCGGAGGATGCACATGCGTGGCACGACATCGCCCGGGAGAAGGGGGCAGACTGCTGACGTCCAAGAAGATCGGCGTCCGGGGCTTCCTCGTCAGAGAGAACACCAAGGGTCTCTTCAAGAGGTCGCTCCGACAGCGTAAAGCACGACAACACCTGCTGGACCATCTGCTGGTGCTGATCCTGTGCCTCCAGAGTCGGAGAAGAAGTGGCCCGACTGGAGGAAGACGATGGAGGAGAGGACGTGGCTCGACTGAAGGAAGACGGCGGAGGAGAGGACATGGCTCGACTGAAGGAAGACGGCGGAGGGGCAGATCCGATCGACGACGAGCGCTGGACCAACAGCTGGTGCTGATCCCGTGCCTCCGAGGTCGGAGAGAACGTGGCCCGACTGGAGGAGGACGGTGGAAGGATAGATCCATTCGACGATGAGCGTGGACGAGAAGCAACGCCGATTAGGGCAAGAGGGGCAAGGGAAGGAGAATTCGCCCCCTCACGTGCCACCGTACTAGAGTCAACATGAGTGCCATCAGGGCCCTCCACGTACACTTGAACACCATCAGGGCCCTCCACGTGTGCAAGCATCGAGCCGTTGGGAGGGAGGACATCTGACCGTTGGACCGAAGGACCGTTGGATGTGCCCAACTGGTCGAAGGAAGATCTGACGGTCAGCCCAGCGTCCGCCCCAGGGCCATTGAGATCCGGGAGCACCGTCCGAGATTTGGCTGACGCCGGCACAGACGATGGACCGGGACTCGCCTGACGACGGTGAGGCAGATTTCCGGACGGTGCCTGCAACCAAGGACCAAAGAGTAACACATGATGCATTTTGTTTGGAGAAATTGCCGAGGATTTAGGGCAATCCTCCAAACGGTGGCCAGGAATTCCACATTTGAAACAAAGAATGGGCAACCCCTCATACATAATTCTTTGAAAGAATCTCTTACCATCAGGATTTTTTACCCAAATACCTTGTTTTACCGGCAGGGATTGATCAAGATCAACGCAAATCCGCGCAAAATCGCAGTCATCCCGAAGCTTGTCAATGCGCAGGGGTGCTCCAAAGCTTCGAGCAATGCAGACGATGGCACTCTCACTACGAAGTTCAAAAGGCAGAGCATGTAAGCGGATCCAGCAAGGAGCCGACGAAATCAATTCTTCCTCCGGCCGAAAAAACGGCTGAGGGATGGAGAGGTTTAGTATGTGGCCGGAATCGTCAAGACACATTACACATGAGCAGATTCCGAAATTGTTACACTATACAAATCAATTGGCAATCCAATGATAATGGAGCAGAAAACACGTTTAAATGGCCGATGAAGACTCATTAATATAAAGATGTTCTTGAAAGCATACAACTAATAAAAAATAAAACTAAATATGATATAATGTAATTAAAAGTCTAGATACAATGACATCGTATTAAGATATATAAAAAATAATGACAACAAAAATATGGTCTCAAACAAGGTTCAATAGCACAAAATAGTATCAAATAAGGCATAATCCAAAAAAAGACGGAAGGCCTGAAGCATAGTCAATAGATCGTGAAGATGTATACAATAACATAAGCATATCATGAGGTAAAGTCCAATCCCATGTGATGACATAACTACTTTTTTTTAAAAAAAAAGATGAAATATTAGCCATTACTGATTAAATCAGGACAGTCCTGATACAAAATATCGAGGAGACCCGGCGAGGGGCAATCCTCCCAAAAGGTGTCTACGGCCACATTTCGACCGAGACGGGACAAAAAATCGGCAGCCCTATTGGCAGTACGGTATACATGTGTACATTTGAAATCCTCAAGCATAGAAATGTAATGTGAAATGTTCCTGACAACATTTTGAATACGCCAAGGGCAAGGAGTATCACTGTTGATAATCTGCACAAGATGCTCCGAATCAATCCGGTAGTCCACAAACTTGTAGTCCCGTAGAGTACACCACTTGATGCCCTCCAGCAAAGCCTTAGCTTCAATCTCCAGAGCAGAAGTACCAAAAGTCGTAGTAGCACCTGCAAAAATAAATCGGCCATCAGAAGATCGCATAATGAAACCTTCACCCATAGAGGAATCGAATTCTCGAAAGGAACCGTCCGAGTTGAGACGAACCCAACCCGTCGCCGGGGGCTCCCACTGAACCGCGGAGGGTCACAGGGGGGATGATGCTCTGTGCCTCAGACCGAGTGATAATAGCATATTCGTTATGACTTGAAAGGGCCCTCTCCCACATAACTCTAGCGGTAGCAATCGTGGACTGGAAATTAGCATCGTTCGGCGAAAGGCAAATATGCCATAAGACAAAAACAAAAAGTGATCTCAGGAGGTCCCTTGAAGGGGCCTCAAGGTTGCCACCTTCCTCGATCCATTGTCCAGAAGGCCAGGAATCACGAATTTTAAAGTGATAACTCGTGTTAAAAACAAATAAATGCCATATATTGCGCGCAAAAGAGCAATAAAAAATATATGTGACAAGGATTCATAAGAAGTTCCACATAAAGCGCAAATCAGATTAATAGCATAATTAAAACGACTAAGGAAATCGAGAGTAGGCAATCTATTATGTGAAAATTTTCATAAGAAAAATTAGAGCTTTTGCGAAATTTTGATCCTCCAAATCGTAGTCCAGGATTGCTCGCCAAGCCGAGGTTATGGAGTTGCCCTGCCACATAAGAATCTGTAAGTACTAGCAGTGGTGACACGCCCCAAAGGATCCGGGCACCAAATCCACCGATCATCACTGGCCGAGAGGGGTAAGCTCAACTCAGTAATACGAGAAATCAGAAGGGGGCCAAACAGATTAGAGAGTTTATGAACATCCCAAGTGTGATCAAGAATAAGATCAGAAACATTGAGATTGTCAAAATTAGCATTAACATTTAAATAAGTAGGCATGAAATTGAAAGGAATATTAAACAGCCATGGATCCTTTGTAATAGTGCAGCCATCCCCAATATGGCGCTGAATACCAGTCCTAATCCTGCAGAGACAATTGATAATATTTTTCCAACATCTGGCCGGAGAACGCGAATAAATAGGAATATCCCAAGGATGCAAAACACCATATTTGTTTCGAACAAGATTAGACCACAGAGAATTAGATTGATTCAGAATATCGAAAACCTTCTTGGCCATAAGGGAAGTCTGGACAAAAGACAAGCTTCGAATGCCCAGTCCCCCAAGAGAAGTGTGAAGCTGTACAGTATCCCAAGCAATGAGATGACAAGCCTTACCATTATGTGATGAGGACCACAAGAACCTATGGGATAGCTTCTCAAGCATAGCAATGGTTGATGCAGTAATGTAAGTGGAAGCAAGAGTATGAGTTGGTATTGCATTAATAATAGCTTTAATTAATGTGGTTCTTCCAGTTTGATTCAGAAACTTACTCTTTCAACCAAAAAGCTTCTTAGATACCTTGTCAATCAGTAGATGCTGCCTTCAAGTAACCTGTTTATATGAAATAGGAACTTCAAGATAGTTGAAATGAAAAGAACCAATGGTAATGCCCAATGAGTTACTAATAGAATGTCGTCGTCTAGCACACATGCGGGGAGGCAAGAAAACCTGAGACTTAGTAGGATTAATACATTGATTAGTGAGAGAATGATAGTGTTCCAAGGTCCTTTTTATATTCCTACAGTTCTTGATGTTAGCCGCAGTGAGAATGAGGAGGTCGTCGGCGTAAAGAAGATGACTAGTATTAAAATTATTTATACGAAAAGGTTGGATGTTGCCGCACGCAGTCTAATGATGAAGTAAGGAAGAGAGAACCTAAGTGACTAGAACAAAGAGGTAAGGAGACAAGGGGTCACCCTGGCGCACCCCCATGTGACTCTTGAATGGATAAGATTGATTGCCGTTAATAACACAATGGAAGATAGGGGAGGTGACACATGCCATAATCCACTTGACAAAGATTGTGGGGAAGTTCATATTAGTAAGGACATGATGAATAGCAGACCAGGAAACCCGATCAAAAGCTTTGGCCATATCAGCCTTTAAAATCATGTATTTCTGCCTACCCACGGTGAGAGAGTGAGCAATCTCTTGAACAGTCAATATGTTATCATGGATAGAACGTCCACTGATGAAGGCATTCTGAGAGGAGTCGATGAGAAAAGGCAGCGTAGGCCGTAACCTTGCGGCCAATATCTTAGCAATCACTCTGTAAAGAACATTACATAAGGCAATTGGTCTGTAATTTGATATTAAGAGCAGGTGAGATCTTAGGAATAAAAATTAAGGAAGTTTTACACCAAGCAGGAGGGAGGTAACCAGTATGGAAAAAGTAATTTATCTCCACAGTGATGGAGTCTCCTAAGATGTCCCAATAGGTACGATAAAATTCAATAGTGAATCCATCGGGCCAAGGGCCTTTCCACAAGGTAAGCTCTAGAAAGCAGACTTGATCTCCTGGTTGGTGACAGGGGCCGAGAGAGTCTGGTCCCAGGAGTCGGGGAGCGAGTGAAGGCCAAGTATTAATGAGTGGGACAGAAGTTGCGAGAGGCGCCCATGGCGCAGCATAATGAGAGGCAAATTCTTATGTGATTTGATCAACGTTGGTAATGAAGGAGTTGGAATTGTTAGAGTTTCTAACTTGAGAGATAATATTATGCCTCTGTCTGACAATGATAGACATGTGAAAAAATTTTGAATTTTTATCTCCGTGGTGGAGCCAAGCAACACGTGATTTGCTCCACCACTTGAGAGTAATCTGACGGAGAAGAGCATAATGAAGTTGATAAAGGGACCTGAGCTTGATAACAGAGTTGTCATCAAGGCCAGAGGAGTCGTCCCGATGCTCAAGATCGGAAATTTCCATTTTGGTGCGCTCTAGCTTCAACTCAAGGTTACCCGATGTGTTACGATTCTAGTTGAGAATTTGATATTTTATTTGATTAAGAGATGTTGTGGTGGATTGTCCAGCAGTTCTATTGTTCCAAACTCGATGAATAATATTGTGTGCTTCATCGTATTCTAACAAAAAATGCTCAAATTTAAAAGAACGTTTTTTCTTCTCATGGTTGTTAGTTTCAAAAAGCAACGGAGAATGATCAGAATAGCAACGAATAAGATATTTTAAGGACATATGAGGATGAGAAATAAACCAATGAGGACTTGCAAGGATCCTATCTAAGCGACACATAATACGCGTAGTTCCCAGCCGATTGTTGCACGCAGTGAAACGTTGAGTCTTACATTCAACATCCATTAGTCCTTGCGAGGAAATGAAACTGTTTAAGGTCCTGGTCGACTTCGAGAATGAGAAAGGCTTACCTCCGATTTTGTCCGATGCCGAGGAGATGGAATTAAAATCCCCAACCACAAGCCAAGGGATGTCACACATGTCCGGAGCCGAGAGATACTTCCAGAGCTCAGAACGCAAAACTGGAGTAGTACTAGCATAAATACACGTAAGAAGGAAGGAAAAATTATTACAGATGATCACAACATTCAAAAATTGATGATTTTTTGCCACAACCGAAACGGTCATGGCCGGATCCCGCTAGGCAAGGAGGATCCCGCCAGCATGACCCGAACCAGCAACGAAGTTACCTTGCCAATTAGAACCCAACCGTTTGATAATTTGAGAGGAGCGAGATTCAGAAGAGTGAGTTTAAAGAAGTACCAAGATATCTGGATGGTCCTTATTAATAATATCCGAGAGGCGCTCATGGACCTTGCTACGAAAGGGCCCCCCGACAATTCCAACTAAGAAGCTTCATTTGTTGATATCCACGCCGATGGGTCTCATCGGTGGTCCCTACACGTGAGAGTTAGATTATTTCTTTTGGTTGGCAATCTTCTTACCTTTGGACTGAGGAAACTGCGCTCGGCACCGGAGAAGGGGAGGCTCCAAAGAGACTGCTGCCCGATGCACACAAGAGCGCTTCGCATATGAACGGGTGGGTGGAGGCTCAGCGACAAGCTCCTCATTGACCATTTCTTCTTCAGTATCCGAGCCATTATCCGATCCATCATGCACGGCATCCACGACAGAAAAATGAGTTAGCACTGTCTCCATAAGCGAATCAGGAACGTGAGTAAGAGAAGGGGTTTGCGGTTGAGGAAGGAATGAGCTGAGAGGTGCCAGAGTAGGAGCGCGTGTTGAAGAAGAGGAGTGCTGCTCAGCCATGGATCCTGGCCGAGCGCGATGAGATGAGCCTGGCGAGGGTCGAGAGGAACGAGAATTAGGGTTTAGTGTCTCAGGACGAGAGGGGGAATTAGATTTTTGTTACAGAAAGGGGGGGTGAAGGAGAGGGCAGGACAGGTCCACGCGACAGAGATCGGGCATCGCACAGTACATCAGACATATCCCGCGCATTGGAAAATGACCCAAATTTTGGACCGTTGTATGCATCCATGTGACAGGTGTCACATGTCATGGCCACCGTCGCACCCGAAGTGGAGGCCAGCTGTCCCGCACAAGGAACTAAAGAGGTGTTAGTGACCGTTTGCACCGTAACGGGGGGAGAGACATCCATTGGTACGGAACGGAGGCTCGACAGTGAGGCCGCGTCGCTCGGCAGTCCCACCGCCACCGTGCCCGCCACCGCTCCAAGCGGGGAGGTCTTTTTGCTCGGTCCCGGGATCCGAGAGGGGTTGCACCGAGGAGCCATGGAAGCAAGCATCCAGGGGCCGTAGAGTAGGATGCCGTCTGCCGCACCAGGGGAAGTAGGATCCTTGGATGTCGGACACTGCTCCAGCCGGTGTCCGATAAGGCCACACCTGAAACAAAACATAGGAACGTTTTCATATAATACTCTTTGAAACAAACGACTACCATCAGGCAAGTTGATACATAATCCCTGTTTCACCGGTCCTTTACTACACATATCGACACAGAAACGGGGTGTTCGGCAAGCTTCATGTTCCGATGGGATGTCAACATGGAGAGGGGTGCCGAAGTGATGCGCAATACGCTGAATAGCTGCGAACGAACACAGCTCGAAGGCGAGCCCTGGGAGCTGTATCCATACTGGCATGGAGCTTGGATGTTCCTCAAATGGCCAGAAGTATGGCCGGTACTTGCTGATCGGCAGGAGATGCCCATGGAAGGATTCCGCGGCCTGGTGAGGACCAGCAAATAATGGTCAATATTCGAGAAAGTATATAAAAGATACGCATTATCGAGCTCATGCATAGTGATATGGCCGGAGATATTCCAGATCTGTGGTAACGCCGACGTAAGAGCAGCAATGTCTTCTCGACCACCAAGAAAACGGCCAACCAAACTCTGCTCGGCCACCTCAAGTTGTTGCTCGACGTCTGCGAGGGGAATATCGACCGCTGTCGTGATAGTTTCTTGCAAATGCCTCCACTTCCGCTGAGAGATCTGAGGCGTACTGCGGCGAACCTGCACAATGTCCGACCAGCGATCTAAGCTTGCCTGGGCGGGAAGGGGGTTGGTTCTAGACATCGGTGGAGGGGCTTGGGAGGAGGATGGAAGTGGGGGGAAGGACAAGACAGAAGAGAGTGGAAACTGAGTGGAAGAGGACTCCATGGAGGAGAAAGGCCAGAGGAGAGAGGAAAGGGGAAGAGGGAAAGGGAAGGGCGCCAGAGATAAAGAAGGAGGAAGCCGGAAGGAGCACGCAGCAACCTAGGGGAATAGGGGAGGGGAAGGGGAAGACCAGAAAGGGGGAAGAAGGATGCCGGAGGAGCACACAGCTACCCCATCGCTGCCGCCAGTTATACTCCTGGATGCACTTCAAAGGTGGGTGTTCTTTACTCCAAAGCAACTCATGTTCGCTGCTCGTCTTGTCTCCCACCGCTCATCTACACATGACTACTTAATGTTTCAATGTTACATGATAAACTCAATATCCAAAAATTCGATATGGCACAATGCCAAATAGTACAGGACTCAAAACTATAACATGAATACATCCATAAAACCAAAGCCCATTACTAAATATACATAATAGTAGTATTAAGATATACCATTGCAATAACAAGACTTTGGACCCTCCGACTATAATGTACAAACTACCATCATGAGCTCGTCACTGTTTCATTCCAATCCTACATTGCGACAAGAACTTGGATGCAAGGGAGACATGAGACATATAAATAGATCATGATCAATTCCAATTCCATTCCATATCCATATCCATAATCCAATTGCACTAAAATTAATTTATGCCCAATACGATATTTATTCAATGATTAGTCCATAAACAATTGCATTAAACATTTTAATTCACACAAATGACATTATAATAATTTTATAACCATATCATAATTTCATAGATCTACTTATGGATTTTAGAATTATCAAACCTTAGACAATCAATTTAGTGACCATTCCATAGGAGGTTGGTACTTGGTGATTCCCAAAGCCCATAATGTTTAGCCAAGTCAGGACACTCTTTCATCCAAACAATAAAAAATAACAATTACATGCTTCCGCGTCCTATAACAATAAATAATTTAATGGGGGGTCAAGTTTTGATCAACAATCTTGCGCATTAAAACAATAGTAGATTTTAGTCATCAACTCAATCATAGCATAATGAGGTTAAGTTATCACTAACGGGATTTAGAACATAGGTCTAAATTAACCACAAAAAATCCATTTTAAACTATCAATAATTACACTTAATGACCCATAATAATTTGATTAACCATGAATAAAAGAATTTCAGCTCAATACTTAAAAAAACAACTTCCAATGGGCGACCGGTCAACCATATCGTCCAGTTTCGAGACCGGATGAAAGGAAATCGCGATCGGACAATGATTTTCGATCAAAAAATGTTGAGAGCAGCTGGTCAAGATTTGGACTCTATTTGGTCGATCGAGAGCTCGACCGACAAAATATTAAGACTACTGGCCACAATCCCTCATCAATCGAAGCTGACCTTGAATCAATCGATCAAAAAATGTCGAGATTGGGCTATTAATGTCATCTAAGGGATGATCGACCGCTTTAGGATCATTCTATAAGGAATTACTCAACTGCCACTCCAAGCGACTGAGAATTCCCAACCGGTTCGTGACTAAAGCTCCCATAATTACCACAACGCCTCGACACCTACATATCATTTATTACATGGGTTGCACTCTGCATAACCTACATTTTTTAGGTGCAACTAAGTTCTTACTACAACAATGGGGCAACATTTGAGAAACCTACTAGTGATCCTCACATGTATTTGGGCAATACTGACAAAATCTATAACAACAATCTAAAAATGAAAAGCTACAGGTTGTATGTCAAATGCAAGTTCTACATTCACTAGAACCATCTAAACAATTATATGAAACATCCAATCCAAGAATTTACTTGATTGGAAGGTGCTTCACCCATTATCTTCTTGTTTTAGACATTGGACATATTTGACACTCTATCCATTCAAAATTTATAACTCACTCTACAAATCATTATATTGTCTCATTATAATTTTTCTTTACCCTCATGGAGAGAACATATAAAACTCTCATATTTTATTCATGTCATGTGCACTCTCATAAATTATAACATTAACCCTAACTTACACGCATTAGACAAATTAACAATTGAGCATTAAACCATTAATATCTCTATAGGCATCTCCTCTCGAGATTAATGCATATCATGTAGGAAGTGAAGACGACCTAATCACTTATCTACTCCACAAATTTCATTATTACGTAAATATTAATTTTGGTGAAATTTTCAAATCTATCGCGCTATTACCCGAGACAATTTGTCAGTGGGTCAATTCTTTGGACATAAATTTTTGTACAAAACTCCAATTGAGCTGAAACTAAAACCTCCAAACTATACTTCAATACATATCCAATCATATATTGTACATATACAATAAAAAAATATGTTGGAAAGCTTGTTAGATCAGGACGCATAAAATATAGACAGATTAAAGATGGACATGCCTTTAATATTTGGACCCCTAACTATCACCTTACATCAATTAGCATTAAGAGATCGCATGTTCAGTAACAATTAAACAATAAAATCATGATAGCAAACCATCTATTAACTATCCATTATGCAAAATTAATTCAATAATTAAGTCAAAATATATCTTGTAAAGGGATCACCCTTACATACCTAAGACTTTGACTAAAATTATTTTGATTCATTCTTCTTATCACGATCTCTTCTTCTCCTAACACTCGCTTCCTTCCAACGAAGCTCCATTTTCAAGTTAGCCGCTCCCCTAGCTCTTCCTCTCCTCCTATGTGAGCCCTTAATGCACGTGACAGAGTTCTTGACAAAGGAGATGCCTGTTGGGGAAGAGGGGAAAGAAAATGGGGAATGGCCACTAGGAAATGGAAATGGGCAAGAAGAAAGGTTTTAGGGCGGGGGTGGGGGGGGGGGGGGTAAATTTTCTTGTTTCTTGTGACTAAAGGCTTATTATTTGTCAAAAGATAGATCTCTTTGTCAATTTGATCTTTTATTTTGCTTTATTCTTTTAGGATGTTACAGAAACAATTGAAAGAATGCAAACATTCGAGACTTTAACTAAAATTATCTATCACAATAGCACTTTAATTCAAAGATTATAGTCAAACTCCAACAAAATAGATATAAAATAAATAATTAATTGTATCAAATGAATTTAATATTTTTTGTGAGCTCTTAATTTATTGTCTATATAACAAAAAGAAGAATATCCAAAGAAAATAAATTATCACAATAATTCAATAAAAAATTAAATATGGTTCTGAAAATAATTTTATGAAAATCATCTATTCGATTAAAATTAATCATGGTTTTTTACATTAATTATGGTTCTGAATTTTTTTATGAAAATCATCTATTTGGAAAAACATAAAATAATTCACTATAATGAAATTAATAGTGAAAATAATTTTAAGAAAATATCATAATATTTGAAATTATTTAGATTCATTTACCTATTATTTTTGCATATCTTGTTATTGTAAAAAATATTCAATTATCATATTTATTCATGATCCGACTTTCACATTGCGTTAGTCATCATTTAATTTTTCTTTCATTGTTCAATTATTTAACTTCGTAAACTTTTTACCTTCATACTAATTTTGAACATATCAATTTTTTTCTATCTCGGCCACTAGATCTTCTAATATATAATCTGATCATTAATGGTCTCAATATGATTTCTTTTGTTGTCACAATATTTTACAACTTGTCATATAGAAATTCATGTGATAATTGTTGCACACTAATGAGTTAAGCTCTCACTTATTAATGAACTCCAATTTGGCTGCTTGAATTTTAACCTAGAGGTTAATGTGTATATAGAGCATTCTACTCTACACCTCAGTGTAGAATATTCAATTTTTATCATTTAATTATTATAATTTATGATTAAATTAATTATATACTTCTTAGATGAAATAATATATATTTATTGAAATGATTTGGTAATTAAAAAGTTCATCTAAGGCTAAACAAATTATAACGGTTGAATAGTCATATTTGTTAACATAACTTGATCATGATTATATGATCTTAGTCTTAATCACATTTACTATTTAACACATACTTTAGCTTAATATAAAATTATTTTATTAATATAGTAAATAAAATTAGTGCTCTGCATTTGTTCTACATCAAATGTTCTGCATCTTTCTTTATAAACTATGATTTAGTTGCGAATATTGAGAGAAAAGAAAATCAAACTTTCTTTAATTAATTAAATTATGATGTTAATTCTTTACAAACATGTAAAAAATATTGGTCATTGCATCTAATTAATTATTTAAATTTAAAATAAACAACTAAAAATGTTCCTATAAAGTAATCACTCTTCACCTCCCTCTTATAAGTCCAGCTGCCTTCCATTATTCTCTCTCATTCTCCATTACTTATTTACTTTCCCTCGTCTAGATTAATGATTAACAAGCTTCTTTCTTTTTCGGGCATTTGTGTTTGAAAGTTAACATTAGAGAATTTGCTCATTGAAATGATGTGTATTTCCTATTTTGTTTATAAATTAATTATTTAAGCAAGTAAGATGTTAATTTCATTATTCTTTCTTTATAACATTTTTGTAAGGTGAATATTTGTTATTATGAATAACAAGATGTTTTTAGAAATTGATAATTGAAAAATTAAAAGGGTTTCATAAAGTAATCAAGTTCAAAGTTCTTTTATTGATACTTCATGTGCTTAATAACAACAAAACATTCAATAATCAATGTGACATGTGTAAACAAATAAAGGTAGCTTACTCAATATCCATTATGAGGAATTATTATTGTTCTTTGTCCACTTAAACAATAAATGCACCAACAATGACAAAAGAAACAAATAAACACAAAGAAATTAATAGGTATAACACATACACCATAAAAAAGAAAAATGTTATAATAAAAAATGAAGTCCATGTAAAACAAAAAATGCAATAGTATAACTAAAAAATCACATCAATGTATCAGTTATTAAATAAAATGTTTGAATTATTTAGATAATAGTAGTTTCATCATACAAAAGTATTAGTTCTCGAGTTCGAAACCTTTCATATGCATAATATTACAGTTGGGAGCCTTGCATGCGACCTGGGATGACACAGATTAGTTGAATGATATTGAGTTTGGATCTTTATCCGACCACTTCGGCCACTATGGTGGCAATAAAAAAAATTTTGGTTCCCAAAAAAGAAGTGTCATTTTTCAAGATATGAAAATCATCAGTAGTGAGTTAATAATAAATTCTATTTCAATTTAGTTTTTAAAGTAAGATAACTAACAATATAAATGAAATTCAACTTTGATTTTATTATGAAGTTTGTATTTTATCGTGTTCATACCTCCCCTGAAGTATAGTGATTTTTCGTGTCTAATCTTAATATATGAACTTATGGTAGTGCATTTCTAAACTATATCGCAATTTTCAATTTATTAACTTTTTATTTTTTATTTTTTCTACCTCACCGACGATGGAGGGAGGGTGCGGCGCCCATGTCAGCATCCCCGATGAGGAGGGGTGTCACCCCTCGGCATGCTCGAGGGGTGGTGATGCCTGATACGAAAAGGGGGGGGTCTCCTCCCCTCATTTTTGTGTCGTAAAAAAACTTACTACTGAGAGTCGATCGAAAAGATCATGTTGGAGAATGAGAGTTGATCGAGAAGATTGTATACAATGAGAAGAACAACGTAGTCCTCGTCTTCAGACCTTTCGACCCCTGAATGCCTCACCCCAAAGCTGCGTTGCAAGGCTTGCACGATCATCAAGGAAATCAAGCTCAAGCCCAACCCCCGCCACCCTACTATCGGAGAATAAGTCTAAACCTCATCCCCTCAAGAAGAAGACCCCCCCCCCCCCCCCCCCCCCCCCCCGCACCCCACATCATCGAGCAGAAGCCCAAACAGAGAAGAAGGCTGACCCTCCTCCCCTTAAGAAGAAGTCCGACCCACCGCCACCGCAGGAAAAGAAGCCTTAGCAAGAGCTATGGTGAGTTCATATATTAGAGTTAACAGAATTATATTATGGACTAAAGTGAAAATTGTGGTATAATTTAAGGACGTCCTATGATGAATTCATATATTAGAGTTAGATGCGAAAATCATGATAATTTATGAGATGTTTAAGGAAATAACCTCAAAAAGAAATGATCATCGTGAAGAGAGTGAAAAGACAATACCAGAGCTAACACATCACCTTAGCAAGGGGTTACATCAAGGATCCTAAAGGTCGCTTGGCGTATTCTCATTTAATTACCCAAAAGTGACATCATTAAAATATATTGTTGTTTCTTATATAATAGGTAGCAATAGATTGTACTTTTTGGTAAGTATAATAATGTGAATTATAATTAAAATGATTGAAGGAGAATCATAAATACTCGTAAATATTATTTTATATTTTGTTCAAATATAGATAACAAAATAAAAGATGAATATGGATAAAGTATAAAGGGTTTATCCATTGTTTAATTGTATGTGATCCAAAGAAACTAAGAAGATGAATTTGACTGATAGTATTTTTTATTTTTATTAAACAGATAAGATTTTAATTTGATGATCATTTCTTACAAAGAGTCGCCCTCATCCCCCTATTGCATTGAATACCTCTCATAAGTATTATCTGAAATACTATTTGGTAAGTATAATAATGTAAATGCTAATAAAAGCATTGAATAAGAATTAGAAATACCCTTAAATATTATTTTATTTTATTCATGTATTACTACAGCAAACAAAATAAAGAAGATGGCCATGGATAAAGTATGAAGAGTTTATTTTGTTTGTATGTGATATAAAGAAACTAAGAAGATGAATTTGATTGATATTATTCTTTTTAAACATTTTTTTAAAAAAATAAGAGTTAATTTATTTCTTACAAAATGTTGCTATTCTTGATATTATCTCTCATAAGTGTTTTCTGAATGATTGATGAAATAATAATTTAAAATAACTTAAAATTGTCAATAATATGTTGCAATTATATAGGTGAGCTTTCATAATTGTAAATAAAGTTCTACGTAATTATTCCATACTAAAAGCTCATTACAAAAAGTGACAATAATATAGTAAAGTAATTTTTGGGCTTTCAAATCCCAAATTTATTTCAAAATTATTTATTTTCCATCCATTTAGAATTAGTTAGTTTTATTTCATATTCAAACTTTCAAAATGTTTCAAAACAATCTTATAAAATTAATATCATTCAAATGATAGCATTAAAAGAATGAATATTGACTGGTGCTATTGTTTTGTATAATTAGAAAAAGAAAATTTAAAAGGTTATTGATTTAATCAGTGAAATAATTTACCTAATTGCAGGATTAATTTTGACATTTAAACATATATTAAATAAGTGATGAATTATTTTATAAGTTTTTACAAAATTGAAGAGAAAAAATGACATAGCATTGAACGAGTAATCATTAATAAACAATGAAATGATTCATTTTAAATTAAAAGTATAAAGATTATAAAAAAATATCTAATGAGTTTTTTCATCATGCGATTTATAAATAATTCTTCATAGAATTAAAATTATAAAAAATATCTAAATAAGATTATCAATAATTCTTCATCTATGAAATATATATATATATAAGATTATAAAAAAGGTACTTATGCAGTTTCTATAATTATTAACTTTCAATTCAAGGCCTATAATTCTTCATCTAACTTTCTGGTAATTAATACAATCAATAAAAAGTTGGCACCATGATAATCTAATGAGTTATAATGATACTTAAAGGATAATTACTTTGTGCCTTTGTAGGACTCCCACTCTTTGCCCACTATTTCATAATTAATACAATAATAACATATGAAATGGAAAGTAATATCTTGTGTAGAAGTACAAACAATGTGCTAAAATAATTATTGGTGATGGGGCGTATTGTTTATCATTATGCAGGATTCAAAATTATAGTAAACAAAATGCATTTAGATAAAAAAATAGTATA